>OZ023270.1:31321974-32521974 GCA_964006375.1 Tillus elongatus
GAAAAGTGCGAAGCATCGAGCATTGGATGAAGCTCTGCTGAAGTGGTTCAATCAAAAGAGATTGGAAGGAACTCCAATTTCAGGGCCTATATGCACCCAACCAGCACAGAAATTTCATGAAAGCTTGGGTTTGAAAGAGCCATTCAATGCTTCATCTGGGTGGTTCACACGTTTCAAGCAGAGGCACGGAATTCGCGAACTCACAATACAGGGTGAACAACTTAGTGGCAATATTTCAGCAGCTAATGAATTTGGCCCAAGTTTTCAGCGATATGTGACACATCATAACTTGTCATATGATCAGATCTATAATGCTGATGAAACTGGCCTCTACTGGAAATGCTTACCATCTCGCACCTTAGCGAGTGAAACAGAGAAAAGAGCACCTGGTCACAAATCATCGAAGGAACGCGTAACAGTTATGCCTTGTGCTAATGCGAGCGGCACACATAAGCTGAAATTGTTGGTCATTGGTAAAGCCAAAAAACCCCGTTCTTTCAAAGGTACCGAAGTTACGCTGCATGTTAATTATTGCAATCAAAAAGGCGCATGGATGAACCGGGAAATCTTCCATAAGTGGTTTCACAATGATTTTGTGCCACAAGTGAGATCTTTCTTGGCTGGCAGAGGAATTGAACAGAAAGCGGTACTTCTGCTTGACAATGCACCATCTCATCCAGACAAATCGACTCTGATATCAGATGATGGTCTCATCACAGTCATGTATTTACCGCCGAATGTTACAGCTCTGATCCAACCAATGGATCAGGGAGTAATTTCCACAATGAAGCGTTCCTATAGAACCACTCTATTGAAATCTTTGATAGAAGAAGAGAACCTAATTTGATTGTGGAAAAAATATAGACTGGTAGATGCGGTTTATAACATCGCAGATGCTTGGAAACATATAAAACCAGTCACTCTAATGCGGTCTTGGAAGAAAATTTTACCCAACACAGGCGTAGAGTGTGATTCAGAGGACGAAGACAACATCCCTCTCATGACTTTGGCTCACAAAATAAGAGGATTTGAAAGTGTTGATGATGGCAATCTGCAGGAGTGGCTAAACACGGATGCTGACGATGCTGGGTTCCAACATCTTACGGACGAAGAAATCATTCAGCAGACACTAGAACACAAAACTAACGATGAAGACAGTATTTCTGAAAGTGACGAGGAAATGAATGTTTCTAAAATAAAACATCAAAGTGCCCTGGACAATACTAACAGTCTTCTAGACTATATGATTCAAGTGGGTTTTGACTATACTGATGTTGTGTGAGTGCGCAAAATAAGAAATTCGATCAGACAAAAAATTAGTGAATATGAAAAACAGACTAAAATTACAGATTTTTTCAAGAGAGGATCCTCTTCAAATGCATCCAATTGATCTGCTGTAAGTTTTCCACTTAATATAACTTTAGTACATACATATGTACATACATATTGTCTATATATGCATATAATGCATGCGCTATATGTATATGTACATATATTACATATACGCATTTTATTAGGTTCGTATTATCCGTGTTTTTCGATTATCCGTGTCGCCGGTCCCCGTCATTAGCCCGGATAATCGAGAGTACACTGTATATATAAACATATAAAGTCTGAAACCGACCTCGGATTTGGGTTCCAGGGGTCCTAAATAGCGCTCGTTTGAAGAAATTTTTTCAAAATTCGAAAGTCGGGATCTTCTCATTAGTGAATTTTTTTTAAGAAAATTTACTAAAAACATACAACAAATAAAATGCGCTTCATGCAGTGGGGAATTAGAAAGTGATACGGAGATAGAAGAAGATAAGAATATCGGTTGCGATAAATGCTCAAACTGGTTTTATATGAAACGCACAGAATTCGTTGGCATGGAGTATGAACCAGCAGCATCACAAGACCATATTTGTTTCCTTTGTAGGTAATTAAGTTTCTAAAATACCGATATTAGGTGTAGGTATCTATATTACTATCGTTTATTGCCGTTACATATCTTAATAAGAATCTAATTTTCATTTTGGTTTTAATTTTATATGCATTGACTTTTGTGTATAATTTTCAATGAGTTAATAAGTATGTAAGGTACAGGGTGCCTACTATGTTTATTTATTTATATATCTATAAAATATATAATTTATCTGAAGATATCAGTATATTATTATTTTGATAACCATAGGTAATTACCTAGCTTGATCGTAGTTTAATCCTTCAGATAATTTCAGCAGTGGTCGAAAATATGCAATATCGAGGATTGGTAGTTGAAAACGGGTAAAATGTCCAATTTGCTTTTTTCATTTCTGGCAAGTTTAAGGGCTTAAGATAACAGTTTTTTTTAGTAAAACGCATCCAAAACTTATTTTTTAAGCAGTAATATCGCGGACTAATAGTTTTTGCAAAAGTTTCTTTGTCTTATGAATTTTTTAATGCAGAAAAACTGTTAAAAGGCCGAAAACCGGCGATTTCACCCTAGCTGTGTTAAAAGATGGTAAATTTGACAATCCAAGTGTTGACCCTAGTTCAGTGACGTTAATTATTAATGTACGTGCTGTATTAGGAACTGCAGCAATTAAGAATAAAGAAGAAAATCTGGAGAAAGAGTGTAAAAGATTTCTTAAACTAGTAAGAAGTCAATCAAACTGTTTAATGAACAAAATTGCAATTGAAAATAGAACACTGCAAAGAGCCTAGACGGTGGTATTACCAAAAACAGAAGACATTAGGGAATAGGACAGATGTCTAGATAAAGAGATAGATATTTGTGTTAAATATCTTTTAAAGGAATTTATATTTGAAAGGGGGGTCAGACTTAATAAAACCGTCCTTATTAAAATTATGGTATTTAACAGAAAGAGGCCGGGAGATGTTGAAAAGTCCCAGATGATCCAATACCCAAATTTAGAAATGCTTAGCAAACAGCAAATGCAGCAACTACAAGCCAGCAATGTAAAAAATGGGATAAAATATGAAAGGTACGTAGCAAGAGGAAAACTCGCCCAGCTCCCAGTTTAGTTGCGAAATCTGAAATGGATTGTATTAATTTAATTATTAAGTATATGAGATATTATGTGAAAATAATCCCCATTTATTCACGACACACCGGTAGGCTGGACTGAAAAATTCTTTAAAGTTGGAAAAGTTTTAAACGTTTTTGTATTGAATACGACCTAGCAGATAACAATTTAACGTCCACCAACATAAGAAAACATTTAACTACGGTAACATGTACACTTGATAAAGACGAGCAAGTACAACTAAGTGATTTTATGGGACATGTCTTCAATATATTTACACACAGCATCGAGCTTCCCCTGATATTATAGGCATGTCCAAAATGTTGAATTTTGCATGTGTAGTTACGGAAGATCAAGGTATTTTTAAACCCAATTTTTACAAATCTGCTGGTCAGGAGGGTAGTAGTGTGTCACCTTGCACGTATCAGACATCGGCAAAAACATTTGCACCAATTGCTAATCAATCAATAACATTAGAAAGTGAAAAGCATCGACAATCTACAGATAGAAATTGGTCATCCCAGTTATAGCACTACGTCAGAGAAACAGTCCCATTACGAAAAACACAAGTCACAAACATATGAACCGATTTTAAATTATGGAGGTTATGACACACCATGCGATAGCACCAGTGAATATCTTACGTATCAACACAATTTGTCAACAATACTGGAGCTGGATGAATATTCAAGTAATGGTGAAAATTCGACGAACATAGTTTCACAAAAAAAGAAGAAAATACAAATTCCAAAATCTTGTAAGGTCAATAAAAAAAGAAGTTGGACCACCCCAGAAAGAAAAACTGCTAGAGAAACATTTAAATATTATTTAGGCCAAAACGATAACATTCAAAGTCTCGAAACTTGCCAGAGCATGGTTTTTCAGAATGAGGATTTGACCTTTAGAACGCCTACTCAAATAAGAGCATGGCTTGTGGAATAGAAAAAGGGAAGAAAACGAGTCCCATATGACAATGCCGGTTAGCGAGTTGTGCGAAAAAAACGGCATTATACTTTACGCTCTCCCACCGAACACGACTCATGTTCTGCAACCGGCAGATATCCGCGTTTTTAACCCTCTAAAAACAGAATGGAAAAATACAGTGAAGCGCTGACAAAGTCGAGAAGAAAACATCAATTGTTCCGTCGCAAAAACAAATTTCTGCAAGATGTTCAACGAATGTTTGTCTAATGTGAATATGAGAAGTTGCATTATCAACGGTTTCAAAAAGTGCGGACTTCTTCCGCTCAATCCTGATATGGTTGACTACACAAAGTCTGTTAAAACCATTTTGAATAGTAAAACGTATCAAAAATGATTTTTTAAGCAGTAAGATCGCGGACTAATAGTTTTTGCAAAAGTTTCTTTGTTTTGTGAATTTTGTAATGCTGAAAAACTGTTAAAAGGCCGAAAACCGGAGATTTCACCCTAGCTGGGTTAAAAGATGGTAAATTTGACAATACAAGTGTTGACCCTAGTTTAGTGACGTTAATTATTAATGTAGGTGCTGTATTAGAAACTGCAGCAATAAAGAATAAAGAAAATCTGAAGAAAGAGTGTAAAAGATTTCTTAAACTAGTAAGAAGTCAATCAAACTGCTTAATGAACAAAATTGCAATTGAAAATAGAACACAACTGCAAAGAGCCTAAACAGTGGTATTACTAAAAACAGAAGACATTAGGGAATTGGTATCATCAGGTAACATCATACAGGCGAAAAAAGAGAAGAGTCACCAGATATCGATAATTTAAATTATGCTGTACTGGCTAAAAAGGAGGAGAGTCAGCGCGCCACATGCTAAGAAGGGGGAACGTCAGAAATGCGCCTTTATTCTTGCTGGACGCTCTTATGGCTGCAGTTGCTTCTTTCAGTTCTTCCTGATTGTTTACCGGTTCTCGTGTTTATTTATCAAATTTGTTGGATTAAAAAGTAAAAGTCGTGATTGTAGTGCTAATAAACAGTAAAATGAACCCAAGTGTCAGTGTAAGTGAAGACTTTGTTATTACCCACGTTCAGGGGAAAAAAAGAAAACGTTACGGGAGAATAACCGATGTTTCTAAAAAACTTAACCTGCAAAGTCACGAGACAGGAAGCGATTGCCGATGTAAACGTCTCAAGTGTTTTGATAAAGTTCCGGCTGACGCAAGACAAAAGATAGTAAGTGAGTTTAATTTATTAAAATCCGTGGACGAGCAGAATATCTATTTGTGTGGACTTATTAGTGTCTGTCCTATACAACAGCGACGCCCACCTAACGCTGAAGACGGCGCAATGCTACACGACAGTTCATTTGCTTATCGTGTCAGAGTATCTGTAGATGGTGAGACAAGAGAAGTGCCTGTTTGTTTTAAGGCTTTTCTTTCCTTACATGGTATAACCAAGAAAAAGCTTGAAATTCTCCAGAAATCTCTAAAAATGACTGGCAAAGCCCCAACTGACAAACGAGGAAGACACTTAAACAGGCCTCTCAAATTGAAACCGGAATCTCAAGATCTAGTAGTCAATCATATTCGCTCTTTCAAAGGACGTCAAAGCCATTACAGCCTAAAGGATTCGTCAAAAATCTACCTACCGGAAGATCTAAATATCAAAAAAATGTACAATATGTACCAAAACACCATTGAAGACCAACAATATTGTGTGTCATATGAAACTTATAGATCCATCTTCTCACGAGACTTCAACATATCATTTGGATACCCAAGGTCAGATACGTGCAGTATATGTGACGAATACTTGACAAATATTAGGTCCCTAGAAGCCAAAATGAAAAACGTGTCAGGTAATGTCACAGAGAAGATCCAACTAGATGTCAAAATCAGTACACTCCGACAGGAAAATCTTTTGCACAAGCATAAAGCTGAACAGTTTTATTCAAGAAAAAAGGCTGCAAAATTATCTTGTCGGGTAAATCAAAACAAAGAAGCAATATGCATGGATTTTGCTAAAAATTTTCCAGTGCCCAACATAAGCACAAATGATGTTTATTATAAGAGACAGTTGTCTATATTCTCTTTTAATATTCATGTTTTGTCGACTAGCCAAAGTATTTTTTATACTTATCCTGAAACAAATGGACGAAAAGGCTGTGATGAAGTATGTTCGATGTTGCATCATTTCGTTTACAACTTTCTACCCAGCAGTGTTCGAGTCCTCGAGATATTTTGCGACTCATGTGGGGGTCAGAATAAGAACTATACTGTCATCCGTTACCTCTATCACTTAGTGCATGTGCAGAAAAGGTTTGACGAAGTCAAGATCAGCTTCCCCATTAGAGGGCATTCCTTTATGGAATGCGATAAGGATTTTGGACTTATACAGCAGAAGTCGCGTGTGGAACTTCCAAATGAATGGGCTGAAGTTTTTAGAGCTGCAAGAGTTAAACCAAATCCTTTTGATGTTATGGAGGTGACTTTTGATTTTTTTAAATGCTGGACTACACATTTTTCTACACTTCATTACAAACATAAGTGTCCAATGAAAGTACGGCCCATACGTGAACTAAAAGTCGTGAAAGAACATCCTAGACTTGTCTACCATCGCTCAACTTGGAATGGCATTTGGGAAACTGCTGTTTTGATTGAACCGAAGAAAAAAAGGGGTATCAACACTTTGGCAAACAATGAGTTTAAATTACCAGGCCAGTTATACAAAGGTAACTATGCACATAATATTATTTTCCGATGTTAACGATGTTCTATCTATTTGCAGGACTACTGCCTATAACACTGGCCAAATTCACCGACCTGCAGTGCTTAATGAAATTCTGTCTCAACCCAACAGCTAGAAAATATTTTTCTACATTACCACATACCAAAAATGTCAAAGACAAGGCCACCTTTCCAAAACCTCAGCGTACAAGAGGCCCAAAAAAAGTGTCTGAGCATATTCTGTATATTCAATAATTAATAAACAATCTGAAATTTAATAAAATTTAATTTCATAACCTTTGCTATTTTGCTTCTGGTTTTCGTAAAAAAAAATTGAAAATACTGCAAAACTTCAGTGGAAATCTATGACATTCCCCCTTCTTGTTCGTTACGATCCGTAGTGCCTTCATATTTTTTACGTTTAAAAAAAATTCTAAATGAAATGTCATTAATACTTTCTGCAGTCTAATCCCAAACACCTATAACAAATTAAATCCATTCAGAGATTCAGTGCTAATTAATAAATTAATAAGTTATACGGTTTTAAAATTAAAAATCGATTTCCTGAAAATTAACGATTTTTGACTTTCCCCCTTTTTAGCCTGGACCCTTCATATGAAAGGTACGTAGCAAGAGGAAAACTCGCCCAGCTCCCATTTTAGTTTGGAAATCTGAAATGGATTTTATTAATTTAATTATTAAGTATGGGAGATATTATGTGAAAATAATCCCCATTTATTCGTGCCACACCGGTAGGCTGGGCTGAAAAATTATTTAAAGTTGCCAAAGCTTTAAACGTTTTTATATAGAATACGACCTAGCAGATAACAATTTAACGTCCACCAACATAAGAAAGCACTTAACTACGGTAACATGTACACTAGATAAAGACGAGCAAATACAAGTTAGTGATTTTATGGGACATGCCTTCAATATACACCAATATATTTACAGACAAGCGTGGAGCTTCCCCTGATATGTCCAAAATGTTGAATTTTGCATGTGGAGTTACGGAAGATCAAGGTATTATTAAACCAAATTTTTACAAATCTGTTGGTCAGGAGAGTAGTAGTGTGTTAACTTGCACGTATCAGACATCGGCAAAAACATTTGCACCAAATGCTAATCAATTAATAACATCAGAAAGTGAAAGCATCGACAATCTACAGATGGAAATCGGTCATCCCAGTTATAGCACTACGCCAGAGAAGCAGTCCCATTACGAAAAACACAAGTCACAAACATATGAACCGATTTTAAATTCTGGAGGTTATGACACACCATGCGATAGCATCAGTGAAGAAGAAAGTGCAAGTGAAGCAACAGCTCAGCTGAATGATGGAGTTTCTCTATCGGGCAAAGAATGAATAAAGTTGATATCCGCAGGTCATATAGGCCTAGAATAACTATCTGCAAGTGCTACAGGTGATTTTATTTCGGTTTAAACGAAAACTAACATTCCGTTTACGAGAAAAGACTCGAACAGAGAGTCTTTTATTATCTTGGTGCAGTGAAAATTCTTCAACGTAATTTAGAGTGAATAACTTCAGTTTCCGAAAGCAAATTTTCAACCTCAGTCTCCGAAGCAAATTAGCTTTCATGCCCGATATTTCCGTACACACTCAGGTATTCGTTGGTCACAGAAATTTCAATACATGGTATGTACAGTTTATCTGGTCGCCACCCACGAAATGTTTTCCACCACTTCCTGACTTTTCTCTTGCAAAAAAATTAAGTGCATATGATAAGCGCTGAATGTTGATGTCACCCTGTGCCGTCCCCACAGTCCATCAACAGGAATATTAAAACCTTTGAGATCTCAGGTGTAGATTCAGACAGCGGAGAATCCCCGGAAGTCCGACTGCTATACATATAAGTCATTTTCAGCTTTGTGGATGAACCCTATGACTAAACAGAGATAATATTTCCTAGGTCTCTTTATATGCCAATAACACTTTTTGTTTCGTTAAAAAAAGTTATCAATTTATGTATTTTGCACTTGTAATTGTTTTTTATGGGTAAAGAAGTGTTGATTTTTATTTTGCCTGTAGTTGGTAAACTTTTTTTTTCATTTTTATCAGTCAGAACTATAATATTATTTTTAGTATCTTTTACTTTTCAACGTTCCTACATATTAGTTACTTTTATTACTTTTTTATGCAATATTTGGTAAATTTCAGCTAGTCAGTTAACGGTTTATTTATATTTTTTAGGTT
This sequence comes from Tillus elongatus, assembly GCA_964006375.1. Classification (NCBI taxonomy): domain Eukaryota; kingdom Metazoa; phylum Arthropoda; class Insecta; order Coleoptera; family Cleridae; genus Tillus; species Tillus elongatus. The sequence goes on from OZ023270.1 coordinate 31,330,850, forward strand.
TCAGCATACAAGAACGCATATCATTTCCGCAATACATTTTTTTTATTTAAGAAAGTTTTGGGAATTTTCAATGGAAAGTTTTCGGGATTCAGGGAATTTTCCCATATCTACTTATAATGCTGTAAAATTATTTTGTTACTCGAACAAGGAATGCAGTGACATTGGCCGAATACTTTTCAAATTTGATTCAATAAACACACCCATTTTACCTGTTTTCTCTTTTTTGTGAGTAATACTTCTAGATTCTGTAGAATATGGGCATGAGAGTGGCGGTGGGGGTGGAGTAGGATGTGTGCCAATTGTTAAGAGTAGCCACTTGGCTTAACTACGCCTGCGTTGGAATTATTGTATTACAATATATTATCAATAAAGTCGATTTATGGGGGTGGTGGCAAATGTTTTCTTGGTTTCGAAGTTATTTCTGTATCCCTTTAGCGCCCAGATAGGCCCCTTCAAAAAATTTAGATGGACAATAGGAGCAGAGTGACATCATTTTGAACTGCTTTCATTCTCTATATCCTTCATGTCTTTCATTAAATTGCGGCATAAGCATTAACTCAGTCAGAATTAAATCCCTTGTCAGTGAGATTGTCGGATAACAATAAATGTATTTTCCATTTTCTTTTAATATTTTGTCAATAGTGTAAATCAGAAATATTATTGTTATTAATTAGTCAACATTTTTACTCACGAATTTTTCTAACCTCCAAATCTTTTAAAAATACAAAAGCTAACCTGTAAACTTTTGTTTATGCAAATAAACAGTCACTTAACTTTGCAACATTTGAGCTTCTCTCACAAAGTTTTAAGAAAACAATATATTTTCTGGCCAGACAAACCAATTAAAAATTTACCTAACATATTAAGATTGGGAGCATTAGTAGATTTGATAGAAAAATATTTACTTTCACATTTAGCATTTATTTCCTTTCTTATAATGTACAATGTTTGTTTGATTTACCAGGTGTATTAACTTAAATTACTCCCATTATTAATTTATGTCAATAAATTTAAGTATTTGTATTTTTAATATCTGGTTGATTGAATAACGAATTCCTCAATTAATCTTTCTCAATTCTGGTGGTATTGTAGCTGGAAACTCTTTATATCTATTATCTAGATCTTTATAAAATTAACTAAGGAATGTAGTAACGGTGTTTTGACTCGAACATCTCATAAATCTAGGACTTTGGACAGAACAGGATTAAAGCCGAGTAACTATTTGATTATCTTTCATCTTCACACCATACAAAGTGTTCTATATCTTATAAAATTTATAAATAGAGATAAAGTGCAATTGGGTTAAGGTTTGGTAGGTAATGGTGACCTCACTATCGATCGGATTTGGATCCGTTCGAAATGAGTCGCGAGATATCAATCGCGGACAACCATCAAATAAATACTCTCGGTCTTTTAGCTTAAATTGTTACACTGTCATTCCTGGTGGTGACGTTTTTTTGTGACTAATAATCATTAACGATTATCGAACCAATGGCATGATAACTCAGGGAAAAGAATTTTCCAAGTTATACTACCACTATATTGAGAAAATACGAGGTTGTGTAAAATATTGTATGTGTTTTTCTCTTACAGCATGTGTTTGTGATTTGTGTTAGCAAATGAACTTTAGGCATGTTTATTTAGATTCAAAGAAAGGGCGCAAAAGGGGGCTGGAGATCAGTAGCAGAGCTCGATTTAAGAAACTTTGTTTTTTATTGCTCTAGAGATACAAATGCTCTCAGACGCATCAAGCATAAATTGCTGTCCAATATTTTTTATAAGTTTCAGATTTTCCTTATCAATGTCGTGGTTATCATCCAATATATGTTGTGCCACGCACCTTCCCTACACTACCGTAACTCAAATATGCAAGATGTTCACGCAATCTAGTCCCCAGCTGCCTACCTTTTCTACCGCGTATCACAAGGCGTCTTGAGAGCATTTTAAAGAAAACCGATTTGCAGCTAACTTTTTCGACAAAAAATTACTTAAGAAAATTGTTAGGTAATACGAAAGATAAAGATAAAGCCACTGAAATGCCGTGTATCTATGAGAGAGGTTTTAAAGATTGTAATCTTAAATACGTTGGACAGACTAAGAGAAACATAGATACTAGATGTGTTCTGGTATTTGGGTTCTCCAAGTCTACTTAAGGTATCTTGGAGTAACTATGACTATGGAGTGGCGGAATTTGACAGTGCTTTTCAGAACATTATGTATGATGTGTGTGGTATTTTTGGAGCGCACGATAGCACTTTTAGTAAATATTTTGATGCGACTGTGGTTGGTGATGTAGCTGCTGATCAACCTAAAAGGTTTCATTGGTTCCTCGTATTCCATAATTAACTGCGGAATCCGTTGTCAGTCACAGTGGTACCGGTTCAAAAAACCACAGGGTAACAAACGAAACCCCAAAACAAAAAGTAACAACATCTCGCCTTGACAAACTGCCATGAAAGGTGGTCGTAAATTTTCACTGTTTGCTTTATGATGATGTCCGGTCGACCTGGTTTCGACCCTTCCGTAACGTAGCCAAGATGTTGGGCCACGTCCGTGTCGTGTCTCTTTTTTTCCCTATAAAAATTACATTTTAAAGTGCCAATACCGTTACAGTGTCCGGTCAATATGATTAAATAAGCCGTCGCCCTTTTTTACAACGACACTTTTCCCTTTTCACCGTTCCCACATCCTCTGGCGACGTGACATTTCATAATAACGAGGCTTCTTTCGACCAGTCGATACGAAAATTAATGATCGAAAACCGGCCTGACACTTCTTTATTGTAAAAGCGTCCTATATTCGGTACTAGTAAAAAGGATGACATCCCCGCTCTCTCTGGTGCGAGGGCGACATTGGATAATACACAGAAAAGTATTAACACGTGCTTTAGTTACAATCCACGTGCGCGCGATTAAGACATTAAATTATATGATCTAAACAATTAGTGCAAGTTACTATCCATACTAACACACTCTACGATTGATACAGAGGCTAGTATCGGTTTAAATTAAAAAATCATTTATTTAAGTGACATTGTTAGTGGAATAAATAAAGTGCCAGCGGCGGGCCCCGCGAAAATGGGGGAACCAAAAAGACAAATCGAAGACCTCGACGCGAGGAATTGATGACCCTCCTTCAACATATCCAGAACCTGCTGCAAAAGAACCCAGCCCAAGAGAACAATGCTAAGAAAGCAATAAAAATGGACCAGGTAAGTGAACCAACTATTCCCGACAGCCCTGAGCGGATGGAAGACGACGCTTTCATCCTCCCAAAAAAAGACTGCTAAACCACACACGACATAGCCCCCCAAACAACTCCCTTACGACCAAAAATACATTTAGCCTGCTGTGAATGGACGACATCGACGACATTGACAATGATATCGACAAACCACGCCCCAACGAATCTAATACAATGACACGTATACCCCCAGTTATCCTACGGGATATATCCAAATGGCAAACAGTGACAAAGAAATTGAATGCAAACAAAATCAACTATACACAAGCTACGAACACCGCGGAAGGTATCAAAATCAAACCCGCAACAACCGACGATTACAGAAACATGACCAGAATGCTGACGAACGCCAACACCCCGTTCCACACATTCCGACTACCTGACGACAAACAACTAAAAGTAATCATCAGAGGAATACCACAAGACCTATATATTGAAGACATAAACGAGGACTTAAAAAAATATATATTACGACAAGCAAGACCATACGAATGACGAAGACTATCGAAACCCCTAAAGGGAAAAAAAAAGTCCCCATGTCCTTAATACTAGCGTAGTAGATAAAGAATACAGAAAAATATACATGACACTTCTATGCGGACTTAACATCCGTGTAAGAAACACGGCTTCTACCGGACAGTGCTATAGACGATAACTGATCGGTCATTCTCAAACAGGCTGTACAGCCACATTCAGATGCCTTAAATGCGGCCAAGATCACCCCTCCTACGAATGTCCCAAAGCACGGAACGAAGCTGCAAAATGCGCAAATTGCAGCGGCGCACATACAGCAAATTTCAGAGGCTGCAAGTTCCATCCAATGAATAAGACCGTTACACATATTAGCTGTGGATGAAATAAGAACTGAGTATGTAACCTTTAGCGATTTTGCAGCAAGAAATAATGGTCAAATAATCAAATGGCTATCAGAAAGACAACTCCTGGTAAATTATATCCAATGCCAGCAATGTGAGGTATGAAATAATGTTTTTTCTTTCACAGTTTACAATCGCTAAAGCCAACTTTAAAATCTTTGGAACCCACAGCAACAACGGTTTGAATAGTTTTGTCCTTTGGCAATTGATAGCGAATTTGTATTTTCAAAAATCGCTTATAGAGAGGTGTAGATGGTGAGACTGAAAAAATTATTTCAAACGAGCGTGATTTTTGGGCCCCTAGAACCGGGAATCAAGTTCGGCATATATATATATATATATATATATATATATATATATATATATATATATATATATATATATATATATATATATATATATATATATATATATATATATACACCTTACCCTGCGCCAAATATTAATCATAATATATTGTTGGGCTTCTGACTTCCCACAAAAAGTAATCCGCCGTGAGGACCGACTGCACTGTGACCATACAATTAGGGATTGGTGCAACTTTTGCAGGTATGTTTGCGCGTGACATTTGGAGCTTCATCAATCGGTAATTGGTGGTTTCAATGAGGACGGCACATCAAAGACCGTCGAGATAGATGAATCGTACTTCCATAAAAGGAAGTTTAACGGGGGTGCAGTGCGGAATAGAGGTCACTGGGTTTTTGGGGGCATTGAAAGAGAGGCTGGCGAATGCCTTCTGGTTCGGGTACCTAACAGAACTGAGCAAACACTGACTCCCTTTATTAGACAGTAAGTTATTATTTGATATATTTGCTTGTTACTTATGAAGCCATTTTCAAAACTTTATAGATACATCCTGCCAGGGACAATCATCATTAGCGATGGCTGGAGCGGTTATGCCAACATCGGCACCATCGATGGGGGTATCTACGAACACCGAGTCATTATACATGAAAGACATTTTGTTGATCCGGATTATCCTGACATTCACACACAAAATATTGAGAATATGTGGATGCGGGCCAAAATGAAACTGTGGATGCAGTTTGAAACCTCTCGAGCTCTTTTCACAACCTATCTTCATGAATTTGCCTGGAGAAACAGATTCAGGAACCAGGATAGTGTGTCCCAATTCTTCCTTTCAATAGCTGAACAATACGGTGGAAATTTAGAAAAAAAAACATAATAATCATACAGTTTTATATATATATATATATATATATATATATATATATATATATATATATATATATATATATATATATATATATATATATATTTATTTGGGGGTGAAATACAATATATCTATGGACCGGCGGCATTTAGATATACAAATAAACATCCTTTAATACCTATTGTGCATAAACATTAACAACTTCTTGTTATAAACAGGTTTTGTTTTTGTCTGCTCTGACTAGGTACTGTCTAGACGCTATGTAAGCGTCTTTTTGGAAAAACCAGATTGAGCAAGCAAATACCTATGAGGGATGCAGGGTTTTGAGATAACAATGTGCACGCTGCATTTTTGGAAATACCAAGTTTGCCGAAGTATCTGTTCTTGGCAATACAGGCCTTCTGTTATCCAACTTACATTAGCTTCCTGGCTCTTGAAGTGATATGATAGTTATCATAGTGAGTAATTTGTGCTTTGTGAAAAACATCTGTGTTGTTATATTTAATTTAAAATGAGTCGAAGATTAGCTGCAACGTCTCTAGTAAATCCAAGCGATATATTAGCTGTGGATCAAATAAGAACTGAATATGTAACCTTTAGCGATTTCGCAGCAAGAGATAATGGTCAAATAATCAAATGGCTAGCAGAAAGACAACTCCTGGTAAATTTTGTCCAATGCCAGCAATGTGAGGTATGAAATAATGTTTTTCCTTTCACAGTTTACAATCGCTAAAGCCAACTTTAAAATCTTCAAAATTTTGGAACCCACGGCAACAACGGTTTGAATAGTTTTGTCTTTTGGCCATTTGTAGCGAATTTGTTTTTTTTAATCGCTTATAGAGAGGTGTAGATGGTGAGACTGAAAAAATTATTTCAAACGTGCGTGAGTTTTGGGCCCCTAGAACCGGGATTCAAGTTCGGTCTGAATGTATAGATTCATATATATATATATATATATATATATATATATATATATATATATATATATATATATATATATATATATATATATATATATATATATATATATATATATATATATATATATATATATATATATATATATATATATATATATATATATATATATATATATATATATATATATATATATATATATATATATATATATATATATATATATATATATATATATATATATATATATATATATATATATATATATATATATATATATATATATATATATATATATATATATATATATATATATATATATATATATATATATATATATATATATATATATATATATATATATATATATATATATATATATATATATATATATATATATATATATATATATATATATATATATATATATATATATATATATATATATATATATATATATATATATATATATATATATATATATATATATATATATATATATATATATATATATATATATATATATATATATATATATAGTTACATCCCTGTATATTCTCAACATCATACAAAATACGACGAATCCTGAAACCATGCATCATCAGTTTAGTGACCTGTGTAAGAATGCTGATGCAGACGTTTGCATTTATGTTAATTCTGTAGAACATTATTTCATTCAATCGCTGTAACTCTAGTTGTTCACATGTTGTTTTGAATCACATATTTTATAATAAATTTTAAGACTGTAATAATTGTACCACTTAAATAAATAAATTACTTTTTTCGGACAATCGCTACGAAAAAACCTAATTGGCGCTGCATAGAACAGTATTGCACATCGAAACCTGATTTTGGCAAGCTTTAAATCTTCGTAAAATTAGTTTCGGTCTTTTTTCTAAAAGTTTATGTGCAACATCGAACATCCACACCGGTGCAAGTCAGTCCACACTGCCAGAGGGAAATCAGCGAGAAACCAATAGCAGAAGTACCAATGAGCTTCCTGTAAGTTTCCTCCAATATTTTTATCTGTGCATTCATATCGTATCTATTTTACATTTATACCTTATATAATTTTGTTCAATAATTCCTATTCGCGCTCTATTTTTCAATTCACCCTGTAATACTTAACAACCATTACTTGTTCATGTATGTTGTGTAATGATAAGAGATAGATCGCCTATTAGGAAAAGAGAACCTATATTAGAATTAGAGGAAGACAATTTTAATCAATTAAGTTTAAATAATTTAGAAATGGCAAATAATCACATTACCGAATTTTCACAAGCTGCTATCATGATCCCCGAATATTCCGGTGGACAGAAGCATCTTGCTTATTTTATTAAACAATGCGAACTTTATATTACTAGTTATAGAAGGCCAGAGGCCGAAACACACGCAAATCGAATGTTACTAAGAGTTTATAAAAGCTAAAATCACTGGTAACGCTCGTGACGTGTTAATTAGTTTAGAAAACCATACATGGGAAAATATAAAATTTGCTTTAAAAAATCAGTTTTCAGACCCCCGTTCAGAAAATCTTCTATTTAATGATTTAAATACTAGCTTTATGACTAAATCACAAACTATTCAGGAATATTTCAATGTAATTAAAGAAAAGCTAAAGATTTTAATTGAACATGTAGATATACAAGATTTAGTAAACGATGTAAAAACGTACAAGAAAGAATTTTATCAACAGAATGCAGTGGCAGCATTTAAAGCGGGTGTAATAGAACCTTACTTCTCACATCTCAGATTAGTTAGTGTTAATACTCTTGATTCACTTATGTTAGAGTGTAATAGAATAGATAACGAGATTATACAGTCGAATTTCATTAATAGCCTGAGAAACAAAAATAATACGAAAACAAATCATAACACACCTGTACAACATAGACAGACGTATACCCAAAAACCAATATTTCCAGCATTTCCCCAAATTTACAACAAACCACAACAAATCACACAACAAAGGCAACCGTTTCCTTCTCGACCAATTTCTAACATAAGACCCGTTCAAAATTTTAATAGAAATATACAACACGTTCCAACTCAATTAAGTAGAGGAACGACACCCATGTCAATAAGCAACCAAACTCCCTTAAGAAATACACGACAAATGCCCCAAAGAAACCACTTTATACCCCAATCTAGGCCCACGTTTCAACACCAAGAACTCTTTAACCAAGAGGACCTACCACTAGATCATTCTGACGAATGCCCTTATGATTACCAACCCTTTGACGAAAATATAGAGCCACAAGAATTTCCTGAACCAACTGAAACTTTTACAGATTACAACACCAATCCAAATCGGGATTTTCACGAAACAGCCTCGGAAAACTAATCTATTTAGATATAAATAATATTGTTAATACCCCTAAATTACCGTTTTTTGTCATACCAAGTCTAAATTTAAAAGTATTGATTGATTCCGGAGCGTCAGATAGTATCATAAATCCAGGACCGGCTTACGAGTTATTTAAAAAATTTATTTATAAGGAACCATTTTCAATGAAATCAGTTAACCAGATAACCCATGGTGAAGACAACGTAAGGTATCCTATTTTACAAGAATTTGATATTAATTACCAATTTCCAATGCGTGTCATGCAATGGCACCATCGATTTGACGCGCTTATAGGGTCAGCTCATCTTACAAAATTAAAAGGAAATATCGATTATAATAAACAAATTTTAACTCTAGGAAACCAAAAAATACCATTTTACCTTGAAATTAATCCACTGAATTTTACACCTTTCAAACAAATTTGTGAAAATTATGTATCAGTCCCAGTAAATATAGAAAAAGGCACAGTAGTTTTACCACGTATTGAAGAAACAAATGTTTTAATTTACGAGTCAATAGCTGAAGCAAAAGATGGATATTGTAGAGTGCCCATAATAAAGAAAAATCCAAATTCAAAATTTGTAGAAATACATTTTCAGGAACAAATAGATGTCGATCCATTACAAAATTACTCTGACGAACTACCTAAAATTTCAAAACATTTTGATGTAACAAAAGTTTTAAGAACTGATCATTTAAATACAGAAGAATATGAAAAACTTATTAATTTATGTCGAAAGTATAATGATATATTTTATCATGAAGACTCAGATCTCTCTTTCACCAATGAAATTAAACATAAAATAAGAACTAAAGACGATGAAGTTGTTCACACCAAATCATACCGGTACCCTTTTCATTTACGTGAAGAAGTCCAAAACCAAATTCAAAAACTCTTAGACAACAAAATAATTAGACCCTCAATATCACCCTACTCAAGTCCGATATGGATTGTCCCGAAGCGTCAAGACGCTTCTGGAAAAAAGAAATGGCGCTTAGTGATCGATTATCGTAAACTTAATGAGAAAACGATCGATGACAAGTACCCATTACCTCGCATCGAAGAAATTTTAGATAATTTAGGACGCTGCTCCTATTTCACGACCCTCAATCTAGCACAAGGATTCCATCAAATTGAAATGGATCCTGACAGCATCGAAAAAACAGCATTCTCCGTAAATAATGGCCATTACGAGTGGATCCGAATCCCGTTCGGGTTGAAGGGGGCTCCTAGTACCTTTTCACGCCTAATGGATAATGTATTAAGACCATATTTATACAAGTTTTGTTTCGTATATATGGATAATATTGTTATCTTCTCGAAATCCCTTCAAGAACACCTTTGTCACATAAAAAATATATTTGATAAGTTAAAAGAGTGTAATCTAAAAATTCAGTTAGATAATTCAGAATTTTTGCGTAAAGAGGTCGAATTTTTAGGCCATCTGGTCAATGTCCGTGGGATCGAACCGAACCCATCAAAAATAACTGCCATTCAGAATTATCCAATACCGAAGACAAGTAAAGAAATAAGAGCATTTTTAGGATTAACAGGGTATTATAGACGCTTTATTCCAAATTACGCTAAAGTAGTATTCCCCATCAATAAATATTTAAAAAAGGATACCAAAATAAATATTCACGACCCGGAATATGTTGACGCATTCCAAAAAATAAAAGAATTAATTACAAATTCTCCTGTCCTGACCTACCCCGATTTTTCTAAACAATTTCATTTAACCACTGACGCAAGCAATATAGCTATAGGTGGAGTATTGTCACAAAATAATAAACCAATTGCGTTTTACTCAAGAACACTAAATTCAGCCGAGAGAAATTATTCGACCATTGAAAAAGAGTTATTATCCATAGTAGAAAATACAAAACATTTTAGACCATATCTCTTTGGACAAAAATTTGTTATAGAAACTGACCACAAACCGCTTGTTTGGCTATTTTCAATTAAGGAACCAAACTCGCGGCTAGTTAAATGGCGACTAAGATTAGAGGAATTTAATTACGAGATAAAATACAAGAAAGGCAAAGATAACGTAGTGGCTGATGCCTTATCGCGAATCGAAATTAACGCGATTGAAGACGACTTTGACCTGGAATCAATAATTAATAACGTAGATCCTGACGAAGACAGAGAAAGAGAAATTATTAACGAACTAGAAAACGACGCAAACAATGCCTCTACTAGCACGACTAATAACCTACCTGAAAGCAATGACTCACAGACACAACACTCGTCTGCAGAAAATCCAATTTTCAAAATACCTATATCAGAAAATCCAGTCAATTATTTTTCCAGACGAATAATTTTAGATTACGGACCAAAATATGACACACGCAAATTAAAAATATTTAAGTTTGAAACAATACATGTAAAGGTTCAACTCAATTACGAATTGAGACAAATAAATGACTTCTTGAAACAATTTATTGATCCAAAATTCACGTACGGAATTTTTTGTAAACATGGTAGACTATTCAAATATTTCACTGCTGTTTCTTCAACATTATTTAATAGTTCTGTTAAAATAATAAAATCTAACGAATTTTTACAAGACGTTGAAAAACCAGAAACTCAACAACAAATTATAGACGAATATCACACACGAAACCACAATGGCATTAACGAGACTTATCAACATTTAAAACAAAAATATTTTTGGCCTAATATGAAAAATTATATAAACGCTTTTATTAATAAATGCTCAATTTGCCTTCAGACCAAATACGAAAGAAATCCGTACAAACCACCATTTTCAGGTCCCCTTCTAGCTAAACGCCCTTTTGAAGTGATACACATTGACACCTTCAGTTTCGATAATTGTAAATTCCTAACTATCATAGATTTATTCTCCAAATATGCGCAGGCGTATTATATAACTGATGGATCTGCAATTACCGTGTTAAATAAACTTAGACACTATTTTTCCCATCATAATCATCCCCTAAAAATAGTAGCTGACGCTGGCAAAGAATTTTCGAATACTACCCTTAAAGAATACTGTAATTTATTTAATATTAATCTTCACATAACAACCCCCCAAAATCCTAACTCAAATTCACCAGTAGAGCGACTGCACTCAACTCTTGTAGAAAAATTGCGAATTCTTAAATTACAAAACCCACAAGAGAGGCCTGCAACCCTAATGATAACAGCAACCCTTATTTACAACCAGTCTATTCATTCGACAACTGGGTATTCACCTTTTACATTACTATACGGCCCCTACGACGACTTACCAACAGTCACACCTGAAACTACCCTTTACGAGGAATACAACAACAATAGACTCAAAGAAATAATGCCTTTCTTTGACAGTGTATATCAGAAACAAAAAGTAAGTGGAGACAAAAGAATTTCTAAAGCAAATGCGGAGAGACAAACGACACCAGATTTACAAGAAACGACACAACTAGCTATTAGAGTACCGAAAGTGAGAAAAACAAATCCTCTTTATAAATTACGATCACATCCTAAACAAAAAGAAAACATTGTTACATTTTCTAAACCAAAAGCAAAAGCTCACGTTTCTAACATAAAAAGAGTAAGAAAGACTTTTTCGTTACAGGACAAAACTACTACTACTACAAACGACGATGACCCTCAACCTGGTCCATCCACTTCAAATAACACCGATAAAAACTAACGGATATTTTAAAGAGTATTTAGGCATAGCAAAAATACTCAAACATTATCATAAATTTTATTTTTATTTTAATATTACCGATATAGAAATTAATTATAACATATTATTAAAAAATTCTAAATTTTTAAACACTGGACAAATGTCTGCAAGTAACGAACGATATTTACTAATTTTAGATGACCATTTGTCACGATTAAGTAATGAACTACAAAAACTATCAATGCACAGAACTAAACGCGGATTAATAAATGGAGCAGGCTCTTTAATTAAAATGATAACAGGAAATCTCGACCAAGAAGACTTAAAAGAAATCAATAAAAATTTAGATAACCTTTTCCAAAATCAAGAAGATATAATTACCCAAATTGATAATTTAAATTCATTTGCTAATATAATCACACAAAGGTACTAAAAGGACCAAAAAAATTATTAATCAAAATCTCGATCATATTTATCAGACTTTTTCCACTTTAGATAGCGAAAGAGAATTGTCGAGTAAAATTCATTTCCAAATTCACGTAGCTGTTAAATTACTCCATACTATAGAGATAATTCAAAGAACTATTTCCTTAAGTTTTAACGAAATTACTAATATAGAGCTCTTTACCACTAGTGATCTGTTAAATATTATTGATCACTTAAAGTTAAGTCATGACAGAAATGAATTGATCGACTTTGACAAAAATCATGTTTTTAAAGTTGTAGAATTTACCAAATTTCATATATTATCGGTTAAGGATACGATTGTATGCCTTTTAAAAGTCCCTATCCTACATCCCAATCCTGGTTCTTATTTTCGTGTTTATCCTATACCACAAAATTATATTCTCCTGGTACCACCCAGCTCATACTATTTAGAAACATCCTCTTCAAACTTATGGACCCAAGAGAAGTGCCCCTCTATAGAAGACGTGGTTATATGCAATAATCGCCCGCGAGAAGAACATTGTCAGCTTGACACCTTACGAAATTGCACTTCTGCTAAAGTAATGAACCCCTACGAAATATCAACTCAGCTGCAGAATGGTCAGATTTTAATATCCACTAGCTTAGCAACCACTATTGTCGAAAATTGCGAAACATCGTTAGAACGAAAAATCTTCCAGGGAAACGGTCTAGTAACATCCCTCAATTCCTGCAGTCAAGATCAATGAAGAAATGTATGAAGACGTTGCTACCAATTTGACGCTACAACCCATAGAAGTCGAAGAATTGCAACCGACACCTCAACATCATATCCATTTTAAGCCAATTCATCTAAAAGAAAACAAAAAGATAAAAGAAGCATTGTCTCAAATACAACAGCATCCATTTCATCTCCGACCGTCCATGCAGTATTCCCACTTAGGCATTACCATTGGTATATCCATCGCTGTTACCATTGTACTTCTGTTTCTTTCAAGAAGAAAAATTCAGAGCATCCTATACAAGTCCAACAAGCAAACGCAAACAGAAGAAGTGTCCGAACACGAGGACGTGTTAAAGATTTAAGGGTGGAGGAGTTACATCCCTGTATATTCTCAACATCATACAAAATACGACGAATCCTGAAACCATGCATCATCAGTTTAGTGACCTGTGTAAGAATGCTGATGCAGACGTTTGCATTTATGTTAATTCTGTAGAACATTATTTCATTCAATCGCTGTAACTCTAGTTGTTCACATGTTGTTTTGAATCACATATTTTATAATAAATTTTAAGACTGTAATAATTGTACCACTTAAATAAATAAATTACTTTTTTCGGACAATCGCTACGAAAAAACCTAATTATATATATATATATATATATATATATATATATATATATATATATATATATATATATATATATATATATATATATATATATATGTATATATGTATGTATGTATGTATATGGGTACCAGTGGGCCTGCAAACAATGCAGAGCCGAAAAAAGCATAAGAAATAACTCACTTTTCAGTGGAAGCCACTTTACCCTGCACCAAATATTAATAATAATATATTGTTGGGCTTCTGACTTCCCACAAAAAGTGATCCGCCGTGAGGCCCAACTGCACTGTCACCATACAATTAGCGAGCTATTAGCAACTTTTGCAGGGATGTTTGCGCGCGACATTTGGAGCTTCATCAATCGGTAATTGGTGGTTTCAATGAGGACGGCACATCAAAGACCGTCGAGATAGATTAATCGTACTTCCATAAAAGGAAGTTTCACCGGGGTGCAGTGCGAAATAGAGATCATTGGGTTTTTGGGGGCATTGAAAGAGAGACTGGCGAATGCTTTCTGGTGCGGGTACCTAAGAGAACTGAGCAATCACTGACTCACCTTATTAGACAGTAAGTTATTATTTGATATATTTGCTTGTTACTTATGAAGCCATTTTCAAAACTTTATAGATACATCCTGCCAGGGACAATCATCATTAGCGATGGCTGGAGGGGTTATGCCAACATCGGCACCATCGATGGGGGTATCTACGAACACCTAGTCATTATACATGAAAGACATTTTGTTGATCCGGATTACCCTGATATCCACACACAAAATATTGAGAATATGTGGATGCGGGCCAAAATGAAACTGCGGAGGCAGTTTGGAACCTCTCGAGCTCTTTTCACAACATATCTTCATGAATTTGCCTGGAGAAACAGATTCAGGAGCCAGAATAGTGTGTCCCAATTCTTCCTTTCAATAGCTGAACAATACGGTGGAAATTATAAAAAAAACAATCATACAGTTATATATATATATATATATATATATATATATATATATATATATATATATATATATATATATATATATATATATATATATATATATATATTTGGGGGTGAGGTACAATATATCTCTGGACCGGTGTCATTTAGATATATACAAAGAAACATCCTTTAATAGCTATTGTGCATAAACATTAACAACTTCTTGTTATAAAGAGGTTTTGTTTTTGTCTGCTCTGACTAGGTACTGTCTAGACGCTATGTAAGCGTCTTTTTGGAAAAACCAGATTGAGCAAGCAAATACCTATGAGGGATGCAGGGTTTTGAGATAACAATGTGCACGCTGCATTTTTGGAAATACCAAGTTTGCCGAAGTATCTGTTCTTGGCAATACAGGCCTTCTGTTATCCAACTTACATTAGCTTCCTGGCTCTTGAAGTGATATGATAGTTATCATAGTGAGTAATTTGTGCTTTGTGAAAAACATCTGTGTTGTTATATTTAATTTAAAATGAGTCGAAGATTAGCTGCAACGTCTATAGTAAATCAAAGCGATATATTAGCTGTGGATGAAATAAGAACTGAATATGTAACCTTTAGCGATTTCGCAGCAAGAGATAATGGTCAAATAATCAAATGGCTAGCAGAAAGACAACTCCTGGTAAATTCTGTCCAATGCCAACAATGTGAGGTATGAAATAATGTTTTTCCTTTCACAGTTTATAAATCGCTAAAGCCAACTTTAAAATCTTCAAAATTTTGGAACCCACGGCAACAACGGTTTGAATAGTTTTGTCTTTTGACAATTTGTAGCGAATTTGTATTTTTTTTATCGCTTATAGAGGTGTAGATGGCGAGACTTTGAAAAAATTATTTCAAACGTGCGTGATTTTTGGGCCCCTAGAACCGGGAATCAAGTTCGGTCTGAATGTATAGATTCATATATATATATATATATATATATATATATATATATATATATATATATATATATATATATATATATATATATATATATATATATATATATATATATATATATATATATATATATATATATATATATATATATATATATATATATATATATATATATATATATATATATATATATATATATATATATATATATATATATATATGGGTACCAGTGGGCCTGCAAACAATGCAGAGCCGAAAAAAGCATAAGAAATAACTCACTTTTCAGTGGAAGCCACTTTACCCTGCGCCAAATATTAATAATAATATATTGTTGGGCTTCTGACTTCCCACAAAAAGTGATCCGCCGTGACTGCCCGACTGCACTGTGACTATACAATTAGCGAGCTATTAGCAACTTTTGCAGGGATGTTTGCGCGCGACATTTGGAGCTTCATCAATCGGTAATTGGTGGTTTCAATGAGGACGGCACATCAAAGACCGTCGAGATAGCTTAATCGTACTTCCATAAAAGGAAGTTTAATCGGGATGCAGTGCGGAATAGAGGTCATTGGGTTTTTTTGGGGCATTGAAAGAGAGACTGGCGAATGCTTTCTGGTGCGGGTACCTAAGAGAACTGAGCAAACACTGACTCCCCTTATTAGACAGTAAGTTATTATTTGATATATTTGCTTGTTACTTATGAAGCCATTTTCAAAACTTTATAGATGGCTGGAGAGGTTATGCCAACATCGGCACCATCGATGGGGGTATCTACGAACACCGAGTCATTATACATGAAAGACATTTTGTTGATCCGGATTACCCTGACATCCACACACAAAATATTGAGAATATGTGGATGCGGGCCAAAATGAAACTGCGGAGGTAGTTTGGAACCTCTCCAGCTCTTTTCACAACATATCTTCATGAATTTGCCCGGAGAAACAGATTCAGGAACCAGGATAGTGTGTCCCAATTCTTCCTTTCAATAGCTGAACAATACGGTGGAAATTAAAAAAAAAACATAATAATCATACAGTTATAATATATATATATATATATATATATATATATATATATATATATATATATATATATATATATATATATATATATATATATATATATATATATATATATATATATATATATAGAGGAAAGTGCCCTAATCCGGGCCCCTCCCTTAAAGCGGGCCCCCCTGTTGCTGGATCAGCATAGTGCTGTCATCTTTCGGAAACACTTTTAACTGATAGTTTATTATACGGTCGCATGAGTCCCGCCAGCCGTAGTCGGTATCTTCACTTGTTACCGAACTTTCGCATGTTTCTCAGATTGTTCAACCACAAAGTTTTTTCGTGTTTGTGTTTACATCGAATTATTGACGCTGTATTTTTCGGTAAGTCCTTTAAACTATATATATTCTTAAACGGCATTGTGAGAGCTATCTGATTATGGTATCGCAATTTAGTTTGCATGCTCAGGCAAAAAGTTGTGGGGTCTCGAAAAATGACTACGTTGGTGCCTAACTCGGGCCCCCTCAAGGTTCCTAAAGCGGGCCCCCCATATTGTAATGTTAAATGCCCCAAATGGGTTAATTTTGGGAAGGTCTTATCTTCTTGGAATTATGTTGCAGATTCCAACGATAGAATGCCGAAAACAACTAAGTTAAGATCCTGGTCCTCAGCAGACATGGCGAAAGCTATTAATGCTGTTCGGGAAAAAAAGTTGGGATTGAAGGCCAGTAGAATGTACAACGTGCCTAGGTCGACGCTTCAAAGGTTGGCAAAAGAAAAATATGGAACCCCCATGGAGGCAGCACAAACCAAAGTGGGTAGACCTACAGTTTTGTGCAAAAACCTGGAGGATGAATTAGTGGATTATTGTTTAGCTATGGAAGCCTCATTTTTTGGGCTTACTCGAGTAGACTTGCGAAGAATGGCTCTTCAGATAGCTGAAAGGAATAATATCAAACATCCTTTTAGCAATGAAATGGCTGGGAAAAAATGGGTGAAACTTTTTTTACAACGCCACAAATCAAAATTGTCTGAAAGGAAGCCTACAGGGACATCCTATTCTAGAGCCTTGGGATTCAGTAAAGACAATACTGAAAAATTCTTCAAACTGCTCGAAGGCATTCATGAAAAAGGCAAATACACTCCCAACAGAATCTACAATGTAGATGAGAGTGGGATCACGATTGTGCAATCTAAAGTGGCGAAAGTAATTGGTTTGCGTGGTAAAAGACAGGTAGTGGCGTTAACATCTGCGGAACGGGGAGCACTAATTACAATCGTTGTGTGCATGAATGCTGCTGGTTCATTCGTTCCCCCCTTGGTAGTATTTCCACGGAAAAATATGAACGTTCAACTACAAAGAGGGGCTCCACCGGGAACAATTTTTGCAGCTCACCCCTCAGGATGGATCCAGACTAATATTTTTACCAAGTGGTTTGAACATTTTATACAGTTTGTCAAGCCTACAGAGGACAATCCTGTGCTTCTAATTTTGGATGGTCATTACAGTCATACGCAAAACATTGATTTAATCGACTTGGCTAGGACAAATCACGTTACAATCGTTTCACTGCCTCCACACTCGTCACACAAGATGCAACCTCTGGACAGAACTTTCATGGGCCCCCTAAAGACGTATTACAGCGAAGAAATCAGGCAGTGGTTACGCCACAATGATCGTTCTGTAAGTGCCTTTGATGTGATGGAGTTGTTTGGAAGAGCTTATATCAGGTGCCAGACCGCTCAAATTGCAATCAACGGGTTTCGAGTGACAGGCATTTACCCCATGGACAGAAACAAATTTACGGATGCAGAATACATGGAAGAAGCCAGCAAGCTGCAGAAGATGCATAACTCTCAACAAGGAGTAAATGAAAAAGAACAAGAGCATAAAGAAGATAATGCCAGTGAACAAGTCGTAGACCTAGCAGATCTCAATAAGGCATCAACATCTGAAACGTGTCATGTTGCTGTGCCCTCGACATCCGGTTTGTCATCACGAGAAATATCAGAAAGTGGGTCGAAGGCTTTTCAGACAAGCCCATTCCAATTCGCCCCCATTCCGCGCATAAAGAAGAGGGCCTCTACCAGGGGACGAAAGGCATGCAGTTCTGCAATAATAACTTCCTCCCCATATAAAACTAATTTAGAACAAGCTATAGAAGCTAGAGCTCATCCGAATCCACAATCAAAACCGCCAGCATGTAGTCGTCGCCGTGGGCGTGGATCAACATCTGTTCCAAAGGCTACACAACAACCAAAGTCAAGGCAGGAGGCAGTAAAAAAACGTCTTAACATGACTGAATATTCTAGCAGTGAAGAATCGAACGGCGAGGTATCCTCAGGTTCTTCCGAACTAGAAGCTTCTCCGGGAATATCGCCATCAGATAATGACGATGCAGAGTGTATGTTCTGCAATATAAAATTTTCCCAAGACACTAGGGGCGAGCTGTGGGTTATGTGCATGATGTGTTCATTGTGGGCCCATGTTGATTGTGCAGGAGCTGAGAAAGATGCGTACATTTGCGATTTCTGCAAATAAATAACATTTTTTGAGTTTTTGAGTAATTTGTTTTTTCGCATTAGTTTTTTTTTTGTTTTTTTTTTTTAATTTTTTGTATTCTTGAAACATTAAATAGTGTAGGTTGCAATAGGTTTACAATGTTTTATTTATAATATCCCCATTTTTATCACCATTCAACATTTCTCATTTTGTTGGCTTGGGGCCCACTTTAGGAACCCTCTTTTAGAAATCGATAAAACACAGTGTTTGCTGAGAACATTTTTTTCTCCGAATTTTTTTCATTCTCTAAGCCAAGTGAAATATATTTGATGGGTAACTATATAAACTATACCTTAGAGCTACAAAAATATTTCTGCCCCCAATATTGTAGTTTGTAGTTGCCAAAAACCAAATGGGGGCCCGGGTTTGGGTACTCTCCTCTATATATATATATATATATATATATATATATATATATATATATATATATATATATATATATATATATATATATATATATATATATATATATATATATATATATATAAACGTGACGTGCGCACTGTACGCAGACACTACCATCCTCAGCAGCTCCACTCAGCCGAGGATAATAACCGAAAGACTTCAGACTGCCGTAGTCGAGCTGCAAGGCTGATATAGGAAATCCTGTCTAGCCATAAACCCCGATAAATGTTCAGCAGTCCTACTTACCAAGAGGAGACACACACACCTCACGGACACGTATCGTTACACAACCGTCTGATTCCCTGGCAAGATTCCGCCAAATACCTCAGGGCTTTCCTCGACAAATACTTAACATGGCGCCCCCACGTCCAACACGCCCGATGAGAAACCTCGATGTTCATTTCGAAGCTGTTCCCACTTCTATATAGAAATTCCAATTTGTCCATGAACAATAAATTGCTTATGTACAAAGTCATCATCCGGTTAGCGATGACCTATGCATCCCTTGCATGAGCCACCGCGGCCGCAACACACATCAAGACCCTTCAAATCACCCAAAATAAAATTCCGAGAATGGTTACCGGAGCGCCATGGTTTGTCAGAAACAGTCAGATTCACTCTGACCTGGAAACGCCTTCGATACTTGAGTTTATAACTCAACCATCCACAACTCGGTTCGCAAAAGCCGCTTCTCACCCAAATGCTCTTCTGAATGAAGAATGGAAACATTCAAACCCAAACGTCATTGTGTGTAATATTTCCGAGGGAGCTATAGATTAAGGTCCGGTACTCCTTGGGAGGGAGTTTTAGTGAGTAGGAGTCTCACAGTACCTCAAAACCCCCACGTACTTTGGTGTTGTGAATGAGGTCTGCATGCAGCATTTCTCCCTCCTGTATCCAATATATATATATATATATATATATATATATATATATATATATATATATATATATATATATATATATATATATATATATATATATATATATATATATATATATATATATATATATATATATATATATATATATATATATATATATATATATATATATCTGTAGCTTGGTTCTAAAAGGGCCAATGTCAATTTTCCGTGATTTGGGCCAAAGTGCATTTTCAGTCTGTGTTTAAAGAAAACATTTATATGTAAAAAGGGCCAGTGCCTGCTTGCAGTAACAATCGAGCTATAAAAGTGTGTAGGGCCAATGTTGAAACTCAAAAAATATCTTATTTTACAGGTAAAAAGGCCAAAGTAGACATAGGCCTAAGAGCGACTACCAAACGTATATCATAAAAAGGCAAAAGTGGACATTGGCCTTTCTATTTTAATATTCTACATGTGAGAGCGCTATACATTGGCCCCCAACATTGAAAAATCCATCTCTGGGTTTTCAGTTTGTTTTCAGACACGCTAATGTGCGTATAAAAGTGAGTGATTCTATTATTGTTTTGTGTAATATATATGACCTATCATGTCATCCCGCAGTAAAAAAAATATTGAGTTTGTGTTCAGCTTTGCCTTTGGTGACAGAAAATGATAACAATCAAGGTAAGCAATAATTATAATTTACACATTAAACTAATATTTTAGGTTATGTTTGTGAAATAGAGGAATTATTATTGCGGAGCTTAGATTTCATTCATACGAAATATGATGATAAGATAATACGAATGTTTACTCATTGGTACAACAATTTAAAAATTAGTAGGCGAGAAAAATGTTTCTTTTAACTTCCGGATGGTTGGATAAATTTGAAATATTTTTAACTTTGTAGTACGTGCGATCTTTTAGTTCTACCTCACTCTTTTAGTATTCAATAGGGTTATTAATAAAAATTACTCGCGTATAGCAGATAAACTAATATGTTGCAAATAAGTGTTCAAATGAAACGAACCGAATAACTATTATTACTCTAAAAATTACTAGGTATATTTTTTACCAGTATTTTAATTTCGGCATGAAAATATTTAGATACATGGAAACTACCTGTACTTAAATGTTAAAAGGGTACATACAATACAATAGCGGTTCGGATATTGGATTTCGAATGTTTAGATATATCTACCAATATTCTGAGTAATGTGTTTGTTGTTTTGAATTTTGTTTAAAATCGGATGGATTCGTTAAAGTTTGATCACATTTCAAAATTGAAAACTATTTTATTTATTACGGTACATATTTGCATATTTTGTTATTTTTTGAGTACTATGAGAACATTTTACATTAAAATTATAAATGGTTTAAAACATGTAAATTGTATCTACAGAACCAAAGGGAAGAGTCATTCTGGAGGATGACCCTTTAACACGAACCGAATCATCGACAGCTACTCAAGTTTCTACATCGGAAACTCAAATTGAGGGAGTTTTTCTGAGTAATAAGAGAACCGAATATATTACCTTACGCCCAGTCAGTCCACTTGCTCAAGTAACTGGTAGTTCTACCTCTTACTTACGTGCAGAACAAAGCCCTAACAAATCAAGTAAGTTATAGTATTTTTTGCATTCCACAAAAACACATTATTATTTTTTCTTGGCAGGACATAATGTTTGTGATCAAGATGATTGTGTAAATCAGGACTCTAGAGAAGTCTCCATGAAACATGGAAATAAACAGAATCTAAGGTCTAAATTAAAAAATATCTCATATGCAGAACATGCCTACGATAATGAAGTTTTTGATAATTTTGAAGATGGATCTAGTGATGATTTTGTACCTGCAGAAGATGAGAACAGTAGTTCAGACTCAGACGAAGAACCTTCTGTCATACATGTTACTGCCGAATTTCCAAATAATACTGAGGCCAATCATATCACAGTGGATAAAACTAAAAAAATAGGAAGAAAAAAAGTACAGGAAGGACAAGAATGTAGAAAGAGAAAGCGCGAACCTAAAAATTGGGACAAGAACAAACGAAAACTTTTGAAAAGTCAAGGAAAGTCCTATGTTACAATAAAAGGTAAACATATCTCTGAGAAGTCCTTAAAGAATCCTTGCAATTGTAAGAAGAAATGCTACGAAAAGTTTTCAAATGAAACAAGACAAGACATTTTTGGGGAATTTTATAATCTGTCGCAAGAGGCACAAAATCAGTTTATTGCAAATCACGTTCATGAGGTGTTAAAGAAAACGGAGAGGCTGAGAGGAGAGAATAAAGATAGCAGAAGAACTCATAGTAGAATATATTACTTGGATAAAAATTTAGAAAAACATGAAGTTTGCCAAATTATGTTTTTATCAACGCTTGACCTGACCGTAAAGAAAGTTCGTATCATTGTACAAAAAAAACGCGCTTCAAATTCGAGCATTTGTCCTGATGATGCGAGAGGAAAGCATACAAACCACCCAAAGATAAGCGAAGAGGAAAAGAATATTATAAGACAACATATTGAAATGTTTCCATCTTTTGAAAGTCATTATTCAAGAGAAAAAACATCAAAAAAATACCTAGCTTCGGATCTCTCAATATCAAAAATGTATAGACTTTATGTTGAGTTCTGCCAAGAACACAGTAGAATACCAAGAAATGAAATCATGTACAGGAAGATTTTTGTAGAAGAATATAACTTGTCTTTTAAAAAACCGTACACTGATACTTGTGCTACATGTGATAAATATGAACTTCTATTAAAGTCAATCAAAGATGTAGATGAAAAGCTCAAAATTGAAAATGAAAAGACTGAACACCTAAAGTTAGCAGACTCTGCATATAAAGAAAAGAAGAGAGACAAGCTTGCTTGCAAAACCAACCCTAATCTCTTGGTTATTAGCTTCGACCTGCAGAAGTGTTTACCGACCCCCTATTTAAAAAGCAGCATATCATTCTATAAACGCAAACTCTGGACGCTAAATCTTACTGTCTATGAAACACAGGGAAGCACTAATTCAGCCAAATGTTATCTTTGGAACGAGACAATCGCTCAACGAGGTGGACAAGAGATTGCATCGTGCTTGTATACGTACATTAATAATATTCCGCCTCATATCAATGAAATCATTATGTACAGTGATTGTTGCCCAGGACAAAATAAAAATATTTTGATATCCGTAATGCTCCTTATACTTATGGAAAAATTCAACAGAGAACGGAGACACATTAACATTTGTCATAAATTTTTAGTTCCAGGGCACACTCACATGGAAGCAGACCAGATCCATGCAGCGATTGAGAAAACTAAGAAATTAACGACAGCAAAAATTGACATTCCTCGGGATTGGGCGAATTTGATCCGTTTAGTACCAAGAAAACCACCTATTTTCGTTTATGAAATGCGCCAAGAAGAATTTCTTAACTTTAAATCACTCCTCTTTGGAAAGTTTCAACATAAAAAAGTAAATACGTTAGGAGAGCCAGTTGTTTGGTCTACCATAAGGCTTATTCAGTATTCCAGCGAACATCTTGGTTTGGTACAATACAAATCTTCTTTCGAAGACGAACCTTACAAAACCTTGGATTTGTCAAGAAAAAAGACCAGACATTCGGGTACAATAAGCCTTCTACCAATTTCAAATCAACCTCTTGGTATACCTGCGAATAAGTTGCAACATTTAAGAGATATGTTACCCTACATTGACGAGAACAGTCGACCCTACTATTTGCAATTTATCAATGGCATTAATACATCACAAACCCAATACGATACCCTTAGTGAAAGTGAAGATGAAAATGAAGACCTTGACGGACTTTAGTTATGATTACTAACACTTAAGATTAAGCAGCATACTGCCAAAGTATTAGAATGTTAGATTTTTTTAACTTATGTATTCCATATCTCGAAAATAAAAGTTATTTGTAATAAATCATTTCTTATTTTTATTGACACGTTAGGCCAAAGTCTAATTTATTATTTTTTTCTACATTCAAAAAGGGCCAATGTCTATTTTTTTTTTTGCAAAAAAGGAGTCCACAATCTTTTAAACCTTTTAAAATATAAGAGTGATCGTATTAATACCACTTCACAAAAAATACTTCGAAATTAAGATTTAATAGTAGTCTTCAAATGCATTCAAACTTAGACCAATAATTTTGAAATCGATTTGCCAAAATCTGCATTTTATGAGATTGGCCCTTTTAGAACCAAGCTACAGATATATATATATATATATATATATATATATATATATATATATATATATATATATATATATATATATATATATACTTTCATTCTTCTGATTATTTAAAAGGCAGAGCCTATATTGTAACATAAAGCGTTTGTACAGTGCACTGAAAAACTATACAGTTGGATGTCCAAGGAACATACAACATATGAAGCATGTTTCTTGGACATTCAACTGTATAGTTTTTCAGTCATGTTTATCAAGACAAGTAAGTGCGCCATTTTGCCGTTTTCATGTTTCATAGAAAAGTACAATTCGCTTCTGTTTCAATTATCATTCGGTTAATGGGTTTAATTTTCTCTGAAAGTTTCTTCTCAGCTGGCTTGCTAATGTTTGTGCTGTTTGCTTTCGCTCCGATTGTTGCTTTCAGCTTGAACTTAAAAAAAATCCTGCCAAGGGTGGCGTTTTAAAGAATTTTTAGGCTTTTATGAGTTTTTAGAGTTAGACTTATTATAATTTAAAATCTCAGCACAAATTAGCTTTTCTTGTAGTTCAATTTGACTTGTATTTGTTTCATTTTATTGCATGTAGTAGTTTATAACTGTATACCTGTAAACTTTTATAGCTTTGTAGCTTGGCAGTTTTAACCTTTAAATTTTTGACTTTAGTTTTTAGTTGTTGTTACCTTATTTTGTCTTGTATTCCTGTGTTGTACCCTCGCAATTCTATAAAACATGTCGTCAAAACAATGTACTATATGATATGATCCAGAAATGTACCTGCTCATATGAAACAGCAAAACATATGAGAGAACTCACATGGGGCATGCCATTGGAGGGTGTAACCAACCCTGTTCCATGGGAACAATGGAGGGTACTTGACTATGATATGCTAGATATCCATCAAAAAAGGGACTGTTTAGTGACAAAAGTATCAGACATTTATAGAAAGTATGATAGATATAAGTCCATGACAGGGCCGTTTGATTCATATTTTGGGTCTTTTACTCGTGATGAGACTATCAAAGCAAAAATAGAAATTCAACATTCGACTCCGTTTATTTCATCTCTTAAGGAGTTACTTCACATCAGAAGCTGGATGCAAAGACTTAATTGCCAAAGTATTGTAACACTATTAGATATGTTAATAGAAGCAAAAACTAGACTAATGAAATTGGATATTAAGGATATTGATTTATCAAACTTAGAGGATTTATCGTACGGAGGAAACCTCTACCATAGATTTAAATCCGTGATAACATCTAGAGGCGCCTTAATCAACAATAATGGTGTATCCTCTACCTTTATAAGGACTTCATCAGCTCTATTATCTGATGTCAAAAGATGTTGTTTAGATTATAACATCCATTTTCAAGAATGCTACCTTTACATACAAACCGTAATAGCCAATACAGCTTTGTTAATAGGAAACACTCATATAAAAGCAATGTATGGAACAATATTAGAGTGCTCTGGATGTACTATAATACTAGATGAAAATATGGAGTCTCTTAAAATGGATACACAAATAAAGCGTTCCAACATACGGCCTAGTATTTTCACACCTATCAACACATTTGATTATCAGGTACAGAAGTTAGATACCGTAACTAGCCTATCTTACATTCATTCAGGAAATATGGTTGATACCCTCTCAACCCATATAGCAAATATATCTGTTGGGCAATCCTCCTTAACACTAGAAAAGTTCTTATTGGATTATCTATGGCTATATCCTTTAAAATAGGTATCAGAACCGATCGAGAGGGTAATAGGAATTATGCAGAAATGGTCCTTA
This sequence comes from Tillus elongatus, assembly GCA_964006375.1. Taxonomy (NCBI): domain Eukaryota; kingdom Metazoa; phylum Arthropoda; class Insecta; order Coleoptera; family Cleridae; genus Tillus; species Tillus elongatus. Next base: position 31,357,542 of record OZ023270.1, read on the forward strand.
ACAACCAGTCTACGATGACAAGAGGGTTTTTCCGATGTTAATCTAACAGAATTCCGGGCATGCAACCTGGAGTATGTTATTATGTTCTTACCAATATATAGCTCCAGTATTAGACAAGATCTAAAAGCTTCCATTACAGACACTGATCCAAGTAGACCAAATAATTGTTACAGCTATCTGAGTACCATACTTCTCTTGACTAATAGAGTGGAAGAATGTTTCCATATGTACTGAAAAGCCTAAGTCATATTCAGAAACATTGAATTCTTTTGGAAAAACTCATCTGATATGTAGATGTATCCGTACCTATTTAAATTCAAATTTGATTCAATAAACACACCCATTTTACCTGTTTTCTCTTTTTTGTGAGTAATACTTCTAGATTCTGTAGAATATATGCTTGGGGACATTAGAGTGGCGGTGGGGGTGGAGTAGGATGTGGGCCAATTGTTAAGAGTAGCCACTTGGCTTAACTACGCCTGCGTTAGAATTATTGTATTACAATAATTTATCAATAAAGTCGATTTATTATTATTATATTACCGAAAAGAAATAAATAAGTACCAAAAACATCACAGATAAAAAATATTATAACATTAAAAACTCTTTCAAGCAGTAGAAAAAATATTAAGATTAAATAAAAAAGTCTCTTATGTGTTTAATGGAATTTAAAAACTGTCAAGTAATTGCACATACCTTGTCTACCTGAGGCCACAAAAATATATTATATTGTAATTAAGGTGCAAGAAATTAAATTCCCTTTGTAGGATTACATACAGGTGTCCCAACTAAAATTTGCACCACCTAAAATGTAAGATTTTTTCCAAGCACGGGAAAATGCTAAAACAGGATAATTTTAACCTGAAGGGGGACCAAATGTTTTCTTGGTTTCGAAGTTATTTCTGTATCCCTTTAGCGCCCAGATAGGCCCCTTCAAAAAATTTAGATGGGCAATAGGAGCAGAGTGCCATCATTTTGAACTGCTTTCATTCTCTATGTAATCATGTCTTTCATTAAATTGCGGCATAAGCATTAACTCAGTCAGAATTAAAACCCTTGTCAGTGAGATCGTCGGATAACATTAAATGTATTTTGCATTTTCTTTTCATATTTGGTCAATAGTGTAAATCAGAAATATTACTGTTATTAATTAGTCAACATTTTTACTCACGAATTTTTCTAACCTCCAAATATTTTAAAAATACAAAAGCTAACCAGTCACTTAACTTTTCAACATTTGAGCTTCTCTCACAGTTTTAAGAAAACAATATATTTTCTGGCCAGACCGTGTGGCACTGTGAAGCAACTCACTGGTTTTTTTTTTAGTTAACAAACAAGAATCCAAGAAGACATCACTGGAAAAAGTTTTGCCATGAAACTACGAGAAATGGACAAAAGACAAAGAGAGAGAACTTGGCAACCTTACACTTCAACATAAATACCTTGACATGCAGGAAATAGCTGGCGCAACAAATTGTGATATACCACTATATCAGTCAACTATGTTTTCTGGGCATTCACTTTCAGGTACCCCATCACATTCTTTAAGTCCTAGCCGTACCCATAGTGAAATTCCTACACAAAGACAAAGTCCCAATTATATGCACTACACCCAATCTGGAACAAGTCAAGTACAGCTAAACCTACATTATGACCACTCTCAATCTCAGCACTTCACTCAAATCACGCCAGCACATCACGAAAACCAACAGTCCTCTGGAAACGAATCTAGCAAAGGACAAGCTGCTTCTTATGTTACCAACTTTACAGAAACTAATTAGTATAAAAGTAAAAACACGTATTGCTAAATTATATGTTGTATTTTTGCTTACCTCCCAAGTATTTTTTGCACAGAACTGTACAAAGCAGCATATGTTTCGGGAATTATTTTTCCAAGAGCTTGAGGTTAAATAATTGAAGAATATTTTAAGTCTTCATAACTTCTCCCCGTTGCTAGAAATCTTAGTTACACTTAATCTCTGATGAGGTGAAAGACTAGCCATAAAAAGCAATTTTAAGTATGTTTCCTCGTCCATTCGTAAATAGTTTTATAAATCTTTAGGTTCCAATTTCCACACGTTTAATAAATTAATATGACTGTTACTTTTTCGCTTCAATAACCAATCGGCACACCATTTTCCCGTTTTTCTTCGCACCTTTATTCAAAACTAATAAGAGGCCCACCATTGCGAAAGCGTCGTCACTTTCCGATGCCATACTTCTAATAAGAAGATATTTACAATTTCTCCATAGCGTGTGTAGGCTTTAGATATCCGGTTAATCTGTACAGGTACAGGTCTACCTCTCAGGTCAACTGGAACGTGAGTTGCGAGCTTTAGGGATGTTTATTTAGATTCAAAGAAAGGGCGCAAAAGGGTGCTTGAGATCAGTGGCGGAGCTCGATTTAAAAAACTTTGTTTTTTATTGCTCTAGAAATACAAATGCTCTCACACGCATCAAGCATAAATTGCTGTCCAATATTTTTTATAAGTTTCAGATTTTCCTTATCAATGTGGTGCTTATCATCCAATATATGTTGTGCCACGCACGACTTCCCTACACTACCGTAACTGAAATATGCAAGATGTTCACGCACTCTAGTCCCCACCTGCCTACCTTTTCTACCGCGTATCACAAGATAAAGATAAAGCCACTGAAATGCCGTGTGTCTATGTGATAGGTTTTAAAGATTGTAATCTTAAATACGTTGGGCAGACTAAGAGAAACATAGATACTAGATGTGTTGTGGTGATTTGGGTTCTCCAAGTCTACTTAACGTATCTTGGAGTAACTATGACTATGGAGTGGCGGAATTTGACGGTGCTTTTCAGAACATTATGTATGATGTGTGTGGTATTTTTGGAGCGCACGATAGCACTTTTAGTAAATATTTTGATGCGGCTGTGGTTGGTCATGTAGCTGCTGATCAACCTAAAAAGGTTTCTTTGGTTCCTCGTGATATGGAATTAACTGCGGAATCCGTTGTCAGTCACAGTGGTACCGGTTCAAAAAACCACAGGGTAACAAACGAAACCCCAAAACAAAAAGTAACAACATCTCGCCTTGACAAACTGCCATGAGAGGTGGTCGTGAATTTTCACTGTTTGCTTTATGATGAAGTCCGGTCGACCTGGTTTCGACCCTTCCGTAGCGTAGCCAAGATGTTGGGCCACGTCCGTGTCGTCTCTTTTTTTTATAAAAATTACATTTTAAAGTGCCAATACCGTTACAGTGTCCGGTCAATGTGATTAAATAAGCCGTCGCCCTTTTTTACAACGACACTTTTCCCTTTTCACCGTTCCCACATCCTCTGACGACGTGACATTTCATAATAACGAGGCTTCTTTCGACCAGTCGATACGAAAATTGATGATCGAAAACCGGCCTGACACTTCTTTATTGTAAAAGCGTCCTATATTCGGTACTAGTAAAAAGGATGACATCCCCGCTCTCTCTGGTGCGAGGGCGACATTGGATAATACACAGAAAAGTATTAACACGTGCTTTAGTTACAATCCACGTGCGCGCGATTAAGACATTAAATTATATGATCTAAACAATTAGTGCAAGTTACTATCCATACTGACACACTCTACGATTGATACAGTGGCTAGTATCGATTTAATTTACAAATCATTCATTTAAGTGACATTGTTGGTGGAATAAATAAAGTTCCAGCGGCGGGCCCCGCGAAAATGGGGGAACCAAAAAGACAAATCGAAGACCTCGACGCGAGGAATTGATGACCCTCCTTGAACATATCCAGAACCTGCTACAAAAGAACCCAGCCCAAGAGAACAATGCTAAGAAAGCAATAAAAATGGACCAGGTAAGTGAACCAACTATTCTCGACAGCCCTGAGCGGATGGAAGACGACGCTTTCATCCTCCCAAAAAAGACTGCTAAACGCACACACGACATAGCCCCCCAAACAACTCCATCACGACCAAAAATACATTTAGCCTGCTGTCAATGGACGACATTGACAATGATATCGACAAACCACGCCCCAACGAATCTAATACAATGACACGTATACCCCCAGTTATCCTACGGGATATATCCAAATGGCAAACAGTGACAAAGAAATTGAATGCAAACAAAATCAACTATACACAAGCTACGAACACCGCGGAAGGTATCAAAATCAAACCAGCAACAGCCGACGATTACAGAAACATGACCAGTATGCTGACGAACGACAACACCCGTTCCACACATTCCGACTACCTGACGACAAACAACAGAAAGTAATCATCAGAGGAATACCACAAGACCTATATATTGAAGACATAAACGAGGACTTAAAAAAACAAAATATTACAAGTAAGACCATACGAATGACGAAGACTATCGCAACCCCTAAAGGGAAAAAAGAGTCCACATGTCCTCAATACTAGCGATAGTAGATAAAGAATACAGAAAAATATACATGACACTTCTATGCGGACTTATCCGTGTAGAGACACTAAGAAACACGGCTTCTACCGGACAGTGCTATCGACGTTAACTGATCGCTCATTCTCAAACAGGCTCTACAGCCACATTCAGATGCCTTAAATGCGGCCAAGATCACCCCTCCTACGAAGGTCCCAAAGCACGGAACGAAGCCGCAAAATGCGCAAATTGCAGCGGCGCACATACAGCAAATTTCAGAGGCTGCAAGTTCCATCCAATGAATAAGACCGTTACACCCCCCCCCCCCCCCCCCCCCCCCCCATCCGGCCAATGCCAGGAATACAAACAAGACACAAGCTCCAAAAATTAACACGACAAACTCACTTAAATCTAAATTCGACAACCCAAGGGCCCAAACTCACACACACACACAAAGACACAGACAAACACAAACAACAACAAATCGCGACCATTCTGCCCAGCATGATTGAGCAGGCAAATACATATAAGCTATTCTAGGGATGCAGGGTTTTGAGATAACAATGTGCACGCTGCATTTTTGGAAATACCAAGTTTGCCGAAGTATCTGTTCTTGGCAATACAGGCCTTCTGTTATCCAGCTTACATTAGCTTCCTGGCTCTTGAAGTGATATGATAGTTATCATAGTGAGTAATTTGTGCTTTGTGAAAAACATCTGTGCTGTTATATTTAATTTAAAATGAGTCGAAGATTAGCTGCAACGTCTCTAGTAAATCCAAGCGATATATTAGCTGTGGATGAAATAAGAACTGAATATGTAACCTTTAGCGATTTCGCAGCAAATAATCAAATCGCTAGCAGAAAGACAACTCCTGGTAAATTCTGTCCAATGCCAGCAATGTGAGGTATGAAATGTTTTTTCTTCCACGGTTTACAATCGCTAAAGCCAACTTTAAAATCTTCAAAATTTTGGAACCCACAGCAACAACGGTTTGAATACTTTTGTCCTTTGGCAATTGGTAGCGAATTTTTATTTTTTTAAATCGCTTATAGAGAGGTGTAGATGGTGAGACTTCGAAAAAAATATTTTAAACAAGCGTGATTTTTGGGCCCCTAGAACCGGGAAACAAGTTCGGTATATATATATATATATATATATATATATATATATATATATGCCGAACTTGATTCCCGGTTTTATATATATATATATATATATATATATATATATATATATATATATATATATATATATATATATATATATATATATATATATATATATATATATATATATATATAGTTAGGCTTCTGACTTCCCACATTCCCACAAAAAGTAATCCGCCGTGAGGCCCGACTGCACTGTGACCATACAATTAGCGATTGGTGCAACTTTTGCAGGTATGTTTGCGCGCGACATTTGGAGCTTCATCAATCGGTAATTGGTGGTTTCAATGAGGACGGCACATCAAAGACCGTCGAGATAGATGAATCGTACTTCCATAAAAGGAAGTTTAACGGGGGTGCAGTGCGGAATAGAGGTCACTGGGTTTTTGGGGGCATTGAAAGAGAGGCTGGCGAATGCCTTCTGGTTTGGGTACCTAACAGAACTGAACAAACACTGACTCCCCTTATTAGACAATAATTTATTATTGTTTGATATATTTGCTTGTTACTTATGAAGCCATTTTCAAAACTTTATAGATACATCCTGCCAGGGACAATCATCATTAGCGATGGCTGGAGCGGTTATGCCAACATCGGCACCATCGATGGGGGTATCTACGAACACAGAGTCATTATACATGAAAGACATTTTGTTGATCCGGATTATCCTGACATTCACACACAAAATATTGAGAATATGTGGATGCGGGCCAAAATGAAACTGTGGATGCAGTTTGGAACCTCTCGAGCTCTTTTCACAACATATCTTCATGAATTTGCCTGGAGAAACAGATTCAGGAACCAGGATAGTGTGTCCCAATTCTTCCTTTCAATAGCTGAACAATACGGTGGAAATTTAGAAAAAAAAACATAATAATCATACAGTTAACATAATAATCATATATATATATATATATATATATATATATATATATATATATATATATATATATATATATATATATATATATATATATATATATATATATGGGGGTGAAATACAATATATCTATGGACCGGCGGCATTTAGATATACAAATAAACATCCTTTAATACCTATTGTGCATAAACATTAGCAACTTCTTGCTATAAAGTGGTTTTGTTTTTGTCTGCTCTGACTAGGTACTGTCTAGACGCTATGTAAGCGTCTTTTTGGAAAAACCAGATTTAAAAAGTGGTTACCACCAAATAAAGATAAAACCAGAAGACAGACATAAGACTGCCTTCTCAACTCAGCAAGGACGCTACAAGTTCCTCAGGATGCCCTTTGGATTGCGAATTGCTCCTGCTTACTTTGTCAGAACTATGAATAACGTCCTGAACTACTACTGAACAAAATATGTCTTGTGTACCAAAATGACATAATCATCTTAGGAAAAAACTTCGAGGATCATTTAAATAATGTAAGAACAGTTTTACAAAGACATCGTGACCGTCGATTTAAAATCAAAACCGATAAATCAGATTTCCGCCTCACTGAAATCGAATACCTTGGGCATCTGATAACGATTGACGGCGTAAAGCACAATCCGAAGCTAGTAACCAAAATCAAAGGTATTCCATTACCCACAACACCGAAACAAATTAAAGGATTTCTTGGGTTGTCCGGTTTATACCGCAAATTCATTAAAAATTATACGACAATCACGAAACCAAATTATTTGTCTAAAAAAGAATAGTGAAGTCATACACACAACAGAATTCATTAACGCATTCAATTCAGTAAAATGAATAATTTCTAATCCATCTGTATTAGCCTATCCTGATTTAAATAAAACATTCAATGTAACTACAGACGCATCGAATGTAGCTATACGACAACCCTATAATGTTTGTCAGTAGAACGCTAAATAAAAACAAATTAAATTATTCCACCATAGAAAAAGAATGTCTTGCTATTATATGGGCAACAAAAATGTTTAGACCCTATATTTATGGAAGACAGTTTAATATAGTCAGTGACCACAAACCCTTACCATGGTTGTTTAACTTAAAGGAGCCTAATGCCAAACTAATTCGTTGGCGGCTTAAACTCGAAGAATTTGAGTACAAAATAATATACAAAAAAGGTAAAAATCATCTAAACGCAGACTTTCTTTCACGTTTGAAAGCATACCCTTTAGAAACCGCAGAATACCTTTTATCCATGTTTAATAACTCTGGAGATATTTGTCAAAGAGATTCGCTAGAAATAACGGACATTGATGCAATCCTTAATATCCCTCCGACAGAAACTCGGGTTATTAGAACTGTACCACCTAAAATTAAAATTTTATCTAAGATTAGATCAGTTGAAAATATAGTCAGTGACCACAAACCCTTACCATGGTTGTTTAACTTAAAGGAGCCTAATGCCAAACTAATTCGTTGGCGGCTTAAACTCGAAGAATTTGAGTACAAAATAATATACAAAAAAGGTAAAAATCATCTAAACGCAGACTTTCTTTCACGTTTGAAAGCATACCCTTTAGAAACCGCAGAATACCTTTTATCCATGTTTAATAACTCTGGAGATATTTGTCAAAGAGATTCGCTAGAAATAACGGACATTGATGCAATCCTTAATATCCCTCCGACAGAAACTCGGGTTATTAGAACTGTACCACCTAAAATTAAAATTTTATCTAAGATTAGATCAGTTGAAAACACCACCTTCAGTTACTCAGCATTCGCAAGCTAAAAACACCAGGCATCCCGGCCTATAACACTAAACCACTAAACATATTTAAAAATCAATTTTTTTTCACATTCTACAGTAAACCTACAGTTAATACACTTAACGCTTTTGGTACAAGGTAATTACGAAAACGAAATATTCTTAGGGAATATGCAAATCCGAAATTATGTAACGCTATTTTCATTAAAAGACCGGACTTTTACGAAACAATAGCTACATTGATCAACAACACCTTTGACAACTAAATTAAATTTGTATACACAGGTAAAATTTTAGAAAATGTGACCGACGTAACGACGCAACAAGAATTATTGCGACATCTTCATTCCCTGACCATCGAGGAGCGCAATAATTAAAGGCACAAATTAGTCGAAAATATTATTGGCCTAGCAGCACGCTAGATTGTCAAAAATTCGTTGATGAATGCTCAATTTGTCAACAAGCAAAATACGAACGACATCCTGTAAAATACAAATTAAATTTAACCCCTACACCTAAAGAACCTATTAACACAGTTTTCATGGACATATTCTTACTTGCGAAACAAACATATTTAACAGCAATCGATTCATTTTCGAAGTATCTCATGTATCAACCCCTAGTGTCAATGAATATTCCTGACATAGTAGAAGCATACATAAACCTTTTGTCTAAGTACAAAATGCCGAAATTTCTAATTACCGATAACCAATTTGATCACCCACTATTAAAGGAGATGCTAAAAATGCACCGAGTAGAGCACCACCTAACTATACCTACTCATCCTAGTAGTAACAGTCTCATTAAACGTGTACATGGTACCATTTTAGAAATCGTTAAAACAATAACGGTATCAAAGAACAAAATCTTATTAATTAATCTTTTCGAAAACGCTATTATAATCTATAATAGAAACATACACTCTCAAACTAGTTTTAAACCCGTAGAATTATTATTCGTACACCTGGAAGCTAACGACATGCTAAAAATTTTTGCCGTAAATCATTACCATGAATGTACTAGCGAACTATACCACCGAATTAAAGCTTTATATGAATTAGTAAAAATACGACAGTTGGAAAATAAAGAAAAACATACGGCATACCAAAACACTAAAAGAATAGAATTTCCCTTTATACCACCTGACACACCTATTTATCGAGATCAGACACCCCGAGACAAAAGAGCACCTCGATACAAATGAGAAGCGGTAGCACAATATTTAAAAGGCAAAATTGCTACCCCAAGACGAACAATTTTCCATAAACAAGAACTGAAACCGTTAAGGAAATAACAAGTAAATAAAACATTTGTTACAGATGATGCCATACACCTTCCTAACATTGATTATTTACCTAGTACTAGTAAATAAGAGTGAAGTCAACCCGCATAGGGTAGAAATAAAGGATTTACATAACAACCCGGGAATATTAGCATTTAAACTTGGAACAGTGCGTATATAAAAAACACACCACACATTCCTACATAATTTTAACCTAGAACCATTAGGTAAACATTTTAGAAAATTAGAACAAAATATTGAAATAATTAGCAACCTATGTAATTTTAAGAAATTCAGTAGAGCAATACAATTAGGTTTTATTACACAACAAGCAGAACATCTAAAACATCAACTTTTAACAATACACCCTGATATTTTAGAACCAAAAAAAAGGCAAAAGAGGTTTAGTTAATGCCCTAGGCAATTTTTAAATTTGTATCTGGCACCCTAGACGCAGATGACGGCGTAAGGTATGATAATGCTATAAGAGAGTTACAAGGTAATCAGGAAAACATTATAAATCATTTTAATAAACAATTATCCATTAATAAACAACTAATTGTTAGTTACGAGCATACCGTACAAAAAATTACGGAAAACTTTAAAGTAGCAAAATTACTAACTAATATACATAATGAACAAATAGCTAATAATGCTATTATTCTAGTCAGATTAGCCATTTTTGACCTAGAATATCTAGTGAGCAATTTGCAAACAGCCATAGGTTTTGCTACAATGAATTTACTTCCATTTAAATATAATTACCGAAAATCAGATTACTGAAATGAAATAAATGCTGTTGACATATCATGATGCTGACTCATTTTACAGTATGGATAATATCCTATTTACTCAAACAATTCAGGTAGAATATTACGTTACACCTGAATATATAGTTTTTCTCTTGCACGTCCCTATTTTGGCACGTGCTCTAGTTCTGCTCAAGTTTGCGCGATTGTGACGTTATATTACATGTTTAAGTGCAAGTTACGATAAATAATACACACAATACGATTGCCACAGTGGCTAGTATCAGTTTAATTCAGTTACAATTAACTAAAGTGACATTTTAGTGAAACAAATAAAGTGCCAGCCGCGGGCCCCGCAAAAATGGGGGACCCAAGAAGACAAATTGAAGACCTCGACCGCGAAGAATTATTAACGACGCTCCTGGAACACATACAGAAACTGCTACAACAGAACCCATCTAAAGAAAATGATGCGAAGAAAGCAAGGAAAATGGATCAGGTGAGTGAACCGATTATCCCCGACGTCCCTGAGCGGATGGAAGACGACGCTTTCATCCTCCCAAAAAAGACCGCAAAACGCCCACACGACTTATCGCCCCAAAAAACTTCACTCATGACAAAAAACACTTTTAGCCTACTATCAACGGACGACACCGACGACTTTGACAATAATACCGACAAACCACGGCTTAACGAACCTAATAAAACGATACGTATACCCCCAGTTATCCTACGGGATAAATCAAAATGGCAAACCGTGACAAAAAAATTTAATGAGAACAAAATCAACTATACTCAAGCAACTAACACCGCGGAAGGCATTAAAATAAAACCCACAACAACAGACGATTATAGAAATATGACCAGAATGCTGACGAACGACAATACCCCATTCCACACATTCCGACTACCCGATGACAAACAATTAAAAGTGGTTATAAGAGGAGTACCACAAGACATTTCCATAGACGATATAAACGAAGACTTACAAAAACAAAACATTAAAACTAGCAAGACGATACGTATGACAAAGACGATCGAAACCCCTGAAGGCAAAGAAAGGGTCCCCATGCCCTTAGTACTAGTGATACTAGACAAAGAATACAGGAAAATCTACGATATGACACTGCTATGCGGACTTGACATCCGTGTAGAACCACTAAAAAACAATGCTTCCACAGGACAATGCTACCGGTGCCAACTATTCGGCCATTCCCAAACCGGCTGCACGGCCCCATTCAAATGCCTCAAGACCACCCCACATTTGAATGTCCAAAAGCACGAAATGAAGCCGCAAAATGCGCTAATTGCAGCGGCGCACACGCTGCAAACTTCAGAGGCTGCAAGTTTCATCCCATGAACAAGACCGTTTCCCCCCCTGTCAACGCCTGGAACACAAAAACGACACCACCCCCAAAAATTGACACGACATGCTTCCCTCCACTCAAACCAAAACTCGACAATCCAAGGGCCCAGACACACACAAACACACAGACAAACACAAAAAAACATCAAAAAGCAACAATTGTGACCAGCATGATGCTTCAGTTCGCTGAAACAAATTCCGACCCACAAAGGCACCTAAAATTTGTCACTGACGCAGCTCAACTTCTAACTCTAGCAACGCAGTAAATGGTGAGCACAACATCTCTACCCCGTACCCTTAAAATTGCCTGCTGGAATGCAGCATGCATAAACAACAAAATACACGAAACCCGAGACTTCATCGACAGACATAACATTGACATAATGCTTATCAACGAAACCCATACCAGACCAGCTGACAAAACAAATATACCTAATTACCTGACCTACAAGACTGACCGCCCCAACAGAGCAGGAGGCGGCACCGCCATACTTATCAAAAGACAACTTAAACACTACTTCCCACAACAAGCAGACACTGACCACATCGAACACACAACAATAATAGTACAAACCTCAAGCAGAGACATCAGAATCTCGTCCTGCTACAAACCCCCGGACTCCCCAATGACTCACACTGACCTAGACAAACTATTTCCTGACAACATGCCGACAGTTATAGCCGGTGACTTTAATAGTAAACACCCTACATGGAATCCAACCACCTTCACCAACTCTGACGGACGAATTCTTCGAAACTACCTTGACAATAACCAAGACACACACATTATCGCCCCTGATAGCCCCACACACTTCAGCCATACAGGTACCCCCACAATCATAGACTTTGCCATCACAAAAAACCTACCTTACCTAACAGACGCTCTGACTCTGAACGAGCTTAGTTCAGATCACAACCCTGTATCCTTCCTACTGGGAGACGCCCTAGATAATCCTGACCAAACTATCTACAAAATTAACTGGAACAAACTGACAGAAGAACTGAATAAAAGTAAATTTAAAATACCCACAATTACCAATACACAACAACTTGACCTAGAAACCATACACCTACAAAACATTATAACAGAAGCCATTCACAAAGCGACATACAAACAAAACATTAAAAAAACCAACAATATACCCACACACCTTAAAGAATTGATCAGAGATAAAAATAAAGCCAAACGACAATACCAACGGACGTTCTCACCTGATGATAAAAAAACATTAAACCGACTACAACTACAAGTACGAAACGCCCCATCCGAACATCACAACGACGCATGGGACAAAAAACTTGCAGCACTTAACCCTCAAGACAACTCAGTCTGGAAAACTACGAAACAACTTACAAAACAATCCAAACACAGATTTATGACTTACTTGACCACGCCTAATGGAGTAAACGCGTACACACCGACAGAAAAAGCAGAAGCATTCGCAAATGCAATGCAAGAGCAGTGCACAAACAACATCAACAACAATGATGACTTCACCAAACTCATTGACACTCACAACAGACAATCACTCAAAATACAACCTAACCAAAGAGACATAAAACCAATCACACCCGACGAACTAAACTCTACAATCAAACACCTTAAAAACAACAAAGCACCTGAACCTGACAAAATAACAAACAAAACAATCAAAGCACTCCCCCACAGACTCCGCATGTATCTTCTGGCCATTTTCAATGCCTCACTGAGACTATGCCATTTTCCAACCACCTGGAAACATGCGCACGTCATCATGTTCCCCAAACCGAAAAAAGACCAACGTAACCCCCACAATTACAGACCCATCAGCCTACTTTCATCACTCGGGAAAATCCTAGAAAAACTCATCTTAACTAGACTTAACGAACATCTCGACTTAAACAAGACAATACCCGACCACCAATTCGGATTTAGACCTCAACACTTAACTACACTACAACTACTCCGAGTAACGGAATACATTCATACAAGCCTCGAATGGAAACAGTACTCCGGTGCTGTCTTCCTAGACATCGCCAAAGCCTTTGACCGGGTTTGGCACAACGGACTTCTATACAAAATGGCAATTACAAACATCCCGACGAGACTAATTATACTCATACAATCATACATCACGAACCGAACCTTCCAAATCAAAGTAAACGACACACTTTCCACCCACAGACCCCTGTTCGCGGGCGTCCCCCAAGGCTCAACACTTTCCCCAACACTTTACAACCTCTGCACGTCAGACATTCCACAACCCGCAGACACTTTCATAGCCACATACGCAGACGACACAGCGCTAAAGGCACGCTCCAAAGACGCAAACTTTTTGCAGAAAAAACTACAAAACGGACTAAACGAACTGGTGACTTGGATGGACCGCTGGAAAATCCAAGTCAACTCTGACAAAAGCAAACATGTTACATTCACAAGACGAATATAAATCCCTTCACCATACACACCCCTTACAATAAACAACGTCGACATCCCCACAAGCGACGAGGCAACATACTTAGGACTCACACTAGACAAAAGACTTCGATTCACCAAACACATTGATAACACTTGTAACAAAGCCAAAGCCCTCCAATCCCTACTCTACCCACTAACAAACAGACGAAGCAAACTTAGCACAAATAACAAACTACTAATATATAAAACAATCATAGAACCGACATTAACCTACGCGGCACCTGTCTGGGCCCACACAGCCAAAACCAACAGACTAAAACTTTAACGAATTCAAAACAAATACTTACGACACGCTCTCGACATACCGTGGTTCGTCAGGAACCGACAAATATACCAAGACACGAAAATGACAAAAACAGAGGACAAAATAAACGAACTGACAATCAACACACTCACAAATGCCTCCGCACACACGAACAAAACCATTACCGAGGCCCTCAACTACGACTCCGACTACCCCTCCAAAATCAAGAGACCCAAACAAATACTCAAACCCTTACAATGACGACGTGACTCACTGAAAAGAACCTAGCAACTGAAGTCTATTCCATCAGCTCAGGATTACGGGATAAGAGGAGAGATCTCCTGGTCCATCGCCAAGTCAAGACAAGAGACAAGACAAGAGTCCCTATTTTGGATCAAATAAATTTTAACTTATATCATTTATATTCCATATCCACCATCCAAAATAGTGATTATTGCACCTACCTCGTATGTTGCAGAATATGAAAACAGTATTTACTACTTAAAAAGGAAATGCAAATATTTACAACAACAATATTTCTGTTCACTTATATAGAAAAGAACTATCAACAGGACACCTGTATTAAAAATTTATTACAGGTAAAGAAAAATCCAGAATGTAGACATGTAGGGGAAAGTTACCTAAAATGGGATACTGTGGTAAAATGGGATACCTTAATTATTTTGTAGTACATACAACGCCATCTATTGAGGAAAAGACCTAATACTCCCTATTAGTGTATTAGTAACGTACAGCAGTTTGACCAAAATCGTGACGGGTGCAACGTCGCTAGGTAAGTTTTTAAGATTTTAACATATTTATTGTAAAACTTTAGATCTGCAAACATAAGCTTTTTGTCTTTGTGGCCAATGAGATAAGGGCGTTAATTTTTTTAGCAGTTGCTACTTACGACTACTTAACGTATGAAATTGCAAGGTTATATTCTTACATGGAAAACGTACAGGCATTGTTTGTTTACATGTTGATGTGTTGATAAAATGGGACGTGGCATGTGCTTCTAAAACGGGATGTATCCCATTTTAGAAACACAATGCTCATATTCTGTTTTAATTTGAATTTGAATACTCTTGCGGTGGACATTATTTGTAGGTATTTTTTTTTATTTCAGCAACAACAACTAGTTGACTACGTAAAAACTATGGAGAGTATGCTTTTTGGATTAACGGCTACAGATGTGCGTAGGTTGGCGTTTCAGTTAGCGGTTAGGAACAATTTGAAACACTATTTTAATGAAAATAAAAAAATGGCTGGCTGGGTTTGGCTCCGATCATTTATGAAAAGAAATCACCTGTCCCTAAGGAAACCTGAAGCAACATCGGCTGCTCGCGCTAGGGGCTTCAATAGATCTGCGGTGAACAAATTTTTTGATTTGCTGGAGCCCCTGCAAGATAGATACGCGTATATACCATCTAGAATATTCAACGTCGATGAGACGGGCTTAACAACTGTACAGGGACGTCCATCCAAGGTGATTGCAATGAAAGGTAGAAAGCAAGTAGGAACGTTAACTTCAGCAGAACGGGGAACACTATGCACTGCGGTAATATGCATGAATGCTGCAGGGACATATGTTCCACCCATGGTCATTTTCCCACGAGTTCGGTTTAAGGAAGAGTTTTCGATTGGGCTACCACCCGAATCCATAGTTGCCTGCCATCCATCTGGTTGGATGCAATTGAATCTCTTTGAAAAGTGGTTTGACCATTTTTTACAATATACCAATGCATCGAAGGAGAATCCTGCATTGCTTACAATGGACGGCCATAAAACTCATACCCAAAACATACCTGTCATAGAAAAAGCGAGGAATCACGGTGTTACATTATTGTGCTTACCACCACATTGTAGTCATCGCATGCAACCGCTTGATGTTTCTTTTATGGCACCTTTGTCGACATTCTACAGTCAAGAGGTTGAAATATTTCTAAGAAACAATCCAGGTAGAGTCGTTACAATTTACCAAATAGGCAGATTATTTGGAAAGGCCTTTCTAAGGGCAGCAACACCCAATACTGCAATTAATGGTTTTGAGAAAACTGGCTTATTTCCCGTTAATCGTCACGTTTTCACTAACGATATGTTTATAGCTGCTGATCCCACTGATCAACCAGAGAATGAATCACGTTCAACGGAAGAGGGCTCACCAGAAAGAGAATCACCATTTCCAATCCGGCACCAAACACCACCTCCATCAATTTCCACCCACACACAATCACCAGCAAAATCAACTCGTCCTCGTGAGTGAGATGACAACTTTTCGAGTGATGATGAACAACCTCTGGCCAATATTCTTCAAGATAGTGTTTCACCAGAAATGATTCAACCAAACCCAAAAGCAGCATTAAGGCCTGCCAAAACTGCAAACAGAGGTAAAACTGCCATATTAACGAGCACACCTTATAAGGATGAATTGAATGCCAGTATAGAGGCCACACGACGTAAAGTGCCAACCAGTAAATTGCCATCTTTGAAGGGAAAGGGACTATCAAATGGAAAATCAGTAAAGAAAATCTCCAAACCGCAAAAAAATAGTTCGACCGAAAAGAAGACTGATGAAGCAACAAACAAGACTAGAGACCAAAAAGATGTGAATGGGAAAAACAAGACCAAAGACAAAAATACCGATGAAGAAAATCCCGTGTGCTTTTATTGTGAAGCAGATTTTCGAAGCAGCAAACCTGGTGACCAGTGGATTCAATGCAGTTTCTGTCATAGATGGGTCCACGAAGGTTGCGGTGTACCAGGCAACGAAGTATCCCATTTTAGATAACTTTTCCCTACCTGTAAATATAACTTGACTAGTAAAAATGAGCAATGACGAAAACTAAAGTTCACGAAAAGTGTAGTAGTGAAGAAGTGCACCGTTTAAAAGGAGTTTGCGGAGAATGGGGTCGTAACACTTTTTATTTTTATTGCATATTTCGAAATCTCGTATAAATACGAGTCTGAGACACCAGTTATTTTTCTCTAAAGTGTTCTAATATCGCAGAAAAAATGTATCAAAGATTGCAATAATCGAGTCCGTACATTTGCCCACCTAACTAGGGTTAAGACGTCACAAAATGTAGATAGTTCGCGTTTCCGACTGAAGATGGCGCCGGCGTTAGGCGGTTTGCGCCGTTACTTGCGTCGCAGAATATTTAAACGATACTTTGCGGTTGTGATTTGGCGCCAGAGGATCATCCTTGCGACGTTGCCATGTTCACAATTTTACCTTGGATTTGAAGAATAGTAGGTCAAAGGACTCGTGGTAGTTTTCATTCATTATTCATTGTGTCCTTCACTTTCGCTTCCGCTCTTCGCCGTTGCGCTCCAGTTTTAAATCACCCTCGCCTTTGTATAAGTTAGTCTTCCCTTTGTTGTGTATTTTCATTGTTACATAGTTAGAATTTGTATTGTTCATTATATTGTGCTATATATATTTAATAATTATTTAGATAAACTCATATTTAGAACTAGACTTTATTTCATAAATTCCTTGTTTCCTTTGTTTTTGAGTTGCCTTTGTGGCAGTTAGTTTTCCTTTGTTGTATATTTTTATTGTCATAGTTATAATTTGTATTTTACGTATATTTATATTTTAGAAGCTGATATTAATAAATTTTTTTGGTCCTTTGTTTTCAGTTAGTTTAGCTAAAATATATTTTGCTTTCAGTAGTTTCTTGTTAGTTTATAGTTTAATCGGGTAGCTTTTAGTAATCTTGTATTGTTCATTCGCAGAGTATTTAGTATTGAGATGTTTCAATAAAATTAATAGTTTCTATTCATACATAGACTACAGTATTTAGATCTGCAACACTAAAAGGTGATTATTAAGTATTGTTTTATTGAATCCTGTCCCAATAATTCCCAAAACTGTAAGATAAAATACTTTCTCAGTGTACCTTCAAACGAGCGACGTGCGATGTGGTTTGCTGATATCAATCAGACTTATACAAGACAAACGAAAGCTTCACATTGTTGCGAAGACCATTTCAATGTAAGTATACTATATATTTGTAGCCATTATACGATAACAAGATATGATACACGTTTGCATTTGTTGAATGTGATTTTGTGTTGAGAGTTAAAGCTAAAATAGCAAATCAATTTATTGTTTTTCAGTATTTAATAAAACATTCGGTACTAAATAAACCAATTATAAAGGCAAAACATATTAATAATGCGGAAATAGATTTGTCTAATTTATTCATTAGGCAAAATAATGATCAACCCAACATTGACCTTAGTCATCTTGATTTAATAAAACGTAACGCATTAATAAACACATTTAATGAATTTAGTGATGTATTTACAAGGAAGGAGACATTCGCACCTTCACGAATACTAGTAAACATCACATTCCTTTAAATTCAGATATACCGATATTTTCAAAGCCGTATCGCTTCCCTCAAATACAACGAGCGGAAATCGACCGCAAGTCGAGGAACTCAAAAGACAGAATATAATCGAGGAAAGTGAGAGTCCGTATAAAACCCCAGTCTTCCTTGTGCCCAAGAAGCCTGATAAATTTGGCAATAAGACATGGCGCATGATAGTTGATTTGCGTAAACTAAATGAAAAAACTATCGAAGACAAATATCCGATACCTAATATAGCTAATATTCTAGACTTATTAGGCGATTCTCAATATTTTTCAATATTAGATTTAAAAACTGGTTACCACCAAATAGAGATAAAACCAGAAGACATACATAAGGCTACTTCTCAATTCAGCAAGGACACTACCAGTTCCTCAGGATGCCCTTTGGATTGCGAAGTGCTTCTGGTTAGTTTGTCAGAACTATGAATAACGTCCTGAAGGGACTACCGAACAAAATATGTCTTGTGTATCTACATGACAACTATTTAAGGAAAAAACTTCGAGGATCATTTAAATAATCTAAGAACGGTTTTAAAAAGACTTCGGTACCATCGATTTAAAATCCAAACCGATAAATCAGATTTGTGCCTCACTGAGATCGAATACCTTGGGCCTCTGATAACGATTGACGGCGTAAAGCCCAATCCGAAACTAGTAGCCAAAATCAAAGGTATCCCATTACCCACAACACCGAAACAAATTAAAGCATTTCTTAGATGATCCGGTTATTACCGTAAATTCGTTAAAAATTATGCGACAATCACGAAACCACTATTTGTCTAAAAAAGAATAATAAAGTCATACACACACCAGAATTCATTACCGTATTCAATTCAGTAAAACGAATAATTTCTAATCCACCTGTATTAGCCTATCCTGATTTTAATAAAACATTCAATGTAACTACAGGCGCATCGAATGTAGGTATAGAAGCGGTATTATCACAAGGTCCCATAGGTAAAGACAACCCTATAATGTTTGTCAGTAGAACGCTAAATAAAAAAGAATTTGAGTACAAAATAATATACAAAAAAGGTAAAAATCATCTAAACGCAGACTTTCTTTCACGTTTGAAAGCATACCTTTTAGAAACCGCAGACGATCTTTTATCCATGTTTAATAACCCTGGAGATATTTGTCAAAGAGATTCGCTAGAAATAACGGACATTGATGCAATTCTTAATATCCCTCAGACAGAAACTCAGGTTATTAGAACTGAACCACCTAAAATTAAAATTTTATCTGATATAAGATTAGTTTCTGAAGTGATTTTGTCAGTTGAAATTTATTTGTCACTTTGGCTCTAGCTAAATCATAAAATTTAATGTAATAATGGAGTGAAGAAAAAATAATCTCAGGTCAGAAGTTCGGATGGTATTGTCATAATTACTTTAAAATAAAAGTATTGACTAATACATTAGGATGGAAAAGAGATTGAGAAAATTATGGTATTTGGCATCTCAACATTGGAAGTGATTGATGTTTTGGAAGAGAGGTGTCATATATTTTGGAATAGTCTTATTAAATTTTGTCATGAAATACTATACAAATCCTAGGACTTTCTTGTACTAACATATGTATGATTTTCAGCAAATAAATAATTATAATAATAATTAATAATAATCAGTTGAAAACACCACCTTCAGTTACTCAGCATTCACAAGCTGAAAACACCAGTGCATCCCTGCCTATAAGAGATAAACCACTAAACATCTTTAAAAATCAATTTGTTTTCACATTCTACAGTAAACCTACAGTTAATACACTTAACGCTTTTGGTAGGCGTGCGATGTGGTTTGTTGATGTTAATCAGACGTATACAAGACAAACGAAAGCTTTACATTCTTGCGAAGACTATTTCAAAGTAAGTATACTATATATTTGTAGCCATTATACTATTACAAGATATGATGCACGTTTGCATTTGTTGAATGTGATTTTGTGTTGAGAGTTAAGGTTAAAATAGTAAATCAATTTATTGTTTTTCAGTATTTAATACATTTTCTCTCTTAAATTACTCACAATTTTAACTTTTACTTACCACATGTTATCCAAATTTATATAACAAAGACATTTCATATGGCTGAAATATCACATAATAGATTACTACTACCACCATCAGTGACGCCATTGCCATGAAGGGGTGGGTACACCACAAAGTCTATGCTGTTTATTAACAATGTTTCTCTATGCACTTCTGTCCTGACGAGCTATTTTCAGATATTCTACATTCATAAATCTCCGCATACACACTATATCATATTATGTAAACTTCTAACCTCACCCACAACATCCGAACAAGTTTTCCTGTGTCTTCCAAGGCGTTCTTACCAATTACATTCTCTCTATAAATTCTCCTTGTCATTATATCATTATTCACTCGTTTTATGTATCCAAACCATCTAAGAAGACTGCCCTCATACTTTCAATACACTTTTCTACATTAGATTCCCCCAGAACCCATTCATTTCTAACTCTTTGATTTAACCGTCACTTGTCTCAGGTAGTCCATTCCAACAGCATCCAATTTTCTTACATACTTTGGCTTGCACACCCAACTTTCAGACTCATATACAACATTCGGTCATATACATCCACTTTGGCCTCTTTAGATATATTCACTCCTAGCTACAGTGGTCATAGCTCCCAGCACCTTTTTGCCTGCATTTACCCTACTTTGTATCTCATCATCTATTGTACCGTTGTTTGAAAACACTCTTCCTAAATATCTAAATTCCTTTACTTTCTCTACTAGATTACCATTTACCCAGACTGCAGTGGCTCGTTCCAACATCTTTATCAAACATCACATAACTTTAGTCTTTGCGTTCACACGCGATTCTTACTGTCACCCAGTACTGAATCATCAGCATACGCTAACACTTTTACCTCAGAAGCATTCCTCTTTATGCCTCTGAGCAAATTACTTATACATTTGTCTATAAATATGTTGAATAACCACAATACATCACACATAATAAGAGTTGACGAAAGTAGTTTTTTTTAGGACATAACAAATGTTTTGTTAGCTCATTTTACGTGAAGATAAATGCACTGAAACAAATGACTACATTTTCAACAGGTTTCACAAACAAATTGGTTAATGTTTAAAGATGTTGTGCACATATAAACAAAAATGTGTGTATAAATAAATCCTTTTTAGCAAAGGATACCTTACTATTATTATGTAATGATTCAGTTAAAATGCAGATAATTGAGAAAACAATCAGTTAGTAAAATTACGATGACACACGTGAGAATATAAGATATTACGTAAAAACTGAATATTCGAGAAAAAACAATTTTATAAACCGCCCCCAGAAACACTGTCTACTTTAACTTTAACTACAGTGACGCGCATGAATGGATTAACGAGAGACGTGCTTAAAAGAGCTCCGTGAAAATCAGTAATAACATCGGACATAGTAAAGTAGCGGTTTGAACGAAAATATAGAGAATAGTGTAGAGCATAAGTGTGAATGTTGGTGTGAAAATCGGAAAAGACGCAAAGCGGGAAAGTGTGAAAAGTGTAGAGTTAGGTTAAAGTTATAGGATAAAACTAGTTATAAACAGACAAGTATTAGAGTTAGAAAAAATTTGCCGCCGCGGAAACGTCGGCAGAAAGGTGGTGCACCGCCGGTGAAAGTGTGAAAACGTTAGAAAAAAACGCTAAGCGAGAAATCGACAAAACAGTAACAATAGAAATAGTGAGAACAAAGAAGCAGCAAACCCTTTGTTGCTTACGGCGTGACGTCAACCCCTTGTGTTAAGCTACGGTTTCCTAGGATAGCGGTGCCGCAATATAGCGACCGTAATATGACGTCACAAAAAACGTTTTCATATAAGTAAATGGAAGTGGTTCCCTAGAGAACGGTAACAACCACCGTCACATAAAAAATCGGCAACTTTATATTTGTTACAGTGATCTGTACGGCGATAAACAGCGAGCATTCAATTCACCGTTCCGACACCAGAGAAGCAGCACGCTCCAAGCCATTCCAAGCGCTCATAGCCAGCTTGATAGCAAGAAGCGTCATTGGTCGAAGCCGTTGCCTGACTCCGCCCACACAGCCACCGGTCGCTGTACTAGCAGCGTGCTTGCGGCCAGCGTGGAACGAAGACTTCCAACAGCGAGAGCCTACTTCATAGCCACACGTGCGTGAGTATTACAACGTTATCTCCGCCGGGTTTAGCGGAAAGTTTCGCTACTCCCACTAATTTCCGTTTTTACGGCAAAAAGCGACCGTAATCTTCACGGTTGCTTATCCGCCCAAATTATAACCGTGCTTACTTGAGGATCCAGTTTTCGCCCTACCCAGGTTACCGTGGCTGGACACCCTTAAGTAAAAGACACCTTCTCCCCCAGGTTAAACCTGTGGGGAGCTCTACGTACCTCAACACCTCACATAAATCAACAACAAAGCCCCATAGAAGCCCCTTCCATGGAGCACCCCTCCTTGGAGGCGGTCTCCGTCTTCCTCCGAAACTATGAACTGCCCCCGGGGTTGTTCACTACGATATCGGATGCTTTATACTCATATCAAAACCGCTCCTCTCCCGCCGCCGCCCTAGAAACCCCAACCGCAGACGACCCCGTCTATGATTACCAGTTCCCGGTACTCAAATCCCCGGCGGCCATTCCCCACGCCGCCGCCCCCAGTCATGTTCAGCCCACCCCAGCCGAGGGGGGTCCGTCAACTGGCAGCTTTGCTGAGGTAATCATGCTGCCAATCTCATTAATGGCAGACGGGTTCTCCAAACCCGTCAAAACTTCAAAAAGGAAATGCGAGGACCTTCCCCGCAGCCACATGTCACCAAAAACAGGTATAGTCCGCTGCACAGCCCAGCAGTCAATGAAATGGAGACTGACTCTCCTAATTGGCAGCCTTGCTGAGGCAATCATGCTGCCAATCTCATTAATGGCAGACGGGTTCTCCAAACCCGTCAAAACTTCAAAAAGGAAATGCGAGGACCTTCCCCCGCAGCCACCTGTCACCAAAAACAGGTATAGTCCGCTGCACAGCCCAGCAGTCAATGAAATGGAGACTGACTCTCCTAATGAGCCTTCCACCCCCCCGTAAGCCGGCAGTCCCGCCGATCTATATCCACACCAAAACTAAATGGTTGGATATTTCAAAACATTTCAGGACAAAGAAAATTCAGATTCTAAAAGCCATAAATCAATCAGAATCAATTAAGATTGAACCAGCAACCCCTGACGATTTCAGGCAGGCAACCGCCCATCTGAAATCAAACAATGTGGAATTCCACACATATAAGCTCCGAGAGTAGAGCCGCTGCGCGTAGTTCTGCGCGGCCTCTACGAATCACTAACAACGGAGGTTATAGCTGAAAAGCTAATTGAATCCGGCTTCCACCCAACATCGGTTCACAGGATGAGACATCCCCGAACCAGGGCCCCATGCCACTAATTCTAGTGGAACTTCCTAAGTCAGAAAAACACATCTTTAACATAGAAAAACTCTGTGACCTGGATGTAATAGCAGAGTCACCGCACAAAAGAACCTCCCCCATTCAATGCCACAGGTGCCAAAAGTTCGGGCACTCTCAGAGCTATTGCCACGTAGCCCCACGATGTGTAAGGTGCAGTTCAAAGCCACCTAAGCACGGAATGCCCCAAAACTCAAAAGGAGCCAATAGCCTGCTCCAACTGTAAAACCGCCGGACACACGGCCAGTTACCGTGGATGCCCGGCTTTCCCAAAGCCCACTAAAACCACCCCCAAGGCCAAGCACGCAAACTACGCTGCGGTCTTGAAATCCGTCGCCCAAACGCAGCCAGCAAGGACCCCCAAGGCCACTCCTCCCACTCAGCCCCCTAAAACCGCCCCCCCCCCCCCCCCCCCCCCACCAAACCACAGCTTTCACCCAAAGCATCCACCCCCAGTAACTTCGACCTCAGCAACCTTCTGTTGCTGCTTGGCAAAATCGACTTCCTCAAACTGAGGCAAGTCACTGCCAAGCTCCTTACAGCCATCCAGGCATCCACAGACATTATTTCCCTCATATCCTCCCTAATCCCGCTAATCCCCGAACACATACACAGTAAGTGGAAAAATATACATTTCTCCACTTTATATTGGTCACTTTAGGTCTATTTCATTATTATAATGTGATAGCCCAATTTTTTAAGAACATTTTCATCAATATGTGGTTCTTCCATTTTCAATAGTTTTTATTATACAGGGTTATAATGAAAATATCTCCATTATAGGGGGTGACTTCGGACATGGTACGCACCTACAAAAAAGTCTTAGGCGGCCGCCGATATCAATATTATCGTGCAGAGCAGTTGGAGAAAGCAGTCCAAGATGTCCAAAGTAAGAAAAAAAGTATGCGACAGGCGGCAGAATATTATGGTGTGCCCAGATCCACCATAAGTGACAGAATAAAGGGGATTCATGGTAAATCTGTTGGGGGCCAAACAAAAATACCGGAAGAAGAAGAGGAAAGGCTGGTTGCAACAATAAATATCGCGGCGCATTGGGGATTTCCCCTAACTCAATATGATATTCGAACTATTGTTAAGAGTTATTTAGACAAAAAAGGGGTAAATATACCACAGTTTAAACATAACTTACCTGGCTCTGACTGGATGAAATTGTTTTTGAATCGCCACAAAGGGCTGACAACAAGATGCTGTCAGAATATCAAAAGATATAGGGCTCAAGTCAATAAACAAACTTTGACAAGTTATTTCGAAGAGTTAAGGGTTTCTTTAGAAGGTGTTAGCCCCGAGAAAATCGTCAACTATGACGAAACAAACTTTTCAGACGATCCCGGTAAAGTTAAGGTGGTGTTTAAGAGGGGATCAAAACACTGTGACAGAGTTATGGATACATCAAAAAGCAGCATCAGCGTTATGATGGCGACTTCAGCAAGTGGGGAATTATTACCGCCGTTCGTAGTTTACAAGGCAAAACATCGATACGAGGATTGGGAAGAAAATGGTCCGGATGGTTGCCGCTATAGTGTAAGCAAGTCAGGATGGTTCGAGACCGTCACATTTCGCGAATGGTTTCGACAAATAGCTATCCCATATTTCAGGAAAAAAGATGGAGCAAAAGTGCTCATTGGTGACAATTTGTCAAGCCACATTACTGTTGATGTTATCGAAGAATGTGAACGCCTAAATATCAAATTTATCTTGCTCCCGCCAAATTCAACACATCTTTGCCAACCGCTAGACATTGCCTATTTTGGCCCTTTGAAAAAAGCCTGGAGAAAAATTCTCACAGAATGGAAGACAAAGAGAAGAGGGCCATTCCAAAAATGCGATTTTCCAAACCTCCATAAACGGACATTAGCGTCAATAGAAGCTAGCTCCAAAAAAAATATCCTGTCTGGTTTTAGAGCTGGGGGCATTTTTCCGCTCTGTCCTCAACAGGTTATAAAACGCCTACCCGAAGAAATATCTGAGACTGACCAAACAAATTTACCTCATAAGATA
Organism: Tillus elongatus; assembly: GCA_964006375.1. Lineage (NCBI taxonomy): Eukaryota > Metazoa > Arthropoda > Insecta > Coleoptera > Cleridae > Tillus > Tillus elongatus. The sequence goes on from OZ023270.1 coordinate 31,383,696, forward strand.
GACGAGAGCTTACTACAATTTTTGAAGGAAAATAGAACGCCGGAACAAACAAAACCCAAAAGAAGGAGGCGTGTCAATATTCCACCTGGACGTGAGATCACACTTTTAGATATCCCAGATAATCGACAAAGTGAACCGAGTGCAGAAAACACTCCATCTGTATCTGGGATTAAAAGAAAAATGGGTAAAGAACCGAGTAAAAAACCCATAGATATTGCATGCGACGGCGATTCCGATAATGTCGAGGATGATCTTCCATTATCTCTTCTAGCAAATCAAATCCAAAAAAAAATAAATAAGATGCTTCCTTCTCAATCATCCTTTGATTTACGCTTAGATATGGAAGTAGAAAATACAGAAGGGGCTGATGAAAGCTCTGAAAATATCTCTCAGCAAGACATCTCAGAAGAACTAGCTGTAAATGACTTTGTCGTTGAATTGCCCGTGGAAAATTCCTCCAAAAATAAATATTACGTGGGAAAACTTCTTGCGAAAGAAGGGCAAAGCTACTCAGTTTTCTTCGAAAGAAAACATTTGGTGACGAAATTTACTTCCATTTTCCAAATGTTTCTGACAACAGCATCATTGGGGAGTCTGAAATTTATCAGACTGTTATTTAAAGAATTTAGAAGAGATCGCTATAAGTTTGTGAATTTACCAAAGAATATTATTTTAGAGTGACTGTGACTATACCTGCCAAATATTTCATAAGAATGATTTTTTTGTTTTTTTTGTTTGTTTGTTTTTTTTTTTGAGAATAAAGTGTTTATTTTTATGCAAGATCAAACACTGCCAAAATACATATGACATACATAAAAGAAGCAAGTTTAACTAATAGTAGTTTCTAATATATTTCTCTGTTTTTTATCCAAAATATGTGTTACTATTGTATGTTTCAGCTTGAACAAGATGCTGAGAACTGGATTTTCTTTAAAACGATGGGTTACAGATTAAAACTGAAGCCTGATGTTGTGCCTCATTTTTGTGTCAACAGAATAATGGCAAAGGCCCCACAACAATCAAGTTCCAGTAAGAAAAGGAAAAGCGAGGTGTTGGCCAAACTGGAAAATGTTAAGGTGAAGCGGCATTTATTTTTGGAAACGGCGCAGCCCTCAACAAGCACAACTCCAACGAAATCTGCATTGCTGCAACACGAATCACCATCTGGAGCTTTTTTTGAAAGCCATCTCCAGATAAATGTGGAAACTCAGACAGAAACTATTAAGCGTGCTACAATTGAACGGGAAATTCAAACAAGCCAAAAAAACAAATTATAAGTGTATACAAGTCAAAATGGAATCAGAGAAAAAACTGTAGCGACTAACACGAAAAAGGAATTGTTCGAAACAGGCAGGCAGATACACAAAATAAGATGTTTCAACTGTCAGTTCCCTATACAGCTCAGTATATATGCCTTCAACTTCATCATCTACGTCAAGTGCCTCTGAAATAAAAGTTCCCATAGAAAGGAGAAGCAGGTTTTACCTGGGAATACCAGAGGATATATATCAGATTTTGCAATTGCTCAAAGAAAGAAGCCAGTTGAATCATACTGATATATTCATTACGCTAAAGAAGATTAGGTTAAATGATCCATTCATTAGAATCGGTGAGGATTTTAAAATCTCATCGATGAAGGTGAGTCGTATATTTAGATTAACTGTGCTTAAATTAGCAAATGAATTGCAAATTTTGATATTTTGGCCAAATCCCACGACAGTTGAGAAGGCTTTTACTGATAACCTTCCGTAAGTCATTTTACAATGTGCAGTCAATCATTGACTGATTTGAAGTGGAGATCCAAAAACCGACGGATCCACTAAAACAAGCCATGACTTGGTCAGATTATAAAGAGGCCAATACTGTCAAATTTTTAGTGTCTGCTACACCAAGTGGCTTCATAAATTTTTTATCTGGTGGCTCTGCCGGTAGAATTACTGATAACAAAACTGTTGGTGTTGGTGGATACTTGGATGAAGTGCCTGCTGGGTGTATGGTATGGTATGTAACGGATGGGTCATTATTTAAAAGTGGGTAGGGTAACATGAGTAAGCTCACTTCCAAAACGTGATGGAGTTGTCAAAGAAATGAACTTAAACAACAACAGTCATTCCCGGATGTAGAACGTGTGATTCTTACTGAATGTGTTTCGCAATTTAAGGAATAAGGCGGTATGAAAGCAAGAAATAGTTTGTCAGCAGGGGTGTTGAAGAAACACATACTGCAATAGCCAGGAATGTAAATAGCAGACATTCCACGGGGTAATTTTGAATAGCTCTGCTGATGAAGCGACGTCCAGCAGCTTGGCCCTCATTCAGCCAAGTATTCCAAGTGAATTTCAGACAATATCCCACATGTTCCTGCGAGCTTACTGTGTGTTGCTGCTGCTGGTGCTGGGAGCTCGGCCAAGCAAACACTTGCCAGAAACACTACAAATATATAAAGAGGATTCAAGTTTTTGGCATCACAACTATTTGGAAAGGGTTGTGTTTTGGTCAGGCCTCCATCTGTGGAGAGTGGACATAAATATTCTAAAGCAGAGGCGAAACTGAAAAAAATAATAGCTGCTCTGAGAATTCACAGTTATAAGAAGAATTAGGGAATTTTCAATGTTTGGACCCTACGCATGTATCAGCTCACAACTACTACATTTGAGTAATCATTTGTTAATAATAGTATGTGCACTTGTTAACACTCAAGGACCACTAATAAAATAAATACAGAATTTCTAATATAGATTTATTTTTGCTTTCCCTATAAAGTATTCTGACAAAAGTTATTTCGCTTCCGGTAAACTCTAAAATGTTCCATTATGGAACGAAATAATTTCAGATGCTCACATAAACTTTCTTGTTTAGTGCAGATGGGCACCCATTGGCAGTACATTTTAGATATATTTGTGATGTAAAGGCATCACAAAAAGTATCAAATTGTATTATTTTGAAAAGTTGAAATGTTTCATGGTAATGAAGCAGATTCTACTGACAACTGTCGATGATAAACATAACCGAGAAATTTGCTAAAATTAGGTTTCCCTTTGAAGTGTTTGTTTATATTTTAGGTTCCAACCTTCAATGAGTATAAAAAAGTCAATGAAGCAATTTGCGTTGCGAATTGCCAATGATAAATACAACTCTATATGCTAATAACAGACGGTATCCAATATATTATTTTGGAATGTTGAATTGTTTCATGGTAATGAAGCAATTTCTACTGTCGATGATAAACATGGTGCAATTTCTGTAGAGGTTTGTGAGGGTGACCTTATGCTGCATCCTTCTGTCATTGGTGGCCTTAACGAGGATGGTACGTCAAAAACGGTTTAAATCGACGAGTCGAAGTTTTTCCATCGTAAATTCCATAGGGGCCAATGGCGAGAAGGGCACTGGGTTTTCGGTGGAATTGAAAGAGAATCGCGGAGGTGCTTCTTTGTCGAGATACCAGGCAGAAAAGAAGATATCTTAACGGCGATAATTCAACAGTAAGCTGTAACTCATAAAACAGCGAAGAAAAGGATGCATGATAATAATACTAGGATGATTCCTTTTTTTAAATAGTTTGCATGCATATAACCCTCCAGCAAATGATTGCTATTTTTATTTTTTATTTATTTATTTATATATACACCATCCAACAGCTTAAAGGCCAAATTAAGGATGGTCCAATACACAAAACATAATAACTAACAATAATCAAGCTAACAATTAAAAAAAAAGTCATAAATTAGATCGCTTTGAAAAACATTTTTATCTTTGATATGTTACATGAGAAGATATCTAGGCGGTCTTGCAGTACAGAGTAATCATTGCACATCTAGTAAATTGGAGACGATCGCAGCAATCGTGTACGAGCAGTCGGGAGATAAAATGTGCCTGGAAAACGTGCTGCAATACGAGGCACATTGAAATTAAGTTGCTGAAGCAGACTAGGGCAGTCAAACACATAATTAACCAGTTTATATAAAAATATAATGAAACTGCACTGCCTGCGCATCGACAGACTCTGCAGACAAAAGCGAAGAAGTAAACTTTCCTGAGGAAAACCAATAGACGGATATCGACCATCCTCACGAAAACTAAGAAATTTTAGAAATTTTCTTTGCACTGATTCCAGGCTTGCCACATGTATCTCATAAGTAGGAGCCCACACAACTAAGCCATATTCAAGTCGGAACCTAACCAAACAGCCAAAGAGCAGGAGGAGGGTGTCAGTCTGTGAGAAATTTTTGCTGTTTCTTATCAGAAACCCTAGAGTTTTGTAATCAGAACTGACAGTCTGCTCATAGTGTGGTTTAAAAGATAGAGTACCATCAAAAACAATTCCAAGGTCCTTAACTGTCCTGGGGCGGTCAAGTGGAAGCCCTCTTATATTGTACCCGAAAGTGATTGCGTGCTTATTTCGAATAAAGGACATCACACAACACTTGGAAACATTCACAGAAAGACCACTCCGACAACACTATTCATCAAGGGTCTGAAGACAGTTCTGGAGCCGCAAACACTCATCAATACTCGAAATATTTGCGAAAATCTTAATATCGTCTGCATACATTAAAAAAGGAACGTGTAAAACATGTTTAACTGGGTCGATAAATATATTAAACAGTAATGGACCGAGTATGGAACCCTGCGGCACTCCCGAAGTTACGTGATAGGTGTTGGATTTGAAGCCCCCAACCTCAACAAATTGCCTCCTTCCATCCAGGTAAGATCTGAACAGGCCAAGCAAGCCCTCGGAGAATCCGATAGCCCTCATCCTGTCAATCAGAACAGAGTGATTTAGACAATCGAAGGCCTTAGACAGATCAGTATACACAACATCAACCTGTGAAGAGCGGTCAAGAGCGGACGCAATGAACTGTGTAACGTCGACTAAATTCGTAACAGTCGATCTACCTGGAATGAAACCATGATGAGAAATAGTCTGTTTTTGATGTGAAACAGTATTCGCTGAAAAAGGCAGGCCTCGAAAATCTTACAGAAGACAGATAGTATGGCTATTGGTCGATAGTTTGATGGATCACCACTATCCCCCGCCTTGAAGACAGGGAAAACCCGTGACAGCTTCCAAATCGCGGGGAATGTTCCAGATCTAAGAACGATGATGGCACGTCAAAAACAGTGGAAATAGACGAGTCGAAGTTTTTCCATCGGAAATTCCACAGGGGCCAATGGCGAGAAGGTCACTGGGTTTTTGGTAGCATTGAAAGAGAATCGCGGAGGTGCTTCCTTGTCGAGGTACCAGATAGAAAAGAAGATACCTTATCCGCGATAATTCAACGGTAAGCTGTAACTCATATAACAGCGAAGAAAAGTATGCATGATAATAAAACTGCGATGAGATTACCTTTTTTAGATTCCTTTTTTTAAATATTTTGCATGTTTTATTTATAAAATCCAATTTTGCATCATGAGTAATAATTTGTTGACTAATTTTATAATGCTTTTTAACATGTTTAGGTACATACTTCCTGGTACTATAATAGTATCTGATGGGTGGCGATGTTATCACAACCTAGGTAGCATGGCTGGAGGGATCTACAAGCACCATGCTGTTATCCATCAGGAGAACTTTGTAGACCTCGACGATGGGACTGTTCACACACAGAACGTGGAAAATATGTGGATGCGGGCTAAGAGAAAACTACGAAAACAATTTGGAACATCCAGGGATCTTTTTGAATCCTACTTGCACGAATTTATCTGGCGAAACAAATTAACAAGTTCTGACGTGTTTTCTGAATTTTTAATTTGCGTTCGCCAGCAATATATAATATGTAGGATTTCGATTTATCTCCTGTCTTCTTTTGGTTTGGCAAGACATCACAAAAAGTATTTCTATCATTAATTTGTGGATTAGGCCTCCTGGGCATGCCACGCTAAAAAAACGCGCCGGCGATCCTACCTCCCCAGTCTATATGACAATTATTGGGTCAAGGTGGTGTGGAAACGGGTCAATAAAATACATTGCATTTTTATTTCTCGTAAGTAATTTGCAACAAACATTGCTTCATTGTCTGTTGTTATATGCCATTCAAGGTTAAAATGTGGTTTTTAAATTATTAAGGCAACTTAATGTCTCAGAATGTGTATATATGCCTGCATGCATACTGCTTTGATATATTTCATATTTAGCCAGGTGAAAATGCAAAATGCGTCCCTCCATCTTAAACAAAAACGAACGCTTCGAAGGGAAGCCCGTTTTGAGCCATTTTCTCGGTTGTTTATCGACAGTTGTCAGTAGAAATTTCTTCATTACCATGACCTCATGCTGCATCCTTCTGTCATTGGTGGCCTTAACGAGGATGGTACGTCAAAAACGGTTGAAATCGACGAGTCGAAGTTCTTCCATCGGAAATTCCATAGGGCCAATGGCGAGAAGGTCACTGGGTTTTTGGTGGAATCGCAAGAGAATCGCGGAGGTGCTTCCTTGTCGAGGTACCAGACAGAAAAGAAGATATCTTGTCGGCGATAATTCAACAGTAAGCTGTAACTCATAAAACAGCGAAGCAAAGGATGCATGATAATATAACTGGGATGATTCCCTTTTTTAAATATTTTGCATGCATTTCACCCTCCAGCAAATGATTGCTATTTTGCATGGTTGGGCACTGCATGTCCCACAAAGAAACACAACCCGTGAAGCGAGTATCTCCGAAACGTCAAGGCATACTCTAGTGGACTGGTGCAATTTCTGTAGAGGTTTGCGAGGGTGACCTTATGCTGCATCCTTCTGTCATCGGTGGCCTTAACGAGGATGGTACGTCAAAAACGGTTGAAATCGACGAGTCGAAGTTCTTCCATCGGAAATTCCACAGGGGCCAATCGCGAGAAGGTCACTGGGTTTTTGGTGGCATTGAAAGAGAATCGCGGAGGTGCTCCCTTGTCGATGTACCAGACAGAAAAAAAGATATCTTATCCGCGATAATTCAACGGTAAGCTGTAACTCATAAAACAGCGAAGAAAAGGATGCATGATAAAACTGGGATGATTCCTTTTTTTTAATATTTTGCATGCATTTCACCCTCCAGCAAATGATTGCTAGTTTGTATGGTTGGGCACTGCATGTCCCACAAAGAAACACAACCCGTGAAGCGAGTATCTCCGAAACGTCAAGGCATACTCTAGTGGACTGGTGCAATTTCTGTAGAGGTTTGCGAGGGTGACCTTATGCTGCATCCTTCTGTCATCGGTGGCCTTAACGAGGATGGTACGTCAAAAACGGTTGAAATCGACGAGTCGAAGTTCTTCCATCGGAAATTCCACAGGGGCCAATCGCGAGAAGGTCACTGGGTTTTTGGTGGCATTGAAAGAGAATCGCGGAGGTGCTCCCTTGTCGATGTACCAGACAGAAAAAAAGATATCTTATCCGCGATAATTCAACGGTAAGCTGTAACTCATAAAACAGCGAAGAAAAGGATGCATGATAAAACTGGGATGATTCCTTTTTTTTAATATTTTGCATGCATTTCACCCTCCAGCAAATGATTGCTAGTTTGTATGGTTGGGCACTGTATTTCCCACAAAGAAACATAGCCCGTGAAGCGAGCAGCTTCAAAACGTCAAGACATACTCTAGTGGACTGGTGCAATTTCTGCAGAGGTTTGTGAGGGTAACCTTATGCTGCATCCTTCTGTCATTGGTGGCCTTAACGAGGATGGCACGTCAAAAACGCTGGAAATCGACGAGTCGAAGTTTTTCCATCGGAAATTCCACAGGGGCCAATCGCGAGAAGGTCACTGGGTTTTTGGTGGCATTGAAAGAGAATCGCGGAGGTGCTTCCTTGTCGAGGTACCAGACAGAAAAGAAGATATCTTATCCGCGATAATTCAACGGTAAGCTGTAACTCATAAAACAGCGAAGAAAAGTATGCATGATAATAAAACTGCGATGAGATTACCTTTTTTAGATTCCTTTTTTTAAATATTTTGCATGTTTTATTTAGAAAATCCAATTTTGCATCATGAGTAATAATTTGTTGACTAATTTTATAATGCTTTTTAACATGTTTAGGTACATACTTCCTGGTACTATAATAGTATCTGATGGGTGGCGAGGTTATCACAACCTAGGTAGCATGGCTGGAGGGATCTACAAGCACCATGCTGTTATCCATCAGGAGAACTTTGTAGACCTCGACGATGGGACTGTTCACACACAGAACGTGGAAAATATGTGGATGCGGGCTAAGAGAAAACTACGAAGACAATTTGGAACATCCAGGGATCTTTTTGAATCCTACTTGCACGAATTTATCTGGCGAAACAAATTAACAAGTTCTGACGTGTTTTCTGAGTTTTTAATTTGCGTTCGCCAGCAATATATAATATGTAGGATTTCGATTTATCCTCATTGGATGAGAGAGGAACATACGCAATATCCTGAAAAAGTTAATGTTTGGGCAGGAATTGTTGGAAATCATATCGTAGGTCCCTTTTTCATTGATGGCAACTTGAATGGGGATAAATATTTAGAACTGCTCCAAAATAATGTCGTGCCAACTTTGACAAACTTATATCCAGATCCAGCAAACCCACAAGTTCCTGCCAATAAAATATGGTTTCAGCAAGATGGAGCACCGCCCCATTACCAAATCAATGTCCGGCAGTACCTGAACCAAATTTTTCCAAATCGGTGGATAGGGAGGCGCGGATCGATAGAATGGCCAGCACGATCTCCTGATCTGTCGCTATTAAGACTACTTTTTGTGGGGATATGTCAAAAGTATTGTATACAAAACTAAGCCCCTCAACTTAGATGACTTAAAAAGACGAATCACGCTTGCGATTAGATCAGTCACGCCTGAGATGTTGAGTAATGTTAGAAGACATTTCTATACCAGATTAGCATGTTGCCAAGATGTTCGTGGCGAGCATTTTGAACATTTACTACATTGACATTAATTTTTTTTTGTTTTTTTAAATTATTAAGAAATAATCAGTATTTCTTATTTATTGCTTGTGAAATTGTGTTCTCTAAAGAAAACAATTTGTTTATCATTCGAAAAACGCCTAGAATTTAAACAGCTTGGGTGACCCTTACCCAAACTTAAGTTAAAGCAAGTCACTCAGGACAAAAATAAAAGTGTAAATAGGTATTTCAAAAAAAACATGTATGATTTGTGTGACTTTATATGTGGCTGCAAAGACAAGGACATGTTTTTTGCTTTCCGTGTTTGTTGTTTTCCCCTTTGTCCGATGTTTGGAGTAAAATATGTGTAAATGATTTAAAACATTTGAAAGAGAAAATTAAGAAACATACTTTCGCTGCAGAACATATCAAGTCCCTGGTGAGTTTTTCAGCCCTTGACAGAGTGGACATTAGACTTCAACTTGATAGTGCCTACAAAAAATCTGTACAAGCTTTTAACGAAACTGTAACTCAAAATCGATACATTTTAATTAAATATTAAACTGTATTAACCCTTGATTTGTCGCGTGGGGTCAATATAGCCCGACGGTTTTTCTATTTGCCGTTAACTCTGGAACTGGGAAACTTGCAACGCTGTCCTCCCCTCTACCTTCCTACTTGAACGTCTTACAGATCTACCAGTGTTCGGTGTGGCGTTATCATTTCTACAGTGAAGAGTGTTCCGTGTTAAGATAATTTTTGACCCCACGCGAATAATTCCATAACAGTTTTATTTCGAGTGATTTCAGGTAGTTTATAAGTTAAGTGCTTGACTTGCAACGTAAGTATGCTTTTTTAGAAGCAATTGGGATCTATTCGAGATTTTAAATGATAGAATAAAATTTTAGCTAATTCCAGGATGAATGCATTAGATTTACGAAGGCTTCTAACCGAGGCCGAATTACAGGCAATTGTAGATAACTGGACTTCCGGTGATGATTATCTGATTCCTGAAGGTGCTGGTGATATCGCCAGGGTCGTATTTTAACATATTTTGTTCTTCATTTAACTTTTTATTTCAAAGCAAGTGCTCTATTTTGTCATACGCCATGCCGTGCACCGTGAATAGAGCAGTTTTAATTGCAAAGCTAACATTATATCGCCTGAAATCCACATTAGAAGTGGCTAAACAAGCCATTCAAAACCCAGATCATGCGCTAAAATTCTCTGCGGCTTATCAGTTTTCCTTAACACTTTTTGGCGAATTCATGTGTGTGAATAAAGACGCTTGGTCGGGTGCTTCCGAGATGGATAATGTTGGGTCTTTGTTCGAATCAACGGTGGATATTGATGACGCAATGCACGAGATTAACGCATTCCACATGCGGTTATCTCAACGTCCAAGTATTGTCGGTCAATCTCCTGAGCGAGATGACGTTTCCAGAGAACAAGCGGCCCAAGTGGGTAAGCCACCCACGTTGGCGCCAGAAGTTCTGCGAGCTCGTTCTCAATCGAGAGCTACACCCATGTGTCATTTGTTATCTCAACGTCCAAGTATTGTCGGTCAATCCTCTGGGCGAGATGATGTTTCTAGAGAACAAGCGATCCAAGTGGGTAAGACACCCACGTTGGCGCCAGAAATTCTGCGAGCTCGTTTGCTATCGAGAGCTACACCCATGTATCACTTGTTATCTCAAACTCCAAATATTGTCGGTCAATCTCCTGGGCGAGATGACGTTTATTACACCAGACTGTAATTTCCGGTGGGCGGTGTATGTTCCGTCGTTATTTTCGACACCTTTTTTGCCACACGCACGTGCCGACTATGGATACCAAGACACAGTTGGCAACCCTGCGCCCGTCAAGAAATGATGGTCACCCTGGAGATTTACGTTTTCGAACGGCGTCTAATTGGCTGAAGAGGCCGCTTTCCCCTTCTCGACCCCGAAGCACATCGAGACTTCGGAATCAAATGTTCCGTCGTTATTTTCGACACCTTTTTTGCCACACGCACGTGCCGACTATGGATACCAAGACACAGTTGGCAACCCTGCGCCCGTCAAGAAATGATGGTCACCCTGGAGATTTACGTTTTCGAACGGCGTCTAATTGGCTGAAGAGGCCGCTTTCCCCTTCTCGACCCCGAAGCACATCGAGACTTCGGAATCAAGAACGTTGTAATTTTTCAATTTGATCGATGATCGTTCTATAGTGCACACTCTCGAGTCCTTCGTTGTCCTCTGGGCATGGGGCGCAGACAGGCTCGTAGCAGCCACGTGACCTTCTGAGAGGTGCTGGAAAGCAACGTGGACCATAAGTGCTACCAACTGCAGGCACCAGAGCAGGAGGCTGCCCTTCATTTTCCATCTGTGCAACAAGTCATTTACTCTGTGAAGGACGGTTCCCGTAACACATCGAGCTGCTCATCCACGTCCCCGGCAAGAAAAGGTATTTTGTTTATATTACACCGCTTCTGATTTTTATTGTCTGTGTAACTTTGCCCATTGTGCAATAAATTCATTTAATTAACCCGCGTTTATGTTTTCTTTACCATGTGACCTCTGATGGACATGCAACCGTTCAATTACACGTAATCAATTCGAGCTATCGAAGAACGTAACCAATCAACCACTACATAGGGAACCATAATACATAACTTTTCGATACAGGCGTAATCATTTTTTTTAATTATTTTTTTTGGGGGGGCTGTTTTTTTATAAAACATTAATAGACCCAACAGCAACTTTCTCGACTACAGGCATTTTGAAATTGAAAAAAAAAAATTAAATCGACCCACCCTAATGACTATGGTGTCTTATGTGCCCAACGTTTCAAAGAGTGTGATACTCGTTTCAAGCATGCACCATGACGATAAGATTGATGAGGCCACCAGCGAGTTGCACAAATCAGAACTGATAACTTTCTACAACTGTACAAAGGCAGGCGTGGACCTTTGTGATTAACTCTGTGCAACATACAACGTGGGAAGACGGACCAACAGACGGACAATTGCTATATTTCTTCATTTTTTCATGTCGCAGCTCACAATTCCTTGGTTGTGTATAAGATGAGAAAGTCAAACACCTCGGAAATTAAGAGGGTATTTCTGAAACAGTTATCCCAGCAGTTAGTTAAAAATCAGCAAGTAATGCGCTCCTTATCTCTCAAAAAACTTACGAAAACGAATTCGGGTTCAACAGGATATACAAGGGCGTACCCAGCGAGGGGCAGCTGGGCAATTTCTATTATTTTCAGGCAGAAAACCTCTCAAACGGAAAAAGGATCAAGATGACAGTAATGGAAGTGAAAGCAGTGATGGTGATGAAGATGGAACTAAACTGACCGAACCATCGGATTCTGTGTCTATTATGGAACAAGGGTCTAGTAATTCTTCACCTCTAGACGTAGCTGTTCCTGGGACATCTAAAACGATTGAAGAATACGATGGCTACCATGAAAAACCTGAACGACCATGGCTTCAATTCCATTCAATATTCCACAGACATTCAGAAAAATCTATCAGACCCAATTTTTTTACTTGTCAAAACAACTGGGGTCATACTGACCCCACGTGACTAGTTGTGTAATTTTCACTCACAGGACTAATTAAGGGTTAAATTCTGCGGACCTTTTCAACTCGCTTTGAGAGGTCACGATGAGACTCGGACTTCAGAAAATCCCGGGATTTTTTGTGGACTTGTAAATTTTGTGGAAGAGTTGTACTCAATTTTTGAAGACCATTTGGAAAATAGTAAATCATTTAAAGGAATTTCAAAAACTATCCAAAATTACTTACTGGAATCGATAGTGTTTGTCTCACATGAATGTATGAAAAAAGAAGTGAAAAATGCCCCATTTTTTGGGAATTCAAGAAAACGAATCCACAGATAGTTCCAATAAAACATAAAGTGGTTTTAATAATTCGCTATGTTCTGGAAGGAATCATTTTTGAAAGGTTCTGGAAATTCATAAAACCGGAGAGAAAAACGGCTGACGGTTTGGCAAAAGTAATTTTTCAATTGGAAAATTTGGGGGTTGGACCAGAAAAATTAATACCTCAGTGTTACGGTGGCGCTCCAGTAATGAGTGGAAAATTTTGAGGGGTTCAATACAAGATTAAAGAAAAATATCCAAATGCTCATTTTCTTCATTGTTATGCTCATCATCTGAACTTAATACTACAAAAAGCCGCAAGTAAAGAAAATGCTAATTTGCACGCATTTTCAAGTTTTTTTAGAAGGTCTCCTAAAAGAACTGAAGTTTTGGATGAAGTAGTATATAAACGCCTGCCCAAAGCCGCGCCAACTCGATGGTACTTCAATACCAGGTGTGTAGAAACAGTTTTCGAACGCAAAGAAAATATTAAACTTTGCTTAGAAAAAATCATTGATTTATAAGATGATAACAGTACTTTGCAACAAGCTACAGGATTATTAAACTATTTAAATAACAACGACTTCTTATATTGGCTTGATATTTTTCATTTAGTTTTACCACACGCCGAAATATTATTTAATTAATAGACTGCAGAAAAGAAAATTAGTTGCCACCGATGTATATAGACTGATAGCTAATTTTAAACATGCATGAAACTGAAAATCCCAATAAACGACGAAAAACAGAACAACAATCGAAGAAAAGAATATCTTTAGAAATATGTGATATTATTGTAGTAGAAACTGAAAATCGATTTCAATTCTGTGCCGCTTTGTATAGCGACAACGCAACAAATTTCGTTGTTGCCAATCGCCAATTATCTGATTTGGCAAGGCAAGCTGCTGGAACTCTTGAAATAAAATGGCATTTCATACCCCCATCTTCCCCTCATTTCGATGGGTTGTGGGAAGCTAATATTCGCTCGGTGAAACATCATCTAATTCGACTCGTAGGTAATCAGATACTCACCTATGAGGAACTCAATACGGTGTTTTATCAAATAGAAGCCATTTTAAACTCACGCCCGCTATCTCCTCTCAGTAATGATCCCAATGATTTGCAACCTCTAACGCCCGGTCATTTTCTGACCCTCGCTCCGCTAACCACTGTTCCCGATGAGGACTTGACCTCTGTACCAGTAACCAGTTGTTGCAGCAGTTTTAACAAAGCTTCTGACATCGTCGGCAAATGGAATATTTACATACTCTCCAAGAACGTCACAAATGGACTGACCCCACGCACCCTCCAACTATCGGTACAATGGTTTTCATTAAGAGCGATCACAATCCACCATTAAATTGGCCATTGGGCAGAATAGAAAAATTACATATTGGTGCAGATGGCCATGTTCGAGTTGCCACTGTACGTACGGCTTCTGGTCTACTCATCAAACCTTTAGTTAAACTGTGCCCGTTATATGGCACAGAGTAACTCTTTACTTTATGTAATATAATTCGTTTTTTTGTGTGTGTTAAGTATCGCATTCATGTATATATAGTTCGTATCATTCCAAATTATAACTTGCTAGTTTTATCGCTAGTTTTTTTTTGTTAGCGTATGAGATTATCTTCCTTTTCTCAAATGATACCCATTTGGGTGGGCGGTATGTTCAGAAACCGCGCCAACGCTTGCATTCTCGCTTTGGATTGGTCTCGGCGACAGCCAATCAGCGTGCAAATGATTTACGATATACTTACTGACCATGCGCGCACCCAATGTACATATGACAATCGCGCTGGTCCCTTTTTGTTACTCTCTTCTTTGTTGAACGCCGTAGTGAAGACACGCATTTGATATTCTCCGCAGAAAACTAGTGCTTAACCTCGTGTTTAGTCTTGCTGATATTGGTTTTATTTTAATGTGCAAATCCTCATCCTTCCCAAACTGCTCCTTTTTCTTTAGCACAGAAATACATAAAATTACGCAAAGCTCTATCATTGGATTTAACATTTGGGAAGTACTCAGTTTATTTTTTTTAATATTCAGTTCTCATACGCATAATATCCCGCTTGTTTTATTTTTTTTTTCTTTCTTTATAAAGTTGCCTCTTACTTTCATTGATTACGCTATAACCCGCATTGTCACACGTGATTAGTTATCCGCACACCTATTTACATCACCCGCTAAAAGACTTTAAATTTACCCGCTTTCAAAAAAAAATTCTTTTTTTTTAATATTACACTCCCGCAAACCCCGCTTTTTTATACAATATCGTTTCCCCTATCTTCAGAGAGACGAAATTTATAGAGAAATAGCAGAACTAAAGCGACAAAATATTATTACTGAAAGCGAATCTCCTTTCAACAGTCCCATTTTATTGGTTCTGAAGAAACCGAACACAGATGACAAGAAAATGTGGAGATTAGTTGTTGACTTTAGAAAACTAAATGAAAAGACAATCGAGGATAAGTATCCTATCCCGAAATTTACCGATGTTTTGGATTCTTTGGGCAATTCGAGTTGTTTTTCTAAACTTGACTTAAAAATCGGATATCATCAAATCGAAATCGATCCAGCTGATACATCATATAAAACGGCTTTTAGTAGTAACAACGCTCATTATCATTTCCTTAGAATGCCGTTTGGAATTCGGTCAGGTCCGGCAATTTTCTGATGAAAAATGTGCTACAAGGACTAGTAAATAAAATATGTTTGGTTTACCTAGACGATATAATTATACTAGGTAAAACTTTCGATGAACATTTACGAAATTTAGAATCAGTTTTTCAACGTCTAGACAGCATCGCTTTAAGGTCCAACTAGAGAAATCGGAATTTTGTCTCCGTGAGATCGAATGGCTGGGCCATATTGTCGCTGTTGACGGCGTAAACCGAACCCAAAATTAGTAAAGAAAATATAGAATACTCCAATAACTACAACACAAAAAAAGCATTTTTAGGACTTTCAGGTTACTATAGAAAATTCATTAAAGGATTTGCTACTATTACGAAACCATTAACGCTTTGTTAAAAAAAAATCAGGTCGCTCATACACCAGAATTTGTTAACTCGGTTAATATTATTAAACGTGCAATATCTAATCCACCAATTTTATCGTATCCAGATTTTACTAAACCGTTCAATGTCACTACAGACACGTCAAATATAGGTTTAGCAGCAATTTTGTCACAGGGCCAAATTGGAAAGGATAAACCTATAATGCTTATTAGCCGCACACTCAATAATCATGAACAAAATTACTCAACGGTAGAAAAGGAATGGGCAATAATTTAGGCAACCAAAATTTTCAGGCCTTATATTTATGGTAGACAATTTAATGTCATAAGTGATCATAAACCATTACAGTGGCTTTTCAGCTAAAAAGAACCAAATTCGATTATTTTATATCATTACAAGTAAATTACCTACCAAATTTAGCTCTGTAAGTTAAAATATGAAAAAGTTATAGACATTTAAAGAAAAAATATTTGGGGTTTTCCTCAATACGTCAATTCTATTTTCATCTTTTACAATTTTTGTTTTTTGTGGACTTATTTTCTAACAAATTTTTAGAGATTTCCTTTTTTGCATGCTTCCAGAATAAAGTATTTTGAAGATTCAGGTAATGTTTCTATACTAGCAATTACATGTAAAAGTTCTTCTTTTTGTGACTGTAACCCGAATTTTAACCCTCTGTTTAAGTAGCCCATCTCATTTTTGTTAAGCGACTGCGAAGAAAGATTTTCTACAAGGTCAATTTTCAGAGGAAGTGATTTTTCAATTTTACTCTAATCATTTACAAGTTTTTTTTTGTAATCTTTTATTTTGATTATTGATTTTCTTAATTAACTTAGCGTTAATAACTACGAACATGTTCCTCTCAAAATTGCACCAATCATCATACTCTACGTTATCTAAATTAAATGTAAACTTTTTTAACAAACTATAAGCTTGGAGCTCTAAATTACTACCTTTTGAGTACAGATATTGCACTTCCAAATCTAACCATTTTGTTTAGCAAAGTTTATAACTGTTTGACTAACTTTTGTGTTAATAGAAATTTTAACATTGAAATTAGGGAAAACCGATTTCTGTTTGCATGATTTAAAGAAGGCAATATTAGCACCTAAAAAATCTAATTTTAGTACAATTATTCCTTCTGATTTAGATTTATTTTTACCTGACACCTCTTTTGTAGATCACCCTGTAGTTCCCCACACATCAGATGTGAACAGTAACACCAGAAAAATAAAATTAATATTGTATTTGATATACAAATTAAACCACCTACCTCTACTATTACGCAGCATTCACAATCAGAAAATGTTAGTGCAACTGTGCCTATTACTGATAAACCTATAAATACCTTTACAAATCAATTTATATTTTCACTCTTTAGCACGCCTAACCTAATCACATCAACCCCTTTTGCTAAAAGAAAATATTTAATACACATCACTGAAAGAAATTATGAAAGCGAAATTATTCATATACTACGAGAATATGTAACCCCAAATAGTATAAATGCGATATATTGTAAAAATAGAGACTTTTATGAAATTATTGCCCGCATAATACAGCAAACTTTTGATAGCTCAATTAAATTCGCATATTGTACACAAAATTTAGAAGACGTTACCGATCAAATAGTTCAAAGAAATATTTTAAAAGAAGTGCATAATCCTGGCCACCGCGTACACAAACATTAGCAACCGAAATTTCACGTTAATATTACTGGCCAAATATTACGACGGATACTCAAAAATTTGTAGACGAATGTGTTACCTGTCAACAGGTTAAATACGAAAGACACAAATTAAAATTGACACCTACCGATAAAGAACATTTCTAAACTGTTTTTATAGATATTTTTTCAATGGCTTCGCGTAAATATTTAACTACAAGCATATCTTAATTTATCTTCACGTTATAAAACGCCAAAATTAATAATATTCGACAATCAACAATTTGATGTGTCGTTATTTAAAGATATGTTGCGAATGCATAAAGTGCAGCATCATCTGATTACTCCAAATAATCCAAACAGCAATGGACAAATTGTAAAAACGATACTTGCAGCAAAAAACAAATTTTTAATAATGAACCCTTTTCAAAATGCAGTCAGAAATACAATAGGCTTAAGTAGAAAGGAGGCACCTGCCGCCATCTTGGATAATTATAAACCCATTAATTACTCTTTAATGACGTTGTGAAGGTCGTTAACTAGTTTTTAATTATCGCAATTTTAATGATCTATGACGTCTGTGGCTCATTAACTACTTTCTAATTGCTGATAATTGTTGTAATATTACTGATTGCAGATTATAATCACTTGTAATGTATATCTGACGTAGCATAATTGAAACTCAATGTTAGTTTTCACATTCTTTGAACGTCTAAGAATGATAATCTCTTTAAAATTTGTATGGAAACTTTTTAATTGATCTTCTATTGCCATAGTAAGCTAACAGCATTGGTAACGAGATATGAATGTATCTCAATCGCAAGTAGAAAAATCTGCTGTAAACATCGTCGAAAACGCCGTAGCAGGCCCTACGACAGTGCCACCAGCCAATTGGTAGACGTGGAGGAAGAGTTACAGGCATACCAGATTGAAAACAGAGCTGACGATGTTTTCACAAACGAAGAGAACATCCAAATCCCGGAAGAGGTTTGGCTGAAACTAGAACAACAGACGTTGCAGTACCAGCAATCCGTTAAAAGAGAACGGTACGAACGGCAGCGATTGTTCAAGGAGCAGCGTTTTCCTCTAAACGACAGCGGCAGCAAGCTGCTCTGTGTTGGTTTGGATCCGTACAACTGCTTCCAACTGGCAGTAAAAATAGTTAAGCCTGGAGTAGAGTTAGGGGTTACTTTCACTTACAGTACATTCCAAGAGCTTTTCAGCAAATTACAAGACATCATTAGGATTCTCAATTGTGAGTCTCAAGCAGATGGCAGACTTGAGGTACTATGATCTGTTGGATTATTCGATGGAAATGGTATCAGCAGAGACAATAAAGGTTGTGCCCAAGGATGACATTAATAGATTTCAGCTGTACATTGGACTGGCATCACTCGTGAACATAATGAAGATGAAGGATTTTTTGGATGCGGTCATACAGGAGGTGACCAAGTGTGAAGAAGTACACGTTGTTCCACACCTGGTTAATACTGTGGTTATCAAATTATTGCGAGAGGGACGAACACACACAATTGATGATAGTTATATATATATATATATATATATATATATATATATATATATATATATATATATATATATATATATATATATATATATATATATATATATATATATATATGGTGTTACGGTTATAATTTCAGTTAAAACCTTGTGTGGTATTCACATATAGATGCTTAGATTTCAAAGCATTTACTTCAATAAATACTCGACTAACAGTCATAAAAAAAAAGGATATTCTATACACAGTTTATTGATTGACTTCTTGTGTAAATTGTTCACAGGAATTTCTTCAACTTCTTAATCAGTGATTCACTTGTTACTGACTTCTACAGCATTGTGACAGTGCAAATGTATTTTCTTAAATAAGTTTCTTCTTATGACATTCATTCTATAAGTTCGAAACACTAATTTAAAATACATTATTATAGTGGTAAACAATTAATAACCTTCACTGACCTACCTTCTAAAACACGTTAAAATTCTTCGAACCGACTTCTGTTTTATATTAAACGCAACGTCATGATTCAGCTAGAATGTTGGATAGTCTTTTATTAATTCCTTTCGAATTGTATTTGTTTATTGTTTTGATATTAAAACACGATTAGGTTAATTCTGACGTTTAATCTTATTATGACAGACGCATTCTTCAATGTCAATACCTTCTGTCATTTGGTTGAGATTTTGGTCGAATAATCGATACTATACTGGTCAATGTAGATCGTATCATAGAGTATATGAAAATTCAATTAGTATATCCATGTACATAGATATTACATCTCCGATTCTATAAATAGTGTAATTATTGCTGGAAAATTGGCAGAATTGGAATTAAAAAGCAACTAATGAGATTGAAAACGATCTCAGGTCTCTTTGTCATTTCGGCTTCGACACGAGCAGATCTAGAATTTCCATGAAGCTTTAACAGGTTCATTTTAACCAACAGTGATGTACTGTTGATCGTTTTTAAGTGTAAAACGGATTTGGAACCCTGGAAAAGTATTTAGAAATATCAGTATGATAATTTCGGCAACGTAAGTTGGATTTCAGAAATTTTTTTGAGACGCTTTAGTAAAGCCTCTGTCCGCCATTTTGGTATCAACTAGAATTTCGATTTCATTATTTCATTTTGAAGACTCAGCAACCATCTCGTATGGCTGAAACGGTTATTCAGTTATTGTAGACCAGTTTATGGTTTTTGGATTTTATTCATCCAGTGAAAAGCCTCCTAGAAGACTAGAAGAGTTACTCATTTTTTTATCATTCACTTTCAAAGAAGTCATAGTAAAATTCCACCTAGAGAAGTCCTGGATAGTTCCTCATAGTCTCCAGCATTCGCATTTACTGTCAGAATAAAGCAGAGCACCGACATCACCACCTGCAGATTGTTAAGCTAAGTACACTGTTCAAAATTTGTTATATCAAACCTTTAATCTGTTATCTGTACACCAAATTTAGTTTCAGGACAAATTTAGAGTTTTATAATATGGTTCCAGTTTTAATTAACTATTAATATTTAGAGCTTCACTCAAGTAACTTAATGTTTTAAATGTAATTTCATAGACTATATCTCAGGAATAAGATATAAGTAATTTTATTCAGAAGATATTCTTCATAACAGCTAATTTACTGTTATTTGTTAAATTGGTAGCAATTGACACCTTCAGTGGCACTGCTATTTTAAGTGGTAATAATTTCTATACTACTATTTTAAGCAGTAATAATTTCAGACCTTTTAACTTGTGAACTTTGCATGCAAGGGGTTGTTCTCGAGAAGCGAGAAGTAATTGTTTTTACATAAGTTCAGCATCGTTATTTTAATGTCGTAGTTGCTGTCCGGTTAAGGTTTAACTTATTAGTTAACCGGTACACACTGTTTAAAAACATAGAATCACGATTTAGAGCTCAGGAATAAAACCCCTACTATTGAACACACAGAGTTTCATTTAAATATTGTTTTGTTTAAACTTATTAACATTTCAGCTTAGGTCAACTGATTTGATAAGGTATGTTAAAGTAACGTATACGACCTTGAAGAGAGTCTCAAGAACATCACAGGTTGTGGTAAGGCTGTTGCTCTCCGTAAGATCACCACAACATTACGCTGACAACAAGAACGTTACACTGGCGCCCAACGAAATAATAAAGAAAGCTAAACAACAAGCAAACAGAATTACGTGAGTAAATTTTCATTATTCCTTTTGATTTGCCATACCATCAATTGATCTTGTTACGGGTTTATGCTGTGTTAATCAATTTGTAAGGTTCTAATATAGGTTAAATTGAAACTAGTAATTTTAAATTGAATAGGTCATTTGAAGTAAGGTAATAGCTGTGACAAAATGCTAAGGTTAGAGCCAGATAGGTTGTTAAAGGATGAATTAGAATTTGAAATTACAATTAGAGGTGCAAAAGCTCAGGGTACAGCTAAAGATCTTGTAAAAACTCTGCGGGAATTGCTAAATTTAGAAAAGGAAGGTCATACCTTTCCTCCAGTTTACAATTATGAAGCGAAAGATGAACTCGCTCTTTGTGAAGCTAAGTTGGTGGAATTGAGACAAAGTTTAGGAGAACCATTTTCTGCAACCTTAATTCGTAAAGTTCAGACTAGGCTCAATCACACGTGGAATCGAATAAAACTTATTGTGTCAGATGATGAAGCTGATAATGCCCAACGTGCAGTATTATTGACAACGGCTTTAGAATATTTAACTACTTTTAATGAGAAAATGGAAGCTTTCCAAATAGATCAATTGTCAAAGACACCATCGGATATGACATTTCAGACTACTCAATCAACAAGCACAAAAGTCAATACGTCATCTCAAACTTCACATGCAAAGCTTCATACTCCTTCAGAGCAAGCAGAGCAAACTGCCACGGTTCAACTAACAGAATTATTATCAAAATTGAAGGTCGAAACAAAAACTATTGACATCTCTAACTGGTGCATTAAGTTTTCAGGTGAAAACGATGCTTTAGGTCTAAACGGTTTCCTAGAAAGAGTGGAAGAACTTAGGCAATCTAGAGGGTTGACCAAAAATCAGTTGTTCAGGGGTGCAGTAGAATTGTTAGAAGGCAAAGCTCTCATTTATTATCGGTCATTAAAAGAACAAATAAACGATTGGGATACTCTTTGTAACTTACTTCGAGATGAGTTTTTACCTCGTGACTATAATGAAAAAATCTGGTCGCAAATCAAAGAAAGAACAATGGGAGATACTGAAAGTATTGCAATTTATGTAGCATACATGAACAACTTGTTTAATCGGTTATCAACACCAGTAAATGAATCACTTAAATTAAAAATTATTAGGAAAAATATCCTGCCCTATTATCAAAATCATTTAGCTTTAATTGACATTGACTCTTTAGACCTTTTAATAAAATTGTGTAGGAAAATCGAGGATAATAGAAAAACTGCTTTAGAATTTACCCCACCATCCTCTAGTAAAAATGTTGTTGAAACAGATTTGTCTTATAAAGACAATAAAACTTTAAAGAAAAAAATTGACAATTTAGAACTTGAAAAATCAGTTACATTTCGGTCAGATAATAAAATTGACAGTAATGGGCAATAGAGACGTAATAAAAGTAATGATCGTAGTAGGAACAGTAGTGCAGAATCATTCAGGCAGAGAAGTAACTCTAGATCACGCAGATCTAGGAGTAGGAATAAAAGTCCAGAAAGAAACAGATTTAGAGTAAATAGTGTAGAAAGGGAGAATACAAATAGTTATCGATATAGAGATAATGTAGATAGAGGCTGTGATACTAGAAGTGAGGATAGAAGTAGAGATATGTATTGTTTTAATAATAGAAATAGTAGGAATCATTTTAATAAAAATAATGGTAGGGATAGATACGACGAACGGAGTGATTCTCGTCAAAGATCGTACAATGAAAGAGACAACTCTCTGAGCAGAAATCAAAATTGTTCTAGACAATATTTTTATAGTAGAGACAATTCAGACAGACAAAGTAATCAAAATCGAAGTCACATTCGTGGAAGAACTCCAGTTAGGCACAACAATTTTGAAGTTACTTGTTATAAATGTAAAGGTAAAAATGATATAGCTCGTTTTTGTACATTTAAGTCGGAAAACTGGCCACGAAACTGATTCTAGACCGTAATCAGGTTTCGGATAATTCAAAATCGGTCACTAATAATTTCAATGAGTACTATACATCGGAAGAATTAGAATTCTATAATACTCATAGCAAACCAATCCTTTCGTATATGCTTTCTCAAGTAGATCATGATGAATGCCCTTACATTTCGGTCTCAATTTATGGTTATAAAATGTATGGTTTATTAGATTCCGGAGCAAATAAAATCTTTTTGGGAGAAAAAGGATATTCTCTTTTGTCTAGTCTTGGTATAAAATTACATAAAACTAACGACACCAAGTGCACAGTTGCAAATAACGAGGTTATGGAATGCATTGGTTATATGACCGTCCCAATTAAATTGCAAAACAAAATTCTCATTTTTAAGGCTTATGTTATGCCTCAGTTAAGACATACATTAGTCCTTGGTACCACCTTTTGGATAAAAATGGGCTTAATACCTGATTTAAGGCGTGGTGAATGGTTTTTTGGAACAGAGATTCAACCCCATCAGATTAACTCCATACATACAGCAGATGACTTAACATTACAGCAAAGACATGAACTAAACCAGACAGTAAATAATTATTTTGAATCGATCAAAGATATCAAATTAGGATGCACTTCACTTGTCGAACATGTTATCGTAACAAATAGTCCACCAATTAAGTCCAGATACTACCCAGTAAATCCGCTCATGCAACAGAAAATTGACGAGGAAGTAACAAAAATGCTTGAGTTAGGTGTCATTGAAAGAAGTACAAGTGGATGGAGTTCACCTATATTAATGATTCCTAAACGCGATGGATCTTATCGTTTCTGTGTAGATTTTAGAAAATTGAATGCTGTTACTGAAAAATGGGCTTATCCCATACCTCACATTAACTC
This sequence comes from Tillus elongatus, assembly GCA_964006375.1. NCBI lineage: Eukaryota > Metazoa > Arthropoda > Insecta > Coleoptera > Cleridae > Tillus > Tillus elongatus. Next base: position 31,407,623 of record OZ023270.1, read on the forward strand.
AATTTTAGATAAACTTGGGAATGCAAAATATCTTTCTACTTTAGACATACAAAGTGCATATTGGCAAGTAAATATTGAGGAGAATTCAAAAAAATACACAGCTTTTACAATTCCAGGAAGGGGATTATTTCATTTTAATAAAATGGCATTCGGATTGTCAAATGCTCCTGGTACTTTTCAAGCTCTAATCGACACGATATTTGGTCCAGAATTTGAACCATATCTATTTAAATATTTAGATGACATAGTCATTGTAACACCAGATTTTCAAACTCATATCAAAATTTTAAAACAAGCTTTGGAATGTCTGACAAAAGCAGGTTTAACTCTCAATAAGGATAAATGTAAATTCTGCAGAGAAGAATTGAAATATGTAGGTTTTATAGTAAATCGTGCAGGTCTCTCAGTGGATCCAGAAAAAGTAAGTGCAATAGTTGAAATGTCACCGCCAACTACTCCAAGGCAATTAAAACGTTTTCTTGGCATGGTTTCTTTTTACAGAAGATTCGTTCAAAATTTATCAACAATAGCAGCACCATTAACTAACTTAACAAAGAAAAATGTAAAATTTAAATGGGATGAAAAGTGTCAAATAGCTTTTGAGAAGATTAAAAATACTCTAGTGAGTTCACCAATTTTATCTTGTCCTAACTTCGATCGTCCGTTTATTTTACACTGCGATGCTTCTTCATATGGCTTAGGTGGTGTGCTTACTCAAGAATATGAGGGTAGAGAACATGTTATTTGCTATATATCTCGTACGTTAACTAAAACTGACGTAAAATATTCAGCAACTGAAAGAGAACTCTTAGCAGTCATTTGGTCAATTGAAAAACTAAGAAGCTAAAATGTCACATATGTTCTGAACAAAAACCCGAACAGAGAGTTGCTCTCCGTAAGATCACCACAACATTACGCTGACAAGAAAGAACGTTACAATATATATATATATATATATATATATATATATATATATATATATATATATATATATATATATATATATATATATATATATATATATATATATATAATGTTTTAAGTAGTCAACCTTCTTTCAAGCCATACTTTACTTTTCTCTGTGAATTATTGTACAAATTTAATCACTTTTTAAAAAACCAAATTAAACAAGCTGTGAATAAAGCTGTTGAAATAAATAAAAGAAAATTAAAGTAAATAAATAAAATTTATGTTAAATATGTAAAGGTTGTTTTATTAGAGATCTCCTTTGTCTTTTCCATTTTGAGTTTATCGCTATAAATTAATTATTGTATACTGCAGAGGGTCAGTCATTGTTCAATAGTTGTTTTATCAACACAAAAGACATGAACATACAATTTCGGCATCCCTTCACTTCAATTATTGCAGGACCCACATCTTGTGGTAAAACTTATTTTACTAACAAGTTTTTAACTAATTTACCATTAGTGAGTGACACTACATTCTAAAAAATAATATGGTATTACGATGAATGGCAACCATCATACAAAAATAATATTGTTCATATTGTATATAAACAGGGTTTGCCAGATATTACCGATTTCAGCGACGTGAAACCAACTTTAATTGTGCTAGATGATTTAATGCGTGAAACGGGAAACTCAGTGGTAGAATTATTCGTAGTAGAAAGGAAGCACCTGCCGCCATCTTGAATAATTATAATCCCATTAATTACTCTTTAATGACATTGTGAAAGTCGTTAACTAGTTTTTAATTATCGCAATTTTAATGATCTATGACGTTGACAATGTCTTTAAAATGTGTATGGAAATGTTTTAATTGCTATTCTATTACCATTATCTTAATCGTCAGCTGAGAGCATTGGTAACGAGATATGAATGTATCTCAATATGCATATAAGCAAGAAAGAAATAAATTTGGAATCGGCCTCAGTCTTTATTTCTTGTTGAGTAAGCAAGTAGTATAGTAATACTTTAATTTTTAAATTCTATTGTTAACCATGTCTTCGTCTTTGAAAGTAGAAAATAGCGTGAGCAATCGTCGAAGACACCGTAGCTGCAAAAGGGGGCCTTACGACCGTGCCACCTGCCAAGTGGTGGACGTGGAGGAAGAAATACCGGCGTTTCACGTTGACAACATGGCTGCAGATGTTTTTACCAATGAGGAAGACATCCAAATTCCAGAGGAGGCTTGGGTACGGTTAGAGCAGCAGACGTTGCAGCACCAGCAAGCCATTAAAAGAGAGCGCTATGAGAGGCAACGATTGTTCAAGGAGCAGCGTATCCTTCTTAATGACAGCGGCAGCAAGCTTCTTTGTGTTGGCCTGGATCCCTACAGCAGCTTCCAACTGTCGGTGAAAATAGTTAAACCTGGAGTGGATTTGGGGGCTACTTTCACCTACAGTACGTTCCAAGACCTACTTAGTAAATTACCAGACTACATAATGATTCTCAATGGTGAGTCCCAAGAAGATGGCAGGCTGGGGCGCTATGAGCTGTTGGATTATTTAATAGAACAGGCATCACCAGAGACAATAAAATTTGTACCGAAGGATAGCAGTAATGCATTCCAGTTGTATATTGGAGTCGTATCGCTCATCAATCTGTTGAACATGAAGGATTATCTAGGTGCAGTGATACAAGAGGTGACAAAGTGCGACGAAGTGTACATTGTTCCACACTTAGTGAACGCTGTTGTAATTAAATCGATACGCGAGGGACGAACACAAACAATAGATGACGATTATATATATATATATATATATATATATATATATATATATATATATATATATATATATATATATATATATATATAATACAATAAGTAACCATCCATCTTTTAAGGTAAACTTTACCTTTTTTTTGTGAACTTTTATATAAATTTAACTACTATTTAAAACAAAAAATTGTAAACGCTGTAAAAAAAGCTGTAGAAATAAATAAAAGAAAATTAAAGTGAAAAAAAATATAAAATTATTGTTCTATTGGAAATTTGCCTTTGTCTTTTTTTTCATTTTCAGTTTATCATTACTTTGTCTTTTTTCATAATATCTTGTATAAGTCAAATGTTCCGCGTATTTTTATAATATTTATACAGGGTGTCCCAACTCTATTAAAATAGCCAATATCTTGACCCCAGTACAGAATAAAAAATGTTCTTGGTTTAAAAAACTGCTTTCCGTGCAAATGTGTTTTTATATACAGGATGTCTTAACAGTAGAAATTTTTCTATTAAATGTATTTTTCAAATAAGACACCTGTATTTTTTCTTATATTTGAATATACATACTGCAAAGTTTAATGCAGAATGTTTTTGGTTTGAGAACTGCTTTCAGTGCAAATGTGTTTTTATATACATGATCACTTAAAAGTAGACATTTTTGTATCCAATATATTTTTTCACACGAGACACTGTATTTTTTAAGTCTTCATCTAACCCTCTAAAAGACGTATAACAGTTTTGGTACCTAAAGCTATCCGTTTCCGAAATAATTAACAACAACAATAACAACAGTCATTTCGGTAGGCAAGTATTAATATGGTACTAGTTCAATCTGTGACAGTTAAATAATTTCTAGTCAAAATGTGTTCCTAGTTACTATGCCTTCGGTTTTTGGTCCTAACTAATAGGTTGTTGTTACTTACCTTATTGGGGAGTGTAGGAAAAATTATTAACATGCACAAAGGTTATAATTTTCGTTTAAAATTTGTTTTAAAATTATGTTCAGCTTACATTCACGTTTTAATGTAGAATAAAATTTCAATAAAATTTTAAAAAATTTTTGATTAATTTGGAAACGATATATTTATATATTTAGTGTAAAATTCTCACAGTATTAGCATTGGCTTTCCGAATATCGTGAATTAGAGAAAACAGATTTAAAAATTATCTGAATAATAATAGAAAAGGCAATATTGTTTATGTTGAAGGTGTTTTGATGAAGGTAAACTTAAAAGTAAAAATATTAGTTGCATTCAATGTAAGCCAGAATTTAGAGTTGTTAAGTGTTTCATGCAAAGTCAGAGGCATAAACTTAAAACTAAAAAATGCACAGTCAATTTTTATACTTTAAAGAAAATAATAACCAGATTTAACGTTACATTTTTACAATTTACAAAGATAAGGCGTTTTCCTGATTCACATGGCACAACTCCTTATTGGTTCAAGTTATAAATCATATGTATAATTATTTGTTATTAACTCTTTCATGTTCACTTTAGATCACTGTATTGGGTCGCAATAGTAGTTATAGAAATTATTTTTAGCCTTCACATTTTAATTTTCTGTCTGCTTACCTAGCTACAAGAAAATGGATATACAAGATTATCTGGAAAAATATGACACTTTGTTGTTAGATTATCATCGAAATCAAATTTATAGACTTCAAAATGGGTTGGGAAATTGCGAAAATGAACCGATGAGAATAACATGTCACGGAATGCATTATGAAAGTTGCGTCTGGTCCAAAGACGATGCCAAGGGCGGTCCAGATACTTGTGAATGCTTTCATAAAAAATACTTAGATCCAAAATAGACAAAATAATTAACTTATATTTAAGAAAGAAGCTATTGCCATTGTAAAAAAAGAATGTAATTATTATATATATATATATATATATATATATATATATATATATATATATATATATATATATATATATATAGATATATATACATATATATAAAATAAATAAAAAAAACAGTGAATAATCAAGCGTATTTATTTTTAGTCCACGTTTAAATTTTGTTTATTAAGTACCTAATAGTAACGATTTAAATTTTGTTACTTGTTATTGTGTTCAACTGTAAATATTGATTATACGTGATGTACCTTATTACAGTAATAAAGCTCATATATAGATATGCTCTTTATTTTAAACAACAAAAATTATATAAAAACTCTCATCATTACTACATTTGTCAACGTTTTAGTTATACACCTATTATAATACGGTGTTACCGTTTCGTGGAATCGTCGGACAGAAGAAAATTGAATTTATTTATGGATAAAAACCCGTTGCCACCCTACAGTATTCTCATAAAAAAAATTAAAAAAAAACTAAAGAACAAATGACATTTCTAAAATGTCTGTGTGATGTATTTCTATATTAAGCGTCAAAGTAAAATCAACTTATAACAACAATAACCACAGCAATAATGATAATATAACTAACAATAACAGCAAAAGAAGTAGGCTCTCTATAACAAAAATATTGATACAAATTAACTTATTACATTATTGCAAATATTTTTAATATAGATAAGTGTTTTTTGTTTGATACATTTAATTAGAAGCAAAAGTTTCCAAGAAAGAGGAATCAATCAAAAATGAGTTTGCTCATTTTAGGAAAGACTTTTGGTATGTGCTTTTTTATAAATAAAGCTTCAAAAAGTAGCCTTTGCGCTTGTCATTACAAAAATCTAGTTACTCCATGTGGTTGTATTGAGTATCAGTGATATGTTTTGCAAAATGTAGCTTTGTCAGTGTGCTTATTTCTAAGTGCAGAATGTTGTTTGTATCTGGTATTAAAACTTATATAAGCTTGGTAGATATGGACTGCGTTGCAATGCTGATTTATAAATTCCAGCTATTGTCAACAAATATAATTTTTCTTTCTAGTTAAATAGGAAATCACGCGTCGCGTTCTAAGATTTAAAAGCTATTTTTTTTAAATTTGTACTGCTACTTAGCATTACATAAATCTTTTCTGAAATGTTTCCAAAGTAAGTCTTCGAAACATATTTTTTATCTTTTTGTTTCTAATACAGATTTGGGTAAGTTAAATTTAGGGCTAATTTGTATTATTTTGTGTTTATTATCTTATCGATTATTTTAACAGAGTGCACATTATTAAATGCTATTTACTTGATTCCTAAAATTTATTTTTGAGTCGTTTCAGGTATATAGGTATTGAAAATGCATGATGCATCGTCTTTAAATGGTAGACTGACGCATCTTTTGTAAAAATAAAAAAAAATGGGTGACATGAATCCTATGGTATAGTTTTTCCCTGTAAATTGAAAAGTCAAGTGAATTATTCTCTAACTTTTTAATAGCTACACGTAAGAGATTTATAGTATCGTTAGCTTCTTTGTCTAAAGTACATTTTAATGTTTGCATGGGGTTATTAAAAAGTTATCTTGAGAACATGCTAAAATGCAATCTACATATCTGTACCAAAAGATAATATGGTGAAACTTCAAATGTTGAAACTTGTTTTTCTAAGTTTTTCATGAATATGTTGGCCAAGAAATGAGACAACGGACCACCCGTAAGAAGAAAGTCTTAATTTTGCACAAAATTTAAAATAGCTTTGCTTTGTAAATTCGATAAACAGATTCACTATTTCGTTTTTGTCACTACATTTACTTTTCGTTTCTAGTAAACAGTTTTTTAATGAGAGTAAGAATTGTCTAAAGGGTATTTTAGAATACATGCCACTAACATAAAACCAAACTAATTCACTGTTTGATGGAATAGTTGTGTTATCTAAATTATGTCATACTTCATGAGAAATCTTAGCTGAATATTTTGAAATGTAATTGTGTTCTTAAATAAGCGTAACTATTCTGCTGGCTATATTATAATTTAACATGACTAACTGCTGTCTTATGGATTTGGTTTATGTATTTTTAAGTATCCACACATATCTGGTGGTTACGGATTTTTATATAAAAGTTATTTAATTTCTTACACCCTACACATAGATGTATTTTTACCCGATTTAGTAGTTTTGTCTGGAAGGAATTTTTCGGGGTATCTCCTAATCTCTGTACTTCCCTGCGTTAATAAAATGATTTATTTTTATGTTGCATAAGGCCCTATTTTTAGCTATGGTTGTGTTTGCTTTTTCCTTTATCAGATTTGGTAAAAGCTAAATAGTTTTAGGATGTTGTTGAAGCAAGTGTACTTAAAAATCCACCTTTTTCAGGTTTTCGCGTTGTCGGGGATATCTGGAAGCTAATATCTCTGTAATTTTGTTTGTAAATTTAAATGCTGGACCGTATTTGTAACCTTTATCTAGATTTTTTTTCAGTTATCAAATGGGTATCTCTTAAGTTTTCAAATGTTGTGTTTCCGGTGTAGCTGTTGACTGACTTCATGAATGTTGTACCCGTTCTAGGTTTCTCATTTTGTTTGTTTGTGATAAGCGAAATAAAATTTAAAAAAAAACGCTTAACTGCCCCCGGAGCTGTTCACCTCCATTTCGGATGCACTATACCACTACAATACCCGCTCCCCTTCCGCCTCAGCCTCAGAAAACTCAATCGTAGACGACCCCGTCTACGATAATCAATTCCCGTCGCTCAAATCCCCGGCGGCTAGTTCCACACCAAATCAAAATGGTTGGATATTTCCAAAAATTTCAGTTCAACAAAAATTCAGATTTTGAAGGCTAGAAAGCAGTCAGAATCTATCAAAATCGAACCGGCAACTCCTGATGATTTCAGGCAGGCAACCGCCTATCTGAAAACAATCAATGTGGAATTCCACACCTATAAGCTGCGGGGAGTAGAGCCGCTGTGCGTAGTCCTGCGCGGCCTCTACGAATCTGACTCCGGAGCTTGTAGCCGAAAAGCTAATCGAAACTGGCTTCAATCCATCCTCTGTTCACAGGATGTGACATCCCCTAACTAAAGCCCCCATGCCTGTAATTCTAGTCGAACTACCCAAGACCGAAAAACGCATTTTCGATATAGAGGAACTCTGTGGCCTGCAAGTAACAGTAGAGTCACCACACAAAAGAACCTCCCCTATTCAATGCCACAGGTGCCAACAGTTCGGGCACACTCACAGCAATTGCATTGTATCCCCACGCTGCGTAAGGTGCAGTCAAAGCCACCTGACCACAGAATGTCCCAAGACACAAAAGGAGCCAATAGCCTGCTCCAACTGCAAAACCGCCGCACACACGGCCAGTTACCGTGGATGCCCGGCCTTCCCAAAGCCCACTAAAACTACCCCCAAGGCCAAGCAGGCCAATTACGCTGCTTCCTTGAAACCTGTCATCCAAAGGCAACCAGCACGGACCCCCAAGTCGACTCCTCCCACGACAGTGTTACCATCCACTCAACCCCTAAAAGCAGCCAAAACCCAATGAACTGTATACTAACTGGAACGGACCCGATCGTACAAAGCAGTTTGAATAATTGAGGCAGGGGCAACAGATAAAGAACGATATATAGTGGTAGTATTCCTTTCTTTGTCGCACTCGCAAGAACGAATTGGGTATTGTTATAAAATAATCGGCGGTTACGTTATAGATTTTATTTTTTCTCTTGGTTTATGGACGTTATACGCCGTTATTTGTGCTTGTGGTTTGCTATGTAGTTCGATTCATTAAAAAGAGTGTTAAAGTGTGTTCTAGTATATTTTGTTGGCATTATTTTAACTGTTGTTTGACAACCAATTTGTGTGAAGCATTTGCAGTGCAGTGGAAAATAAAAAAAGTAATCAACCAAACATGGTACTTCATTGTGTTGCTTATAATTGTTCTAATTTACATGATAAGAGGGATGCCACGTCTTTCCACAGGTAATTAGAATTACGTATTATGTTTTTAGGGTGGCTTTAAACTGATTTAACCTCACATTGCCTCTATGAAATAGCCATAGCCTAAAAAGCAAACAAGAATTTAGACTTTATCCTTTATTAATGGGTTGCTTTTATTACATAAATATTATATAAGGTTTCAATAACTATTGTTTCAGGTTTCCATTCAAACGCCCTGAGATTCTCGAACTTTGGGTCAAAGCAATTCGAAGAGAAAACTGGGTTCCATCAAAAACTAGCAGACTTTGTAGTGTACATTTTCTACCACGAGATTATTTGGAAAAACCAGGATCCGCAGCAAAAATTCTAAAACCTGATGCAGTACCAAGTATATTTTCGTTCCCAAAACATTTAATGAAAAATGTAACTTTGCCGAGAAGGACATTGTCAAACATGTAAAGGTAAGTACTACATTTTAGGTTTAATATCATTTGAATTATATTTTGATGGTCAAAAACTAAACCAATTTATTTTAGGAACTGGAAACACCTATTTCTATGGATGTTGATTTTCCGTCTACATCAGATGAGGGATATACAAAAAAATTTATTGATACTGGAACACAGACCAATGCAGAAAATATTGTACCGTTGCTAAGACGAAAAGTAAAATCTTTGAAGCAAAAAATGCACAGAAGAGATCTGAAGATATCTACCATGAAAGATGTCATTAGAGAAATCAAAATTAGTGGACATAGCAATGACTCTTTGAACACTGTTCTACAAAATTATTTTGAGGGTAACTTTAACATTAGTTTACTGTATGATAGTTCCCATTTTAATGTCTTTATTTAATTTAGGTTTGCCGTTAGAACTGGTTTTACTTCAAAAGAAAGAACAAGAGGACACTGCGACTGGACAAAGAAGATACTCTGATGTAATGAAGCAGTTTGCTCATACCTTATACTTTTACTCCCCCAAAGCATATGCATTTTTACGAAAACATTTTGTCTTGCCCAATGGCCGCACTATTCGTAAATGGTTATCCAGCGTGCGCTGTGAACCAGGAGTTTTAGCTGAGGTTCTAAATTTTTTGAAAGAGGAAGTTGAAACAAAACAAAATTTAAAAAATTGTTGTTTGATAGTAGATTCTATGGCTATTCGCAAACAAACACTGTGGGATAATCAGAGTGGTAAATACACAGGAAATGTTAACTATGGGGGTATTATTGATGTAGATTTTCAAATGTCTGCATCTGAAGCTTTATTTTTTCAGATTGTTAGCTACACGGGTCATTTTAAATGCCCAGTGGCTTACTTTCTTATAAATAAGGTAGATGCGAATTTGCAAGCCCAGTTAATAATTGCTACAATAAAAAGTTTATTCGACATTGGTATAAATATCAGGTCAATTACATCAGATGGGGCTTCGACAAATATTGCAACATATAATACGCTGGGATGTAATTTAAATTTGGATGATTTGGTTCCTTACTTTCCTCATCCCAGTAAACCGACAATTAATGTGTATTGCATGTTGGATATATGTCACATGTTAAAATTAATGAGGAATGCACTGGCAGAAAAAAATTTAGAGTCGCCTTCAGGCAGTATTAGCTGGAAATATATAAAAGCTTTAGATGCGCTACAGGAAAAAGAACAATTAAAGCTAGCTAATTCCCTTTCATCCCAACATATCAATTTTAAAAATAAAATAATGAACGTTAGATTGGCTGCACAGACTATAAGTAGTGGAGTTGCTGATGCACTTGAGTATTTAGATCATTGTGGTATCAGTGACTTTCAACATAGTACTGCAACAGTAGAGTTTTTAAGAAAAGGTGATAAAATTTTTGATATTCTGAATTGCAGGAATCCTTATGGCAAGGGATACAAAGCGCCAATAAAACCAAACACTTTAAATTATTTTGAAGAAATATTTTTAGACGCAATTAATTATTTCCAGTCATTGAAAATTGATGGGAATCCTGTTACCAAGCATGCTAGAAAAACATTTGCAATCGGTTTTATTCTCACAATGAAAAGTACTTTGGGATTAGTCAAAGACCTTTTTTCATTAATAGAAAATCCATTGCAATATTTTCTAACTTACAAGTGTTCCCAAGATCACTTAGAAATATTTTTTTCTGCTATAAGGTCACGTGGTGGGTGGAATAACAATCCAAATACTCAACAGTTAAAATGGGCGTTAAGACAATTGCTCTTTAAAAACTCTGTAACAGGCAGTGTAACTGCGAATTGTATGCTTTTTGAAAATCTCTCTACACCAGCTTTTGAATTTAGGTCAGAAAATAGGCAAAAAAAGGAGATAACAGAGAACGATATTGACATTGAAAAAATAGCAACCTATATTAATTATCTTGATAATAAAAACCTGACCGATGTACAAGAAAATGTAATTTTTTATATTTCCGGATATCTAGTACGGAACCTAATTAAAAATACTTCGTGCAATGATTGTATAAATATCTTACTTTTTAATGATTCTAACACAGTATCATCAGATCACAGTTACAATGCGCCTACGGAGTCCTTTACATTTTTTACAAGTTTTATTACTCGTGGTGGGTTAGTATATGCCTCAGATATTATTTTTCGAATCGTTAGCTTCTGTGAAAAGCAATTTCGAGTATTTTTAGATATTGATAATATTTATACTACAAAAACAAATATAAAACAACTGCTTATTAATACAGCAATTCATCATTTTTCTTCCAAGATCCACCTTTTTAAACCACCACATCCAGTAGTTCAGGAGTTGTTTAGCGAAGAATGTCATGAAATTCAAATAATTAGAAAAGTTATTGAAGTTTTTTTAAAAGTCCGAATGCATCACCATTCTAGGTTAATTAATCTTAAGATTCATGGAAGCGCTGCAACTGTGAGACAGAAGATGACCAAACTCATTTTATTTAAGAATTGTTAAGTGTAGAATATGCCGATAAAAATATAGGTAACTGTATCTGTATTTTTGTATTTTAATAAATTTATATATGATATGTTTGTTTTTTTTTTCTACTACTTTGTTGGAAGTTTAAAATACAACTACGTGAGTGCGTAAAGTAAATTTTTTATGCACATACTGCATAAAGTAAATTATTTTTGCACCACATGAAAAAACTATGGTTTGTCTTGTTCTTTTTGCAATACAATAAAGTTAAAGGTAAAAAATATGTTGTATAACACTTAAAATTAACAGATATTTTATTTAAATAATCTTTTTGGGTCTATTCCACTATTTTATAGACAAAATAAGTAAAATATCCTTGAATATTTCTTAATTCAAATCTAGTGGGTATCTAACATGTACAAGATAGAAAAGGATGGGGATACTACCACACTGCTGGTTGCCTACATTTTACATTTGCCTCACTTTGCACGATTTATGGGTCCGTTCCAGTTACAGAGTATATAGTTCACTGCCAAAACCACCCCTACCACTAAACCACAGCATTCACCCAAACCATCCACTCCCGGTACCTTTGACCTCAGCAATCTTCAGTTGCTGCTTAACAGAATCAACTACTCCAAACTGAAGCAAGTCATTGCCAAGCTTCTAACAGCCATCCAGGCATCACAGACATTATACCCCTCATGTCCTCCCTACTCCCGCCAATCCCCGAATTTTTGTCCATTTTTAAATAACGGCAAACCAGAAGAAAAACCCCCATTTCCCACACAACGGAATCTCCAACGTAGCCCTGAAGAACTTCCCTCGCAAAGCAGTGGTGTTCATAGCGACAATTATGAATGCCATGCTAAGATTTCTACATTTCCCATCCAAATGGAAAATAGCCGACATCATAAGCAATTCGAGTTATTTTTCTAAACTTGACTTAAAAAGCGGCTATCATCAAATCGAAATCGATCCAGCTGATACATATAAAACGGCTTTTAGTAGTAACAACGCTCATTGCCGTTTCCTTAGAATGCCGCTTGGAATTCGGTCAGGTCCGGAATTTTCTCCAGTCATGAAAAATGTGCTACAAGGACTAGTAAATAAAATATGTTTGGTTTACCTAGACGATATAATTATACTAGGTAAAACTTTCGATGAACATTTACAAAATTTTGAAATAGTTTTTCAACGTCTAGACAGCATCGCTTTGAGGTCCAACTATAGAAATCAGAATTTTGTCTCCATAAGATCTAATGGCTGGGCCACATTGTCGCTGTTGACGGGGTAAAGCCGAACCCAAAATTAGTAAAGAAAATACAGAATATTCCAATAACTACAACACAAAAACAAATAAAAGCATTTTTAGGACTTGCAGGTTACTATAGAAAATTCATTAAAGGATTTGCTACTATTACGAAACCATTGATGCTTTGTTTAAAAAAAATTAGTCAGGTCGCTCATACACCAGAATTTGTTAACTCAGTTAATATTATTAAACGTGCAATATCTAATCCACCAATTTTATCGTATCCAGATTTTACTAAACCTTCCAATGTCACTACACATACGTCAAATATAGGTTTAGCAGTATATTTGTCACATGGCCAAATTGGAAAGGATAAACCTGTAATGCTTATTAGCCGCACACTCAATAATCATAAACAAAATTACTCAACGGTAGAAAAGGAATGTTTGGCAATAATTTAGGCAACCAAAATTTTCAAGCCTTATATTTATGGTAGCCAATTTAATGTCATAAAGCATTACAGTGGCTTTTCATCTAAAAAGAACCAAATTCGAAGAACCAATTAATCCTTCTGATTTAGATTTATTTTTACCTGACACTTCTTTTGTAGATCACCCTGTAGTTCCTCACACATCAGATGTGAACAGTAACACCAGAAAAATAAAATAAATATGGTATCTGACATCCAAATTAAACCACCTACCACTACTATTACGCAGCATTCACAATCATAAAATGTTAGTGCAACTGTGCCTATTACTTATAAGCCTATCATAACCTTTACAAATCAATTTATATTTTCACTCTTTAGCACGCCTAACCTAATCACATCAGCTCCTTTTGCTAAAAGAAAATATTTAATACACATCACTGAAAGAAATTATGAAAGCGAAATTATTCATATACTACGAGAATATGTAACCCGAAATAGTGTAAATGCGATATATTGTAAAAATAGATACTTTTTGAAATCATTGCCCGCATAATACAGCAAACTTTTGATAGCTCAATTAAATTCGCATATTGTACAAAAAGTTTAGGAGATGATACCTATGAAATAGTTCAAAGAAATATTTTAAAAGAACTGCATAATCCTGGCCATCGCGGTGCACTAACATCACAACCGAAATTTCACGTAAATATTACTGGCCAAATATTACGACGGGTACTGTCAACTGGGGTGACTTCGGACAGGCGGGGTGACTTCGGACAACACGTGGTAATTTCGCGCACGTCCTTCTAGCAGCAAACCGATGCGCGAAATCCCGATTGTTCTCGATCAAATCTGTCCCTCTTAGTTCCGTCTAGACGTCCGTGGCGCGTGTTTGCTTGTTCGGGAGAGTTTTGCCGATTTCACCGCATTTTTCTGCATATAGGATTTTCTCGCTAACACAGTAAGTGGAAAAAGATACTTTTCTCCACTTTATATTGGTCACTTTAGGTCTATTTCATTATTATTATGTGATAGCCCAATGTTTTAAGAACATTTTCATCAATATGTGGTTTTTCTATTTTCAATAGTTTTTATTATACAGGGTGATAATGAAAATATATCCATTATAGGGGGTGACTTCGGACATGGTACGAACCTACAAAAAAGTCTTAGGCGGCCGCCGATATCAATATTATCGTGCAGAGCAGTTGGAGAAAGCAGTCCAAGATGTCCAAAGTAAGAAAAAAAGTGTGCGACAGGCGGCAGAATATTATGGTGTGCCCAAATCCACCAGAAGTGACAGAATAAAGGGGATTCATTTGCAACAATAAATATCGCGGCGCATTTGGGATTTCCCCTAACTCAATATGATATTCGAACTATTGTTAAGAGTTATTTAGACAAAAAAGGGGTAAATATACCACAGTTTAAACATAACTTACCTGGCTCTGACTGGATGAAATTGTTTTTGAATCGCCACAAAGGGCTGACAACAAGATGCTGTCAGAATATCAAAAGATATAGGGCTCAAGTCAATAAACAAACTTTGACAAATTATTTCGAAGAGTTAAGGGGTTTCTTTAGAAGGTGTTAGCCCCGAGAGAATCGTCAACTATGACGAAACAAACTTTTCAGACGATCCCGGTAAAGTTAAGGTGGTGTGTAAGAGGGGATCAAAACACTGTGACAGAGTTATGGATACATCAAAAAGCAGCATCAGCGTTATGATGGCGGCTTCAGCAATTGGGGAATTATTACCGCCGTTCGTAGTTTACAAGGCAAAACATCGATACGAGGATTGGGAAGAAAATGGTCCGGATGGTTGCCGCTATAGTGTAAGTAAGTCAGGATGGTTCGAGACCGTCACATTTCGCGAATGGTTTCGACAAATAGCTATCCCATATTTCAAGAAAAAAGATGGAGCAAAAGTGCTCATTGGTGACAATTTGTCAAGCCACATTACTGTTGATGTTATCGAAGAATGTGAACGCCTAAATATCAAATTTATCTTGCTCCCGCCAAATTCAACACATCTTTGCCAACCGCTAGACATTGCCTATTTTGGCCCTTTGAAAAAAGCCTGGAGAAAAATTCTCACAGAATGGAAGACAAAGAGAAGAGGGCCATTCCAAAAATGCGATTTTCCAAACCTCCTTAAACGGACATTAGAGTCAATAGAAGCTAGCTAAAAAAATATCTGGTCTGGTTTTAGAGCTGGGGGCATTTTTCCGCTCTGTCCTCAACAGGTTATAAAACGCCTACTTGAAGAAATATCTGAGACTGACCAAACTAATTTACCTCATAAGATAGACGAGAGCTTACTACAATTTTTGAAGGAAAATAGAACGCCGGAACAAACAAAACCCAAAAGGAGGCGTGTCAATATTCCACCTGGACGTGAGATCACACTTTTAGATATCCCAGATAATCGACAAAGTGAACCGAGTGCAGAAAACACTCCATCTGTATCTGGGATTAAAAGAAAAATGGGTAAAAAACCGAGTAAAAAACCCATAGATTTTGCATGCGACGGCGATTCCGATGATGTCGAGGATGATCTTCCATTATCTCTTCTAGCAAATCAAATCAAAAAAATAAATAAGATGCTTCCTTCTCAATCATCCTTTGATTTACGCTTAGATATGGAAGTAGAAAATACAGAAGGGGCTGATGAAAGCTATGAAAATATCTCTTAGCAAGACATCTCAGAAGAACTATCTGTAAATGACTTTTCGTCGTTGAATTGCCCGTGGAAAATTCCTCCAAAAATAAATATTACGTGGGAAAACTTCTTGCGAAAGAAGGGCAAAGCTACTCAGTTAGTTTTCTTCGAAAGAAAACATTTGGTGACGAAATTTACTTCCATTTTCCAAATGTTTCTGACAACAGCATCATTGGGGAGTCTGAAATTTATTAGAGACTGTGATTTAAAGAATTTAGAAGGGATCGCTATAAGTTTGTGAATTTACCAAAGAATATTATTTTAGACTGACTGTGACTATACCTACTCGAAAATTTGTAGACGAATGTGTTACCTGTGAACAGGCTAAATACGAAAAACACCCAGTACAGTACAAATTAAAATTAACACCTACCGATAAAGAACCTTTCCAAACTGTTTTTATAGATATTTTTTCCATGGCTTCGCGTAAATAATTAACTGCAATTGCTTCTTTTTCGAAATATTTTATGTATGAACCTCTAAATTCCATGACCATACCAGACATTGTCTAAGCATATCTTAATTTATTTTCACGTTATAAAATAATATTCGGCAATCAACAATTTGATGTGTCGATATTTAAAGATATGTTGCGAATGCACAAAGTGCAGCATCATCTGCTTATTCCAAATAATCCAAACAGCAATGGACAAATTGAACGTGCTCATGGCACAATTGAAATTGTAAAAACGATATTTGCAGCAAAAAAAAACAAATTTTTAATGATGAACCCTTTTCAAAATGCAGTCATAAATATAATAGGACTATACATTCTCAAACTAGATTTAAACCCGTAGAGTTACTTTTTGGTCATCTTGAAACTCACATGTTAGAAATATTTGACTGCTGATACATAAACTTTGGTATCATACATACACAGTAACACTATTCTTACCTTTTGTTCTCTTTCCTTTGCGTAGTTATTTGCATTCAAACTTCTTCTGGAAAGTCAACAATTTTACCATACTGCCTTAGTGCGGCTCTGTCCTACTTCGCAGTGGACAGCACTACGGTGTGCCACAGCCAATGAACTCTATACTACGTAACTGGAACGGACCCGAGCATTGTCGAGATGTTGTAAAAGTGTGTCAGGCGCAACAGACAAAGAAAGCATTATTGGACAGTAACCTATCTCTTTCGCACGCGTTTTAAATAATGCAGTTTCATTAGCATAATTTGCTACCCAGGTAGAATTTACCTTCTTTCTTGCCGAGTTTTTATTTGAAAGTGCTCATTTTGTGTAGGAAATATATCCATAGCGATTGTGTGCCAGCAGTTTGCTGATATTTTGTTCGGAAGTGCTTTAAAAGAGTTATTTTGTTGACGGTATTGCTTACCTTATTGGTTTTTACAATGGTTATTTATTGTGTGGCCTATAACTGTAAAAATGAGCAAGATAACAGGAAAATTCCTTTTCATCGGTAAGTTTGAGTCTTAATTTAAGTTTAGAATATAATAATACCTAATGTAATTTTTACAAAAACATGGAACTTAACCTAAAAAATTTAAAGTGAAGTTTTTCTAATCTTTTAAAATATCGATCAGTTTGTGGGCTGATTTACCGGTATTAAGGATACGGCCAACGGCCCTCCGTAAAAACAATTTTTTTACTTCTAGGTACTTGGGACTTGAGATAAAGCCACAAGTAAAAATGTATTTTTGTTACTGGTGAGCATGTGTGAGTTACTGGTGAGTGTTTCCTAAATAATAGAAAAATTAGCCCACAAGCAGACTGGTGTTTTAAATTAAATTGGAAAAACCACTACTTATAATATAATTGTTATTCTTTTGGGCGATCCTTAAGTAGACGGTCCCGTCATTACATGCAGCATTGCCGGACGGTGCAATATGGCTCTAGGGTCCTCCCTGGCCTGACGTTTCTGACCAACAGGACTGCCTGACCTGACTTGGCCTACAGGGCAGGTCAGGTCAGGTCAGGTCAGGCAGCCCTGTTGGTCAGAAACGTCCGGCCAGGGAGGACCCTAGAGCCATATTGCACCGTCCGGCAATGCTGCATGTAATGACGGGACCGTCTACTTAAGGATCGCCTTCTTTTGTAGTTTTCCATTGAAACGCCCTGAAATCCTTAAACTGTGGGTGCAGGCTGTGCGTAGGGAAAATTGGTCTCCATCAAAGTCAAGCCGGCTTTGTGGAGAACATTTTGTTCCTTCAGATTACGTAGTAAAGCCAGGAATGGTTGCAAAATTATTAAAGCCAGATGCTGTTCCTAGTGTTTTTTTCATTTCCAAAGCACTTACTGCCTAAAAATGTTGTGCCTCGAAAAAGAAAAATGGTAAAACAGATAAGGTATGGATAAAGATATTTTTTTACAATTAACTAATACATTTTTATAGGACATTCAAGAAATTGAACCAATCTCGGAACCTATGGATATCGATCTTGATTTACCTTGTGTTTCAACATCACATAATAAGCCAGTACTTGTTGATTGTGAAACTCAAACTCGCCCAGACAACAGAGTTGAAGTGTTACGAAGAAAAGTGAAAACTCTTAACCAAAAGGTAAAGCGGAAAGAAACTAACATTCGCAATATGAAAGACCTAATTAAGGAAATTTCAAGAAGTGGACATAGCAACGAAAACTTGGATGCTGTTTTAAAAAATTATTTTGAAGGTAAAAAAAGACTTTAACTCAGTAAAGATGGCAATCATGTAAAAATATTTTGTAATGTACTTTTCTACTTATTTTTATTTTCAAGGCTTACCTTTGGAACTAGTCCTTCTTCAGAAAGAATCGAGCATGAAAGTGAATCCTGGGCAGAGAAGATATTCACAATTAATGAGGCAATTTGCTCACACTGTGTATTTTTATTCGCCAAAAGCGTACAACTTTTTGCGACAACATTTTGTACTTCCAAATGGCAGAACAATCCGAAAATGGCTAAGTAACTTAAACTGTGAACCAGGCATTTAGGGTGAAGTTTTAGAACATTTAAAAGAAGAAGTTAGCAGCAAATCACATTTAAAACATTGTGCCTTAATTATGGACAGTATGTCATATAGGAAACAACATTTGTGGGATGATAGCAAGGGAACATTTTTGGGAAATGTTGATTATGGTGGTATAATGGTCATAGATATGGAAGTGCCGGCCTCAGAAGCATTATTTATTCAAATTGTTAGCTACACACAAAATTTCAAATGTCCCATAGCATATTTTTTAACCAATAAGGCAGATGCTAACTTACAAACTCAGTTAATTAGGGCTTGTTTGAGAAGTTTGTATGATATTGGAATTATTGTCAAGTCAATAACTTCAGATGGGGCCCAAGCAAATATTGCAACATATAATAATTTAGGTTGCAATATTGAAGCTAATAACTTGGTTCCATATTTTTATCATCCAAGCCAAGCTTCCATACGTTTTTATTGTATGTTAGACATCTGCCATATGCTCAAACTAGCTCGAAATGCTCTTGCTGAAAAGAGTTTAGAATCGAATTCAGGGAAAATTACTTGGGATTTTATAAAAGCTCTAGATAAAATTCAAAATGTGGAAAAATTAACTTTGGAAAATTCACTTACATCTCATCATGTTAATTATAAAAATAAGATAATGAATGTACGATTAGCTGCACAAACATTAAGTAGTGGAGTAGGAGATGCAATTGAATATTTAGAAAAATGTGGGGTTAACGATTTTATAGGGAGTGCTGCTACTGTAGAGTTTTTAAGAAAAATTGACAGGGTGTTTGATATTCTAAATTGTAGGAATTCATTTGGAAAAGGGTTTAAATCTCCTATTAGACCAAACACTTTAAAATATTTTGAGGACATTTTTTTGGAGACCAAAGAATATTTACAGAGCTTAAAAATTGACGGTGTTCCTTTATTAAATCACCTTCGAAAAACATTTGCTCTTGGGTTTATATTAACCATGGAGAGTACTTTACAATTGGTGAAAGATCTTTTTTCTTTAGGTAAAAATCCATTAAAATATTTTTTAAGTTATAAGTGTTCTCAAGACCACCTTGAAATTTTTTTTTCAAGAATTAGGTCGAGAGGTGGTTGGAATAACAACCCAAATACGCAGCAGCTGAAATGGGCACTAAGGCAATTATTGTACAGGAATTCAGTAACTTCAAGTATAAGTGCCAATTGCACTGAATTTGAAAGTTATTGTACTTCTGCCTTTGAATTTCCCTCTCAGGACAGGCAGTACCAAAATACTGTTCAAAGTAACAATGCAGATATTGAAGAAATTTCAAATTATATAAGCTCATTGGGTAAAAAAAAATTTAAGTGATTTTCAGGAAAACGTAATTTAGTATATTTCTGGGTATATAGTCCGTAGGCTGGTAGATGAAAGCACTTGTCCTCACTGCCTCCAAATTTTAACAAAAACTAGTTCCACTAATAACGTGCTGTGTCATGACCATCTTTATAGTGCACCAACACAGAGTTTTAAAAAATTCACCAATTGTGTTACTCGCGGTGGTCTTGTTTACCCATCAGATGTAGTATATAAAAGAGTAAGTTTTGCAGAGAAGCAATTTCGACTTATTTTAGGTAAAGAAAAAATTTTGAAGGGTAATCTCAATATAAAAAAATTAATTATCAATACAGCACTCAGATGTTTTGTATCAAATATAAACATGTTTGAACCAAAGCATCCTGTCATTCAAGAATTTATTAATGAAGAGTGCCATGAAATTCAGCTTATAAGACAAATTTTAAATCTTTTTTTAAAGTGTAGAATGAATCACCACTCTAGACTGGTAAATTTAGAATTACATGGTAAGGCAGCGAGCGTCAGACAAAAAATGAACAAACTTGTTTTATTTAAAAATTGTTAGATAAGTGTATAGGAAATAGGCAAGTATATGTGTATCTGTGAATATCATATTAAATAATATTGTTTTGAATTTTCGTTTTATTTTTTAAAAATTGCTAAAATAAAAACATACCTAAGCTACATCAAATATTACTCTAATCAATCCAATCTAGCAATAATCATGTAGGCATAATTATTGCTAACTAAAATTTAAAGAAAGGATTGAAGGATTTTTAAAAATTTCTGTGGTTTTAAATCAACCTGCCTTTTTCCTTCTCGAAAGTGCAGAACAAGTAATTTGCTTCTTAAAGAAAGGTAATCAAAAAGTATGCCAAAAACGTGTTTTTTTATATATTTTTTAAACTATAATTTAGTTTTAGCTCCTAAAACAAATTTTTGTTCACTAAAAAAACAATTAAAGAAAATTGAAACCACTAAAAAAATATTTGACCTGTGGAAGAATTTGAACCACAAATCCTCTCGTAAAATCGGCCGGAAATCAAGCCCTTCAACTACCAACAATGAACTCTATACATGACAGTTTTCCTTATGCGTAATATAAGTAGCGTTTCGGAATGAAATACAAAAACAGCACTACAGTGTTCCCGAGGAATCATCCATCCTAAATGACAGCATAATATATTGTTATGCCATTTGCATATACAGGCTGTTTCAAAAAACATGCACCATCGCTCGTGGGGCAATTCCTTACTAAAAATAAGAAAAAAAGTTCCTGTGCCCGGAAACGCATAGTTTCCAATATACAGCGAGTTGAATTTTAATATTTTTTTTAATTTTTTATAAATAATTTCAAAACCACTGGATTGATTTTAATGAAACTTGGAACTTGAAAGTGTATTATGAAAGTGCATATTTTCAAGTGAAAATCTGCTTACAACTGCGTCAGTGGCGTGCGTACGGGGTAACTGTAAAAATTCATTTGGGGGAAAAAATATGTGCGCCACTGTCTTTTTCTAATTTTGATACATCAGTTATCAAGCTTATTACATAAGCCACAAAAGCTGCCTCTTGGTATTTTTTCGTTCAGGGTATCCCCTAGGAGATATGATTAATTTTATAAAAAGGGGCAAAATACAGATTCGTTGGAGTAATGAAAACAGTAATCGTAAAGTGCCATGAAACTATAATTTTTGACGGATCTCTAAATTCTACAATTTTGAAGTGCTTTGTAGGCGTCAAAAGAGTTTTCGTGCTATTCTTTAAATTTTGATACGGTGCAGTATTTTCGTTTTTAGTTATTTGTTGATACTGAGCTGCTCATTAATATTATTTCCTCCTCTCAAGATGGTTTTCATTAAGTACACTTCAGCGGATTTGACTGATATGTTGTTAATTTATGGACAAACAAATCAAAATGCTAGACAAGCTGTGCGAGTTTATCAGGAAACTTATCCGCAAAGAAGAATTCCTGACAAAAATATTTTCCCACGTATTGTAAGACATTTGAGAGAAACTGGTTCTTTAAAACCTTTAAAAGCTGACTCTGGACGCAGAAGATACCGCCGAACTGTACGAGTTGAAGAGGCAATATTAAATAGTGTTGAACGTGATCCTAGTACAAGTACGAGAATTATTGCCACCGAACTGGGTAATATTTCGGCATCATCAGTTCACAGAACTCTGAAGGATCAAAGTTTATATCCCTATCATTTTACACGTGTCCAGGAACTTCTACCTAGAGACTTTCAACCAAGGGTAATGTTTTGTCAGTGGTTCTTAAACAAACTTAGGCACGACCAGCATTTTTCTAAACGTGTACTATTTACTGATGAGGCGTCATTTACGCGAAAAGGTATCGTAAATTTTCACAATTTACATACATGGGCCGATAAAAACCCACACTCTCTAAGAGTTGCAAATTCGCAGTATCAATTTTCCATCAATATTTGGGCTGCTATTATTGAAAATCACATAATTGGTCCTGTTGTTCTACCGAATCGTCTTGACCATGAATCATATTTAAACTTTTTACAAAATGATTTCCCGTTGTTACTACCGCTTTTTATGAGAAATGGTACAATGTGGTTCCAGCATGATGGTGCGCCCGCACATTTTGCAGCAGTTGTAAGAACATATTTAGCCAACACATACGGTCACCGATGGATTGGTCGTGGAGGTCCAGTGTCATGGCCACCTCGATCTCCGGACCTGAATCCTCTCGATTTTTATTTGTGGGGTCATTTAAAAGAAATAGTGTATAAAATACCAGTAAATACACGAGAAGAATTGTTGGGAAGAATAGAATATGCATTTGACAGCATTAGAGAAGATCAAAATATTTGCAGAAGAAGAAGATCTTTGCGCAGAAGGTTAAATAATTGTAACGACGCTAATGGTGGTCACTTTCAACATTTTCTTTAGCTTTGTTATTAAAGTCAATTGAGTAATGTACAAAAAACAAGAGTATGGAAAAATCATGGTGTCTTTACGATTACTTTTTTCATTTTTTATTTTTATTTCTTATTTATCATTTTTTATCAATGTTTGTAATATTCATTTCAATGTTTATCACCAATAAGTTTTACGTAGGTTAGTTATTTGCACGTTTATTGCTGTAATGTTTACTGTATGTTTTGTTTTTCATATTCTTATGGTTGCAGTAAACATATATTATTATTAATATTATTACGCCGACTAAGCGGTACTTTGCCCCTTTTTATAAAATTAATCATATCTCCTAGGGGATACCCTGAACGAAAAAATACCAAGAGGTAGCTTTTGTGGCTTATGTAATAAGCTTCATAACTGATGTATCAAAATTGGAAAAAGACAGTGGCGCACATATTTTTTCCCCAAATGAATTTTTACAGTTACCCCGTACGCACGCCACTGACGCAGTTGTAAGCAGATTTTCGCTTGAAAATATGCACTTTCATAATACACTTTCAAGTTCCAAGTTTCATTAAAATCAATCCAGTGGTTTTGAAATTGTTTATAAAAAATTAAAAAAAAAAAAATTAAAATTCAACTCGCTGTATATTGGAAACTATGCGTTTCCGGGCCCATGTGCACAGGAACTTTTTTTCTTATTTTTTAGTAAGGAATTGCCCCACGAGCGATGTTGCATGTTTTTTGAAACAGCCTGTATATACAAAATTTCAATTATAAGTAGGTCAAAATCGACTTTCTAGATTTGTTTTTAGAGTTTCGCCATTTAGATCTATAAGATAGAAAGAGATAGGTATCCGTCCATACTGCGGGTTGCCTACATTTGTATTGTCCTCACTTTTCTCGATCGACGGGTCCGTTCCAGTTACGTAGTATAGAGTTCATTGGCCACAGCATAGTAAACAGTCAGCATTGAATCTCTCTAGAATATGTTAAGGGCAATCCTTCGACACGCCCCATTTGAGAATAACCATTCTTTGTTTGAGACCCCTATTCTGGCATTAATCTTGCCAGTAGCGGAGTATAGATTAGGCGCGGGCGAAACTGCTTTTACGAAAGCAGTGACGGAGTACGCTTACTCTGTTTATATAGCAGCCACAAATATTTAACTTGTAACTTTCCTAGGAGTGTTTGTTATAAATATTTTATGCGCTCCAATAGCACTACAAGATTCCATAATAATAATTATATATTAAGGCGGCCCTTTATATTACAGGTTTGTGGAAAGGAGGTGCACTTAATATACACTTAAAAAAAGAATTTTACAGTTTGAAACAAAGCAAGACAATATAATTCAAGATATAACCTTGGAGCAGTACTATGCATTGACATACAAATTTTGTAGTTCAACAGAAGTTGCAAATTTTATTAACTTACAAGTAAGCCAGTGTAACAAAAAGCCACCGGGTCGGCGATATTCAAATGAATTCAAAAATGAATGTTTAGCTATGTATTTCACAGGACCAAAATTGTACAAACAGTGTTTGATGAAGAAGTTCTTCCTTCCAGGGCCACGAACCCTTTTGAAGCTTTTCCCAGGCATTCGTGTAGAACCTGGATTAAACAATCCCGAATTATTTAAAATGCTGAAAATGAAGGTGGATGCTTTTCGGGAGCAGGATAAAATTTGCATCTTATGCATAGATGAGATTAGCATAAAGACAAATTTATTTTATAATCGTGGGACTCATAGTGCTGTAGACTGGCGGAGAATGAACGAGGGGTAAAAGTATTCAAGCCTACTCTGCATGCATGTGTACTTATGCTTAGAGGCTTATTTTTCAAATGGAAAATGGAAACAGCCCCTTGCATATTATTTCTCTCATTCGGGCTGTCCAGCGCAGTCACTTCTGCAAATATTAATAGATATAGTACAAAAGCTGACTTCTCTTGGTTTGAAAGTGCGTGCTTATGGGGTCTAATAATTTACAGTTATCTAGTTTACTCATTGTCACGCCAGAACATCCAAATTTTGCTATTGAAAATCAGAATATGATTTATATTTTTGATATGCCTTATATATTAAAATCTATTAGAAATATGCCCTTAAAATATGATTTCTATATTGACAATGATATTATCTCCTGGAAATTCATAAAATTATTTTATGAACACGACAGAAATTATTCAGTTAGAGCAGCTCCAAAATTAGGTGATTCCCATATAGCCCTTCAAATTTTGAAAAAAATGAAAGTGAAATATGCAACTCAGGTATTTCGTGCTACTGTGAGTGCAGGGATCATCTTTTATGTAAGATTCGGTTACCTTCCCTCTGCAGCCTCAAAAACTTCGGAATTTGTTGACAAAATGGACAAAATGTTCGATCTATTAAATTCATCAAACACATCTGCCTCCAAACAATTTAACCGGGCTTTTAAAGGATTAGATTACCAAATTACTTTTTTTGTAGGAATGCTTACAATTTTTTAACCCCTTAACGCTCACGCCCGTGTCTGACACGGGCGATGCCAGACGGACCATTTGCTACATGCCCGTGTGTCACACGGGCAACACGTTCAATGGCGATTCAAAGTTATGCATAAACGTCTAGGAGTCGGGGTATATTTCAGGAGGCATTAAATAACCGACGGCGATCTATTTAAAACGCATGCGCGAATGTTTTTGCACTGTTGCCAGATACACAAAAACGGATCACCATCGGTTATCAGTTTTAAACAGATCGCCGTCGGTTTTTGAATGGCTTCTATATTGTATTAATGAATTTTTCAATCCGGAATAATTAAATAACTGACGGCGGTCCGTCGTGTGAACTTTTTTTTGTTAAATATTTATTTAGTACCTATTTTGTCAGCAATATTATTTAAATTTAAGTATATGCTATGCGGGCGAGGGACAATAATGGACTTCATTAATAGCACAAAAAAAAATGGAAGAGAAAAAATTAGTCTTCAAAGAAATTAACATTTTATTTTCAATAATTTAATAAACTTAAATATTCAAATTTCATTTTTAACTATAATATATCAACAATATGAATAGTTATGTTCTTTACTGGTATCTCTAGAAACGGATTCCTGAGAGAGCAGAGCTGATTTCATAGCTGCTGTTTCTTGACAATTAGGCTTCTTAATACTTGATCTTGATGAGCTCTTCTTTTTTTTCGTTGAATAAAATGTCAATTGCTTTTTTATTCTTTTATTAGGTGGCTCATGGACTTTACTTTTTATAGGTTGATTAATAGTTTTGTGATGTATACTGTCCGTCTTAAATAAATTATATGCATTAGAACATGCCTTTAAAGCATGATGAATTATTGAATCATCAACTCTTTCAAGATTTAGTTTAAGAATCTCTAGACACTTATCTTTTAATAAATCCCTAATAGGTTTTGTTTTCTTGGCTATATAATTTAAATGTACTTTCAACTCATTATTACTCGGACTGCATCCAGATGAAACACTAGCTATACTATTCTCTTCGTTTTTTTTTTGTTCTCCATTGATTTTAACTGATACTACATAATGTATATGTTTGCAGATGGTTGCTTTTATAAGAAAATCAATACATGTACATCGGTATGTATGTATGCATATATTACATGAATAACATTTCAGCTGGCAACATATAGTGTTCAGTAATTCGTTCTTACTAACTATGTATGTACTATGTTCGCTGATTACAGAAAAAGTTGTTTCTTCAATTTTTTCGGTGGAAAAAATACTTTTTAGAGCTGTTGCATGTCGCTTTTCGATCTTGTTTATATGGGTTGTGTTCTTTCCTTTTACTTGTTTTATCATACGGTCAATAACCTTTTCTCTTATATATGTATTTACTGCATGAACACCTTTATCAAGGCGTTTTACGATTCTTCCATCCAAGTGAAAATATTTTATGCATTTGTGCATTGATTCTAAATGCATATTGGTGTTAATTCCTGCAGTTTTTCTAAATGCATATGCCCATTGTTTGTACCTGCTTGCATAATTTTCAACAAAATATTTTCCAAAATTAATGGTATCTTTATCATAATTTAGTATTTCTACAAATTTATTAATTTCGTCTAAAAAATTAACTTCATTGATTTCAGTTTGTAGGACTTTTAAAGCATGATAAACACTTTGTCTTTTATCTTTATCACTGATTTTGTTTAAATTTGCTCGCCACGCATGATCTACATGCCACGAGCAGAATATTTGATATAGTACCGGACCCATACTCATAACCCATGCATTATAAAATACCAGGGTTATATCTGTCATAAATGTTTTAGGAACAATTATTCCTATTTTCTCTTTAATTATGTCAAAGAAAAATTTAAACACAAGAGAATCTTTCCTATTAGTAAACATGAATGCTGTAGGAAAACCTTCTCCAAATTCATCCACGACTAAAATCGTTGTTAATTCAAAATTGTAGCCATTGAGGCCATGTGTACTGTCAATACAAATTATGCCGCCACCGCCAAACATTTTTAACATATATTCTTGAGATGAATTCATAAATATGAGGCACATATCATCTTTTAAAAGAAAGGTATTTGATTCTTCTCCCTGTTTTTTGTAAAATACAGTATTAGAAGTATCTTTCTTAAATTCCTCAATCCACAATTCTACACTAATGCTATCTACAGTATGTCGTACACCTTCATTCATATTTATATTAAAAGCGGTTTTTACATTACAAATGTCTACTTTTGTTAACAGGTCGCTCCTTTTTAAAGATCCAGCCTCTATACTTTGGCGAGTTGAATCTAAAATTCTAAAATAAACTTTAGTAAAAAAAAATATTAACTACTGGAAAAATATTTATCTTGCCACTGGAACTCCTTTTGCTAATTTGTCTGCCACAACTGCACGATCTGAAGGTAGCAAACGAATGTGTTGAAGTTCAGCATCATGGCCATAGTGCAATGAAACATATTTTACAATATATGTTGTACTAATTTTCTTCAACAGTATAGTACTTGTACAAGCGACACCAAGTTTGCAAGTTCCTTGACTTTTAAGTTTTCTTTTTCTATTATTCTCTGAAATTCTTTTACATTTACCTTAAAGAAAAAATTGAATATAAATTAAAAGTTACATCATATATTGGTTGAAGTGCGTTACCACTACGGTTACAATAGAAGTATGTAATCTCCATTTCATCGTTCTTCATTGTCTTATGTTTAAAATATCGCACGGTACCACTATCTGAAATGTCTTGAAGCCATTGATTAAATTCTAAAAATTAAAATTGTTAAAAAGTATCAAAATCAGATTGAATAAAATTTTACCTTCAAAATTTTTGAATTCCAAAGTCTGTTCTACAAAATTCATTCCGTGAACTTGTGTCAAATGTATCCTGAGTTGCCTGATATTTATAAATGACACACCGCATTCTTCCAAGCATTTATTAATGTGTACATTGAATTCATAAGAAATTATATTATTTTCATTTACACCATGTACGTTTTTTACATGCCTATTTAAATTGCTCTGTAATGTAAAGATCTTTTCACAATATTTACACATTACACCCATTTTTATTGCAATATCCAAAAAACACCAACAGTAATAAACAGATATTTCTAGGAGCACAAAAAATATGAATTATTTAAAACAACCACACCAAATAGGAAAACGACACAAACAAGAAACTGCGGTTCCTCAATTAATAGCGTTGTGTGATCCTTTATACAACGTTAATAGCTAAATCAACAAATCAACTGGCTAGGTTAGGTTGACTTTGAATGACATATGATATATAAATTATTTGCAAAACTTGGCAAAAACGCAAAAGACGCATGCGCATTAAATAGATCACGCTCGGTTATTTAATGGCTCCTTATATTTCTAGTATATTATACCATTAGCCGACTCATTAGTTGAGCTACTAATGTATAGATGTCGCATGCTTCTAAGCCGCTAAACCGTAATTTTGTTACAGAGTTCTCGCTTTTGGTTCTGTGTTCCGTTAAATTACCTATTCATTGACTTTATACATTGGATGTTCTATGCTTTATACTCTGAACGTGTTCTGTGATGTGAATGAGTATATAGTCAATGGTATATTGTTGTCTTGACAAGTTATAATATAATTAGCAACACTTGAGTTAGTTTATTGTTGCTGCAATTCAAATAACATGAGTGACACAGAAATCTCTACAGATTCCGATTATGTACATATATCAGAGAGTGATGGTAGTGATACTAGTTTGGGAGAAATTTATGATGAAAGTGACGTGGAAAGTACAGATAATGATGATAACACCTTACTTTTGGCCAGGAATTGGTATCAAATTAGTGTACAAGAACCTCCAGACCCCCCTCCAAGGTTTCCATTCACAGGAGAGTCCGGAATTAGTGTTGATCTGCCAGAAAGTACTGATGTATTGGGATTTTTTCAACTGTTTTTCGATGACCATCTCATCACCTTATTAGTTTCGGAGACGAATAGGTATGCAGAACAACAACCAGGTGGTTCCACTCGACAATGTCCACTTATAACAAACGACGAAATGCTTCTGTTTTTAGCAATTATCATGCTGCAAGGGATAGTAGTCAAACCAGTAGAGAAAATGTACTGGTCCAATTGTGAAGTGTTGAAAACACCTGTGTTCGGTAAGTTGATGAGCGCTAGGCGTTTTTTTCATATAAAAAAGAACCTTCATTTTTACAATAATGCAGAATTCAATCCAGATACCCACCCTTACCCAAAACTAAATAAAATATGGCCAGTATTTGATTACATAAATAGAAAATGTTCAAATATATATACTCCGGAACGCGATGTGGCCATAGACGAAAGTTTTGTACTTTATAAGGGACGCCTAAGTTGGAAGCAATACATCCCCTTGAAAAGGGCACGTTTCGGGGTAAAACTATATATGTTGTGCGAGTCCAAAACTGGATATATGTACTCATGTATTATATACACAGGAAAAGGTACAAACTTCAGCGAGAAATATAAAGACATGCCTATATCATCTCAGGTTGTTCTCACTTTACTTGAACCCTTGTTCAATCGAGGCTACTGTCTGACTACTGACAACTTTTATACTTCTCCAACATTGGCTGACTACCTAATAAAATGTAAGACCGATATATATGGTACACTCAGAGTGAATAGAAGAGAAATTCCACCAGAACTACAAAAGAAAAAATTAAACAAAGACGATATAATAGCTTTTCAGAGAGGGAAAGTGATGATCATGAAGTGGAAGGATAAAAAAGATATTTGTTTGCTGTCAACTGTGCACAATTGTGAAATGACAGCAACAAGCAAAGTTGATAAAAATGGTACCTCAGTAAGGAAGCCAAAAGTTGTGCAAGATTATAACAATACAATGGGAGGAGTTGATCGCCTGGATCAACATTTGCACGATTATCCATGTACAAGAAAAAGAGGCAAAAAATATTACAAAAAAATCTTCTATCACCTACTGGACATAACAATATGGAACTCGCATGTATTATATAGACAAAATGGCGGCCAGAAATCTCATCTAGAATATAGGATAGCTTTAGTGGAAGCCATAATTGCAAGATGCCATTCTTCGACTATCAAAAGAAGAGGTCGTCCCAGTAGTCAACCTGGACCTTTGAGACTGACGGAAAGACATTTTCCTGAATTCATCCCTCCAACAGAAAAAAAAGCTTCCCCATGCAGACAGTGTGTTGTGTGCTGTAGCTAAAGAGATGATAAAGGGAAAAGAAGGAGAAAAGAAACCAGATATTACTGCAAAGACTGTGATGTGGGTTTGTGCGCAGTTCCCTGCTTCAAGATTTACCATACTGAATTGAACTTTTAGGTAACCACAAACATAGCATTTTCCATAAACAGTATTGTACTTATATTGTAGCTATCGTGTGTAGAGTACTGCGGTACCTAGTTAGAGAATTGTATTTATTTTTATGATTTTTAGATAGGTACATTTTTACCCTATGGCAAAATTTGCTTCTACACCTCTGTGTTTTATTTGGCATGCCTTCTGCTATGCATTATGTCATGAATCTTTGGTTTCTCATTTCTTTGAAAAAATATATATATATTTCTTAGTTTTTGTATATAATTCCATCGAACCCTTCAAAAAAAATATTTCTACGCCAATGAATTCAACAAGAACTATGTAAAAGAGCTTACCAATAATGATAACTCTCATATATTTTATTTAGTCGTTGTATCCGCTTCTGATTTTGCGAAAATAAAATATAATAAATTAAATTCATTTTCTGACAACCCCTGGCGAAAAAAACATTTCTACGTCACTGAGATTTGGTAAAAATACTTAGAAAGACATGTACCCCAATAACCAATAATAAAAAAAAGTGACGATTTTGGCTCAAAAAAATCAAAAATAATATAATCCTTAAGGGGTTAACAGTCTCGAAGTAAGAAATAAAAACCTCATAGCTGTTACAAATAGAATCAAATGTTTTAAAGCTCTGAAAGTCACGATTAATAGTATTTTAAGCCTATGGGGTAGCCTTAACGAAGAGAATTTTGAGTTTACTAGAAGATTGAATCAGGATTGTTTAGAGAATTTCTTTGGCACCATTAGACCACAAAACGGGAATTGTATCAATCCAACTCCCATTCAGTTCCAAAGGCCCTTTAAAAAACTATTGCGTTTGAAATTGTTTCACGTAGGAACTGAAAACTGTGAGGCAGATCATGACTCAATACTGTTGAGATTAAGTGATATTCCTCCAGAAGTGCATAGTGTTATGGAGCATAAAGATCCATCTCCGCGGATTGATTTCAATTACCAAACAAACGACCTTTTGCAGAAAAACTTTATTCGATATGTTTGTGGTTATCTACTTTAAAAAAGTCTTGAGGTCCATAGTTGTGATACTAGTATCAAATATTCAAAAGCACTCGAAGAGTTAGATGACTCGTCTCTCTTTTACTTCTTCAAATCATATGAGAATGCTCAAAGAGACACGTTTGGTAATTTAAACAACCCCCATGATGATTTTGTTAATTATATGCCGCGAATGTGTGTGGAGGTTTTCGCGTAGTTTTCGTGCTTCAAGTTCGCGCGTCGCAGTGTACCCCGTTCGGTGTCGGTTTTCTGTCTCGCGACAAAGGAATCGCGGACGCGAATAATAACCTTTCTATAGGATTAGGACAACAGCTGAAAATGTCACATACTTCGTTCCAACACTTTGCGATCTCCCGCTTGCGACAATCTCACAAAGCGGGCTCCACATTCGCGGCGTTAATTAACGTTCGCGGTCACGCTACGCGAGCCTTTTGTCGCGGAACAGAAAACTTACGCGGGCTCCACGTTTGAAATGTTCGCGTCTGCGATTCCTTTGTCGCGGGACAGAAAGACGACACCGCGACGCGCAAACGTGAACCACGAAAACTACGCGAATACCTCCACACTCACATTCGCGGCCTTCGCGCCGCGGATGTGGAGCCCGTTTTACCGCCATTTACGACTTTTTTACCTATTTGCACGCACTTTATTTAAATTGCTAGGCGACGATCTAATTTACATTATTTGTTCTTTGTTCTCGATGGACGCGCTTTTTCTGCGTTCCCATTGGTCGCAGGATCTACTTTCTGTTATTCTCGATGTTTCGACGCGGTTGTTTTGCCTCCCCATTGGTCGGGGGTGCAGATACCTACGCTTCTTTGTTACAGCCTTGCTGTCGCTTGCTACTTCTTCAGTTGCGTCTTATACGTTGCGTCTCTTATTTTTCACTGTTTTCCTTTGTTATAATAGTCTACTCCTAACTAATTATGGCTGCACCAACTGTTCCAGTATTGCCTACGGTTTCTGCGGTTACAACTTATGTGACTTTTGCTACATGAAAAACCTAAACTTTACCGCGCTGCTGCTGGACAACGTTGCCCTAACAGAATATCTTAGGGCTCACGGGGCGCTTCTTTGCCACACCTGCTGCCCAAAGTGCTCGCGAAAGGTGACCGTTACGTATCGCCGCGGTATACCGGTGTTCAATTGCGATATACCGCAAGGCATCGTGGTACCTGTAGGTTCCGGGTCTCCGCGCTGACCGACACCTTCTTCTCCGGTGCCCCCATTGATGTGCAACAGGTATGTCACCTTGTTATGATATACCTGTCCCGTAACCCGCCGCGGGTGCGCTTTGCCATGGAAGAGACAGATTTAGCGGGGCACACGGTTGTTGACTGGTTCAACTTTATCCGGGAGGTGCTAGTGATTGTATTACCTCTCCGATTGGTGGCCCTGATATCGTTGTTGAGATCGACGAGGCTAAGTTCTCCAAACGCAAGTACAACCGCCTAAGAGGTCAACGGGTCGTCGGCGGTGTTACGTGGTTCGCGTGGTGTGTGCGGCCAGGCATTCATGGTTGCGGTTGCTGACCGAAGTGCGCGCACTTTAATGAGGGTTATTCGGGATCATGTGTCGCCTAGCAGCATCATAATGACTGACTGCTGGAAGGGTTACAGCGACTTGGAGGCGGCGGAATTGAGGCATTTTACTGTGAATCACAACCTTCACTTCGTTGATCCTGAAACTGGTGCGCACACACAGAATATTGAACGCTTGCGGCTGGAGGCAAATTTTTCTTGTTGTACCTTGCTCTAAGGGGGTTTTTAAGGATGTATGTGACGAAATTTTTCACAAAAGCGTTCGGGGGCTAATTTGCAAATTTACCTAGACGATGAAGTCATAACACAGAAGTCAAAAGTATGTCATAAACAAGAAGTAAAGCCAGTCAGGAAGTCTCAGTTAATATAATGCTTTGTTACAGATAAAGCCATTCCTAGTACTTCTTTTAGTCCACGTAATTAGTCAGACGTTTGTACACACCCAAAGAGTAGAAATCAAAAGCATGCATAATAATCCAGGGATACTACCATTAAAGTTAGGACCCGTACGTATTCAAAAATGTACCCAGACCTTCATTCATAATTATTCATTTAAACCTCTTACGGAATATGTTATCAAATTGAGCGAAAATATACGCAGTTTAACTAAAATAAATTTAAACCTAGGCAATCCAAGAACGACTTTTGAACTGACTGTTTTAGAGCAGGAAATTACAGTTAAAAAATAATTTAAAGGTTATTCACCCTGACATTCTTGAGTTCGATTTTTAAATTTGTGTCAGGGACTTTCGACGCAACAGATGGGAAAAAATATGATAAAGCCATTTCAGATTTAAAAACAAACGAGGAAAATATTACAAACTATAACAAACAATTGTCCATAATGATGCATTAATTCTAAAATATCAAGATACCTTTTAAAAATATTTCGGATAATTTCCAAAAAATTGAAACTGCTGTAGACACCTCAGAGAAAACGGTATCAATATCATATATAGTCACTATGTTACGGATAGCATGTAGACATTAAACAAATTGTTGATGAGATTTTAACAACCATGAATCTTGCCACCATGAATGTCTTACATCTTAGCATAATTAAAGAAAACCAAATTTCAGATATAAAAAAAATTCTTAACAAATACCATAATCCAGACACATTTTATTATTACGACAATATTTTATTATTACGACAATATTTTATTTACTCAAATGATTAACGTTGAATTTTATGTCACCCCAGATCACGTGGTATTCCTACTTCACGTACCAATATTAGATTTATTAGTTTATAATTTATATCGTTTATATTCTGTTCCATGGGACTCCATTTTGTTCGCTTGGTACAATTAAACTAAAAAACAAGCGTCTTTTGCATTCATCCTCTTTCTTCGAGTCTTGTGATGTTCCTGACTGCCTGTTTTACGCATTTTCTGTTTGGTATCCTGAGGAAAATAGATGAAAAGCCAAACTTTGACAACATTTCATACAGAATCTTTCTGTAATTGAGACAGGAAATTTGTAAGTATTAACCCAAATGTAGCATCTATTTTCC
This sequence comes from Tillus elongatus, assembly GCA_964006375.1. NCBI lineage: Eukaryota > Metazoa > Arthropoda > Insecta > Coleoptera > Cleridae > Tillus > Tillus elongatus. The sequence continues at coordinate 31,442,431 of OZ023270.1, forward strand.
TTCTTTTCTTTCTGAATTTCACATGTTCAGATGTTCTCGGGGAGTTCTACTCAGCTGTGCATCCTGCTTTGCTTTTGTGTTTGTGCTTGTCTGTAGCTCTTTATGTAATTTGATTAGTTTGAATTTAACTAATTGATTGTGACTCCATAAGAGTGTTGTTCATATTTGTGGGACCCCAGTCCTGTCTTAAATTTTAAATATTAAATTGTACGTTTTTATAGAGATGTTTTATAACTCCTGACACTAATGTGTATTCTTTCTGTAGTTGCGGTGTTAATCACTCGCATGTTAGACCTACCAGGAACATACTTTCTGACAACCATCTTTTTACATTCTACGTCTAAACCCCCTGAAGATGGCACGTTAATGTGTTGAAACGCGTAGTGTTTTGAGAATAAATCAGTTTGTCTGGTAGTAAAAGCCTTTAATTTTCTTTAACCATATCAAACCCAGACGTTATGACGTTTAGAAATAATATATGTTCCAACTGTATCTTACACTATTATAATACCGCCAACTTCATATATTGCTACAGTGGAAGAAAACATATATGATCTTAAAAATCAATGTAAAAGGTAACAACAGGAATACTATTGTGCACTTCTATATATCGAAAGAAATTATCAACAACTTGCATTAAAAATTTGTTGTAAGTAAAATGTGACCCAAAATGTAAACACATACCAGTGAATATAACAGACTCATTAATAGAAACAATTAGTAACGAAAAATATTTATCTATAAGGCCCAAAGAGACGCTAATTCATGAAAAGTGCAAAAGTGAAAAAGTACAAAAGTGAAGAAATGCATAAGGTAAAAGGTGTATTTTTATTAATTGTTCCATTTTCTTGTTCATTTGTAACTAAAGATTTTACCTATACAAATTTAGAAAGTAGTGTTTTAGAAGAACCCGTATATTTGCCAACGTTGTTAGGAAATGTCTCAAATGTACTTCCGATTCATTTGAATCTAAAATCTGTTAATTTCGACAACTTATCCAAATTGACATCACAGACAAATGAGCCAATAAACTTCATTAAAAATCACTCACATTGGCCCTATTTTAATATCTTTCAAATAGCGTAGCCATTGTTATTTTTATTGTAATTTTAGTGTACGGTTTTGAAAAAACCATATCATATATTAGAAAAGTTCGAAAACCAGAAAATTCCAAACGGGTTAAGGAAATCGCAGAAATTGAAGAAGCTTTTCCTTTACCTAGAGGAAAACAGGATAACCATGTTATATGTTATGTTTTCTAAGTTTTATCTAATGTATTGATTTATTGATGTAATTGTTTTCAATTTTTGATCATTTTAAATGTTTTACCTTAGGATATAAATCTTTGCAAATGAAATTTTATGCACCCCATAAAATTGTATCTAACAGAGGAGGACACATCGGACAGAATAATGTGTATATTATAAAATCAAATGCAACGATGACACTTCCCACACATTACATCATAGTCTCGGCTCCCATAATGTCTTGCGATAGCGTGGCTTGGTTCAGAGATTATAAATATATGTACTTACATTATTTAACCGTTGTTGTTGTACTATATATAAAGGTAAAGGTAAGATGCTTACTGGCAATTAGGCCATTGCTGACCCTTTTTGCTCATCTAAACTAACCTACCCTCCACCTTGAGCTCGATCTCAACGACGACAGTGATTTTGAAAAATCATCCGCCGCCGGTGAGGCTCGAACCGTCGACCCCCGAGTCCGTATTGGAATGTCTGAATCGACTTTCCCGCACGGCCACGGAGGCGCTTTGTACTATATATAGTCTCATAATAAACGTTTAGTTAATGCACACCGTGTACTAGTGGGCAGTAGCCAACCACCTTGCTCCGTAATTGCTTAAGAAACCCTTTAAAAAATTCGGAAAAAGGTAGTAACACCTTTACTCCGCTTGTACCTAACAGGTTGAAATATATACATAACAATAAATCACGTCATCATTCTTCCGTCTTCCAGTAATATTTTAAAATTCCTAATAGAATTATTTTAGGGCAGGCATCGTTTTTTAGTGCCCATAATGAAATAAACAAACCCGCTTTGACTTTTATTCTCATAAAAATCGAATAAGAAATGTCTTTAAGAAAGAAATAATATAGCAAACTCTGCTGGAATAAATAGTAAATAGTGACAGTCTTTAGTGCTGATTAACGATTCACCGTTCCGACAGCAGCGAAGCAGCACGCTTCAAGCCAAAATATTTCACTGATTTTGTTACACGCGAATTTTTAAAAGCTCTTTTAGTTTTTTAACCTTAATGGCCCTTTTTTATACTTTTTCATGACTTGCTTTGAATGTTTTTAAAGTGGAAATGTTCGCGTAGAGTTACATGTAATTTAAATATGGTTTTTGCATTGCTGTTTTTTGCATGTCTTTGTGGCAGATTGTTCTGTTTTGATGCTTTGGCCTTGCTTTTGTAATTAGTTACAGTGCTGTAAGTGTTAGTTAATGCATAATCTAGATGTTGTGCTACTTTTTATTCATTCTCCTGAAGATGCTTGGGACCCCGAGCGAAATATATCGAGTTGTTTTAGTACAGAGTGACTTTCTTTAAAATATAGCCCTCTTTTTGGTCGTAACTGCCCTTAAAAGTATACAAATATTAGCACGCTAACGTGTAACGACTGTTACTCCTCCCTTCAATCAAATTACAGATATTTGTTTTTATCCAAGAATATCTATACAGCATGGTATTTCAGCACTAACATCTTTGAAGAAATGGGCAAAGTTTAACAACAAGGGCGTTGAATAGGAGAATTTTGGAGTGACACCAAGACACCCTGTGAAGTTCCCATAGTCGCCCACAAGGGTAACACCTTAATAAATAAACCAATTATCAAGGCAAAACATATTAATAATGCGGAAATAGATTTGTGTAATTTATTCATTAGGTAAAATAACGATCAACCCAACATTGACCTTAGTCATCTTGATTTAATAAAACGTAACGCATTAATTAACACATTTAATGAATTTGGTGATGTATTCTATAAGAAAGGAGACATTCTCACCTTCACGAATGCTAGTAAACATCACATTCCTTTAAATTCAGATATACCGGTATTTTCAAAGCCGTATCGCTTCGCTCAAATACAACGAGAGGAAATCGACCGACAAGTTGAGGAACTCAAAAGACAAAATATAATCGAGGAAAGTGAGAGTCCGTATAACGGGCCAGTCTTGGAAGCCTGATCAATTTGGCAATAAGACATGGCGCATGCTAGTCGATTTTCGAAAAGTAAACGAAAAAACCATCGAAGACAAATATCCGATACCTAATATAGCTAATATTCTAGACTTATTAGGCGATTCTCAATATTTTCCAAATTAGATTTTAAAAGTGGTTATCACCAAATAGAGATAAAACCAGAAGACACTCATAAGGCTGCCTTCTCCACTCAGCAAGGACACTACCGGTTCCTCAGGATGCCCTTGGGTTGCGAAGTGCTCCTGCTTGCTTTGTCAGAACTATGAATAACGTCCTAAAGGGCCTACTGAACAAAATATGTCTTTTGTACCTAGATGACATAATCATCTTAGAAAAAAATTTCGAGGATCATTTAAATAATCTAAGAACAGTTTTACAAAGACTTCGTGACCATCAATTTAAAATTCAAACCAATAAATCAGATTTCGTTCGTCTTCGTTTAGTGCTCCGACACTCAGCAGCGGCTAGCGCATCAGCATTCACCGTTCAGACACCAGCGAAGCAGCACGCTCCAAGCTATTCCAAGCGATCACAGCCAGCTTGATAGCAAGAAGCGCCTCATTGGTCGAATCCGTTGCCTGACTCCGCCCACCCAGCCGCCGGTCGCTGTACTAGCAGCGTGCTTGTAGCCAGCGTGGGTCGAAGACTTCCAACAGCGAGAGCCCTCTTCATAGCCGTTCGAGCGTGAGTATTACAACGTTATCTCCGCCGGGTTTAGCGGAAAGTTCCTGTGGGGAGCTCTAGGTACCCCACCACCACACATAAGCAACAAAGCCCCTTCCATGGAGAACCCCTCCTTGGAGGCGCTTGCCAATTTCCTCCGAAACAACGAACTACCCCCGGGGCTGTTCACCACCATTCCGTATGCCTTATACCTATACCAAAACCGCTCCCCTCCTGCCGCAACCCTAGAAACCCCAACCATAGACGACCCCGTCTACGAAAATCAATTCTCAGCGCTCAAATCCCCGGTGGCCTTTTCCCACGCCGCCGCCTCCAGTCATTTGCAGCCCACCCCAGCCGACAGAGGTCCGTCAACTGGCAGCTTCGCTGAGGCAATTATGTTGCCGATCTCGCTAATGTCAGACGGGTTCTCCAAACCCGTCAAAACTTCAAAAAGAGAATGCGAGGACCTACCCCCGCAGCCACCTGTCACAAAAAAAAACAGGTACAGTCCGCTGGACAGCCCAGCAGCCAATGATGTGGAGACTGACTCTCCCCCCAATTTTCTTACGAAAACCGGGTTAAATGTTCACTAAATTTATATTAAATTATTTTTACGAAAATTACCATTGGACAAAAATATATTGCACAATTTGCTAAACAAATTACTTTTTAAGAAAATTCGAAAACAGGTTTTCCATGTGAATTTGCAAACACATATTTTTACAATAATCTATTAAATAGTACTTGATAACCGCTAGCATTTCACAAAAAATGATTTCTACGAAAACTGACATATATTTTACACGAAAATTTGCTGATAAAATACATAAAACTTAAATTACATAATCTGTAATTCATTTTGAAATAACATACGGGCTGCCCGATTTGGAAAACAAACTCATGCAAGCTATTAATGCAACAAAGATTCTTACAGGCTTAATAAGTTTTTGAGTTATCGTATATATATATATATATATATATATATATATATATATATATATATATATATATATATATATATATATATATATATATATATATATATATATATATATATATATATATATATATATATATATATATATATATATATATATATATATATATATATATATATATATATATATATATATATATATATATATATATATATATATATATATATATATATATATATATATATATATATATATATATATATATATATATATATATATATATATATATATATATATATAGTCTGTAAGAATCTTAACAAAGATATAGGGGAAAGGTCCCTAATTTGGACCGGATCTTAAATTGGACCATCACTTTCATATGAATATTAATTGTGCCAGGCGGCCTCTGTTGGCTGGTACTTGCAGCTAATACGTGGTTTAGTCGCAGCACGGAACGAGAGATCTGTACAGTTCGTGTAACTTGCGGAAACACATGTGTTATGTTTTTGTGCTGTCTGATACAATTTTGCTGTTATCTTCTGTAAGCTATAACTTTTTCACTGGTGAGTAACTTTTTCTTTTTCATAGGTGTACATTTCAAGCAAGTTTTTATCTGTTATATCGTTCAAGAATTTATTTGTTTTTCACAACAAACCCCTTTTAAAAGAGAAGTTTTCAAAGTAAGGTTATAGTTTCCTAAATTGAACCACCTACTAGTTCCTAAGTTGGACCGGTCCAAATTAAGCAACTCACTTTTTTCTAGGTGAATATGTCACAACGTGGGAAATACGGGAAATGGGTGGAGGAAAATATGAGGGAAGCCTTAATAGCCCACCAAAGTGGTGTTATGGGTTTAAATGAAATAGCCAGAAAGTATCAAATACCAAAGGCAACTTTAAAACGCAGAATTGACAATAAGAACAAAAATGCTCATGGAAGTGAGAAAAAATTTGGACGTGCCGCAGATATTCCACCAGAAATAGAGGAAAACATAGTAAACCATGTACTACAGCTTGAAAGAAGTCTGTTTGGAATCACTCGTAGTGATTTGAGAAAACTCGCATATGATGTCGCAGAAGCAAATGGAATTCCTCATAGGTTCAAGAATGGACAAGCCGGCAAGAAGTGGTACTATTGTTTCATGTCTCGACACAAAGAGCTATCGCTCCGCCAACCGGAGGCAACTTCATCGGCGAGGGCTTTAGGGTTCAGCAAAGAAAAAGTTGAAGCTTTCTTTGATTGCCTCACTGCTCTTTACGATGAACATAACTTCAGTCCATCTGAGATCTATAATGTTGATGAGACCGGTCTTTCTACAGTCCAGAGACCACAAAAAATAATTGGACAGAAGGGTAAGCATCAAATAGGATCTCTTACAAGCGGGGAGCGTGGAGTAAATACGACATGTGTTTGCTGCATTAATGCTGCTGGTATGTACGTCCCTCCGATGCTTATATTTAAGCGCATTAGATTCAAAGATGAACTCAAAGAAGGTGCACCTCCAGAAACAGAATTTGCTTGCTCAGAATCGGGCTGGATAACAAGTGAGTTATTCGTAAAATGGCTAAGGCATTTCATTAATTTTGCGAAGCCATCTAAAGATAAGAAGGTACTTTTAATAATGGATGGTCATACCACCCATACAAAAAATCTAGAAGCCATAACGTTAGCCAGGGAAAGTGGAATAATCATGTTGTCGCTACCAGCACACACCACCCACAGGTTGCAACCCTGTGACGTCTCATTCTTCAAGCCCCTTAGTTCGTATTACAACCAAGCAGCTGATAAATGGCTTCGTACGCACCCTAACCAAAATATTACGCAGTTTCAGGTGTCAAAATTACTTGGAGAAGCCTATGCCAAAGCTGCTTCAGTAGGAAACGCTGTAAGCGGTTTTGCGAAATGCGGCATATGGCCTTTAGATAGAAATGTGTTTGATGACAGTGAATTTGTTTGTCTTCCCAATGTGAATATGGATCCAACGAATGCGTCAGAGGACACCTCTTCAGCAAACGAAGTGACCCATCGTGCTCTCATTAACATTAACAATGTAACCCAACATGCATCCACATCTACAGACACTTCGGTAGGAGGAACATTAGAGGCAGAATGCTCCACGTATTCTCTCCAAAAAAGAAAATCTGTGTCTGAGATATCTCCCCTGCCAATCTTAAAGCGAAAATCGCGCACACCTGCTTCTAGTTCTACCACAATAATAACTAGTAGCCCCTACAAGGATGACCTTGAAGAAAAACAACGTAAGAAAATGGCTCCTCCTAAAACCGCCAAAAAGGATTTTTCTTCTTCAAAACCAGATTTCAAAGGCAAGTCTTCTGCGTCTAAATCATACAAGGGAAAGCGCCCTCTGCCACAGCATTCAACAAGCGAATCAGAATCCGAAGATGAAGATTGCCTTTGTATTATTTGTCTATCTCCATTTTCGCAATCCGATCCAGGAGAAGAGTGGATTCGCTGTATTTCGTGCAAAAAGTGGTCACACTTGAGGTGCACCAATGGCCGCAATACTGCTTTCTATGAATGTATAAACTGTGAGTCTGACAGTGACTGATTGTGTTATTTTATATACCTAATATTTTGTTATAATATGTTACTTAATCCATCTCAGAATCATATGTTCAGTTCTGAATGAAATGTTATTACCATTTTAATGAATGTTCTCTCCCTAAATAATGAAAAATAGACGTGGTCCAATTTAGGGGACCTGTGGTTCAAATTAGGAAACCAGTATCCTAAATTGGACCGATAGATCTATTTTGATTTGATTTTTTTTGCGCACCACCCGCACGGTTTTCTGCCTGTTTTATAAAATTTATCCATTTATAACACACAGGAGTACCCCTCCAAATTTTTTGTTTCCATTTGGTTCAAAAATTTCCATTTTATAGAGATTCTTTCTTAGGTGGTCCAATATAGGGACCTTTCCCCTATAGGTTTTCCCTAAGTTTTTCATTTGGTCTACCTCTTCCCTTTTCCAAGTATATGTCCTTAATATAATGTTGTCTGAAAGTTATTACGGCTTAGAATATGTCCAATACGTTTTACCTATCAATTTGTTTCAGCAAGTATCTCTCTTTTTTCACTTTTTCTAACACACTTCTCTTTGTTTCTATATCGGTGTACCGTGTGTTTGTCTTTTTAATTCATGACAACGTTTCAAGAGCTTATGTTCTCCATATGTGCTGGTGAGTTAAATCCAGCTTTCCGCCCCATACCACACTCCATATGTATGTCTTGATGAACGTCTTTCTCAGGTTCACGTTAAAATGTTTATTAGTGAGAAAAGTATCTTCTCTATTGAATGCTTTATTTGCCAATAATCCGCCGTCTCATATCTTTGCTACATTTACTATCTGCAGTGGTAATACTCTCAGGTACGTGATTATTTCTACTTGTTCAAGTTGATGGGCTTCGGCTTTACATCGATTTTCGCAAACCTTTCGTTTATCTCCGTTACATTTGTTTTCATTATATCGATCTTTAGTTTGAATTGTTTTAACATATTATTCAGCACACTTACCATCCTTTGTTTCTCCTACTAGCGCTATACCATCTACATACGTTATGTAATGGAACCGTTGCACATCTGTTTCGATTCCTACTTTTTTTTTGTACCTTTTATGAATCAAGTCTTGGCGAACTGATATTCATGTACGTAACTCTCAATGTTGATTCTTGTTAAATTTTTATTATGATTAATTAATCTTCACGATCCGACCTTGTACACTTATTATTGTACTGTGCTGGTTGCATTCGTGTTCACTGTTTTTAAAATAGGAGTTATGCTTTTACTCTCTATAAACTCATTGGGCACCTGACCTGGGCCAGACCTGACCCAATCTGATCCGACTTATAAGATTTCTTAATCAGTTGAAAAAGTGTTTTTCTTTTTTTTTTCACCAGATTTTTGCAAAGTTCCGCTGTTAATATATCTACACCTTGTCTAACCTTTTAAAGTTTTCAAATGCTCTTTTCAAACTAATCTCTTGAAATAGAAGGACCCAGCTCATCTGTGGTTATCTTATTTCATCCATAGCCTCTTCAACGTTGATTTGCTCTTTTCTTTCTGGATAGGCTTTCCAGTTCTTCTTAACGTCTCCTGTTTATAGCTATAAAGTTTCATCGATGACCTGTATGGCTTTACGTCTTGCTCAGGGTTCATATTCTAGTCTTCTTACCTGTTACTAAGCTAGATCCAACCGTCCCTCTATGTAATTTTTTATTTCTTCACCATCTCTTTGCATCCATACATATTTTGCTTTGTTATATTTTTCTTTGGTCAAATTTTTGATTTCTTAATAGTCACTGCATGCTCTTTAGTCTCTTTGCATCCATACATATTTTGCTTTGTTATATTTTTCTTTGGTCAAATTTTTGATTTCTTAATAGTCACTGTATGCTCTTTAGTTCTGAATCTTTTTCCACTTATCGCTCTTGTATTAACTTTGGTATTTCTCGTGTCATCCAAACTTTCTTTGGTTTTAGTTTTTGCTTGCCCATTATTTTTTCCGAAGCTGCTTTTAACTTTTTTTATGATTCTCCACCCTGATATTCCTGTGTTGAGATTTACTTCTATAAACTTTTACAGTTTTTCTGCATCTTCTAGTTTGTACATATCTCATTTCGTTCTTGTATTTGATCTATTCTTTGTGATTGAGTTTTTTCACTTTGCTAGTACCAGACTAATGGTCATTATTTATACCTGCATCAGGATCGGAGTAGCTGAAGTAAAACATAATTCTATGAAAGTTTTTGGTCATGTTAAAATCTATTAGATAGCTTCCGGTATCCTTTGGTGCTTTCCATGTATAGCACCGACTTTTGGGTAGTTAAAATATTGTGTTCGTTATAATTAAATTATTTCCTTATAGAAATCGATTAACCTTCTCCTCTTTCATTAATTTCTCCCAATGAATTTTTTTTCAGCTGCAGCACTTTTTATTTGTTCACCTACGAATTTAATGAGTTTTTGCAACATAACTCATAGAAGCCACATAAGACTCAAAATACATTTACTTTAGGATTATTTATACTCCCATATGATATAATGTATGTAATCATTAAATTTCAAATTTCAGATAAATCACAAAATTTTAGTTATTGTCTCATGTCTTTAATATATGCTGTGTATGTTTGCGCTTTATTGGGCTATAATAGGTTCCATATTATAAAACATTAACACATTTCATGAATATCTCATACCTTACTGTAGTTCTAAAACATTCTAGATTTTATTTTATAAATTAAGTATTTTCATATTTTAGTACCTTGGAACGAAGCCGAAAAATCACTTCTGATGCAAGCTTTCCAAGAAAATCTTAAAACCAAGAAACTGCCTTCGGCAGCGCAGTGTGTACGGGTTTATAAAGAGAATGAAAGTCTATTTCGTAGTAGAACACCAGTCAGAATAAAGGCATGGGTAGCAGCTGTAAAGGCATGGGTAGCAGCTGTAAAGGCATGGGTAGCAGCTGAAATCAACAGAAATCAGAAGAAACCTATTCACTAATACATTATATAGTTGTTATATTTCTGTACAATTAGATGAGTAAAACATTTTTAGTAGATCTTTAAAATTGTCTTATTTTGGTGACTCTTAAATGTTTAGGCAAAAATGAAAAGTGCGTTTTTAATATATCTTTCTGCAACATTAGTAAGTTTGAAAACCGTTCACTTAGCTGCTGCAGTTTATACTACTAAGAATATAAACAAATATTTAAAATTGCTGTACTAAAATTACACTAAGTGAAAATCTTGAAACTTGTGATGAACATTATAAAAACCTGACGATCGTTTCACTAATAAGGTCAAAAGAAAATAGTTTACAAAATTTGATGACTCCAACCTTGTGCGTTAACAAACCGTCAAGTGTTTAAAAATGTGTTGCGGTAAATTGTGTTCGCCAAAACTGTACCTATTAATGAAATAAGTATTGTACAATTGCAATAAGTTTCCCGCTACATATTGGCATAAGAAGTTTGTGCATGGAAGAAATGATAATAGGAACTATTTATCTCTCAAAAACATAAAAGTGCTATTTCAAACTGCAACGGTAACTTACGAACAATGGCGATGGAGCGGTGGCGAAGAGATCTGGCCTTACATGTAGGTAACTTATCTGCCAGAGGAGATATAGGTATAAGGTATAGAATACATTTTAATTCCCATCCCATGAGCGTAGTTTGTTATTCAGGAGCGGGTTAATTATTCATTGATTGTTGTTGCCCTGGCTTGGTTAAACTGTTCCATATGACATAGAGTTGGAGACTACTTCTCTGACTTCATTTTTCGTTTCTGTAGGGCTACTTGCTTCAGTTAGCTTACTCGCTGGCTACGTCCTTCATTTACAGAAATGAGCAGTGAAGGCAGAGAAGTTGTCTGCAAGTCAATATGTAAGCCGCAAAGAGACAACCGCAAGCACGTGTTTCAGGCATATATATATATATATATATATATATATATATATATATATATATATATATATATATATATATATATATATATATATATATATATATATATATTTAAATGTTTATCAAGTTGGTACTCACAGATGTATTATAATAAAAATATTTGATTGTTAATTTTCTTATTTTGTTTCTTTTATATGAGGAAGCTTCTCATTTACAGCATGTTACAAACCGTCAAGTGTTTAAAAATGTGTTGCGGTAAATTGTGTTCGCCAAAACTGTACCTATTAATGAAATAAGTATTGTACAATTGCAATAAGTTTCCCGCTACATATTGGCATAAGAAGTTTGTGCATGGAAGAAATGATAATAGGAACTATTTATCTCTCAAAAACATAAAACTGCTTATGTCAAACTGCAACGGTAACTTACGAACAATGGCGATGGAGCGGTGGCGAAGAGATCTGGCCTTACATGTAGGTAACTTATCTGTCAGAGGAGATATAGGTATAGGGTATAGAATACATTTTAATTCCCATCCCATGAGCGTAGTTTGTTATTCAGGAGCGGGTTAATTATTCATTGATTGCTGTTGCCCTGACTTGGTTAAACTGTTAACCAAGTCAGGGCAACAGCAATCAATGAATAATTAACCCGCTCCTGAATAACAAACATATGACATAGAGTTGGAGACTACTTCTATATATATATATATATATATATATATATATATATATATATATATATATATATATATATATATATATATATATATATATATATATATATACATATATATATATATATATATATATATATATATATATATATATATATATATATATATATATGTAATGAATATATGTAATGAAGTCCGATTTATTGCAGTTATTTGAATAACTAATGAGCCGTTTAGGCGGTATAAATAACGGATATTTGTTGAACAATAAATCAGACTCATTTTATAGTATGAAAATTCGCCAGAGCCCAAACGCAGTTCTTGTAGAATGGACCGCTGTACGCCAGTCTGACACGCGCAATAAGATGTGTCCTAGGCGCATGTCGGCAAAGCGGAGAGGACAGAGCAGACATCGCGAGACGGAGGGTTTTGAATCATCGCCGTGAAAACAGGTCGACGCCGTCCGTATCTCGCGTGGTAAATTATTAAAGCGTTGAGTCAGGTGTGATGCCTGGAGAAAGATTATTCCGTGTCGCTATAGAGTAGCGAGGAGGCCGTGTATTGGCCTGGTGGTAATAAGGAATAACGGTATAGGAGGACTGTGTTCTGAAAAGGGTGTTAATTTACAAGGTTAGTTTGCAGAAGTATAACTTATAAATGGTTAAACCGACTGTGTGTTATTAATGCTGTTCTACGCGAAGTATTAACAGCGGAGTTAGGATTTCACGTGTAGATAGAGTTTATTGGATTTAGTGGTGACTAAATGGTCACGATTGCCCATCTAAGGGAGATCTAAGTAAGGTAAATAATTATGCCCTAGTGTAGTGGAATTAGGGTGTTTTAGCGAATCAAAGCGTACTATACAGGGTGAACCGCGATCTCTTGAAGGGACGTACGTCCTTTGGGAAATCGTGTATTTATTCTGGAGGGTACGCGCTCGCTAAAGTAGGTGGTTAACTAGCTAAAGTGTCCAGCCTAGGTAAGGGCCAAGCTGGTCACGTTTCGTACCCATTTAAGGGAAACGGGAGCACGGACAGTGCTGAGGTAGGGTAGGATTTAGTGTGCCCGACATCGTGTGCTGTATTGGTGCGACTATGTTTGCTTTGAGGGACGGAAAAGTCCTCGGAGGAAGCAGAGATCAATCCAGAATGGTGTGCAATCGCTGGAGGGCATTGTAGGCGAGTTAGGGTGTTCCATATTAGGTAACGAATTACCTAGTGGTATTCATTAGCGAGTTAGGGTCGTGAAAGCGTGGGAACCGTTTGTTTGCTCACGTCGCGGATCCGTTCTCCATTTGAGGTTTAGGGTATCCTGTTTTACGCTTGCCGTGCTTTGTTATGCTTTGTTTGCTGTGTGAATGCTAGCCGCCCGCTTAATTAGCATTAATTATTAGGCGTATTATTTTAGGTGCATATCACTGTATTTTTGAATGGTACACATTTGTGGTATCAATTGTAAAAGAATGTCTTGCCAGAGATAACACTATCTGAATTGAGATATGTGTCTCGATATTGGTACGATTTGTAGCGAATTTTTAGTTTTAATTATTTGATTGATTTTTATTGTTGCCGATTTCCTTTTGTAAATATCTTGAATGTTATTAGAGCTTTTATGTAACTAGTTGCGTTTCACTGCACTGCCTGTAGGTATTTGTACTAGTGTAAATGTGTGAGGGCTAGAATCCTGTGACGGATTGCGACTAGCGTAGGCATATCGTAGTCGATAGTTGCCTGTTTAGCATATTTCTGCTTCCAACTTTATATGTTAGGGAAAACAGCCATTATTCGGGAGTAAGTGATTAAAACCCACTTACTCCTCGAGAACTCTACGGGACAGAATAACTTACGACCCCTGGCTATAGTTTTCATCTCCACTCGAGTTACCCTGGGACAAGGCTGTTATGAAACAGTAGCTTTGTGGTCCTCTACGAGGGCCTTAGCAGAAGTCCTCACGGGGATCTGACCCCGTCCTATTCAATAGCGAATAAAGATGGCGCCCGAGGATAGTTTAATTAAAAACGTTTAAGTCACGCCCGAATGACAGATTGGCAAATTATCCGTCGGGCCATCTGCTGAGCCGGAGTTCATCACATATATATATATATATATATATATATATATATATATATATATATATATATATATATATATATATATATATATATATATATATATATATATATATATATACGTATTTGCCGCTTTTCGGGGACGTATAAAAGTGTATAAAAGTATACCGTGTATAAATTTATACAGATTCAATCAGTGAGTGCAGCTTTTTGGAGACTAAAAATATTTGTCTCTGGGTATAAATTTATACCTCTCAGTTGATGAGCACATCTTTTTGAGGACCAATATGTAAACTTTTTTATTTAAAGTTATAATTATTAAACTGTGAGAAAATATTCAAGGGGTCACTAAATTGGTTCTGTAACCGACCAAAATTGTAATCGTCAAGTTGGTAGCAAAAGAATGTCGAAAAACTTTTGTTATAATTTGTTTTTTTTTTGAATACCGAATATCTCAAAAAATGCTAGTGCCTTTACTAACCCTGTATAGGTGCAAAAAAGTATTGCAATCGTGTAATGATCTATGTATTACCAACTTTGTGGAAACCTGTTTTGAATTAGAAGTGCCTAGCCCTGAGTGACTGTTAAATAGCACCTTTTTATTTTTTAATTTTCTGCAAAAATAGTTAGTTCACTATAAAGAGCAAGATTTCTAATAAAATCAAGAGTTCAACCTGTATAACCATAACTAACCAACTATACAAATAGTAATGTAACGTTTTCCGAGATAGAACCTCTAAAATGGAAAAACTCTAACCATTATTACAAAATAACAAGATTTGCAGATGCATTTGTCATACATGGACTGTTAACTGGGAGGCTCCGCTTTGAAAGCATTCACATATTTACTACAAAGTTTTTGCATACTGTTTAAGTTTAGTATTTCCAATACTATAGTTTTCTCGTAAAATATGCCTCGTTCAACATAAAACCTTATTTAGGTTCAGAGAATTACTGTACATAATTTCTGTTGCCTTACCTCAGCTCCGTAATTTTGAGTATCAAAATCTTGCTGTAACCAAATTTTATTTAGCTTCTCTTTTAAAAATAAAGTATACAGTGTGCTCTTATCTTATATTGCAACATTTCATAAATTCTACCTTAACATTTGCTTAAATCATCTATCACAAATTTTAATCGAAAATAAAAAAAGTAGGTTGAAACCTATTTTTCTAAAGCTAAAAATAAAAAAAAGGTGTATACATGTTGGGTTGCTTTCTCAGTTCTCCGCGCATCAAATTTATAGATGTCAATGACTAACGGTAATAATCTATATTCTTTGCTGCAGTTGTAGGACCTCTTCTAGGGCCATTTAATGATATCAATCTGGGAAATTTCTGGAGGTGGAGTTTTGTAAAAGGCAAAAAGGTAAAAAGTATATTGTGTAAATGTGTAACTTGTAGCCTCGATAAATCAGACGTTTTAAATAAGATGCCAGAACCTCGGTGGTTCAAGGGTAAGAACGTGTGCCTCTGAACCGAAGGGTACTGGGTTCGATCGCACGGTACTCCTTTCACTTTTTCAGTACAAACTGTAAAATTAACATCAACCGAGGTTGTGGCATTGTATTTGGGCAAGTTGAATGTCTGCACGTGCCGCCCTTCGGAGGGGGCGTAAAGCCATCGGTCCCGTGTCCATGCGATGTTGGGCACGTTAAAGATCCCTACCCTCCTTACAGAAAGGCAGGGGTTCGGCAAAATTTCCAGGACAGTGAGGTGAAACTGCTCCCTGGCGTCGGTGATTGGCTATAGTCGCGGAAATAGGCCGACGTTAAAGAAACAAAACAAACAACAAACAAAAATAAGATGCCATTTACAGTTTACACCGTTTTCCATACTCTATATTAGCTTACTTATCACACCTGACAAACAATTTATAGAATGCTTCTTATTTAATCCTTCTCAAAGAAATATAAAATTTGTTGTTTATTCTGCATTTTTTTATTCATCCTAATATTTTTACAGTCTTTTCATTATATTATCTCTGCCGCTCTGACTCGTTGAGCAAAAATGATAACCACCTGCGGCAAATTCCTATTAAGGTTAAATTTTTCGCTTATAACCGTGACGCAGCAGCCGCACTCTGAAGACCCTTAAACCATGCCTCAGATTAGTCACTGGTCGTAACAGGTATACACGCATCAGTAGTCTGCACTATTTAACCAACATTACAACACTTAGAGAACATTAAAACAAAACATCTGATAAATTTTCTGATTGTTAATCATAAAAACAAATTGACTGAAAATCTAACCCCCGTAAGACACAACAGTGATTTTAGGTTCAAACACAGATTAATTTACCAACATTTGCAACTTTTCAATGAAACAGAACACAATTAAAATATAAAATAAAATAAATGATAGTGATTACAAAAACTCATACAAATAAAACAACTAAACTAAGCGACTGCATGTTCTAAATATCAATTTGAAAAACAGCTCAGAATCAGATTTTCCAGCAGCTACATTTTCTAGGAAAACAAAGAAAAGTTATAATTCACAACCCTAGGAGTACTACCTTGTTGAATAATTAGTTTAAGTGTAGTTTTAGCACACCAACCAAATAAACATAAGGCGAAAATATATTGTAATTATAGGAGTTTCACATTATTACTTGTATTGTAGCAAGAATATGTATATGTATATATTTTTGTAAATATGTCAATAAAAGTTTTGTTGATTGATTGACTCTGTACCCAAAGTTTCTGGGTTCGATTCACAGCACAAGCGTGAAATTATTTTTCAGTACCTACATACTGTAAATTAAGATCGATCGAGGTTGTGATATTGTGCTTGAGCAAGTTGAATATCTGCCTCTTCCGCCCTATGGAGGGGGCGTTATGCCGTCGGTCCCGCGTACCAGGCGATGCTGAGCACTTTAAAGATCCCTACCCAGAAAAGAGAGGGTTCGGCAAAATTCCTAGGATAATTGCTTGGAGTTTTGCTGCTTAAATTAAAGCATATATCATCCATGTCCATACTTCTTTCTTTAGCCGTAGTTCATATCGATGCTTCATGGAACATGCCATCTCACCACCTAACCACATTACTTTGTTTCCTTTTGTTTTTCATAATGTTTTGTAAGACATACAAAGTAAATGGTATCACTAAAATGTAAGAGACTGAACATTTTGCTGAAAAAATAGTCTGGCCGCAGCAGGTACGTTATTGAAGTGAATTTTTATAGAAATGTTTTTAATAGCAAATATGTATCTCTAATGCAAGCAGGCATCAATTTGGTTACCGGTATAACATATATAGTAGAAAAAATGTACCATATTTTATCAAAATAACTTATTGTTTGAAAATGTAAAACAATTTTCGGAAAATCAACTTAAAACGTTTTCAAGAAAACAGGTTTCCTAGCGAACAAACCTTAGGTTATTAGCAAATTGAGCTACTGAAATTTGAAGCTACCAAAACGCACTTACTGCGTCTTGATTTTTTTCTCAAAAACATGCATCATTACAAATAATTTTCTTTTAAGCATTTTTATTTGAAGTCTTTAAAACTATCCAAAATTACACACATTATACGAAAATTCGCTAAGAAAGCAGTGTTTACCTAGAATAATTGTAGAAGTATGGAATAAGTAATAACTTATAGGTTTCGTCCATTTCAAAAATTAAAAAACCAGAACACTTTTATAAATGTTGCTGGGGTAAATCGTACACTTACGAATAAATATGCCTTTAAAATGTATGTCTTATTTTTAAGTTTAGAATTTTTAACTGAAACCTACATTGTGCTTTACATTTAGCCAAACATATGTTCTATCACTCAATGGGGACAGAACGGTTCCACATTTGGCAAAAAGGAAGTGAACCATAAAATATGCTGCATCATTGTCATCACCACAAAGGCGGTATATTAACAATACCCTAAACGTGCTTAATCTGTCACTTATTTATTAGCAAGTATCTATCACAACATCGTCTATGCTGTGTATCTATTTAAGAGTTAAGGAAACATTTTAAAGTTTATTAAGACTACATATCTATGCTGTATTAATACTATATTCAACTGATTAATGTCAAAAAATTTGAGGGATTTTATATTATAGTTTTTGTGCAGTCACACCGACCTTGTTACCTGACTGTTTCTATAGCAATGTAGCATACATTATATAGATGTATGTGTATATTACTTTTATAATTTATACTACTTATAATCACTCTGTTGGAGTAATGTTTGTCGGCAGACAAAATACAGTGTATAGGTATTAACCCTGATAAATTATTATAAGAAAAACTTTTACATGTTTCTAAAACATGTTATTAGTAATTCCTGTGTTCAGAAGCATTTGTTTTACTATTGTGAAGGGCAACAAAAAAATTTAGGTTTTTTAATAAAACCCTACGGCTTGGTAATAATTTTCTATTAGCGAATTTTCATTAAATAAAATCACCTATAGAGAGGTAACGATTTTTTTCACTTGTGCAAAGAATGACAAAAATAATCAGCATGTGCTATTGTACATTAGGGCCTTGATAATTTTGTTTTGTTTTTGTGGTTTTGGCACATTAACTGCATGTGCGCAAAAATAATGCATATTTGGAAAACGGCTTAATCGCCCTTTCCATGTTTAAATGCATTCTCTTCACTTTTGTAAAGGGTGGCAAATTATATAGTTGGTAATAGTTTTTTGATTTTATGATAAATTCCTCATTACAATATATCATCTAGTTTGACAATGTCAAATCTATATAATAGTTTTAAATTACCATAGTGCAGTTTGCTCCTACAAAGCTAGTTAATCAAAAGATTGTGAAAAGATATGTTGTTGTTGAAGAGGGTTAAATAACGTAGGTGGCTGAAAACGAAATGGATATAGTTGTAAATTTTAGATAAAGCAAGTCATGGCAAACATTAGAGGTGGTTATTTTAGAAATGTCAAAATTATATTCTGACCTTGTCAAAGTATGGAAGCTAAATATAAATTGTGTAAGTGTACAGCCACAGTGTTAAGCTTCTATGCAGTTACACACTGCAAAATTGTCTATCACAATATATAAATAAACTAAATTTTTGTCCATGATTTGTAAGAAGTCTTATAAAGCCAGCTATCAGAATGTTTAACTATGTGACGAAAATAGTGCAGATAAGCGGAGAAAAAAGTTCCAGACAAGAGCTCCAGTAATTTTTCCTGGCTATCTGATGGTCACCTTGTTTTCTTTGTAGTCAAGTGATTATTATTAAATCAATTTCATGAAAAAGTCAGTCTGCGGAAAGTAGATTACAACTTTGTTATGACTAAATTTGCAGCATCATTTTATAATATTCTTTAATTCAGCAAAAATGATACATTCCGCCTAAGTGCTTCAAAGTCACCGCTAAAGATTTAGCAACCGGCGGCTGGCGAGATAAATTAAAAAGCTTAGTACAGGATAATTTTATAATATTCTTCAACAGCTTCAACGGCTGGACCGATTTAGCTAATTTTATTTTAAAAACGATCGTAATAGTCCGAACGGGATTTTAGGGAAAGAAAATTGGAAATGTTGCCCTGAAAACTCCAGAAAAAACTAAATGCGTTTTTTTCTCCGATTTATTTCGTTATACGTGCGCAAATGTCGCTTAACAGCTGATTGTCAAATTATGATTCAATCACAAACAAATTTATTGAAATCTGGACAGAACAACATCTGTAAGGTCAGCTAGTTAACAATATAATACCTAACGTGAATGTAGTACACGCCGTTTAAGTAGTTTAAAATTACCGTCAAAGTTTAAAAAACCGGCAGTTAAAAATGAAAAGGCAGTTGCATGCGAATTTTTGAATGTTCTTTAATATACTAACAAGATAATATTCATCGAAAATCGAAAATCTGAGATAGATGCCGTCTAAGTGGTTCAAAGTCATATTTGTATATCTGTATTTATAGACTTGAAACGATATATTACTCGATTGTTAATGGCAAAGTTAATTTTCCATAATCAACCCCCTATTTGATATCTTTTTCCTGAAGTGATTTCACTCACAAAGAATCCAGACTATCCGCTTGTGAACGGCTACTTGTGTTCCAAATTTGATTTCCATAGCCCAATTACTAAAGAATTTTAACTTTCACCACTACATGATCAATATATATTTGAATTTAATGAGAAAGTGTCAGGTCCGTCGTAATATTTGAATTTGTGTTCTCAAATAGTCTCATGAAACAACACATTACTCGATTTTCGACGTTAAAGTACTAATTTCAATTAATTAACCACCTATATATATCGCCCTTATACCTTAGCGATTTCACTCAAAAACAAACTGAACCGTTTGTTGATGGACTGCTACCTATATACAACATTTAAAATCGATAGCTCAACCCCTCAAAAAGTTATCGCGGGAACTAAAGTTGATAATCAAAAAAATGTCAAAAGATTCATTTTTTCAAATAGCACTTACCATTTCTGATGCCAGAAATCAATGTGAAATTAAATTTAGGGGCAACTTTTATTAACATTATGCGTGCTTATCTGCAGTCATTTTTGAGTTATTGGCATGTTTTATTAGATAAATATTATTTTTTCCTTATGGGCTTTGGAAACGATCGTTTCAGTTAAATGTTTTTCCACATCTTTACTACAATAATAAACAGTTACAACAAAATAACAACAAAAGGGCAAATTAACAAAATAATAATTTTAATAGAAATGCCTAATGTGTGCATCGTTTTCATTGAGACGCTTCTGAACAGACTGCGTTGCTCTCCGAATTTCGGAAGGATCCAAATGATTAAAAGCTCCAGCTATCCTTATTCTTAAGTCTTCGCAATTGAAAACTGGATTTTCGGACACTAATTCTTTGACCCTATAAATAAAAATCTAAAGGTGTAAGATCCGGAGATCGGGCGGTCCAAAGTAATGGACCCCTATTTCCCCACCAACGATCTTCAAAGAATACCGCTGATTTGGCATCTAGGGCTCCAGTTTAATGTGCTGGAGCTCTATCCACTTGATACCAACGATTGAAACATCTATTGAGCGGCATGTCATCCAAATAATTTTCCACAACTTCTCTTAAAATTATCAAATAACCATCGCCATTCGAATTTATATCGTATATGAAATATCGTACCTGACTGTCCATTAACAGGTAGAAAACATGTATACGAATTGAGTTTGATTTTCGACCTCCATTACAATATGAGGATTTTGGTCAGCCCAAAAATGCTGATTTGTTCGATTAATTATCCATGGCTGACAAAATTTTGCTTCGCCTGTCTAGATGATGCTTTGTAAAAAATTACGATCCACATGAATTTTTATAAAAAATTCTTCACAAAAGTTGATCCTGCGTACGTAGTCTCTAGGATGTAGGTTTTGTAGCATTATAAATTCATAGGGATGCAAGTTGTGACAACAAAAATTCCTTTGCAACGAGGAACAAGAAATTCCCAAATCGGCAGATGCTGTGAAGCACGTGAATGCTCCAAAATGTCCCAAGGCGTTAATTCAAACTCTCAATTTCTTGTTATAAATTTAGTTTGTATAACAAGCTTAGCTACCTTCCCATGATAAAAAAAAATATTTTTACGTCTTAAAAATTTTCCTTTAGTAATTTGCGGTATGTGCATATTTGATGTTGAACGCGGGGAATGTTCTGTCAACTATTCTGTTATTTTGCCCATAAATTACAAATAAATCAAAGACAACATCATTCAGATAATGCTCCATGATAAATTTCACTAATTAATTGAAACACTAAGATAATAATGACAGGACTGTGACTAGGTTTGACATTTGATATTTTTCCAAAGCATACAAACCTTCAGAAGAAAATAATAAATTTATTAACAAAATGACAATAACTCAAAAACGGCTAAAGATAAGCATGTATAATGTTAATAAAAGTGACACTAAAATTTAATTCTACATTGATTTCTGGCATCAAAAATGGTAGGTGCCTTTTGAAAAAATGAAGTTTTTGACATTTTTTGATTGTCAACTTTGAAAAATCGCAGTAGGCGCATCAAACACAACAAAAGTATCGGTAGTGATGAAAAATATTGGCGAAACCTTTGTGATCCGAATAAAAAAAATCAACTACTTCCTTTCAATGGTTCAGGAGTTATGAATTTCTTACTGGACCCCTGCAACTTAAATTTTTTGCGAAAAATGTGACATATGTCAAAAACGATGACAGATAAGTGTTGACAACTGGGATGTTCTGAACTCAGAATTTAATGTAGAATCCAGGCATGGAATCAAAATTGGCTATTCCCATTAAAAAAACATGGCGCCGATTTATAGTATTTCTGGAAGTGCCGCCATTTTGTAAATATTTCATTTAGCCTTGCAGCAGTCGATTCTAGCCGGCTGTCAAATTTTATAATTATACGATTTCGGGAAATCAACAATGTTCTAACGAACGGGCTACGTGAATCATACGGGCTACGTCATTTTATTGACTCCCTGTTCATATAGCGCATAGCTGTGTATATCACTGACGCTTCCTTTTAACAAAAACATTGAGTAGTTCTAATTTATAATAACAAAAAGATTGTGCCTCTTTTTGTATTATATCTTGCTGTCAAGGAACTCTTAACGGTTAAGTAAAATAATTACAATATGCGAATTTAAAAATTTTCACTTTCTAACCTCACTATTTTAATTACCGGGTTGTTAAAATATGTAGACCAGCATTAGTATAAAAGGAGAGCAATTGGCTTACGCTTATGTTAAGTACTTATATATTGAGTCTACCAGCCAATACTAATATACCATTTTTATAATTAGTAGGCGATGTCCCCATTTAGGCGCATAACTATATTATAAAATTTATTTGCTGACTTTGAGGACTTTCGAGAAAAAGTCTTCAAACTGAGGTCATGAAATCTTGCGCTTTTTGAAGACAGTCCTCGAAAAGCGCAAAAGTCTCCAAAAAGAGGCTTTCGTCGATTAAAAAGTCCCCGATAAGCGGCATTTACTTATATATATATATATATATATATATATATATATATATATATATATATATATATATATATATATATATATATATATATAATGTTTATCAAGTTGGTACTCACAGATGTATTATAATAAAAATGTTTGATTGTTAATTTTCTTATTTTGTTTGTTTTATATGAGGAAGCTTCTCATTTACAGCATGTTACAAACCGTCAAGTGTTTAAAAATGTGTTGCGGTAAATTGTGTTCGCCAAAACTGTACCTATTAATGAAATAAGTATTGTACAATTGCAATAAGTTTCCCGCTACATATTGGCATAAGAAGTTTGTGCATGGAAGAAATGATAATAGGAACTATTTATCTCTCAAAAACATAAAAGTGCTTATTCCAAATTGCAACGGTAACTTACGAACAATGGCGATGGAGCGGTGGCGAAGAGATCTGGCCTTACATGTAGGTAACTTATCTGCCAGAGGAGATATAGGTATAGGGTATAGAATACATTTTAATCCCCATCCCATGAGCGTAGTTTGTTATTCAGGAACGGGTTAATTATTCATTGATTGTTGTTGCCCTGACTTCCGCAAACACGTGTTTCAGGCATATATATATATATATATATATATATATATATATATATATATATATATATATATATATATATATATATATATATATATAAATGTTTATCAAGTTGGTACTCACAGATGTATTATAATAAAAATATTTGATTGTTAATTTTCTTATTTTGTTTGTTTTATATGAGGAAGCTTCTCATTTACAGCATGTTACAAACCGTCAAGTGTTTAAAAATGTGTTGCGGTAAATTGTGTTCGCCAAAACTGTACCTATTAATGAAATAAGTATTGTACAATTGCAATAAGTTTCCCGCTACATATTGGCATAAGAAGTTTGTGCATGGAAGAAATGATAATAGGAACTATTTATCTCTCAAAAACATAAAAGTGCTATTTCAAACTGCAACGGTAACTTACGAACAATGGCGATGGAGCGGTGGCGAAGAGATCTGGCCTTACATGTAGGTAACTTATCTGTCAGAGGAGATATAGGTATAAGATATAGAATACATTTTAATTCCCATCCCATGAGCGTAGTTTGTTATTCAGGAGCGGGTTAATTATTCATTGATTGTTGTTGCCCTGACTTGGTTAAACTGTTCCATATGAAATAGCGTTGGAGACTACTTCTCTGACTTCATTGTTCGTTTCTGTAGGGCTACTTGCTTCAGTTAGCTTACTCGCTGGCTACGTCCTTCATTTACAGAAATGAGCAGTAAAGGCAGAGAAGTTGTCTGCAAGTCAGTATGTAAGCCGCAAGGAGACAACCGCAAACCCGTGTTTCAGGCATATATATGTATATATATATATATATATATATATATATATATATATATATATATATATATATATATATATATATATATATATATATATATATATATATAAATGTTTATCAAGTTGGTACTCACAGATGTATTATAATAAAAATATTTGTTAATTTTCTTATTTTGTTTGTTTTATATGAGGAAGCTTCTCATTTACAGCATGTTACAAACCGTCAAGTGTTAAAAAATGTGTTGCGGTAAATTGTGTACGCCAAAACTGTACCTATTAATAAAATAAGTATTGTACAATTGCAATAAGTTTCCCGCTACATATTGGCATAAGAAGTTTGTGCATGGAAGAAATGATAATAGGAACTATTTATCTCTCAAAAACATAAAAGTGCTTATTCCAAACTGCAACAGTAACTTACGAACAATGGCGATGGAGCGGTGGCGAAGAGATTTGGCCTTACATGTAGGTAACTTATCTGCCAGAGGAGATATAGGTATAGGGTATAGAATACATTTTAATTCCCATCCCATGAGCGTAGTTTGTTATTCAGGAGCGGGTTAATTATTCATTAATTGTTGTTGCCCTGACTTCCGCAAACACGTGTTTCAGGCATATATATATATATATATATATATATATATATATATATATATATATATATATATATATATATATATATATATATATATATATATATATATATATATATATATATATATATATATATATATATATATATATATATATATATATTTAAATGTTTATCAAGTTGGTACTCACAGATGTATTATAATAAAAATATTTGTTTGTTAGTTTTCTTATTTTGTTTGTTTTATATGAGGAAGCTTCTCATTTACAGCATGTTACAAACCGTCAAGTGTTTAAAAATGTGTTGCGGTAAATTGTGTTCGCCAAAACTGTACCTATTTATGAAATAAGTATTGTACAATTGCAATAAGTTTCCCGCTACATATTGGCATAAGAAGTTTGTGCATGGAAGAAATGATAATAGGAACTATTTATCTCTCAAAAGCATAAAAGTGCTTATTTCAAACTGTAACGGTAACTTACGAATAATGGCGATGGAGCGGTGGCGAAGAGATCTGGCCTTACATGTAGGTAACTTATCTGTCAGAGGAGATATAGGTATAGGGTATAGAATACATTTTAATTCCCATCCCATGAGCGTAGTTTGTTATTCAGGAGCGGGTTAATTATTCATTGATTGCTGTTGCCCTGACTTGGTTAAACTGTTCCATATGACATAGAGTTGGAGACTACTTCTCTGACTTCATTGTTCGTTTCTGTAGGGCTACTTGCTTCAGTTAGCTTACTCGCTGGCTAAGTCCTTCATTTACAGAAATGAGCAGTGAAGGCAGAGAAGTTGTCTGCAAGTCTGTATGTAGTGCGGGTTAATTATACTAATTATTGTGAAATAACATATTTCGTCACCGAAACACCTTGCTCGCACGGACTGTAACTTATTGAGCCCGATATGATAACAATATGAAATACACACGTTTATAGTAAATATTGTTTGCTTAAAAATAATTTTGTAGTAAAATATTGTTTATATAATTACCAAGATAACAATATGAAATATACAGGAGGGCAATCCATCTCGCGCACTCACAATCACCAACCAGATGCCTTTAAGGTTGATGTGATGAGGTTTAAGGCAAAATTAAGACAGCGAGCAGCATCGGAGCTTTGGCCTCTGCATTCCATTTACATGGATGAGCAGTTGCTCAATCCACGCGAAGCGGTTTCAGCAGGCTGCTCTTATGTAGAGGTGCACAACATTATGGCGAAGGCGAGAATGCAGAACACACCAATAGACCATACAACTTTAGAAGACGCCCATAACCATCTTATGCAGAAAAGGTTGGTTTCCTTAACTAAATTGCAGTTAATATATATTTAAGGTTTCTTTATTCCCTAGATTTCGAAGAGTATATGCTGTGGAATTGGGACCAGCAGGGAGGACCTTCTATAGGGGAATTGTAGGCGTGGAAGGAGAAAAAATGTTACGTTTCGTATCTCCATCAATTTTGGACCTCCTCTCTGAAATTGTGACCCGCAATGAATATGTTTCCTTACATATAGACGCAACATTCAAATGCGCTCTGGTGCAGGGAGGAGCAAAGCAATTATGTATGGTGCATGTCATGTACGAAAATCACAAAGAGGTTTTACCTCAAGAATACGACGACGAACAAGTTCAGGATATTCAAATGCTAGCCTCGAAAAATTAATTACTATTGACCTAAATAATATAAATTATAAACCAAAATTACCTTTTATTACTGTACCATCTTTAGGGCTGAAAATACTTCTGGATATGGATGCCACAGATAGTATTATAAATTCAAAAATAGCTCATGAACTTTTTCCAGGCCATTTCTTTAAAACAACATTATGGTGACGGCGAGAATGCAGAACACACCAATAGACCATACAACTTTAGAAGACGCCCATAACCATCTTATGCAGGAAAGGTTGGTTTCCTTAACTGAATTGCACTTAATATAAATTATTAAAGATTTCTTCATTCCTCAGATTTCGAAGAGTAAAACTATAGGGGAATTGTGGGCGTGGAAGGAGAAAAAATGTTATGTTTCGTATTTTCATCAATTTTGGACCTCCTTGCTGAAATTGTGACCCGCAATGAATATGTTTCCTTACATATAGACGCAACATTCAAATGCGTTCCGGTGCAGGGAGGAGCAAAGCAATTATGTATGGTGCATGTCATGTACAAAAATCACGTAAGAAACAATTTGTCCGAGACTGCTTCTATAGCTTCACAACGAGCATCATCATTTCAGATTTTTCCTCTTTTCTACTGTTTGATTGGAAAAAAAAACAATTCGATCCTATGGGTTCCTTCTAACCCAAGTAAGAGAGGTTTTTGGGAACGTGGCCAGTAATGTTCGAGTAGCGTCTATGATGGCCGATTACGAGGCTTCTCTACGAACAGCATGCTGTGACACATTCCCCGAGGCCAATTTTCAGGGCTGCTGGTTCCACTACGCAAAAGCAGTTTACAAGAAAGGTAAGTCATTATTAACTTTACTTATAGGGAAACGAACTACCTTAGATTGCAATATGATTGATTTTCGAGTTTCATGCACGGTGTTGCCTGGAATACCAAATGATATTCAGGCTGTTTCGTCGTAATAATAAGACAGTCAGAAAATAAAGAAAAACACACGGTATACCAAAACACAAAAAGAACAGATTTTCCCTTTATACCAGTTGACACTCCTATTTATCGAGATCAAAGACCACAAGACAAAAGAGCACCTCGGTACAAACGAGAAACGGTAGCACAAGATTTAAAAGACAAAATCGCTACCCCAAGACGAGTAATTTACCATAAACACGAACTAAAACCATTAATTAAATCACAAGTAAATAGTTTTGTTACAGATGATGCCATACACCTTCCTAACATTGATTCTTTACCTAGTACCAGTAAATAAGAGTGAAGTCAACCCGCAGAGAGTAGAAATAAAGGACTTACATAACAACCTGGGAATATTACCATTTAAACTTGAAACAGTGCGTATACAAAAGACACACCACACATTCCACCCCCACCAGATAAATGTAACTTCTAAAGTAATGACCTACATAGCTGAATATGTTGTTTCTCAATTGAAGAATAAAATTATTTGTAATGGCTGTGTGAATGCTTTAATTAGCGTAAAACAAATGTCTTATATGTTCTCTTTCATAAAGAGAAAAGAAAAACACAGCCTCCAATATCCCATCAGAAGATGTTGAAATATATTTCTCATGTGAAAAAATCATTAGAAAATATCTATCTCTACAAGAAAAAATATCTAGTGAATTAATTATAAATGAAGTCTTTGAGAAATATATTCACTCAAACATATTCATAAAGTTAACCATAGAACATTATTAATAAAATGTATAGCCGATAAATATACAAATATAAAAGGATGTATTAAATCTGTAAAAATAAAGTTGACAGATCAACTAGTATAAGCCATCACAGTAATAAAATTTAGACTTTTTTTTATTATAAAGTCCTCAAAAGTAAGCCACGTATATCATTTACTCCTGTTGCAACTATAATTTTTATATACGCATTACAGATGGAAGTTGTAGAAGGTAAAAGTGGCAGCAGATTATATGTTGACCTCAATAACTACATATTCAGAGTTGACAAACAAAGAAATGGCAACATGTATCTGCGTTGCCACGTTATTACATGTGGTGGTCGCTTCGTCATCAGTGCCTTAGGAGGGAAATCCACCTCGCGCACTCACAATCACCAACCAGATGCCTTTAAGGTTGATGAGGTTTAAGGCAAAATTGAGACAGCGAGCAGCATCGGAGCTGTAGCGTTTGCATTCCATTTACGTGGATGAGCAGTTGCTCAATCCACGCGTAGCGGTTTCAGCAGGCTGCTCTTATGCACAGGTGCACAGCATTATGGCGAAGGCGAGAATGCAGAACACACCAATAGCCATACAACTTTAGAAGACGCCCATAACCATCTTATGCAGAAAAGGTTGGTTTCCTTGACTAAATTTGCAGTTAATATAAATTGTTTAAGGTTTCTTTATTCCCTAGATTTCGAAGAGTATATGCTGTGGAATTGGGACCAGCAGGGAGGACCTTCTATAGGGGAATTGTAGGCGTGGAAGGAGAAAAAATGTTATGTTTCGTATCTCCATCAATTTTGGACCTCCTCTCTGAAATTGTAACCCGCAATGAATATGTTTCCTTACATATAGACGCAACATTCAAATGCGCTCTGGTGCAGGGAGGAGCAAAGCAATTATGTATGGTGAATGTCATGTACGAAAATCACGTAAGAAACAATTTGTCCGAGACTGCTTCTATAGTTTCACAACAAGCCTCTATCATTTCAGATTTTTCCTCTTTTCTACTGCTTGATGAAAAAAAAAACAACAATTCGATCCTATGGGTTCCTTCTAACCCAAGTAAAGACGTTTTTGGGAACGTAGCCAGTAATGTTCGAGTAGCGTCTATAACGGCCGATTACGAGGCGTCTCTACGAACAGCATGCCGTGACACATTCCCCGAGGCCAATCTTCAGGGCTGCTGGTTCCACTACGCAAAAGCAGTTTACAAGAAAGGTAAGTCATTAGTAACTTTACTTGTAGAGAAACGAACTACCTTAGATTGTAATACGATTGATTTTAGAGTTTCATGCACGGTGTTGCCCGGAATATAAAATGATATTCAGGCTGTTTCGCAGTCATAATAAGACAGTCAGAAAATAAAGAAAAACACACGGTATATCAAAACACAAAAAGAACAGATTTTCCCTTCGTACCACCTGACACTCCTATTTATCGAGATCAGATACCCCAAGACAAATGAGCACCTCGGTACAAACGAGAAACGGCAGCACAAGATTTAAAAGACAAAATCGCTACCCCAAGACGAGTAATTTACCATAAACACGAATTGAAACCATTAATTAAATCACAAGTAAATACTTTTGTTACAGATAATGCCATACATTGATTCTTTACCTAGTACTAGTAAATAAGAGTGAAGTCAACCCGCAGAGAGTAGAAATAGAGGACTTACATAACAACCTGGAAATATTACCATTTAAACTTGGAACGGTGCGTATACAAAAGACACATCACACATTCCTACATAATTTTAACTTAGAACCATTAGGTAAACATTATACGAAATTAGAAGAAAATATTGAAACAATTAGCAATCTACCTAATTTTAAGAAATGCAGTAGAGCAATGGAATTAGGTTTTATTTCACAAGCAGAACGTCTAAAACATCAACTTTTAACAATACACCTCGATATTTTAGAAACAAATAAAAGGCAAAAGATTGGTTTAGTTAATGCCTTAGGATCCATTTTTTAATTTGTATCAGGCACCCTAGACGCAGATGACGGCGTAAGATATGATAATGCTATAAGAGAGTTACAAGCTAATCAGGAAAACATCATAAATCATGTTAATAAACAATTATCCATTAATAAACAACTAATTATTAGTTACGAACATACCGTACAAAACATTACGGAAAATTTTAAAGTAGCAGAATTACTAACTAATATACAAAATGAACAAATAGCTAATAATGCTATTAATCTAGCCAGATTAGCCATTTTAGACCTAGAATATCTAGTAAGCAATTTGCAAACAGTCAAAGGTTTTGCTACAATGAACTTGCTTCATTTAAATATAATTACGGAAAATCAGATTACTGAAATGAAACAAATGCTGTAAAATATCATAATGCTGACTCATTTTATAGTGTGGATAATATCCTATTTACTTAAACAATTTAAGTAGAATATTACGTTACACCTGAACATATAGTCTTTTCTCTTGCACGTCCCTATTTTGGATAATATAAATGTTAATTTATATCATTTATATTCCATACCCACGATTCAAAATACAGTGATTATCGCACCTACCACGTATGTTGCAATGTATAAAAACAATATTGACTACTTAAAAAGGAAATGCAAATATTTACAATATTTCTGTTCACTTGTTGATATAGAAAAGAACTATCAGCAGGACACCTGTATTCAAAATGTATTACAAGTAAAGAAAAATCCAGAATGTACCTGTAAATGTAACTGACTCTTCAGTATAAATGATCAATGACGAAAAGTATCTTCTGGTAATGCCAAAAGAGACTCTAGTTCACGAAAAGTGTAGTAGTGAAGAAGTACACCGTTTAAAAGGAGTTTACCTATTCACTGTGCCATACTCATGTTCATTTATAACAAAAGATTTTCTCTATGATAACTTGGTAGATACACTCAAAGAAGAGCCTGTTCACCTACCACATTTAGACATAAACATAGCCAATATTAAACCACTTCAATTAAATTTGAAATCAAAAATCTTGATCAATTATCTAAATTAACACTAGACAGCAACCCTTTAGTATATGTAAAAACCGCTAACTATTAGACTCATGGTCTTACTTTAAATGTTATGTTTCGTATATATACTAGATGTAGTTATACCTATATTTCAAACTTCTTATATTTAGTTAGTATATATATTATACAGTCTGTCCTAAATTTGAGATGTCACATATATATATATATATATATATATATATATATATATATATATATATATATATATATATATATATATATATATATATATATATATATGTGTGTGTGTGTGTGTGTGTGTGTGTGTGTGTGTGTGTGTGTGTGTGTACAACTTGCATATTTTATGTCGGATATATTGCGATGAAAGCCTAAACCAGCTTTTCTGAAAGACATGCTAAATGTAGTTATACCTATTATATTACAAACTTCTTATATTTAGTTATTGTGTCGTGCCATTGCCCTCAATTAAGGGTTTGGTTCACAAATTATGTATGTCAAATGGCTGCTAGACATTTTGTAATAGGCGGGAAGTAGGCCCTTGAGACACCGTACCGTCGAAAACCGCTGCAATAACGAACTAGTAGAACGGAGACTTTTTTATTATAAAGTCCTTAAATGTAAGCTACGTATATCCTTTATTTCTGTTACAACTAAATTTTTATATACGCATTACAGATGGAAGTTGTAGAAGGTAAAAGTGGCAGCAGATTATATGTTGACCTCAATAACTACATATACAGAGTTGACAAA
The DNA here is from genome assembly GCA_964006375.1 of Tillus elongatus. Lineage (NCBI taxonomy): Eukaryota > Metazoa > Arthropoda > Insecta > Coleoptera > Cleridae > Tillus > Tillus elongatus. The sequence goes on from OZ023270.1 coordinate 31,474,354, forward strand.
CGAAGAAATGGCAACATGTATCTGCGCTGCCACGTTATTACATTTGGTGGTCGCTTCGTCATCAGTGCTGTAGAAGGACAATCCATCTCGCGCAATCACAATCACCAACGAGATGCCTTTAAGGTTGATGTTATGAGGTTTAAGGCAAAATTGAGATAGCGAGCAGCATCGGAGCTGTGGCCTCTGCATTCCATTTATATGGATGAGCAGTTGCTCAATCCACGCGTAGCGGTTTCAGCAGGATGCTCTGATGTAGAGGTGCACAACATTATGGTGGCGGCGAGAATGCAGAACACACCGATAGACCATACAACTTTAGAAGATGCCCATAACCTTCTTATGCAGGAAAGGTTGGTTTCCTTAACTAAATTGCACTTAATATAAATTATTGAAGATTTCTTCATTCCCCAGATTTCGAAGAGTATAGGCTGTGGAATTGGGACCAGCAGGGAGGACCTTCTATAGGGGATTTGGTAGAAGGCATTATCAGCCGACACCTATGTCGACTACGTCGGCCCATAATATAAGTATAAATAATACTAGACCACAAATTCAAAGAAATAACAATGTTCTCAAACCACGCTCTAGACCTCCAACTTGTGTAGAAGAAATACATAATAATCATGTGCTCGAAGAACAGGGCACTAGCGATTTTCCTGATGAAAATCCACAAATGAACTATTACGATGACGAAGAGCTTTTACCTCAAGAATACGACGAAGAACAAGTTCAGTATATTCAAATGCTAGCCTCGAAAAATTAATTACTATTGACCTAAATAATATAAATTATCAACCAAAATTACCTTTTATTACTGTACCATCTTTAAGGCTGAAAATACTTCTGGATATGGGTGCCACAGATAGTATTATAAATTCAAAAATAGCTCATCAACTTTTTCCAGACCATTTCTTTAAAACAACATTATGGTGACGGCGAGAATGCAGAACACATCAATAGACCATACAACTTTAGAAGACGCCCATAACCATCTTATGCAGGAAAGGTTGGTTTCCTTAACTGAATTGCACTTAATATAAATTATTAAAGATTTCTTCATTCCTCAGATTTCGAAGAGTAAAACTATAGGGGAATTGTGGGCGTGGAAGGAGAAAAAATGTTATGTTTCGTATTTCCATCAATTTTGGACCTCCTTGCTGAAATTGTGACCCGCAATGAATATGTTTCCTTACATATAGACGCAACATTCAAATGCGTTCCGGTGCAGGGAGGAGCAAAGCAATTATGTATGGTGCATGTCATGTATGAAAATCACGTAAGAAACAATTTGTCCGAGACTGCTTCTATAGTTTCACAACGAGCATCTATCATTTCAGATTTTTTCCTCTTTTCTACTGCTTGATGGAAAAAAACCAAATTCGATCCTATGGGTTCCTTCTAACTCAAGTAAGAGAGGTTTTTGGGAACGTGGCCAGTAATGTTCGAGTAGCGTCTATAATGGCCGATTACGAGGTGTCTCTACGAACAGCATGCCGTGACACATTCCCCGAGGTCAAATCTTGAGGGATGCTGGTTCCACTACGCAAAAGCAGTTTACAAGAAAGGTAAGTCATTAGTAACTTTGCTTGTAGAGAAAGGAACTACCTTAGATTGCAATATGATTTATTTTAGAGTTTCATGCACGGTGTTGCCTGGAATACAAAATGATATTCAGGCTGTTTCGCCGTGGCCGAAATTAAGTATGCATTCAACAAGTATTTGATAAATCATATAAAATAATATAAGAGACACGCACTATTACATTTCATAGTCACCTCATTTGAATACAGTTTCAATAGCCAAAATGTTATTTATTTTACCACCGTTCAACGCCCTGTATATTCCGAACGAAGGTAAATGTTATCATAGTTTATAAGACAAACTGCCGGTCGCTGTACTAGCAGCGTGCTTGTAGCCAGCGTGGGTCGAAGACTTCCAAGAGCGAGAGCCCTCTTCATAGCCGCACGTGCGTGAGTATTACAACGTTATCTCCGCCGGAAAGTTCCGCTACACCCACCAATTGCCGTTTTTACGGCAAAAAGCGACCGTAATCTTCACGGTTGCTTATCTGCCCAAATTATAACCGTGCTTACTTGAGGATCCAGTTTTCGCCCTACCCAGGTTACCGTGGCTGGACACCCTCAAGTGAAAGACACCTCCCCCAGGTTAAACTTGTGGGGAGCTCTAGGTACCCCACCACCACACGTAAAGCAACAACAAAGCCCCGCAGAAAGCCCCTTCTATGGAGAACCCCTCCTTGGAGGCGCTTGCCAATTTCCTCCGAAACAGCGAACTGCCCCCGGGGCTGTTCACCACAATTTCGGATGACTTATACTTATACGAAATACGCTCCCCTCCCGCCGCCGCCCTAGAACCCCAACCGTAGACGACCTCGTCTACGAATATCAGTTCCCAGCGCTCAAATCACCGGCGGCCATTACCCACGCCGCCGCCTCCCGTCATTTGCAGCCCACCCCAGCCGACAGGGGTCCGTCAACTGGCAGCTTCGCTGAGGCAATTATGTTGCCGATCTCGTTAATGGCAGACGGGTTCTCCAAATCCGCCAAAACTTCAAAAATAAAATGCGAGGACTAACCCCCGCAGCCACCTGTCAAAAAAACAGGTACAGTCCGCTGGACAGCCCAGCAGCCAATGAAATGGAGACTGACTCTCCAAATGAGCCTTCCACCCACCGTAAGCCGGCAGTCCCGCCGATCTATATCCACACCAAAACTAAATGGTTGGATATTTCAAAACATTTCAAGACAAAGAAAATTCAGATTCTGAAAGCCAGAAATCAATCAGAATCAATAAAGATTGAACCAGCAACCCCCGACGATTTCAGGCAGGCAACCGCCTATCTGAAATCAAACAATGTGGAATTCCACACATACAAGCTTCGAGAAGTAGAGCCGCTGCGAGTAGTCCTGCGCGGCCTCTACGAATCACTAACCACGGAGGTTATAGCTGAAAAGCTAATTGAATCCGGCTTCCACCCAACATCGGTTCACATGATGAGACATCCCCGAACCAGGGCCCCCATGCCGCTAATTCTAGTAGAACTTCCGAAGTCAGAAAAACGCATATTCGATATAGAGGAACTCTGTGACCTGCAAGTAATAGTAGTCACCACATAAAAGAACCTTCCCCATACAATGTCACAGGTGCCAAAAGTTCGGGCACTCCTAGAGCAATTGTCATGTATCCCCACGCTGCGTAAGGTGCAGTCAAAACCACCTGAGCTCTGAATGCCCCAAGACTCAAAAGGAGCCAATAGCCTGCTCCAATTGCAAAACCGCCGGACACACGGCCAGTTACCGTGGATGCCCGACCTTCCCAAAGCCCACTAAAGCCACCCCCAAGACCAAGCACGCAAATTACGCTGCGGCCTTGAAACCCGTCGCTTAAAAGCAGCCAGCACGGACCCCCAAGGCCACTCCGCCCACGACAGTGCCACCACCTACCCAGCCCCCCAAAACCTCCTAATCGACCCCAATCTACCAATTTTTATAGCTGGTGACCTATATGCCAAACACCCAAACTGGCACTCCCGTAACGCCAACACCAATGGCAGAACCCTATACAATCCTACTGCGACAACCATGCAAACTGCATAGTTGACGCTGCAGCTGAGCCAACACACTTCGGCAGTGTAGACAGACCCGACGTGCTTGACATAGCAATCTTGTCAAACATCCCGTTAATCTACGTAATTGCCGCCCACAACGACCTCTCGTCGGACAACCACCCAGTCGTCATGCAGCTCGGCTACGACAACGACGAACCTGACCCTCCAAGGAAAAAGGTCATTTGGCCGGTGTTCACAGAACACCTCCAAAACAGCCTTGGTCCCATTCCGACAATCCGCAGCATCTCCGATCTCGAGAACGCAGTGGACCATCTTCAGTCCAAAATCCAAAGTTCAACCGAACACGCATCGAGGACTTACTCCGCCCCAAACAATCTGCCCATGTTCCCGACTCGTATCAGGGAACTGATACAGGAAAAGAACAGAGCGCGGCGACAGGCCCACCGCACAAATAACCCCACTGACAAACGAAACGCCAACAGGCTGATTAAACTTGTCAGATCCACCCTGCTAGACCTCCGAAACTCCCGCTGGGAGGAACGCTTGCAGACCCTGTAGACCCATGATAACTCCATCTGGCAAATGGCCAAAGCCCTTCGCACCACAATCCCCCGACCTCCCCAATACATGGCCTGAACGGTGTCGCATACACCGATGCAGATAAGGCCTGCGCCTTCGCAGACTATCTAAAGCTGCAATTCAGCCCAAATTACAACAACGCTGATCTGCCCCATGTCAGAGAAACGCACCGTCAAGTCAGGCGGGCGCTTCTAAACCCCCCCAACTCCCATATCGAGCCCACATCATACGAGGAGGTATCAGAAATAACAAAGTCCCTAAAAAATAAGAAAGCTCCAGGATACGATGGAATCTCCAACGTAGCCCTAAAAAACTTCCCTCGCAAAACAGTGCTGTTCATAGTGACAATTATGAATCCCATGCTAAGACATTTCCCTTCCAAGTGGCAAATAGCGGACGTCATAAATATTATCAAACCAAGCAAAGACCCGATGTTCCCACAAAACTCCAGGCCCATAAGCCTGCTTCCTGTCCTCGGCACAATAGCCGAAAAACTCATCCAAAAAATGCTTTCCACCTTCATCTGAACCAAATTCTCCAAGACTAGCAATTCGGTTTCAGACACCAACACTCCACCACCGACCAACTCCTCCGAGTGGTCGAAAACATCACCCAGGGATTTAACTGGAAAAAATCCACAGGTGCAATATTCCTCGACATTGCTCAGGCGTTTGACAGGGTCTGGCATGCAGGCCTCCTTGACAAAATGATAAATTTCAACTTCCTCACGCCTCAGATACTTCTCATCAGGTCATACCTGAAAGAGAGAAAGTTCCAGGTCAAGCACAACGGTACTAGATCACCGATTCACTCAACCACAGCAGGCCTCCCACAAGGCTCAGCATCTCTCCCCTGCTATACAACATCCTGGTAGCAGACCTTCCACCACCTCCCCTAAATGTGTCATACGCATTGTACGCTGATGACACTACTATTCTCAGTAGTTCAACACAGCCGGAAATTATAACGGCACGTCAGCAAGCTGCCGTGGACGAGCTGCACGACCGGTTACGCAAATCGTGCCTAACCATAAACCCCGAGAAAAGCAAAGCAATTCTATTCACCAAGAGACACACACCTCATAGTCACGTAACCCTAAACAACACCCAGATTCCCTGGCAAGACTCCGTCAAATATCTCGGGGTTTACCTAGACAAACATCTAACATGGTTCCCCCACGTCCAATACGCCAGCAAAAAAGCTTCAAAGTTCTCACTTCTAAACAGAAGATCAGTACTGTCAATTGACAACAAACTGCTTCTATACAAAACAATCATCCGTCCAGCCCTGACCTATGCGGCACCCGCATGGACCACTGCTGCGAACACCCTTATCAAAACCCTGCAAATCATCCAGAACAACATTCTGAGAGGATTGTGTTTAAACAGCACTCCAGGGAGGTCTTTTATTACCTTACTTAAAATATTCTGCGAAGTACGCATGATCAATGCAATTAGTCATTACTGTGGCGAGAGGCCAGTGCACTTGCCACTTGACATTTGGCTGTCAGCCAAATCTGCACGTATGACGTAATGCCATATTGTATAGGTTAATTGCATTTTGGAGTTGGTTATTGTTGTTCGTTATTCGAAGAGACATTACCATTCAACCCGCTTTGTTTGATAATGCTGAAGTGATTATTTTTTTTAACAATTATAGTTTACAGTATCATGTTCTCTAATCACCTGTAAGTATTTATGGTTTTTTGTTTATATGTAATAGAATATGTTAACAACGTTATCTGCCCGATGAAAAACTTGAGGTATGAAAATTCTTTATCACAGTAAATGCGGAAGTAAAGTGCATAGTTTAAAAAGTATCTGCGTTTTCATTATTACAAAAAGAAATATACCGTAGCAGGTAACTTCCAACCCAACTTTTGTAGCATGTCTTTACCTCCAATTTACCAACAAATTGTTGTAAGATAAAATTACTGTTATGCCTATTCACATGCATATTTACATCTACATCTTTCTCTGTACATATTTTTCTTTATTTAAGAAATGTAGTTTCTGAGAGTTTCTATTTATAATCATTACTTACTATTTCCAGTGAAGGTCACACTGTGGAGCCTTGTGCTGCCTTTTTACAGTCCAGATGCAATAATCCGACGTGTAACAGATTCTATCAGTACAATATCTGTCATAATTATCAGAATGGACTGTGTAGCAGGAAAGACTGTCAACGTATACACATTAGCTCCACAGAGGAAGCTCAATATAGAAAGAGCTGCTTTATTACAGTGCATATTGCGAACGAAGCAGTGAAAACTTTTCAAATTGGGCTGATTTGCCAAAGAAACCTGCGAGGAAATTGCAGCCTTCCTTTAACTCGCTGTCCATTTCGCCATATAGACACTTTCAAAGGAATGTCCTGTGTGCAAGGAGCCTGTTGAGGAAGGCAAAGCAGAAATGTTTCAACATTGCAATCACCTGATTTGCCACAGCTGTGCTGTTCGATTGGAGACTGTCGATTTTAGTTTGAAGAAAAGGTGTCCAATTTGCCGGCAAGCTTCTCATATAGTTGATTTAATATAGAGGTAAATATTCACACATAAAATATACTTTGTTAATTATTGTTAAACGTGTGTTTGACTTAGAATAAAACACAAGGACCTTATTCCTTTGGTTGCCCTTTAAAATATTCACCAATGACAGTTTGAAAAAAATCCAATATAGTATCAACAAATCTTATTGCCAGAATAAAAGCATTTATTCATGCTAATATTACAGCCACCAATGTACACTTGCAGAAAGCATTTTTCTTTGTATAATTAAATGTACTACCTAAATATTGATAATGTATTGAAATTTTTCACCAAAGCAATGACCCAGTATATGCATTGATGTGACATACATAATAGTGTAGTTTGCCACCAGTACACTTAAACGATACAGAAGTAGGGAAAAATCAGATAATCATTAAATAAAAAAAGGTTTACTTCTTGATAGATGTCTAGAAAAGATGTAATATACTTTGACATATCGTTGACAATTATAACTGCTTGCTACAAGTATAGCAGAGGAAATCAGATTTGATCCCAGCGTGGATACAACTTTTTAATTGACGAAAAATTTTACAGGCTACATAAAAAAACATGATAAATGATAAGTTTCTTAGAAAACATTCACCAAGAACATGTTTTATCACGTTTTTCTTTCATGTCTGTTAGCTCATCCATTTTCTAAAGGTGATTTCATGCCATCGCTGCCTGGACCTGTACTTTTTATTGGATTGATGTAAGCCCCACGTCTAGTGTCGCCCAACAAACCTTGAGGTAAATGTAAGCAGTCACTCATAACATAGATTGTAAATTGAGGTCTAAGATTTAACTATCACAGTGAGAATGATATGTGCTTACTTCATTTGTAATGTCTAAAAATGTTTCCAACAATGCATTGGAACAATACAAATTATTAAAACATTAAAAAAGTATTTTCGAAATGTCATTTCGATTAAGGTACATCAGTTTTCTTTATTTCAAAAATATGTGTTTAGTAATGTTCAGATGTATCATTTCTTACTGTTTGCTTTAAAAGCCTTTTCCCCTTTCTGTGGCGATCTCCAACTTTTACGGTTGTCACAATCACATCAATGGGTAAAAAGATTTTACATCATATACAAACCAATTCTGCAAATACTGGCTCAAAAATTATCAATCTTCTTTTCAGGTATCATAGTCTGCGGCGTACAATTTAGGAAAACTTTTACATTTAGCAACCATATACATTTTCTGGTTTGTTTTTTATTGTCAGTACATATAGCTGTTGCAAATGTTATAAATACGAATAGATCATATGTCACTGACATTTTTAAATCGCTACTCTTATTAAATATTATGCGAATTTGACTGATAGTTGTATTAATATTGTTTCAGGTTAACGGCAAAGGAGCGCAGTTCTGCAGGTCTTCACTCCGAGTTATGCTGTAATAGACGAATCTCACCGACAGCTTGCTCAAGCTTACCATATTGTCTAAAGAACATTTTAATTTCAATAACCTGTGTTAAGACTGATTCATTTTGCAGTGTTTTCTTAGAGTATTTTTTTTTAATTGTATATTCACTTCTTCATGTCTGTATTTTAGGTTAGCCTTTGCAAATAGATAGCATCTTGCAACATTTAAAACTTTGCTTCAGAAATTTGTGACTTCGCTATAAGCTGTGCTTTTCATAAACCTAGCATTTTCACCACACCACCGAGCAAAACGATTTAAGTCTTCCTGTAAAAGTAAAGCGTCCTGTCTGGAACGAACAATCTTGAAAATTTTAATATCAGCAAACATCAAAATCTGACTATGCTTAAGTGAATGTATGACATCATTGATAAAAATATCAAAGAGGACTGGTCCACAATGTGAAACCTGAGGAACTCCTAAAGAAACAGTAATACTATCAGAAATGAAGTTTCTGATCTTTACACTCTGAGACCTGCCCGTAAGGAAGCTGCGCACCCAAGACAACAAATTGGCCTTAAAACCCAACAATGCAAGTTTTGACAATAATAAGGCGTGATTAACCTTATCAAACGCTTTGGAGAAATCTGTATACACCGAATCAACCTGTAACATATCCTCCAAAGCTGAGACCAATACATTCTGGTAAAGAAGGTTGGTTGTTGTAGATCTTTCTTTAAGAAAACCATGCTGCTGTTCGACGAAAACATGTCTGCATTCCCAAGTTATATGTCTAGAGGTAAATAAGTCAAGAAGTTTGGGTATATCTGACTGAATACAAACAGCTCTATAATTAGTGCACATGTGGAAACTCACCAGACAACAAAGACTTGTTAAAGAGAATCCTCAGTGGAATTGCCAAAGTGAAGGCTCAAGATTTTAACAGATGATTATATTTGCATCAACGTTATATATTAATTGAATATTTTTTTATATTATTTTTTTACATTATTAAGGATACTTCAATAATCATTTTAGGTCTTAGCTAATGTTTTATTTGGAAACACTGTGACAATTTCATTACATGGTAAAAGGTTGTAACTGTTTCACTTATAACCTTTTTCCATGAATTCAATGATAAAAGATGTCAAAAAATGTATTTCCACGAACATTTTTGGAGTATTTGTATCACATACATCTCGTATACCACATTTGAAGTAGCGTGTGGTGAACAAAAAACGGTGTAAATTATTCTTTGATACAGTAGATGAAATTTGTTATTTCTGAAATGTTTAAGATACAGGCTGTCCCACGTCGAATAATGTATTAGATTATTTCCGAAAATATACATTTTTGAGTGCTGAAAATTTGTATACGGGGGTTTCCGAAGATGCTCTATTTAATTGAAATAATTTCCAAAATGGCGGACTTCCGGTTACACCGTAAGTAGATAAAAACATCGTTATTTCAAATAGAAAACCCTGTATATTATTGCATTTTTAGAATACTCATCTAATTTTAGGTTAAAAGTAATTATGGTATGCTCTCCCTATCTTCAACTGTTTCCGAGTATTGTCAGTTTATCTGAGAATTCTGTTCAATGGAAGGCTGGCTTAATGAAGGTGATTTCGTGTCGTGTTAGGATGCTGAAAATTCTTTAATTTGTCAGACACCTCCCAAGGCCATTAAGCTTTGACATGATTGTGAGGAAAAATTGTTTCATATACAGGGTGTTTTGTAGGATGTATTAGAATTTGGTGTGCTTTAAACTAGAATAACTCACTTATTTCAAATGAAACACCCTGTATATAGAGCAGATACTTCTCTTTCAAACAGTATTAGCATTCCCTATACCTAAAGTTGATAATTGTTGAGGTATTTGCGGTTTACCAACAAAAAAAAAAGACAAATTTGGGAGTATGTCTAAAATCTGTATGAATTCAAAGAGTGCTATGTGATGTTTGACATTTTCACGTTTATTGTCAGTTTTATATTTGTCATTCACAACGTGAGTTATTTTGTCTTTGTTGTCTGAATTGATACGAATTCTACGTTATAATGGATAATGCTATTCAAACGAACAATTGCTGAATTTATTTTATTTTCATGGAGAGTGCAACAGAGTGGCCAGCAGAACATGTCTGCTGTTTAGTGATAGGTATCCCGAGTCCTCGTCAATGAATGCGTTGAAATTCAGACGTTATGAAACCAATTTCTTGAGAACGGGAAGTTGCACCATTAAACAAACATCAGGATCAGTTCTAGTTACAGAAGACGAAGACACACAAATGTCTGTGTTGTCTCATTTGGAAGCTCATCCAAAGGCGTCAATACGTTCAGCTGAACATGACATGAACATAGCACGTTCGTCCATACAGAGAATATTGTCCAAGCATAAGATGCATAATTATAAATTTATAAGTGTACAAGCTCTGGAACCGAACGACCCAACCCACCGAATTGAATTTTGTCACACTCTCCTTGAAAGACACCGCAACGATCCTTCATTTCTGAAAAGCATAATTTGGACCGACGAAACAAAGATGTCCCATGAAGGAATATTTAACAGAGATAATATTCACTACTAGGCTCAAGATAATCCTCATGTCAAAAGAGAACGCTGTTTTCAGAGAAAATTCAGCTTATACTTGTTTGATCTTCTGATGGATGATAAAATATCGTACTGCATTTACGATAATAATCTGACAGCTGTGCAATACCTAGAGATTTTGCGAACCACTGTCTGATTTCTTGGACAATTTACCACTTACCGCGTATGTCAATTGTTAGTATCAACTAAATGATGCTCCTGCGCATTATTCAGCAGAGGTGAGGAGCTTTTTAAATGATGAATTCGGAGAGAGGTGGAGGGGACGCGGTGAAACATACAATTGCCCCCCACGGTCGTCCGACCTCACTCCTCTGGATTTTTACCTATGGGGTAAATTGAAATCAGATGTTTATGCGACTCCAGTCAACACTAGGGGAGAACGTAAAGATAAGAGTCCATAATTGTTTAGATAATATTGATCCCGCAGAAATACGGTGTACAATAAGTGAAGGAGTTGTAATACGCTTAGAGCGATGTATTAGTACGAATGGTACACAATTTGAACAGTATAAATCATGAGTTTCTTAGCTAGTCATAATCATTTTCAACTTTCAATACTTTTGGTCATTCTCTGTTATTTGTTGAAATTTCATAAATATTAAATAATTATTTTTTTTTGGTAAACCGCAGATATCTCGACAATTATCAACATTAGGTATAGGGAATGCTAATACAGTTTGAAAGAGAATTATCTGCTCTATTCAACTAGAAGATAATATACTGGGTGTTCCATTTGAAATAAATGAGTTATTCTAGTTTAAAGCACACCAAATTATAATACATCCTACAAACCACTCTGTATATGAAACTTTTTTCCTTACAATCATGTCGAAGCTTGGAACGTGTCTGACAAAGTAAAGAATTTTCAGCATCCTAACACGACACGAAATTACCTTCATTAAGTCAGCCTCCCCTTGAACAGAATTCTCAAATAAATTGATATAACTCGAAAACAGTTGAAGATAGGGAGAGCATACCCTAATATATTAGATGGGTATTCTAAAAATGCAATAATATACAGGGTGTTCTATTTGAAATAACGATGTTATATCTATTTACGGTGTAACCGCAAGTCCGACATTTTGGAAATTATTTCCATTAAATAGAGCATCTTCGGAAACCCCCGTATACAAATTTTCAGCACTCAAAAATGTATATTTTCGGAAATAATCTAATACATTACTCGACGTGGGACAGCCTGTATGTTGGTTACAACGTTTCACCAGGGTTGTTCAAAGCGAAATGCTTGCAAATGGATCGGTTTCAAGTTTCATCGACGGTAAGCCTTTTAACCGATGTAAACGACGACACCGAATGAGGGCTTTAAGCTTACAAATTCTGCATTTTAGATCTTTTCTAACGTATACAAATCTTTAAATGTCTGATGACATACAAGAAGAAATAGAAAGATTACAAACTTGTCAGACGCCATTACTTTTTATTCATAATGAACATTTAAAAGAATTATGTAATGATTATGACAAAGGTTTTTTCGGAATAAAGCGCACTGGAAAACCGTTTTCGAAGCAACCTATCGATTTAACATTGGAACAAATTATCAATGCATATGCTGCAAGAAGGCTGGCAGGTATTATACATTTAACTAATTCTATTTCAACTCGTAAACGCTGGGCAAGAAGCCAACGACATCCGCTCAACCATCATTACACACGTTCTGGAAGAACTAGGAATCACCAAAAAGCAAAATAATTCAGCAGAATTGCAGCCTCACAAGATCAAAACAAGTAGTGAAAAACTTGAAAAGTTTATTAAGTTGTTCGATCAATATGTTTATCCATTCAGCCCTGAATTCTCTCCAAATCAGATATTTATATTTAACATTGATTCTGGGAAAGCTGCTGCAGCTCAAGTTGATGAATTTCTTTTAAAAATTGAAAAAATTGGCAACGAAAAACGAAATACTTTTATATCAGAATGTGCATCGGATCCTAAACGATTTCAAAAATCAATTAAAAAAACACCAATACACAATTTCTCAAGTCAACTCGAAAAGAAGAAATCTGTTCAAGTCTGAGGAAAGGATCAAGAAATTAAGGTACAGCGAGATTTATTCGGGCGTTTATTAGGTATTTCAATGGACCACAAAATTGATGTACTTAAAATTGTATCTTATCCGTTAACTCATGTATCTCTAGCTTTATGTCATTTAAATGGTGGTATCTGTAAAGCTGACAAATCCGTACTTGTTGACAATATTCGAGCAAAATTAGATGAGAAATTGTCTCATCTTACACAGCATTGCAAATACTGTGCAGTATTGAAGTTGTTGAAATTGAAATAAACTTTGCCCAAAATTGATACGATAATAATCCAGTTACACTGATAGTGCACAGAAACTTAAGTTTACATTAATAATTGATGCGCAATGATGCTTTATATAAAACGTGAGAAAAAATTCAACATTTCATTTTATACAGCATAAAAAACAATTTAATGCAAGCTTGATCAACAGTTGTTTAAAAAAAAAGAGAAGCTTACACAAATCTTCACAAATTTAGTGGTGTAAAATTAGGTGAACATACTTTCTCGGAATTCAGCAACATTTGCTATTCCACAATATTCGAAAAAAATTAGATGAGAAATTGTCTCATCTTACACAGCATTGCAAATACTGCGCAGTATTGAAGTTCTTGAAATTGAAATAAAGTTTGCCCAAAATTGATAGAGGAAAGTGCCCTAATCCGGGCCCCTCCCTTAAAGCGGGCCCCCCTGTTGCTGGATCAGCATAGTGCTGTCATCTTTCGGAAACACTTTTAACTGATAGTTTATTATACGGTCGCATGAGTCCCGCCAGCCGTAGTCGGTATCTTCACTTGTTACCGAACTTTCGCATGTTTCTCAGATTGTTCAACCACAAAGTTTTTTCGTGTTTGTGTTTACATCGAATTATTGACGCTGTATTTTTCGGTAAGTCCTTTAAACTATATATATTCTTAAACGGCATTGTGAGAGCTATCTGATTATGGTATCGCAATTTAGTTTGCATGCTCAGGCAAAAAGTTGTGGGGTCTCGAAAAATGACTACGTTGGTGCCTAACTCGGGCCCCCTCAAGGTTCCTAAAGCGGGCCCCCCATATTGTAATGTTAAATGCCCCAAATGGGTTAATTTTGGGAAGGTCTTATCTTCTTGGAATTATGTTGCAGATTCCAACGATAGAATGCCGAAAACAACTAAGTTAAGATCCTGGTCCTCAGCAGACATGGCGAAAGCTATTAATGCTGTTCGGGAAAAAAAGTTGGGATTGAAGAAGGCCAGTAGAATGTACAACGTGCCTAGGTCGACGCTTCAAAGGTTGGCAAAAGAAAAATATGGAACCCCCATGGAGGCAGCACAAACCAAAGTGGGTAGACCTACAGTTTTGTGCAAAAACCTGGAGGATGAATTAGTGGATTATTGTTTAGCTATGGAAGCCTCATTTGTTGGGCTTACTCGAGTAGACTTGCGAAGAATGGCTCTTCAGATAGCTGAAAGGAATAATATCAAACATCCTTTTAGCAATGAAATGGCTGGGAAAAAATGGGTGAAACTTTTTTTACAACGCCACAAATCAAAATTGTCTGAAAGGAAGCCTACAGGGACATCCTATTCTAGAGCCTTGGGATTCAGTAAAGACAATACTGAAAAATTCTTCAAACTGCTTGAAGGCATTCATGAAAAAGGCAAATACACTCCCAACAGAATCTACAATGTAGATGAGAGTGGGATCACGATTGTGCAATCTAAAGTGGCGAAAGTAATTGGTTTGCGTGGTAAAAGACAGGTAGTGGCGTTAACATCTGCGGAACGGGGAGCACTAATTACAATCGTTGTGTGCATGAATGCTGCTGGTTCATTCGTTCCCCCCTTGGTAGTATTTCCACGGAAAAATATGAACGTTCAACTACAAAGAGGGGCTCCACCGGGAACAATTTTTGCAGCTCACCCCTCAGGATGGATCCAGACTAATATTTTTACCAAGTGGTTTGAACATTTTATACAGTTTGTCAAGCCTACAGAGGACAATCCTGTGCTTCTAATTTTGGATGGTCATTACAGTCATACGCAAAACATTGATTTAATCGACTTGGCTAGGACAAATCACGTTACAATCGTTTCACTGCCTCCACACTCGTCACACAAGATGCAACCTCTGGACAGAACTTTCATGGGCCCCCTAAAGACGTATTACAGCGAAGAAATCAGGCAGTGGTTACGCCACAATGATCGTTCTGTAAGTGCCTTTGATGTGATGGAGTTGTTTGGAAGAGCTTATATCAGGTGCCAGACCGCTCAAATTGCAATCAACGGGTTTCGAGTGACAGGCATTTACCCCATGGACAGAAACAAATTTACGGATGCAGAATACATGGAAGAAGCCAGCAAGCTGCAGAAGATGCATAACTCTCAACAAGGAGTAAATGAAAAAGAACAAGAGCATAAAGAAGATAATGCCAGTGAACAAGTCGTAGACCTAGCAGATCTCAATAAGGCATCAACATCTGAAACGTGTCATGTTGCTGTGCCCTCGACATCCGGTTTGTCATCACGAGAAATATCAGAAAGTGGGTCGAAGGCTTTTCAGACAAGCCCATTCCAATTCGCCCCCATTCCGCGCATAAAGAAGAGGGCCTCTACCAGGGGACGAAAGGCATGCAGTTCTGCAATAATAACTTCCTCCCCATATAAAACTAATTTAGAACAAGCTATAGAAGCTAGAGCTCATCCGAATCCACAATCAAAACCGCCAGCATGTAGTCGTCGCCGTGGGCGTGGATCAACATCTGTTCCAAAGGCTACACAACAACCAAAGTCAAGGCAGGAGGCAGTAAAAAAACGTCTTAACATGACTGAATATTCTAGCAGTGAAGAATCGAACGGCGATGTATCCTCAGGTTCTTCCGAACTAGAAGCTTCTCCGGGAATATCGCCATCAGATAATGACGATGCAGAGTGTATGTTCTGCAATATAAAATTTTCCCAAGACACTAGGGGCGAGCTGTGGGTTATGTGCATGATGTGTTCATTGTGGGCCCATGTTGATTGTGCAGGAGCTGAGAAAGATGCGTACATTTGCGATTTCTGCAAATAAATAACATTTTTTGAGTTTTTGAGTAATTTGTTTTTTCGCATTAGTTTTTTTTTTGTTTTTTTTTTAATTTTTTGTATTCTTGAAACATTAAATAGTGTAGGTTGCAATAGGTTTACAATGTTTTATTTATAATATCCCCATTTTTATCACCATTCAACATTTCTCATTTTGTTGGCTTGGGGCCCACTTTAGGAACCCTCTTTTAGAAATCGATAAAACACAGTGTTTGCTGAGAACATTTTTTTCTCCGAATTTTTTTCATTCTCTAAGCCAAGTGAAATATATTTGATGGGTAACTATATAAACTATACCTTAGAGCTACAAAAATATTTCTGCCCCCAATATTGTAGTTTGTAGTTGCCAAAAACCAAATGGGGGCCCGGGTTTGGGTACTCTCCTCTACGATAATAATCCAGTTACACTGATAGTGCACAGGAACTTAAGTTTACATAATTAGTTGATGCACAATGATGCTTTACATAAAACGTAGAAAAAAATTCGATAACATTTCATTTTATACAGCCTATCAAACAATTTAATGCAAACTTGATCAAAGCTTGTTTTAAAAAATAGAGAAGCTTACACAATCTTCAGTAATTTAGTGGTGTAAAATAAAGTGAATATACTTTCTCAGAATTCAGCAACATTTCCTATTTCACAATCTTCGAACAAAACTAGATGAGAAATTGTCTCCTCTTACACAGCATTGTAAATACTGTGCGGTATTGAAGTTGTTGAAATTGAAATAAACTGCCCAAAATTGATACGATAATAATCCAGTTACACTGATAGTGCACAGAAACTTAAGTTTACATTAATAATTGATGCGCAATGCTTTACATGAAACGTGAGAAAAAATTCAACATTTCATTTTATACAGCATATAAAACAATTTAATGTAAGCTTGATCAACGGTTGTTTAAAAAAATAGAAAAGCTTACACAATCTTCAGAAACTTAGTGGTGTAAAATTAAGTCAACATACTTTCTCAGAATTCAGCAACATTTGCTATTTCACAATATTCAAACAAAACTAGATGAGAAATTGTCTCATCTTACACAGCATTGAAAATACTGTGAAGTATTGAAGTTGTTGAAATTGAAATAAACTTTGCCCAAAATTGATACGATAATAATCCAGTTACACTGGTAGTGTACAGAAACTTAATCTTACATTAATAATTGATGCGCAATGCTTTACATGAAACGTGAGAAAAAATTAAACATTTAATTTTATACAGCATATAAAACAATTTAATGCAAGCTTGATCAACGGTTGTTTAAAAAAAATATAGAAGCTTACACAATCTTCACATAGTGGTGTAAAATTAGGTGAACATACTTTCTCGGAATTCAGCAACATTTGCTATTCCGCAATATCCGAACAAAACTAGATGAGAAATTGTCTCATCTCGCACAGCATTGAAAATACTGTGAAGTATTAAAGTTGTTGAAATTGAAATAAATTAATACGATAATAATCCAGTTACACTGGTAGTGCACAGAAACTTAAGTTTACATTAATAATTGATGCGCAATGATGCTTCACATATAACGTGAGAAAAAAATCAACATTTCATTTTATACAGCATATAAAACAATTTAATGCAAGCTTGATCAACGGTTGTTTAAAAAAATATATAGAAGCTTACACAATCTTCACAAATTTAGTGGTGTAAAATTAGGTGAACATACTTTCTCAGAATTCAGCAACATTTACTATTCCAAAATATTCGAACAAAATTAGATGAGAAATTGTCTCCTCTTACACAGCATTGCAAATACTGTGCAGTATTGAAGTTGTTGAAATTGAAATAAACTTTGCCCAAAATTGATACGATAATAATCCAGTTACACTGGTAGTGCACAGAAACTTAAGTTTACATTAATAATTGATGCGCAGTGATGTTTTACATAAAACGTGAAAAAAAATTCTACATGTCTTTTTATACAGCATATAAAACAATTTAATGTAAGCTTGATCAACGGTTGTTTAAAAAAATAGAAAAGCTTAGACAATCTTCAGAAACTTAGTGGTGTAAAATTAAGTCAACATACTTTCTCAGAATTCAGCAACATTTGCTATTTCACAATATTCGAACAAAATTAGATGAGAAATTGTCCCATCTTACACAGCATTGCAAATACTGTGAAGTATTGAAGTTGTTGAAATTGAAATAAACTGCCCAAAATTGATACGATAATAATCCAGTTACACTGATAGTGCACAGGAACTTAAGTTTACATTAATAATTGATGGGCAATGATGCTTTACATAAAACGTGAGAAAAAAATCAACATTGCATTTTATACAGCATATAAAACAATGTAATGCAAGCTTGATCCACGGTTGTTTAAAAAAAATATAGAAGCTTACACAATCTTCACAAGTTTAGTGGTGTAAAATTAAGTCAACATACTTTCTCAGAATTCAGCAACATTTGCTATTTCACAATATTCGAACAAAATTAGATGAGAAATTGTCTCATCTTACACAGCATTGCAAATACTGTGAAGTATTGAAGTTGTTAAAATTGAAATAAACTTTGCCCAAAATTGATACGATAATAATCCAGTTACACTGATAGTGCACAGAAACTTAAGTTTACATTAATAATTGATGCGCAATGATGCTTTACATAAAACGTGAGAAAAAAAACAACATTGCATTTTATACAGCATATAAAACAATTTGATGCAAACTTTATCAAAAGTTGTTTAAAAAAATAGAGAAGTTTACACAATCTTCAGACAATTAGCGGTGTAAAATTAAGTGAACATAATTTCACAGAATTTAGCGACATTTGCTATTTCACAATATTCGAAGAAAATTAGATGAGAAATTATCTCATCTTACACAGCATTTAAAATACTGTGAAGTATTGAAGTTGTTGAAATTGAAATAAACTTTGCCCAAAATTGATACGATAATAATCCAGTTACACTAATAGTGCACAGAAACTTAAGTTTACATTATTAATTGATGCGCAATGGTGCTTTACATAAAACGTGAACAAAATTCAACATTTCATTTTATACAGCATATAAAACAATTTAATGCAAGATTGATCAACGGTTGTTTAAAAAAATAGAAAAGTTTACACAATCTTCACAAATTTAGTGGTGTAAAATTAGGTGAACATACTTTCTTAGAATTCAGCAACATTTGCTATTCCACAATATTGGAACAAAATTAGATGAGAAATTGTCCCATCTTACACAGCATTGCAAATACTGTGAAGTATTGAAGTTAATGAAATTGTAATAAAGTTTGTCCAAAATTGATACGATAATAATCCAGTTACACTGGTAGTGCACAGAAACTTAAGTTTACATTAATAATTGATGCGCAATGATGCTTCACATAAAACGTGAGAAAAAAATCAACATTTCATTTTATACAGCATATAAAACAATTTAATGCAAGCTTGATCAACGGTTGTTTAAAAAAAATATAGAAGCTTACACAATCTTTACAAATTTAGTGGTGTAAAATTAGGTGAACATACTTTCTCAGAATTCAGCAACATTTGCTATTCCACAATATTCAAACAAAATTAGATGAGAAATTGTCTTATCTTACACAGCATTGCAAATACTGTGCAGTATTGAAGTTGTTGAAATTGTAATAAACCTTGCGCAAAATTGATACGATAATAATCCAGTTACACTGATAGTGCACAGAAACTTAAGTTTACATTAATAATTGATGCGCAGTGATGCTTTACATAAAACGTGAAAAAAAATTCTACATGTCATTTTATACAGCATATAAAACAATTTAATGTAAGCTTGATCAAAGGTTGTTTAAAAAATATAGAAAAGCTCACACAGTCTTCAGAAACTTGGTGGTGTAAAATTAAGTCAACATACTTTCTCAGAATTCAGCAACATTCGCTATTTCACGATGTTCGAACAAAACTAGATGAGAAATTGTCTCATCTTACACAGCATTGAAAATACTGTGAAGTATTGAAATTGTTGAAATTGAAATAAACTTTGCCCAAAATTGATACGATAATCCAGTTACACTGATAGTGCACAGAAACTTAAGTTTACATTAATAATTGATGCGCAGTGATGCTTTACATAAAACGTGAAAAAAAATTCTACATGTCATTTTATACAGCATATAAAACAATTTAATGTAAGCTTGATCAAAGGTTGTTTAAAAAATATAGAAAAGCTCACACAGTCTTCAGAAACTTGGTGGTGTAAAATTAAGTCAACATACTTTCTCAGAATTCAGCAACATTTGCTATTTCACAATGTTCGAACAAAACTAGATGAGAAATTGTCTCATCTTACACAGCATTGCAAATACTGTGAAGTATTGAAGTTGTGGAAAATGAAATAAACTTTGCCCAAAATTGATACGATAATAATCCAGTTACACTGATAGTGCACAGAAACTTAAGTTTACATTAATAATTGATGCGCAATGCTTTACATAAAACGTGAGAAAAAATTCAACATTTCATTTTATACAGCATATAAAACAATTTAATGCAAGCTTGATCCACGGTTGTTTAAAAAAAATATAGAAGCTTACACAATCTTCACAAATATAATGGTGTAAAATTAGGTAAACATACTTTCTCAGAATTCAGCAACATTTGCTATTCCACAATATTCGAACAAAACTAGATGAGAAATTGTCTCATCTTACACAGCATTGAAAATACTGTGAAGTATTGAAGTTGTTGAAATTGAAATAAACTTTGCCCAAAATTGATACGATAATAATCCAGTTACACTGGTAGTGCACAGAAACTTAAGTTTACATTAATAATTGATGCGCAATGATGCTTCACATAAAACGTGAGAAAAAAATCAACATTTCATTTTATACAGCATATAAAACAATTTAATGCAAGCTTGATCAACGGTTGTTTAAAAAAAAAATATAGAAGCTTACACAATCTTCACAAATTTAGTGGTGTAAAATTAGGTGAACATACTTTCTCAGAATTCATCAACATTTGCTATTCCACAATATTCAAACAAAATTAGATGAGAAATTGTCTCATCTTACACAGCATTGCAAATACTGTGAAGTATTGAAGTTGTTGAAATTGTAATAAACCTTGCGCAAAATTGATACGATAATAATCCAGTTACACTGATAGTGCACAGAAACTTAAGTTTACATTAATAATTGATGCGCAGTGATGCTTTACATAAAACGTGAAAAAAAATTCTACATGTCATTTTATACAGCATATAAAACAATTTAATGTAAACTTGATCAAAGGTTGTTTAAAAAATATAGAAAAGCTCACACAGTCTTCAGAAACTTGGTGGTGTAAAATTAAGTCAACATACTTTCTCAGAATTCAGCAACATTTGCTATTTCACAATGTTCGAACAAAACTAGATGAGAAATTGTCTCATCTTACACAGCATTTCAAATACTGTGCAGTACTGAAGTTGTTGAAATTGAAATAAACTTTGCCCAAAATTCATACGATAATAATCCACTTACACTGATAGTGCACAGAAACTTAAGTTTACATGAATAATTGATGCGCAATGATGATTTACATAAAACGTGAAGAAAATTCAACATTTCATTTTATACAGCATATAAAACAATTTAATGTAAGCTTGATCAACGGTTGTTTAAAAAAATAGAAAAGCTTAGACAATCTTCAGAAACTTAGTGGTGTAAAATTAAGTCAACATACTTTCTCAGAATTCAGCAACATTTGCTATTTCACAATATTCGAACAAAATTAGATGGGAAATTGTCCCATCTTACACAGCATTTAAAATACTGTGAAGTATTGAAGTTGTTGAAATTGAAATAAACTGCCCAAAATTGATACGATAATAATCCAGTTACACTGATAGTGCACGGAAACTTAAGTTTACATTAATAATTGATGGGCAATGATGCTTTACATAAAACGTGAGAAAAAAATCAACATTGCATTTTATACAGCATATAAAACAATGTAATGCAAGCTTGATCCACGGTTGTTTAAAAAAAATATAGAAGCTTACACAATCTTCACAAGTTTAGTGGTGTAAAATTAAGTCAACATACTTTCTCAGAATTCAGCAACATTTGCTATTTCACAATATTCGAACAAAATTAGATGAGAAATTGTCTCATCTTACACAGCATTGCAAATACTGTGAAGTATTGAAGTTGTTAAAATTGAAATAAACTTTGCCCAAAATTGATACGATAATAATCCAGTTACACTGATAGTGCACAGAAACTTAAGTTTACATAAATAATTGATGCGCAATGATGATTTACATAAAACGTGAGAAAAAAAAAACAACATTGCATTTTATACAGCATATAAAACAATTTGATGCACACTTTATCAAAAGTTGTTTAAAAAAATAGAGAAGTTTACACAATCTTCAGACAATTAGTGGTGTAAAATTAAGTGAACATAATTTCACAGAATTTAGCGACATTTGCTATTTCACAATATTCGAAGAAAATTAGATGAGAAATTATCTCATCTTACACAGCATTTAAAATACTGTGAAGTATTGAAGTTGTTGAAATTGAAATAAACTTTGCCCAAAATTGATACGATAATAATCCAGTTACACTGATAGTGCACAGAAACTTAAGTTTACATTAATAATTGATGCGCAGTGATGCTTTACATAAAACGTGAAAAAAAATTCTACATGTCATTTTATACAGCATATAAAACAATTTAATGTAAACTTGATCAAAGGTTGTTTAAAAAATATAGAAAAGCTCACACAGTCTTCAGAAACTTGGTGGTGTAAAATTAAGTCAACATACTTTCTCAGAATTCAGCAACATTTGCTATTTCACAATGTTCGAACAAAACTAGATGAGAAATTGTCTCATCTTACACAGCATTTCAAATACTGTGCAGTATTGAAGTTGTTGAAATTGAAATAAACTTTGCCCAAAATTCATACGATAATAATCCACTTACACTGATAGTGCACAGAAACTTAAGTTTACATGAATAATTGATGCGCAATGATGCTTTACATAAAACGTGAAGAAAATTCAACATTTCATTTTATACAGCATATAAAACAATTTAATGTAATAATGATAAAAGGTTGTTTAAAAAAATAGAAAAGCTTACACAATCTTCAGAGACTTAGTGGTGTAAAATTAAGTCAACATACTTTCTCAGAATTCAGCAACATTTGCTATTCAACAATATCCGAACAAAACTAGATGAGAAATTGTCTCATCTTACACAGCATTGCAAATACTGTGAAGTATTGAAGTTGTTGAAATTGAAATAAACTTTGCCCAAAATTGATACGATAATAATCCAGTTACACTGGTACTGCACAGAAACTTAAGTTTACATTAATAATTGATGCGCAGTGATGCTTTACATAAAACGTGAGAAAAACTACAACATTTCACTTTATACAGCATAAAAACAATTTAATGCCAGCTTGATCAAAGGTTGTTTAAAAAAATAGAGAAGCTTACACAATCTTCACAAATTTAGTGGTGTAAAATTAGGTGAACATACTTTCTCAGAATTCAGCAACATTTGCTATTCCACAATATTCGAACAAAATTAGATGAGAAATTGTCTCATCTTGCACAACATTGAAAACACTGTGGAGTATTGAAGTTATTGAAATTGAAATAAACTTTGCCCAAAATTGATACGATAATAATCCAGTTACACTGATAGTGCACAGAAACTTAAGTTTACATTAATAATTGATACGCAGTGATGCTTTACATAAAACGTGAAAAAAAATTCTAAATGTCATTTTATACAGCATATAAAACAATTTAATGTAAGCTTGATCAAAGGTTGTTTAAAAAATATAGAAAAGCTCACACAGTCTTCAGAAACTTGGTGGTGTAAAATTAAGTCAACATACTTTCTCAGAATTCAGCAACATTTGCTATTTCACAATGTTCGAACAAAACTAGATGAGACATTGTCTCATCTTACACAGCATTGCAAATACTGTGAAGTATTGAAGTTGTTGAAATTGAAATAAACTTTGCCCAAAATTGATACGATAATAATCCAGTTACACTGATAGTGCACAGAAACTTAAGTTTACATTAATAATTGATGCGCAATGCTTTACATGAAACGTGAGAAAAAATTCAACATTTCATTTTATACAGCATATAAAACAATTTAATGCAAGCTTGATCAACGGTTGTTTAAAAAAACAGAAAAGCTTACACAATCTTCAGACAATTAGTGGTGTAAAATTAAGTGAACATAATTTCACAGAATTCAACGACATTTGCTATTTCACAATATTCGAAGAAAATTAGATGAGAAATTATCTCATCTTACACAGCATCTAAAATACTGTGAAGTATTGAAGTTATTGAAATTGAAATAAACTTTGCCCAAAATGGATACGATAATAATCCAGTTACACCAATAGTGCACAGAAACTTAAGTTTACATTATTAATTGATGCGCAATGATGCTTTACATAAAACGTGAACAAAATTCAACATTTCATTTTATACAGCATATAAAACAATTTAATGCAAGATTGATCAACGGTTGTTTAAAAAAATAGAAAAGTTTACACAATCTTCACAAATTTAGTGGTGTAAAATTAGGTGAACATACTTTCTCAGAATTCAGCAACATTTGCTATTTCACAGTATTCGAACAAAATTAGATGAGAAATTGCCCCATCTTACACAGCATTGAAAATACTGTGAAGTATTGAAATTGTAATATAGTTTGTCCAAAATTGATACGATAATAATCCAGTTACACTGATAGTGCACTGAAACTTAAGTTTACATTAATAATTGATGCGCAATGATGCTTTACATAAAACGTATAAATAATTCAATGACATTTAATTTTATACCGCATATAAATTGATTGATGCAAACTTTATCAAAAGTTGTTTAAAAAAATAGAGAAGTTTACACAATCTTCAGACAATTAGTGGTGTAAAATTAAGTGAACATAATTTCACAGAATTCAGCGACATTTGCTAATTCACAATATTCGAAGAAAATTAGATGAGAAATTATCTCATCTTACACAGCATCTAAAATACTGTGAAATATTGAAGTTGTTGAAATTGAAATAAATTTTGCCCAAAATGGATACGATAATAATCCAGTTACACCAATAGTGCACAGAAACTTAAGTTTACATTATTAATTGATGCGCAATGATGCTTTACATAAAACGTGAACAAAATTCAACATTTCATTTTATACAGCATATAAAACAATTTAATGCAAGATTGATCAACGGTTGTTTAAAAAAATATAAAAGTTTACACAATCTTCACAAATTTAGTGGTGTAAAATTAGGTGAACATACTTTCTCAGAATTTAGCAACATTTGCTATTTCACAGTATTCGAACAAAATTAGATGAGAAATTGTCCCATCTTACACAGCATTGCAAATACTGTGAAGTATTGAAGTTATTGAAATTGTAATAAAGTTTGTCCAAAATTGATACGATAATAATCCAGTTACACTGATAGTGCACAGGAACTTAAGTTTACATTATTAGTTGATGCACAATGATGCTTTACATAAAACGTAGGAAAAATTCAATGACATTACATTTTATATAGCATATAAAACAGTTGAACCCATTAGTGCATAATGTCCCTCATAGGGGACATCCATCCTAGATGGTACTGTATAATGTGACTTAAAACAACCTCAAATGGCCATGTCATAAACCCTCGAGTGTCAGCTTGCTTGTAAACAAGTCGTTCTGCAAATAGTTTGTATCTTTTGTATTTGGCGAGTGCCAATGGACGCATCTCAGTACAGCCGTAGGCGTGGCGGGTAGGTCTTTTGGTAATAAATTCCACCCTCTGTGCAATCAACCAAACCATTTTGTTCAACAACTGCACATGCAACAATAACCTGATTGACAAATTAAATGAAAAACACTTAAGGTTTTTCGCAAATAAAGAACTGAAGAATCATTATCAGTAACAAGTACAAAAATTATAACTCTTTTTCGTAAGTGTAATAATCTGTAGAAAAACAAAGAAAACCCTTTCTTATCTTTGGGAGTCAAATTCTCAGAACTCACTGCTCAAATATAAAAAATAAGACACCGTTGAAAATATATTTACACCAGCACTAAAATGATGTGCTACTTAAGCTGTAAAATGAATATCATGAAGCACAGCGTTACACAACACTGTCCATTAAACAGGGTTCTCACTAAAAACAGCCTATCAATTTCCCTGACATGCCAAAACCTGTTTCCCTGACTTTGATCTACAATCTGCCCCCAAAATATGTAACACACAGAATAGAACAGTAGGTCATCGCCTCATAACGGAAAACACGCTTTCCCATTTCAAATACAAAGCAGCCAATTACTGCAAAATAAAAAAAGTTGTGGTTTTGTGAAAACGAAATCGCATAAATAAATGGTTCAGAATTGCACAAAAAGCAAACATTGTTTTAATAACAAAAAAATTATGGAAGTTGTGAAAAAAATACGTTTACAGATCAAAAATTACCTTTGAATGCGAGTTCTGCTTTGAGAGTTTCAATTGTTTATCATAAAGGGGAAACAAATAATTGTTCTCCAAGGGACAAAAATTCCCTGACTCTCATTTCCCTGACACAATTTTTTATCTACAAATTCACTGACTTCCCGGTTTCACCTGTTTTCCAGAAGAGTGGCCGTCTATTTAAAGATTCTTACAAAATAACAGAAGAAAAAAGTATCGCTTCTCTACATGTCAAAAACTGTAAACACATAACTTGTTTAAATGATACAAAAGAGAGTACAAACTGTAAAATAAATACCATCTAGCAGCACAGCGTTACACATTACACTGTAATTTAAAGATTCTTACAAAATAAACAAGCACAAGGAAAGTGACGCTTATCTACAGTCAAAAACTGTCAAATTATTCTCGCAGATATAAAGGCTTGCACCTAAATTGTTTAAATGATTCTTGCAAAAGAAGTACCAACTGTAAAATAAATATCATGAAGCACAGTGTTACATTACACTGTCATTCAAAGATTCTTCCAAAATGAACAAGCACAAGGAAAGTATCCCTTATCTACATGTCAAAAACTATGTAATTGTACTCATAGATGTAAAGGCTTTCACCTAAGTTGTTTAAATAGTTCTTACAAAAGAAAGTACAAACCGTAAAATAAATATCATAAAACACAGCGTTACATTACACTGTCATTCAAAGATTCTTATAAAATAAACAAGCACAAGGAAAGTATCCCTTATCTACATGTCAAAAACTATGTAATTGTACGCATAGATATGAAGGCTTTCACCTAAATTGTTTAAATGATTCTTGCAAAAGAAGTACAAACTGTAAAATAAATATCATGAAGCACAGTGTTACATTACACTGTCGTTCAAAAATTCTTCTAAAATCAACAAGCACAAGGAAAATATCCCTTATCTCCATGTCAAAAACTATGTAATTGTTCTCATAAATATGAATGCTTTCACCTAAATTGTTTAATTTTTTCTTGCAAAAGAAAGTACAAACTGTAAAATAAATATCATGAAGCACAGAGTTACATTACACTGTCGTTCAAACATTCTTATAAAATCAACAAGCACAAGGAAAGTATCTCTTATGTAGGCTTTCACCTAAATTGTTTAAATGATTCTTGCAAAAGAAAGTACAAACTGTAAAATAAATATCATGAAGCACAGCGTTACATTACACTGTCGTTCAAAGATTCTTATAAAATCAACAAGCACAAGGAAAGTATCCCTTATTTACATGTCAAAAACTATGTAATTGTACTCATAGATATGAAGGCTTTCACCTTATTTTGTTTAAATGATTCTTGCAAAAGAAAGTACAAACTGTAAAATAAATATCATCAAGCACAGCGTTACATTACACTGTCGTTCAAAGATTCTTATAAAATCAACAAGCACAAGGAAAGTATCCCTTATCTACATGTCAAAAACTATGTAATTGTACTCATAGATGTGAAGATTTTCACCTCAATTGTTTAAATGATTCTTACAAAAGAAGTACAAACTGCAAAATAAATATCATGAAGCACAGCGTTACATTACACTGTCGTTCAAAGATTCTTATAAAATAAACAAGCACATAGAAAGTATCTCTTATCTACAATTTAGAAACTATGTAATTGTACGCATAGATATGAAGGCTTTCACCTAAATTGTTTAAATGATTCTTGCAAAAGAAAGTACAAACTGTAAAATAAATATCATGAAGCACAGCGTTACATTACATTGTCATTCAAAGATTCTTCTAAAATAAACAAGCACAAGGAAAGTATCTCTTATGTACGCTTTCACCTAAATTGTTTAAATGATTCTTGCAAAAGAAAGTACAAACTGTAAAATAAATATCATGAAGCACAGCGTTACATTACACTGTCGTTCAAAGATTCTTATAAATCAACAAGCACAAGGAAAGTATCCCTTATCCACATGTCAAGAACTATGTAATTGTTCTCATAAATATGAATGCTTTCACCTAAATTGTTTAAATGATTCTTGCAAAAGTACAAACTGTAAAATAAATATCATGAAGCACAGCGTTACATTACACTGTCGTTCAAAGATTCTTATATAATAAACAAGCATAAGGAAAGTATCCCTTATCTACATGTCAAAAACCATGTAATTGTTCTCATAAATATGAATGCTTTCACCTAAATTGTTTAAATGATTCTTGCAAAAGTACAAACTGCAAAATAAATATCATGAAGCACAGCGTTACATTACACTGTCGTTCAAAGATTCTTCTAAAATAAACAAGCACAAGGAAAGTATCCCTTATCTACATGTCAAAAACTATGTAATTGTTCTCATAAATATGAATGCTTTCACCTAAATTGTTTAAATGATTCTTGCAAAAGTACAAACTGTAAAATAAATATCATGAAGCACAGCGTTACATTACACTGTCGTTCAAAGATTCTTCTAAAATAAACAAGCACAAGGAAAGTATCCCTTATCTACATGTCAAAAACTATGTAATTGTTCTCATAAATGTGAATGCTTTCACCTAAATTGTTTAAATGATTCTTGCAAAAGTACAAACTGCAAAATAAATATCATGAAGCACAGCGTTACATTACACTGTCGTTCAAAGATTCTTCTAAAATAAACAAGCACAAGGAAAGTATTCCTTATCTACATGTCAAAAACTATGTAATTGTTCTCATAAATATGAATGCTTTCACCTAAATTGTTTAAATGATTCTTGCAAAAGTACAAACTGCAAAATAAATATCATGAAGCACAGCGTTACATTACACTGTCGTTCAAAGATTCTTCTAAAATAAACAAGCACAAGGAAAGTATCCCTTATCTACATGTCAAAAACTATGTAATTGTTCTCATAAATATGAATGCTTTCACCTAAATTGTTTAAATGATTCTTGCAAAAGTACAAACTGCAAAATAAATATCATGAAGCACAGCGTTACATTACACTGTCGTTCAAAGATTCTTCTAAAATAAACAAGCACAAGGAAAGTATCCCTTATCTACACGTCAAAAACTATGTAATTGTTCTCATAAATATGAATGCTTTCACCTAAATTGTTTAAATGATTCTTGCAAAAGTACAAACTGCAAAATAAATATCATGAAGCACAGCGTTACATTACACTGTCGTTCAAAGATTCTTCTAAAATAAACAAGCACAAGGAAAGTATCCCTTATCTACATGTCAAAAACTATGTAATTGTTCTCATAAATATGAATGCTTTCACCTAAATTGTTTAAATGATTCTTGCAAAAGTACAAACTGCAAAATAAATATCATGAAGCACAGCGTTACATTACACTGTCGTTCAAAGATTCTTCTAAAATAAACAAGCACAAGGAAAGTATCCCTTATCTACATGTCAAAAACTATGTAATTGTTCTCATAAAAATGAATGCTTTCACGTAAATTGTTTAAATGATTCTTGCAAAAGAAAGTACAAACTGTAAAATAAATATCAAGAAGCACAGTGTTACATTACATTGTCATTCAAAGATGCTTCTAAAATAAACAAGCACAAGGAAAGTATCCCTTATCTACACGTCAAAAACTATGTAATTGTACTCATATATATGAAGGCTTTCACCTAAATTGTTTAAATGATTCTTGCAAAAGAAAGTACAAACTGCAAAATAAATATCATGAAGCACAGCGTTACATTACACTGTCGTTCAAAGATTCTTCTAAAATAAACAAGCACAAGGAAAGTATCCCTTATCTACATGTCAAAAACTATGTAATTGTTCTCATAAATATGAATGCTTTCACCTAAATTGTTTAAATGATTCTTGCAAAAGTACAAACTGTAAAATAAATATCATGAAGCACAGCGTTACATTACATTGTCATTCAAAGATTCTTCTAATATAAACAAGCACAAGGAAAGTATCCCTTATCTACATGTCAAAAACTATGTAATTGTTCTCATAAATATGAATGCTTTCACCTAAATTGTTTAAATGATTCTTGCAAAAGAAAGTACAAACTGTAAAATAAATATCATGAAGCACAGTGTTACATTACACTGTCGTTCAAAAATTCTTATAAAATCAACAAGCACTAGGAAAGTATCCCTTATCTACATGTCAAAAACTATGTAATTGTACTCATAGATATGAAGGCTTTCACCTAAATTGTTTAAATGATTCTTGCAAAAGAAAGTACAAACTGTAAAATAAATATCATGAAGCACAGCGTTACATTACACTGTCATTCAAAGATTCTTCTAAAATAAACAAGCACAAGGAAAATATCCCCTATCTCCATGTCAAAAACTATGTAATTGTTCTCATAAATATGAATGCTTTCACCTAAATTGTTTAAATGATTCTTGCAAAAGAAAGTACAAACTGTAAAATAAATATCATGAAGCACAGCGTTACATTACACTGTCATTCAAAGATTCTTCTAAAATAAACAAGCACAAGGAAAATATCCCCTATCTCCATGTCAAAAACTATGTAATTGTTCTCATAAATATGAATGCTTTCACCTAAATTGTTTAAATGATTCTTGCAAAAGAAAGTACAAACTGTAAAATAAATATCATGAAGCAGAGCGTTACATTACACTGTCGTTCAAAGATTCTTATAAAATCAACAAGCACAAGGAAAGTATCCCTTATCTACATGTCAAAAACTATGTAATTGTACTCATAGATGTGAAGATTTTCACCTCAATTGTTTAAATGATTCTTGCAAAAAAAAGTACAAACTGTAAAATAAATATGAAGCACAGCGTTACATTACACTGTCATTCAAAGATTCTTCTAAAATAAACAAGCACAAGGAAACTATCCCTTAGCTCCATGTCAAAAACTATGTAATTGTACTCAGATATGAAGACTTTCACCTGAAATTCATGTTGAGAATTTGTCAGCAATTAAATCTATAGATGTTACAGACCATGGGCAAAATCCAACGTTTAAATGAAAATAATCATATTATAATGGAGTATGTTGGGGTGCAAAACTTGAACTACCCTCACATAAAATTAGTGGATTACGAATCAACCAGCGAAGACGAACCCGTTGAAAAAAATAATGATAGAAAAAGCATACGATTATTTTTTGGTGAACTGTTCAGTCTTCCGATATTCTCCTAGGGAATCAGATGGAAGTATGGATTTTAGTATGAATGAACAAAGTTATGATGATGAAGACTTAATTGTGGGACAAGCGGGTTTAGGAAAGAAGCGAGGCATGAGCAAAAAATTAAAACAGAAAATGAAGAATGTACTAGGAAAAGGAAACACTGTCCTCCCCAATCCGTGTAAGAAAGCTTGCCAACATAACTGCATCAAAAAAAATTTAAGAGACAGTACACCAAGAAATTTGTGAATTCTATGGGGGCCTTGGTAACTATGAACGGCAGCATAGTTGGCTGCTAACTGGTATTAAGGAAATGCCAATAAAATGCAGGAAGCAAGATGCTTGTCAAAGTAGGCGCCAAAAATCCTTCAAATGTCGTATTAATTGGAATAGAGAAAAAATACCAGTATGTCAGCAGTTCATATTTAAAACAATTGACATATCACAAATGTCGATGAGACATTTAATGAAAACTTTTATTCAGAGAAGTGTTAAAAGTGATGGCAGAGGAAGACATGCACCATATAATAAAACTAGCGAGAGCCAGAAAAGTAGGGTTAACGAATTTATCAACAAACTTCCTACTTCTCATTACTGCCGGAATAACACAAGGAAATATCTGTCTTCCGAGCCTAAAAATGTGAGTTTTCTATATGAAATTTTCCAAAAACATCACGTAATGTGTTATAGTGAAGATGTTATATCGCTCAAAGTTTTCAGAGATATTTTTAAACGAGTCTTAAATCTTGGTTATCATTTACCTAACGATAAATGCCAGATTTGTGAGAGCAGGAAAGACATAGGTTTAAAGAGACTGAAAGGTCTAAACTAATTTGCGACGTACATCTGAGGAACAAAGACATTTCTAAAGCTTTATTTTTTTTAGCAAATCAGAAAAAAAAGTCGAAAATGCTGTGTGCAGTTTCGGCTTAAAGCTTTAAACTCACCTCACGAAGACAATATGCTCATGTGCTGTTCAAGAAAGTACTTGTATGACGGCACAATATATGAAAGCGGCTTACAGAATGGATTCTGTTTTCTGTGGGGAGAGACAAGTGGAAACCGCAGGTGCAATGAAATTTGTTCTATTATATACAGATATTTGAACGAAGTTGATGTGAGGAAGTTATTCTATATTGCGACAGTTGTTCTGGGCAAAATAAGAATAGAGCCATGATAGCTATGCTTCACACACTCTTGCAAAGAATTTCAAGGAACATTGAAAAAGTGAAAATAGTTTTCTTATTGCCCGGACACACCTATATGCCCATAGATGCGGTGCATGCAACAATAGAACGTTATATGGAACATCTAGCAATTTGGGCTCCATCTGAGTGGTCAAAAATAATCAAACGCCAGGACAAAACCAAAACCTTTCAAAACTATAAAAATGGAATATTCTGAGTTTTTCAAGTGGAAAAAAAGTAGGTAACGAAGCAATACATCTGGCAAAATAAAAAGCGGACACGGTGCAAAATTTAATATAACTGAAATGAAGCACCCAAATTTGAAAAAGGCAGTACCCAGGTTTCCATTACCTACACTTATGAAGGTCAAGTTAAATTCTTACTGCTGAATCAAGAACGATTGCTAAATGGAAAAGCAGTAAGTACTATTATTAATGTGTTTAATTAAAACGTCAATTTATTGTTATGTAGCTCGACAGTTGCAACCAAATCAAGGGCCTAATGTTGTCGAAAAATTATATGGTGATAAATTGGAAATTTCTACACCTAAAAATGAATTCTTTGAAACTTTGTACAAAAAGAGTGTGATACCAACGAGATACCACCAAGAGTGCTTGAAAATGAATTGTACGGGAACATTCAGGGACGTGCTACCCGAAACAAACGAAGAAGATTACATCAACGATTGAAATGATAAATAGTTACTAATCATTACTACCTAATTTCGTTTTCCTAAAAAAAAAAAAAAATTCCCTTTAATGTATGAATATTTCTTCCTGATAATAACATGTGTTGTTATAGCTTGACTACTAATTCTTGCCAAAATAATGTACCATAAAATGTAGGAATGCAATGAAAATAAGATTCATATAACAATTTTCGTGTCAAATGTGGTGGACATAAATTTAAAATTTTGTAAAGATTCATATACATACCAATTATTTGGATGAAAAAAGCGCCTATTGGAAAATGTTGCGGTTGGGACTTACGATAGTTTGACAAAAAGGTATCGATATACTTAAGAATGTGTATAACATACCAAATACAAATAAAACAATATATTGCTTATTACATCTCTGTTCCTACAACCTCGGCTTTCACTGAAAAAGTTTTCTTGGTAAAGAACGTAAAGTCGCTAAAAGAGTTTCCGTAAATTTTACAAAAAAAAAAAATAGTTATTTAAATCTACATGTAGATTGTAATACTAGCTATCACTTTTAAAGATGACCAGAAATAGTAGGCTTGTGCTAAAGCACAAAAAGATATGTATTTAAGGCAATAAAAACTTAAATTTAACAAATACTTTTCTTTTTTAAAAGTCAAGTTACGTTATTTTCCTTAAGAAAAGTTGGCAACCCCAGTTTGTTCACCAATCAACAAATATAGACCATAGTAGGTAATGCGGCACTTTGAGCAGACAGTGACGTCACAGGAAGTGACGTCACGGCGCCGGCGCCAAGCCCTGGCGCCGGCGCCACGCCCTGGCGCCGGCGCCACGCCCTGGCGCCTGCCCTGGCGCCTGCCCCAGCGCCTGCCCCGGCGCCTGCCCCGGCGCCTGCCCCGGCCCCGGCGCCTAGCCACGCCCCGGCGCCAGACTTCAAAAATGTATGTTTCGTAACAAGGTCTACAAGAAAATGAGATAAAAAACTTTAAACCCTTATCGCGGAAGATCCGTGAGATGTACGAGAGAACCAACACATGCACGGTGTTAAGGAGGCCAAATCAAAGTGGAATATACAATAAAATGGCCACTTCCGGTCTAAACTTTAAATCGTTATATCTTTTCAACGACAAGTGATAGAAATGAACCGACTTCAAAAATATATCGTTTCATAACAAGCTCTACAAGAAACTGAGATAAAAAACTTTAAACCCTTATCGCGGAAGATCCGTGAGATGTACGAGAGAACCAACACATGCACGGTGTTAAGGAGGCCAAATCAAATTGGTATATACAATAAAATGGCCACTTCCGGTCTAAACTTTAAATCCTTGTATCTTTTCAACGACAAGTGATAGAAATGAACCGACTTCAAAAATATATCGTTTCATAACAAGCTCTACAAGAAACTGAGATAAAAAACTTTAAACCCTTATCGCGGAAGATCCGTGAGATGTACGATAGAACCAACACATGCACGGTGTTAAGGAGGCCAAATCAAATTGGAATATACAATAAAATGGCCACTTCCGGTCTAAACTTTAAATCGTTATAACTTTTCAACGGAAAGTGATAGAAAGGAACCGACTTCAAAAATGTATGTTTCGTAACAAGGTCTACAAGAAACTGAGATAAAAAACTTCAAACCCTTATCTCGGAAGATCGGCGAGATGTACGATAGAACCAACACATGCACGGTGTTCAGCAAGTCAAACTCTATTAACATATCCAATAAAAATGTTACTTCCGGTAGACACTTCCGGTATAGCTATTCTTAGAGCTACATACATGTGTGACACCTCAAAATAATCGTCTTGTTGAACAGAAGAAAGAAATATAGTTTTTAAGGAAATCAAAACAAGTTGTGTTAACATCTAAAAACAACACACTCTCTCTTAGACTTAATGAAGTTACTTTCAGAGAAATTTTCAAGCTTACCATGAGGACCAGTATTCAATGGCGTATTTAAATGTTGACTACATCAAGTGATGCGTGCTACAGACAAATTTTAGTACACCCTCTTAGACTTATTGAAGTTGACGGCACAGGCAGCTGTCAAGCGTACCTAACAAACCAAAGTAAATATGTCTTGAAGAACAGTCTTGAATTGCCCTAAACCAACACATCTCTATCATTTCAGAGTAACCAGTTAAACTAAGTATCTTGAAGTGTAGCTTTTATGTTTATGAGATATAAAATAAGAAAACCAAAGAGTTAATTGTCTATTACAACAACAAGTAGAAGGGGTTGACTTGGTACCTACAGCTGTTACATACTTGGTAAAAATGGGGTGCCACTAGCATTTCAGAGTAATTTTAATCATGCAACACTCTAACTGTCTTGAGATGTAGCTTTATGTGTTAATGGGTGGAAATAACAAAACTAAAGAGTTGATTGTCTATTACAACTGTCAGCTAAAGAAGCATTTAGGTAGTCGGAATACCGATATCCTAAATATTTCAAGAGTAATCTTAGTCATACAACACTCTTAACTAACTGTCTTGAGATGTGACTTTATGCGTCATTGGTTGGAAAATAAGAAAACTAAAGAGTTGATTGTCTATTACAACTGTCAGCTGAAGGAACATGTTGGGTTATCGGAATACCGATAACGCCAAATGTTCCAACCGAAGGAGCCCACTTAGAGTCATCTCCAGGGGCTCGGAATACCGATGCCCTAGAAGTGTCGGAAGCAACATTTCAATTAACACCAACAACCGCTAAATACTTGTTGGACTTTAGTATATTTGGTATTAAATTTGGCTTGTTGGATAACCAATCATTTTTATGAAAAATGCAACAATTTTTATTTCTGCGTAAATACATGTAAATTTTGTAGTCTACTATGGACAGTCAAGTCTACCTCTGGACATTTAAGTCAACCCTGGACATAATTATAACGGTGTTTAAATGCAAATAGATTGAATTATTTTGCTGGGAGTCAGGTATGGACAAGGTGTTATTAATAATAAAAACAGTGGTAAAATATAAAAATATAATATATTTACTCAAGTGTACACTACAGCAAGTTAACTAATTTGAAAATTGTCTGTCTTTACAGTAAAATGAGATCTGTCAGTTGGTGTTTGTGACCTTGGAATGTAATCTGGGTGTTATTTCCGTAGGATGACATAATTTAATTTTCGATAGTGTAAAATAAAATTAAAAAGTGTGATATATGAAAAATAAGAAAACTAAAGAGTTGATTGTCTATTACAACTGTCAGCTAAAGAAGCATTTAGGTAGCCGGAATACCGATATTCTAAATATTTCAAGAGTAATCTTAGTCATACAACACTCTTAACTAACTGTCTTGAGATGTGGCTTTATGTGTCATTGGTTGGAAAATAAGAAAACTAAAGAGTTGATTGCCTATTACAACAGTCAGCTAAAGGAACATTTGGGTTATCGGAATACCGATATGCCAAATGTTCCAACCGAAGGAGCCCACTTAGAGTCACATCTAGGGGGCCGGAATACCGGCCCCCTAGATGTGTCGGAAGCAACATCTCAACTAACGCCTACAACCGCTACATACTTGGTGGACTTTGGTGGAACACAGAAGGAACATTTGGGTTATCGGAATACCGATATGCCAAATGTTCCAACCGAAGGAGCCCACTTAGAGTCACATCTAGGGGGCCGGAATACCGGCCCCCTAGATGTGTCGGAAGCAACATCTCAACTAACGCCTACAACCGCTACATACTTGGTGGACTTTGGTGGAACACAGACTGAAAACAACTTGATATCTGGTACATATGTCTGTAAAGATAAGATATTTAATTGACATGTATTAAAGGCTTAGCGGTTTTCACTTGAGTCATCGTCATTCTAAATGTATCAGAACGAAAACCAGGTCCTTTACTCTGGTATATCTTACTCAGTAGGTGCCAGACGTCTTCGAAAACAACATTCTTTGCTTTACGAAATGGGAGATGGGCAGCCCCCTTGTCGAACCCCTCCGAGCTAAAGGTAAACCCCACTCTGTCTTCGGGATCGACATCATGGACTATATGACTCACAATATCTTTAATACGATCTTTGACCCACTTCTCTGGATCGTTGACATCGTCAGGTATATCTTGTAGTCTAAAGCATACGCTTCGTCTATCAAGTTTAAACTTCTTATTGGAGGTCACTGTATCTTCAAGTATTTGGAATGCCATTGTTTCGTGCTACACAACTGACTGTGTTGGTTAAAGGACCGAAGTTTAGCCTCGTGTTTATTAAAGACTAAAGTTTAGCAGGTACTAATTGTTTTCACATTCACTGTTGGCTACCGACTGAACCTTAGCTCCTCGTCTTAATATTCGACAAACAACACAGACAACACAACTTATTGTTTTCACCTTCACTGTTGGTTAACGACTGAACCTTAGTGGACGCTTCTGAGTCAAACAAGAAGAAAACAATTTAAAACACATCTACGATGACCATGAGGCAGCCGACATGGACTTTGAACAATTTTTAAAAATAGATGCGGCCAGGTTAGTTGATCAACCATCCAGGTCAGTCTTCACCTTTACTGTTGGCTACCGACTGAACCTTAGCGGAAGCTCCTCGTCTTAATATTCGACAAACAACACAGACAACACAACTTATTGTTTTCACCTTCACTGTTGGCTACCGACTGAACCTTAGTGGACGCTCCTCGTCTTAATATTCGACAAACAACACAGACAACACAACTTATTGTTTTCACCTTCACCGTTGGTTAACGACTGAACCTTAGTGGACGCTTCACGTCTTAATATTCAACAGACAACAACGACAGCTGTCATACAGCCGTCTGACATGACAGACAGCTGTCATACAGCTGTCATACAGCTGTCATACAGCTGTCTAACACAGCTGTCTAATACAGCTGTCTAACACAGCTGTTTAACACAGCTGTCTAACACAGCTGTCTAACACAGCTGTCTAACACAGCTGTCTAATACAGCTGTCTAACACAGCTGTTTAACACAGCTGTCTAACACAGCTGTCTAATAGGGCAGACATATGTCTGACACATGTCTAGCAGATGTGTAACAGTCACTCTTTTGCGGAACATAAGCTGAATGTTTTTAAGTCAAACAAGAAGAAAACAATTTAAAACACATCTACGATGACCATGAGGCAGCCTACATGGACTTTGAATAATTTTTAAAAATAGATGCGGCCAGGTTAGTTGATTAACCTGTCTAATAGGGCAGACATATGTCTAACACATGTCTAGCAAATGTGTAACAGTCACTCTTTTGCGGAACACAAGCTGAATGTTTTTAAGTCAAACAAGAAGAAAACAATTTAAAACACATCTACGATGACCATGAGGCAGCCTACATGGACTTTGAACAATTTTTAAAAATAGATGCGGCCAGGTTAGGTGATTAACCATCCAGGTCAGTTACAGCTGACGCTATAAATAAAAACGATGCTGGAAGCGAGTGACGTCACAAGAAACGGTGGTGCATGTGCCCAGGTTATACCGGGTTAGCTCCATGACAAGGTGGTGGACCAGTCGGGTCAGCTAAGAGTCGGGTAGTGGAATGGTCGGGTCAGTCTAAACATAAATGACCACAATTATAAGTATTATATTTCTGATACACATCATGATTGTACATTAGAGTAGAGTCTTTGAGATAACGCTGCAGCTCAACTGGTGGCTTCAAGTTTCCATATGAGTCAAAGTACACGGCTTTGTCACCACGTTTCTTAACTGCAACCCAATGACTGCCAGGTTCCTTGTTTGTTTGCAAATTCATGATAAGTGATTCATTCTTGCGTGGCCCATTGGTTGGTTGGTTGGGTGGTTGGTTAGTTGGTTGGTTGCACTTTTCATAGAAATGATTGGATATCCAACAGGCTAAATTTAGAATGAAATCTTTACAGACATATGTACCAGATATCAAGTTGTTTTCAGTCTGTGTTCCACCAAAGTCCACCAAGTATGTAGCGGTTGTAGGCGTTAGTTGAGATGTTGCTTCCGACACATCTAGGGGGCCGGTATTCCGGCCCCCTAGATGTGACTCTAAGTGGGCTCCTTCGGTTGGAACATTTGGCATATCGGTATTCCGATAACCCAAATGTTCCTTTAGCTGACTGTTGTAATAGGCAATCAACCCGAGCCCCTGGAGATGACTCTAAGTGGGCTCCTTCGGTTGGAACATTTGGCGTTATCGGTATTCCGATAACCCAACATGTTCCTTCAGCTGACAGTTGTAATAGACAATCAACTCTTTAGTTTTCTTATTTTCCAACCAATGACACATAAAGTCACATCTCAAGACAGTTAGTTAAGAGTGTTGTATGACTAAGATTACTCTTGAAATATTTAGGATATCGGTATTCCGGCTACCTAAATGCTTCTTTAGCTGACAGTTGTAATAGACAATCAACTCTTTAGTTTTGTTATTTCCACCCATTAACACATAAAGCTACATCTCAAGACAGTTAGAGTGTTGCATGATTAAAATTACTCTGAAATGCTAGTGGCACCCCATTTTTTACCAAGTATGTAACAGCTGTAGGTACCAAGTCAACCCCTTCTACTTGTTGTTGTAATAGACAATTAACTCTTTGGTTTTCTTATTTTATATCTCATAAACATAAAAGCTACACTTCAAGATACTTAGTTTAACTGGTTACTCTGAAATGATAGAGATGTGTTGGTTTAGGGCAATTCAAGACTGTTCTTCAAGACATATTTACTTTGGTTTGTTAGGTACGCTTGACAGCTGCCTGTGCCGTCAACTTCAATAAGTCTAAGAGGGTGTACTAAAATTTGTCTGTAGCACGCATCACTTGATGTAGTCAACATTTAAATACGCCATTGAATACTGGTCCTCATGGTAAGCTTGAAAATTTCTCTGAAAGTAACTTCATTAAGTCTAAGAGAGAGTGTGTTGTTTTTAGATGACGCTTGACAGCTGCCTGTGCCGTCAACTTCAATAAGTCTAAGAGGGTGTACTAAAATTTGTCTGTAGCACGCATCACTTGATGTAGTCAACATTTAAATACGCCATTGAATACTGGTCCTCATGGTAAGCTTGAAAATTTCTCTGAAAGTAACTTCATTAAGTCTAAGAGAGAGTGTGTTGTTTTTAGATGTTAACACAACTTGTTTTGATTTCCTTAAAAACTATATTTCTTTCTTCTGTTCAACAAGACGATTATTTTGAGGTGTCACACATGTATGTAGCTCTAAGAATAGCTATACCGGAAGTGTCTACCGGAAGTAACATTTTTATTGGATATGTTAATAGAGTTTGACTTGCTGAACACCGTGCATGTGTTGGTTCTATCGTACATCTCGCCGATCTTCCGAGATAAGGGTTTGAAGTTTTTTATCTCAGTTTCTTGTAGACCTTGTTACGAAACATACATTTTTGAAGTCGGTTCCTTTCTATCACTTTCCGTTGAAAAGTTATAACGATTTAAAGTTTAGACCGGAAGTGGCCATTTTATTGTATATTCCAATTTGATTTGGCCTCCTTAACACCGTGCATGTGTTGGTTCTATCGTACATCTCACGGATCTTCCGCGATAAGGGTTTAAAGTTTTTTATCTCAGTTTCTTGTAGAGCTTGTTATGAAACGATATATTTTTGAAGTCGGTTCATTTCTATCACTTGTCGTTGAAAAGATACAAGGATTTAAAGTTTAGACCGGAAGTGGCCATTTTATTGTATATACCAATTTGATTTGGCCTCCTTAACACCGTGCATGTGTTGGTTCTCTCGTACATCTCACGGATCTTCCGCGATAAGGGTTTAAAGTTTTTTATCTCAGTTTCTTGTAGAGCTTGTTATGAAACGATATATTTTTGAAGTCGGTTCATTTCTATCACTTGTCGTTGAAAAGATATAACGATTTAAAGTTTAGACCGGAAGTGGCCATTTTATTGTATATTCCACTTTGATTTGGCCTCCTTAACACCGTGCATGTGTTGGTTCTCTCGTACATCTCACGGATCTTCCGCGATAAGGGTTTAAAGTTTTTTATCTCATTTTCTTGTAGACCTTGTTACGAAACATACATTTTTGAAGTCAGTTCCTTTCTATCACTTGTCCTTCAAAAGATATAACGATTTAAAAGTTTAGACCGGAAGTGGCCATTTTATTGTCTATTCCAATTTGATTTGGCCTCCTTAACACCGTGCATGTATTGGTTCCATCGTACATCTCACGGTTGAACCTGTTGTCTATTTTGTTTCTGAACTTCCTTCTTTTGTTTTGCCAGCGACCTCTGTGTGTTATTTTTAGAACCTACCCATATAACAATTGTGACGTTCTAGTCTGTCTAATATTAAACATATTAATTATTATGTCTTATGTCTACACTCTCATTTGTCGGCTCTAAAGGTTGGGGTGACGTAACTTTAAATAATGGAGTCTTCAACCATCTTCATCAGCGCACCATCTTTAAGAACGAAAGCCGCCATTTTATAATGTCAGGGATGTCAGCTTAATGTATCACAGGTTAGACCGCCATCTTTCATCCCGCCATTTTCCGCCATTTTGGTTCCTCCGTTTTGGTTCCGCCTCTAATATTAATTATTATTTTGTAAATCATCCATTTGTCTAATAATAAACTTTAATTATGTTACATGTATGGTTTGTTTGTAATTAAAAGTCGTATATATATATACCAACCTAAAACAATAAATTAACAAGCGTCTGCTTAGCTTAACGGGTAGCATCGTTGCCTCCCATCTGAGTGCCCGGGGTTCGAAACTCACCTGCTCCAAATGGTTTTTTTCAAAATATAATAATTTAAAGTAATAGGTTAGACACTTTGGAATGTTTGCATGTGACTGTCTGGCCCAAGTCGTGTGACGTCACAGTTTCCTAGACAGGTCAATGACCTTAGAATGCAGAATAACACGGATGTGACTGTCTGGCCCGGGGCGTGGCTAGGCGCCGGGGCCGGGGCAGGCGCCGGGCAGGCGCCAGGGCAGGCGCCAGGGCGTGGCTAGGCGCCAGGGCGTGGCAGGCGCCAGGGCGTGGCGCCAGGGCGTGGCGCCGGCGCCAGGGCGTGGCGCCGGCGCCGTGACGTCACTTCCTGTGACGTCACTGTCTGCTCAAAGTGCCGCATTACCTACTGACCATATCAGTGTGTTAGTACACCATTAGGTAATGTGAAAAGGTTCATCCACCTAGGCTCACTAGCGGATACAACCAACACAACAAGGCTAGTAAAACAAGTGAAAGGCATGGTAACCTTATTTGCTAGAAAATATACTATCGAATCCAAACACAATTTTGTTGAGACTTTCCAAATGCAAACAGAGTTAGCAATGTATAAAAGACAAGATTATAATCTGCCAGGGACAAAGAAAATGTTATAGCAGTAATTTCTTACATTTAAAAAGAGCTCACTAGTGGATACAACCAACACAAAAAGACTAGTAAAACAAGTGAAACGCATGGTAACCTTATTTGCTAGAAAATATACTATCGAATCCAAAAACAATTTTTTTGAGACTTTCCAAATGCAAACAGAGTTAGCAATGTATAAAAGACAAGATTATAATCTGCCAGGGACAAAGAAAATGTTATAGCAGTAATTTCTTACATTTAAAAAGAGCTCACTAGCGGATACAACTAACACAAAAGACTAGTAAAACAAGTGAAAGGCATGGTAACCTTATTTGCTAGAAAATATACTATCGAATCCAAAAACAATTTTTTTGAGACTTTCCAAATGCAAACAGAGTTAGCAATGTATAAAAGACAAGATTATAATCTGCCAGGGACAAAGAAAATGTTATAGCAGTAATTTCTTATATTTAAAAAGAACAAAGTCGCTAAAAGAGTTTCCGTAAATTTTACAAAAAAAAAAAAAAATAGTTATTTAAATCTACATGTAGATTGTAATACTAGCTATCACTTTTAAAGATGACCAGAAATAGTAGGCTTGTGCTAAAGCACAAAAAGATATGTATTTAAGGCAATAAAAACTTAAATTTAACAAATACTTTTCTTTTTTAAAAGTCAAGTTACGTTATTTTCCTTAAGAAAAGTTGGCAACCCCAGTTTGTTCACCAATCAACAAATATAGACCATATCAGTGTGTTAGTACACCATTAGGTAATGTGAAAAGGTTCATCCACCTAGGCTCACTAGCGGATACAACCAACACAACAAGGATAGTAAAACAAGTGAAAGGCATGGTAACCTTATTTGCTAGAAAATATACTATCGATTTCAAAAACAATTTTTTTGAGACTTTCCAAATGCAAACAGAGTTAGCAATGTATAAAAGACAAGATTATAATCTGCCAGGGACAAAGAAAATGTTATAGCAGTAATTTCTTATATTTAAAAAGAACAAACAGTATGTAGAGGAGTTATTTAAAAATCCCTTGGCCCCAGAGCCGAACTAAAAGAATGCGCATAGTCTGGCTGCCTGCCTTAAGAGGCGACTAATTGAAAACAATGGCGGGGGCTTGGTCAAGACGAGCCTGGAGGTAGGCAGATAACTCTGTGGTGTGGGCTTCAAAATGGACAATTGACCTCACTTGGTTGTTACTCAGGAACAGTGTTTCAAATTATACCGCTTTGGGTTAAGCGCTGAGGGGTATCCAAACTAACCCAGATGGGGTTGAGATCTCTGGGGGGTGGTATACACCCAGGTTTTGAGGTCCTGACTGTGTGTTTGGAAACGGACAAATGACCTGGCTTGGGTGATGCCCGGGAGTGGGATTCAGTGAGATGTCACCTTGAGTCTGAACTAGTGGGTGTCGAGTTTAGACGAACCTGCAGCAGAGCTGAGATCTCTAAGTGTGGATTACAACTGGAAATTAAGGTCTCTTCTGTAAGCTTTGAAACAGACAAATCAGCTCGCTGGGATGCTGCTCAGGTGCAAAACTCCATATGATACTGCGTCGAGACACTGATGGATGTGGGGTTTGGACGAACTGGAAGAGAGAGTTTCGCTCTGTGGGCTTTGAAATTAGCAAGTGACTCCACTCAGATGACAGTACAAACCCTGAAAAATATCGTCTACTGCAGGGAGCTCGATTTGTTGGGTGAAATTTAAGCAAACCCTGGCAGATACGGGTTTAGAGAAACCCGCAGAAGAGCTGCGATCTCTAGGGTTGGATTACACCTGGGGATTGAGGCTGCCTCTGTGAGCTTCGAAATGAGCTAATGACCCCGCTTGGAAGCTGCTGGAGAGTGTGACTTCATGGTACAGCCTCAGATG
This sequence comes from Tillus elongatus, assembly GCA_964006375.1. Taxonomy (NCBI): domain Eukaryota; kingdom Metazoa; phylum Arthropoda; class Insecta; order Coleoptera; family Cleridae; genus Tillus; species Tillus elongatus. The sequence goes on from OZ023270.1 coordinate 31,518,726, forward strand.
TCAGGTCCAGACGACACTGAAGAGAGGTTACATATTTTTGCGCTTCGAAATGAGCAAGCGACTTCCGCAGGGTGCTGGATTTGATGGGTGAAATTTAAGCAATTAGACATGAGACAACAGATTGAAATAGCCCACTCACACATTGAATCTATTGTATTCCATTAAATATAACTAGTAGGATTAGGATATAACGGAGCTGTTTTGGGTTGGTTCAAAAGCTCTTTAACTTTTCCCCTTCAGAAAATAATGTGTGAATCAAAGGAGTCTAACTCAATAAAAACAGAAAGACTTCCGCAAGAGAGTATACTGGGTCCACATTTATTTTTGCTGCATACAGTGGGGGACCTAAATGACACCACCCCCTTAATGTCAGCGTCTCCAGACTTGAAGTAGCAAAAGGATGAATATAAAACGACTCTCCTTTTAAAGTGCACTTCTAAAAACTCACAGGCTCTATTTTGCTGCTTTAAAAGAAGTGTCATTTTATATTCATCCTTTTGCTACTTTAAGTCTGGAGATCCGATATTATGTTCTTCGACAATACCTTTTTTGGAAAACTGAGAACAATAAATGAAATTCAAACTTTGGCATTTTCTCATATAGGTAGTGTAGTTTCTGTAATACAAGTTTTAACCCCCTGGAGATGGTTCATAGGAACCGAATAATGTAGGATTTTTAAAATAAATACTGTCTGGAAGAAAAGTTTTTAATGTTTAACCTTCAATCATATCAAACCCAGATGTACTGATGTTTAGAACTGATTTATTTAATTTACACTTATTTCTTAAACCTTAAAACAAAGTCGCTTCACTTTCTCAGGTATTAAATATATTGAAAATAGACACAGCATACAACATACTGTATATAACAACTTCGCAAGTTATAGCACATTTCTGAATTTTAAATGGATCATACTATTTGCTCTGCTACTGGTATTATAAAATGATTTGCTAAGAATGGGAAAATATTAACATTGAAATATTCGGGACAAAAAATAGAATAGACAACTTGATACTATATAAATTTATTACCTTAATACATAAATAATGTCACCTTACCAACCTTACGGGACAACCTCAACATTTCGCTTCAATAAGTCTGCTCTTTAGACCAACTTCTCCATAGTATCATAGCCTTACAAGCAGAAAATCTATCCTTTGGCTATTTCCATCAAAGATCAACTTCTCCATAGTATTATAGCCTTCCAAGCAGAAAAGCTATCGTTTAACTATTTCCATCAAACTAAGAGATAACTCTTTCAATACCAATTCTATAACCCTTTCCATAATCATTTAATTTCCAAAATTGACTAGCAGGCATTCTCAAGTGTTTTCTGGAAGCAGAATATGACATTCATAAACATTAAATTACAGATAACCCCTTACTGCATCATGTGTTATGCAGGGTGGGCAAAACTCGATGGCATATTAGCAGTGTATAGTGAACCAAAGAAGATATAAATCTAAAAGTTCGGTTAAGTTCAAGTGTATACATCTAGGGAGATTATACAAAACCATTCCACACACAAATTGATAAAAATATTTTCAGACAGCGAAGCTGCTATAAAGATTCCTACCGCTGCAATTCAAAAACGGTATGGAGCTGCAAGACTGCACTCAACGAACTGGGCAGCTACAAAGAGGTCTTGTTGGTCTGGATATCGTGTCACTCGAACCTCGATGGCAATGTGGAGGCCGACACGCTTGCCAGAGAGTGACCTTGAGGACTTCACCGGACCAGAACCTGTGCTGGGTATATCCTCATGCGCAGCAACACACCTAAAGACCTGCACGGGTGGAAAGACGACACAAGAATGGCAAAATCTGTGAGGATTAGCACACTCACCTTCATAAATGTTTATTTATTTATTTACTCATACACCATCCAACAGCTTAAAGCCAAACTAAGGATGGGCCGATACACAAAACATAATAACAAACAATAATCAAACAAACTACATAAAAGAGTCACAAATTAGTTCGCTTTGAAAAACATTTTTATCTCTGATATATTACATGAGAAGATATCTAGGCTGTCCTGCAGTACAGAGTAATCATTGCACATTTGGTAAATTGGAGACGATCGCGGCAATTGGAGACGATCGCAGCAATTGGAGACGGTCGCAGCAGTCGCGTACGAGCAGTCGGGAGATAGAATGTGCCTGGAAAACGTGCTGTAATAAGAGGCACATTAAAATTAAGTTGCTGTGCTTCAGCAAACTGCTTGTTTAGGGCAATCGAACACAGAATTAACCAGTTTGTATAAAAATGTAACGAAACTGCACTGCCTGCGCATCGACAGACTCTGCAGACCAAAGCGAAGAAGTAAACCATCCTGAGGAAAACGAATAGAAGGATATCGACCATCCTCACGAAAGTTAAGAAATTTGAGAAATTTCCTTTGCACTGATTCTAGACTTGCCACATGTATCTCATAAGTAGGAGCCCACACAACTGAGCCATATTCAAGTCGGACCTAACCAAGCTACGAAAGAGCAGGAGGAGGGTGTCAGTCTGAGAAATTTTTGCTGTTTCTTATCAGAAACCCAAGAGTTTTGTAAGCAGAACTGACAATCTACCCGTAGTGTGGTTTAAAAGATAGAGTACGATCAAAAACAATTCCAAGGTCCCTAACTGTCCCGGGGCGATCAAGTGATCAAGTATATTGTACCCGAAAGTAATTGCATGCTTATTTTGGTAAAGGACATCACACAACACTTGGAAACATTCACAGAAAGACCACTCCGACAACACCATTCATCAAGGATCTGAAGACTGTTCTGGAGCTCCAAACAGTCACCAACACTAGAAATATTTGCGAAAATCTGGGTCAATAAATATATTAAACAGTAATGGACCGAGTATGGAACCCTGCGGCACTCCCGAAGCTATGTGATAGGTGTCAGATTTGAAGCCCCCAACCTCAACAAATTGCCTCCTTTCATCCAGGTAAGATCTGAACAAGCCAAGCAAGCCCTCGGAGAATCCGATAGCCCTCATCCTGTCAATTATAACAGAATGATTTAGACAATCGAAGGCCTTAGATAGATCGGTATACACAACATCAACCTATGAAAAGCGGTCGAGAGCGGACGCAATGAACTGTGTAACATCAACTAAATTCGTTACAGTCGATCTCCCTGGAATAAAACCATGCCGAGAAATAGAGAGTCTGTTTTTAATGATAAACAGTATTCGCCGAAAAGGGCAGACCTCGAAAATCTTACAGAAGACACATAGTATGGCTATTGGTCGATAGTTTGGTCGATAGTTTGATCCATCACCACTATCCCCCGCCTTGAAGACAGGGAGAACTCGTGACAGCTTCCAAATCACGGGGAATGTTCCAGATCTAAGAATCAATTTAAAATTTTTCTTAAGTGAAGTCAAGAAAGCATATGCAGTCGCGCACCAAGAACTAGATCAGGTCCACAGGACATGTTAGCCTTAATTCTCTTAGCAGCTGTAATAATTTCATCATCTGTAAAGTCATCAACAAAAAATACTGTGATGTCACCCGAAGCCAGGCTGGCGGCTGTAGGTGGTGAGGTGGAGGTGGAACCAGAACATCCTGCGAAATAAGAAGCAAAACTGTCAACTGCCTGTTGCTAGTTAGATGAATTCCCAATGGAAAAGTTTTGACGTGGCCGAGAAGAGCAGTTCCAGAATTTTTTAGGATTAGACCTAATCTCTCTTTCAACCCCCTGAAAGTAGTTTACTCGAGAAAGATAAATGGCTCTCTTAAGTTTTTGCCTCATCTCTCTAAATCTATCGAGAAACTCCACATTTCCAGACTTCTTAAACTTACACCATAATGAATATTTATAGTTGATACTAACCTTAATTTCTTTAGAGAACCACAGGGGATACCTATTAGATGCTCTTGCAGCAGTCATGGGAACAAACAGATCAAGCAAGCCGTAAATTCTGGAATAGAAAAAGTCTAGCATATAATCAACATCCTGAAGCCCATCTATGCCATCCCAGCACAAGCCGCCAAGCTCCGCATACAATCTGACAAAATCACATTTTCGAAAATTATATGATCTCTGCCTAGCGTTACCAACAGGGGAAGAGACCATTGAACCTTTGACCGGAAACTCTATGATTAAGGGGGGATGATGACCATCAGGAATCACGGGCGAATCAAAAGCCTCCCCCACAAAGCAAGTGTCTGTAAACAAAACCATGTCAAGAATCCTGTTGTTAATATTCTCAACATGATTAAACTGTCCAAGAAGTATCAGATTACAGAAATTTTGAAAAGCAGACACACGAGCGGAGGGGTTGTTCTGACGACAAGAAGCATATTCATGCATGTTAAAGTCACCAACTAAGAGTGTCTCACGACCATATTTTATGCACAGGGACTTGAGAGCTTTAAACAAGAGGTAGTAGTCATTAATTGGAGTATTGGGAGATATGTAAACAACAAAAACATTAAACGAGGCCCGATGATCCTACAATATCAACACCAGAAAGAGCATCAAATCCGCCACAGTCCCTCCGAATATCAAGGCGACGAGTAGCAAAGCTAGCAGGCACAGCACGCAGAACACCACCTCCCGTAGTCTTGCAAGAGGAGGAAAAATCCCTATCTGATCTGTAGACTATATATTGATCATCAAACAGTTCGCTACTATAAATATCACTATCCAGCCAAGTCAGTGAACGCAAAACAGTCAAGAGGGTATGCCTGCGAGCAAACAAAAGAGTAAACGTCATTAGTTCGTGTCCTGAGGCCCCTGAAGTTGTTTTGATAAAATAAGTTAAATTGCTTCTCTGTTGAACAGGCAAAAGAAGAATGATGATTATGTCTAAAATTTGAGACAGATCTAGCAGGCCTGTCAGGAGACTGGGTTACTACTTTCAACATGGCATTGTGGTAATTACTATTTCATCTGCAACATTTCTGCTCTCATCGATTGCAGCTTTTGCTTGTAAATCACACAGTTATGGTCCCAGGCCGCATGATCATAGTCAACTCAATCCCCTACCTTAGCAGCACTGAAGCAGTTCACACAACAAAGAGTAGAAGCCACAGAGTTTTTCAGAGGATGATAACCAGAACACTTAGGACATATGGTTTTGCCTCTATAGATTTTGGAAGTATGGTGGAAGCCAGAACAGTTAAAACATCTCGTGATATCAATACCATCGTAAACAGAGCAGCGATCATACCCGATAAAAATCTGCAATATCTAAAGCCGACTTATAGGAAACACAATCAACTTGCAGAACAGCCTGATAAATTCTATTATTACTTCTTAGATGATCAGTAGAGATTAACTTAACATCAGAGTCACCAAAGATGTTTCTATTTTGGAGCTTAATGAGTCTTATTAGTTCATCTCCCTCAATCTTTTCAGAGAGGCCAACGATACATATTCGCGGGTGTTTATGCGTAACTTCTTTCACACTATATCGCCAGAAAGACTGCTATCAGCCAAAGACCTGAACTCTTCCCCATCTGTCCTGGATGAACAGCTAACTATCAAGCCACCTTTAGCAATATTTTTGACTTTAGAAACAGATATCAGTTGCCACGGGATTGACACTCCGATACAGATCAGCCTTAGTAACAGCAGCAGACTGAGTGTCATCCTTTGGCCTTATAAGCACAGAAACTCATCTTGCAACAGACTGTGCAAACGTTAGAACACTGCAGACACCAGCATCCTGAGAACGATCCTCAGACTTAGATACTGCACAGCCTGAGAAATCAGGACTGGTGATGCATCTGACCTGATCTATATTAGAGTTCTTCACTGTGGCTATATCAGCCTTCAATTCACCAATAACTGCCAAGAGCTTGCCCATTTCAGCTGTAAAGACATCCCGAGAGATAAAATTGGAGCTTTCAATTAGAGGTGTGCGAACCCATGTTTTGTTCGAACCGAACTATGAACGAACCCAAGCAAATATGTGGCCTCGAACTTCGAACCTCTGAAATAGTATGTCTAAGGTTCACAGTCGAACTTCGAACTTCTTAGAAATTCAAAATCGAACATCGAACTACCCAAAATTCTTCAGTGTTCATATATCATTTCCTTAAATACAAAATGTTGGAATACTGTAACATACAATATTTGATATGTAAAAGATTCCCACTCTTTTTACAAAAAGGAAGGATTCGACAAAATTGCAGGTTGATTGGGTGAAAATGCCTACCGGTTCTGATCGTTGTGGAGATGGGTCAACGTTAAATCAAAAACACAAAATATTTGAAACTTTTTTAGATTTCTAGATCTATAGATAAGCTCAATTATAAATATGTTATTGTTTGGTATTAGCTAGGCAGTTTTAGCAAACAGATTGGGAGGGTTCAACGTGAGCATGATAGGTATAAAATAACCACTTACAAGTTTGAACTGTCTCCTGATTGTGAATATTTAACTGTTTTGGCTCATTGTGTAATAAAGCATGTTGAAACCAGTGTTTTCCAAAGGCAATGTGTAATTATCCTCAAATTCTGAACATTTACGTTACCAATCGCCTTTGAACACAGCCATCATAATGTTGTTACTGAAATGGGTGTTAGGAGGCTAGGATATACAAGAAAAATAAGTCTGTGACTGCCAAATGGCTCCGTCGTGTCTCAATGTGTCCCATCTACTGTCAAAAATATGCATGAGTGAAATCTCCTGAAACTACGCTATCGACTCAATGAGTTTAAAGCGCCGCTACCGAGTTAAACGGGCTGCAACTTCGCTACTTTTGGCAACATTCAATGCCTGTAAAGTTAAATTTCGAAGTATTTTTGAGCAACGAACTTCGAACTATTTTGAAGAATTACATATTTCGAACTTCGAATTATTTCAATATCGCTAGTGCGAACATATTTTCGAACCGAAGGTTCGGTTCGAGTTCGGGTTCGGTTCGGAATTTCGAAGCTTCGCACACCTCTACTTTCAATACTAACAGAGGATAGAATGTCATCATCATCATCAGTCAAACCCGCCGACTGGGAACCGACACCATCACAATCGTCACAAAAATACCGCATTTTTTTTTTTCTCTTCATTGGCATGCATCTCATCACTCACTCAGAGAGGCCAGAGCAATCCTTGCATAATAAAGTGCCACACAACAGGCAAATCTCCTCCTTTTCAGCTTGACATTGCATCTTTTACAGCTATCCATCTTTAGCAAAGTAAACAGATCATGCTGTATATAAATAGGCCGCAAAAAGCAATGATAAAAATGTTGGTTTGTTTGGATAATAATCCAACTTATCACAAAGATAAGAAATAGCAACTGAAAATATGAAGACCAATTCTATAGTATCAAAAGAATACCAAACATTCTAAATGAAAACAAGTTTAATATTATCACAATGGTACACTTTGTCAGAAACTACATCTTCTCAGCTGCAAGACTGTACAATTTTCACCAATTAATTACAATTCTAAACCAATGATTTTTAAATGCAAAGATAGACAACAGAAAACACAACTCTATCTCTACACAGTTATTATCCTTCAGCATTAGCATTCACTATTTCACAACCACAGAGCCACAAATGTTTTTCATATAACTTTTTATTAAATGTCCCAACGAACTCTTTGTTTTTTTATTTAAACCCAACGTTAATTATAATATCGGGTGCAGGCCGTCCAAGGTATTTTATTTACACCTTATCTTCTAACTTTAAAGATGAAAATGGGTGTTTCAAAATAAATTGAACTGAATTTATTGTAATCGAATAACAAACTAATCACTTAAATCGAAATTGAAATAGTGAATTAATTATTTAATTGACAAGTTCTAAAATATCACTTCTAAGAATGGGAAGCACGCCCACACGGGTTAGCATACCAGACCCTAAAACGCCGTCAGATTCAGAAACGGATTTACACTACAGCAAGTGGTACGTAGTTTGCCAACTATGTGTTTGCTGTGCGCCAGTTTCTAGAGCACCTATTCTACCATAAGCGACGTGTTAATTCCTTTGAAAGACTCATCGACGTTCTCCGCCTTGACACAATATAACAGGCCGTGCACCTACTTTTGGAGCACGGAGATCTATGGGTAGAGGTTTCATGAATTTTATTTGAGGGCTTGACATACAAGGAGGAATTTAATCTGGCGAAAACTGTTTAGCAGTTTAGCAAGTAATTAATAATGGCACTATGATATGCAATTGCAATTTTAGGTTCAAAAGGAATCTACGTTATTTCAACAAATTTAATATAATTTTTCGGGTAGTGCGCGAGCACTGGTGCATCTAAGAGCAAAACGCCCCTAGAACCTGTGACAGTTTGCTTACAGACTTAAATAATATGTCTCCTTTGGAGTCCGATCCACTTGGGGGACATGATGAAGACATAAACCCTGACGTTACAATTTCTGACCAAATTCAAAAAAATTAACCCAGACTAGATGTTCAAGAATCTGCTTGTGATAGTTCAACCTCATCCTTGCATCCAGAAGAAAAAAACATGCAAGAAATAAAGAAAACCGGCGAAGAAATAAAATCAAAGGTTTAAAAAACAGTGAAGAAGCATATACAGATTGGAAATTAAAAGAGAGGCCTCAAAAGAAAAAGTTTCTTGTGGAAAGGATAGACGAATGTATTTTGCCCAGAAGAAAAGTCAGTTAAGGATAAAGAATACCAACAGCATATAGAAAATAAAGAATTTGGCATGAAAGCTCAAAAATACAGATAAAGAGAAAGTCAAGGAAAATTATTCCTTTTGTGCTGCAGTGTTTAATTTGCAGCAGGTATTATCAGCATGAAAAACAGAAGTTGGACTTGCCAGTTACAAATTAAAAATGTCTCTACCTTGGTTTTAACTTTGCATCCAAAGAGGCATTTTGCTATATGTATCAGTAGTGTATAGCAAAAATAGGATCTTCTGAAATAGGTAGCTGCCTCCTCCTTTTTATTAACAGCAGGTTAGAAATGGAATTTTGGAGTTTTCTTTTTTCTCCCGATAACTGTCCTAGGCAGAACAAAAATAAGTTTCTATTTTGCCTTTATAATTATCTAATACAAAAGAATGCGATAAAAATTCAGTACACCTTTTTACAGAGAGGCCACACTCAAAACGAAGGTGACTGTGCACAGCATTATTGAGCAAGCAACAAGAAATGTACCAGATCAATGGTACACCCACATAAGAACATCAAAGAAAAATAATCCATGTTGTAATTGAAATGAGTCAAGAAAGCAGATTAGATTTTAAAAAAGTTCAAACAAATAACCTCCTTGAATTGGGATAAAAACATTAAGGAACAAAAAAGGTTGCTGGGGTCAAATAAAAATCATCCAAACAAATCAAGAAAATCCAAATATTATCTTGTATAGAGAAGGGTGCAAAGGTAGACGCTTTTTAAATCATTCATATTCTAAGAAAAGGAAGTCAATGGAAGTTGAAAACAAAGAAGTTCAACTACAACAACTTTATAAAGAATTAATACCTTTGACAAAAAAAAAGTATAAACATTTAAAGTTTCTTTGCGACAAAAAAATTATTTGAAGCCAGTATCACATTTTTTTCCGAAATTACCCTTTAACGAACATAACTTGAAGAAAATGACTCTGATGATGAGTATTAGCATGTAACATTTTGTTTCTGGCTTTGAATATTCAAATTTAAATTTTGTTATCAATATAATATTTACTACAATTACCTAGCCATAAATATGTTGCTTTAAACGTCCCCATCAAAAGAAATCTAGTGGAGTTATGTCGGGACTTCTTTGAGGCCACCTCACAGGACCAAACTGACCAATCCATCTATCATAAAAATTATTATTCAGCCACTATCGCAAATCTGCCATTGTGGGAGGGCATCATCTTCTTGGAACTACATTTGTTGTCTAATATTCAATGGATTTTTTTCTATCAAGTCATACAATGGTTTTTGAGAAAGTCCCTGTAACAAAGAATGACTTTTAATAACAGCAACAGCTTTGATTTGTTGGCTATTTAATTTAATTACAGAACATACATATTTAAATATAAATCCATATTTTCATAAAAAGTTGATTTACTCCAAAAGGGGGCTATTTACAGAAATTACGTAAGGATCATTTTTTGTAGTAAAATACTGGCTTAATCTAAAAAATTGGTCCATTTTAATATTAGTCAGTGGCACAATATAGTTTTTTTTTCAAGGTTTACCATAGTGATGATTCCACACCACTGGCTTTTCCTATTTTGCTGCCTCTACACTGGGAAAGCTGTTAATAGTGACATTCAGTACACCAAATTTTGAAACATTCGTTCAATCAGTTTGGGAGATATGAGCAAAACACTATTTTTTCCCTAGATTTCAACACCCAGTATCTTTGTAGGGGGGCATGTTAGAACAAAAATGTATTTAAAAAAACTTGGTAATCCTGTGTTTAAAGTGCCTCTTTAGTAAACATACAATTCGGGCGAAATCGGAATGTGGACTGGCCGCGGGACGATGTGCACTGTTGCCAGATGAGTATAAGCAAGGGTCATTTTAAATATAGAAGGCAATCAAGGGGCGAACAAATGTTTTCATAATGTAAATAAATGATAGTATTGCGTCATGTACATAGATCGATATTTGACATATTTTTCGGAAAGCAGTAGGAAAACGGAAATGTAAACAGTTAATTTTCAGCAATTGTGGTCTAGGGGGAAAAACGTGATATAGAAGGAAATCAAGGGGTGAACAAATGTTTTTATAATTTTAATAAATTAAAATATGGCGTCATCTACATAAATCGATATTTGACATATTTTGCGAAAAGCAGTAGGAAAACTGAAATGTAAAGAGTTAATTTTCAGCCTCAGGGGGAAAAACGTGTGCCTCTCATCCCTTTTTTGGTACATCAGTAACATCAACAGAGGTTGTGCCATTGTGATTGAGCAAGGTAATCTGCACGTTCCACCATTCCCAGGGAGCGTAAAGCCGTCGGTCCCGTGCCCATGCGATGTTGGGCACGTTAAAGAACCAAATTCCCTGGACAGTGGGGTGAATGAATAACACTTGAGTAAAGTCAATGAAGCAATTTCCGTTGCGAATTGCCGATGATAAATACAACTGTATATGCTAATATCAAACGGTAACCAGTATATTATTTTGAAAAATCGCAATGTAATCGCATGGTAATGAAGCAATTTCTACCAACAACTGTCGATGATAAACAAAACCAAGAAAATTGCTCAAAATGGGCTTACCTTCGAAGTGTCTGTTTATATTTTACTTTCCAACCTTAAATGAGTAAGAAAAGTCAATGAAGCAATTTCCGTTGCGAATTGCCGATGATGAATACAACTGTATATGCTAATATCAAACGGTAACCAGTATATTATTTCGAAAAATCGCAATGTAATCGCATGGTAATGACGCAATTTCTACCGACAACTGTCGATGATAAACAAAACGGAGAAAATTGCTCAAAATGGTCTTACCTTCGAAGTGTCTGTTTATATTTTACTTTCTAACCTTAAATTTACTAATGGGGAGACCCCGACTTTTGATTTATGAAAAAGTTTTTGCAAATAAGCGCGAATTATGGCCCCAAGAACCCATATCCGGGGTCAGTTTCCATTTTTTATATGTATATACATACATATATATATATATATATATATATATATATATATATATATATATATATATATATATATATATATATATATATATATTGTGTGTGTGTGTGTGTGTGTGTATGTATGAATCATACCGAGAACAAAAAAATTATTGTGTCGATTTTGGTTTTCCAAAAGAATTGTAACTTTTCATTAGGAAAACATTTTTATGTCAAAAATTAAAAAAGCTATGACAACCAAATGTGGTAGATAGGTTTGCGATTGAAAAGGTACACTAAACACCAAAATTACTGGTTACCCGTTGATATTAGCATATACAGTTTTATTTATCATCGGCAATTCGCAACGGAAATTGCTTCATTGACTTTTCTTACTCATTTAAGGTTGGAAAGTAAAATATAAACAGACACTTCGAAGGTAAGACCATTTTGAGCAATTTTCTAGGTTTTGTTTATCATCGACAGTTGTCGGTAGAAATTGCTTCATTACCATGCGATTACATTGCGATTTTTCAAAATAATATACTGGTTACCGTTTGATATTAGCATATACAGTTGTATTTATCATCGGCAATTCGCAACGGAAATTGCTTCATTGACTTTACTCAAGTGTCATTCATTCACCCCACTGTCCGGGGAATTTGGTTCTTTAACGTGCCCAACATCGCATGGGCACGGGACCGACGGCTTTACGCTCCCTGGGAATGGTGGAACGTGCAGATTACCTTGCTCAATCACAATGGCACAACCTCTGTTGATGTTACTGATGTACCAAAAAAGGGATGAGAGGCACACGTTTTTCCCTCTGAGGCTGAAAATTAACTCTTTACATTTCAGTTTTCCTACTGCTTTCCGCAAAATATGTCAAATATCGATTTATGTAGATGACGCCATATTTTAATTTATTAAAATTATAAAAACATTTGTTCACCCCTTGATTTCCTTCTATATCACGTTTTTCCCCCCAGACCACAATTGCTGAAAATTAACTATTTACATTTCCGTTTTCCTACTGCTTTCCGAAAAATATGTCAAATATCGATCTATGTACATGACGCAATACTATCATTTATTTACATTATGAAAACATTTGTTCACCCCTTGATTGCCTTCTATATTTAAAATGACCCTTGCTTATACTCATCTGGCAACAGTGCACATCGTACCGCGTCCAGTTCACGTTCAGATTTCGCCCGAATTGTATGTTTACTAAAGAGGCACTTTTTTTGCAAGAAGAATCATAGTTTGAAGTTTTTACACCTACTTCTGACTCACCTATCTATATACATACATACATACATACATACATACATACATACATACATACATATATATATATATATATATATATATATATATATATATATATATATATATATACTGTTGTTTAGACTTCGAAGTCATGTTGTGTAATCTTTGGAAAGAAATCGAGCAATTTCTACATTTCAACAACAACCAACCAACATGGTGGTTTCTTTGGAAAATGAAAATTTTGTACAAAGTACGTCCCTTATTAATCAAAACGCTTCAACTCAGCGCTAAGTGCTCATCTACATATTAATTACTTATATACAATGAGTGGATGAGGATACAGTGCCACCTAAAAGAACCCAATCAATGAGAAACAAGAAATAGATATTATTGACAGGATGTCATATCAAATTACAGTCCATGTGATCTTCATACCTGTTTTAGAATGTCTGGGACAACTTGTCGTGAATTGAGAAACACATAGAATAACCGCAAAAATAGACAAATTCAGAACAGGGTCAAGTGACTACTGAACAAAGCATGTGCCAGCATTACACTGAGTTAAGTCAGCAAAAATTAATGCCGCTTTGAGAAATCCGCAACTGAAACACAGCAGGACTAGAGAACACATGAGTTGACTCAACTATTCAACTGTTGCACCTGGTGGAACCAGCCAAAATAGTTTTAATGAAATGTTCGTATCACTTTATAGAGATTTCGTGAGACTCCACATGATTTAGAAAAAGATAAATAAAACAATTTAACTTCGAAACTTTGACTTCTGAGAATACCAGTATGTTAAATTTGCGGAATACCTACAATAGCTTATGAAAATTAGTTGTAATACCTGATAGGTTTGGATAATTAGAAGCTAAATCAATAATCTGTTCAATGCCTTGAAAATGGTGACTACACTTTTCGGCTAAAAGTAGAAACTAGAAATTCTACATTTAATGCAATAGTCTAGCCGCCATGTGTTACGTCTTCAACATTTGCAAACATTCCACTTCCACTATTACTGGCCTTTTCTATTTTTTATGGAATAGTGTGGCCGTCACGTGTTACATTTCCGAGACATTGTACGAATTGCTTTAGCTTCTGATAAAATAGCCTTAGATGACAAATAAGTTTAAAAAAACACTCACCCAACATTAATTTTCTTTATAAGGATCAAAACACAAAGCCGAGGGCAGCCCAGAAAACAAAGGAAAAACGGGAACAGGAAAGTTCTAAACTATGGTCGAGGGACGAAAAGAGTAAAAGAGAGAAGCTGGTGCTACGGCTACGGACTACGGAATACGGAACGAAAAAACATGAAACAAAAAACAAACCCACTTATCATTTCATGTTTGGTACCAATGAAAATGTGGCAGGACGGCGATTGAGAACGTCAATCGAATACGGAAATCGTATCACTTGCGAGTTACGAAATAGAGGTGTCCGAGATACTGTCATCACAATTCTAATATGGCTGCTGGTAGGCACACATTTGGAACTGTATTGTTTTGAATAGCGGTGTATGACGTTCTCGTGTTTTTTAAAGAGTCCAGTATGTAAATTGTTTATAAATGTTCCCATTAGTTTAAAATTTGTGTAAATATAAATATAGTAGACAGTAGTGTGTTATCAAATAAAGTACTATTTTTTTAACTTCAAAAATATGCATACGACGTGTTGTGTTGTGAAATGCGGAAGTCGTGGTAATCGCGATAGAGTCAAGTTTTTCAGAATACGGAGTGTACTACAATTTCCACATAAACCAGAGTTGAATGAGCTCTCCAAAATCTGGAGATTAAGGTGGATACACGCAATTAAAAGAAAAGATATCACAGAATTTACACTCAAGTATAGCAGAGTATGCAGTAAGCATTTAATCACAGGTACAACTTCATTTCAGCTTTGATTTTACGTTTAGAAGAGATATTACTTAAATTGTAGGAAAACCAGCTGAATTAATAGATCAAAATAATTCTGACTGGGTGACTTCTTTACTCATGGGATATGGAGAAGATTTAAAGAGAGTGATAAAGCGAGTTGCTATCAAAGCTGCTAGACAAGAAAGAGCAGAGAAGAGAATGAAATTGGATGAACATGTTCTGGAGGTACATACAAATGATTTAACAATACATTACTTGGCTTTAACATCTGTTGGAGATACATTTTGTGTTACTTGGTGCATGAACTCCGAACCATACAACAGAGCACAAATATGACTACACACTTCAGAAGCACCTGCCATACAAGTACAATGCGCAGAAACAACACCCATCTGTCTGGCAAATAACTCATGCTTTCAAAGGAGGGCTGTTCATTCTCTGGCAATGCTTTACCTGAAACACAAAATGAAAAATGTAATCACTATTCAACTTAAATTAAAATTAACTGACTTTCCACATAGTAGGTATACTTTGGATCATGTAAGAACATTGTACTTTAGGACACGAAAGCAAGTGCGAAATGTAGCTTACGAGCTTGCATAATATATCTAGCCAATTCTAGAGCACCACAAACAGGAAGCCTTTCATTGCAATTATGATTTAAAAAAAAAAGTAAATTTATATTTACCTGTGCAACAATTACATGAGCTCCAATTGTTCTAGTCTGGCAATTACGAACGAACCCTGGTTAAAAATATTTGTAATCAGAGATACTTTTAATTGGCTTTCATTTGTTGATTAGTGTAAAAACTGTGGGTAAGCACTAGGGATGGGCACCTAACATCGATGTTTTTGGAATATCGATGTTTTCCATTGAACACGATGTTTAAAACATGGATGTTGTAATTTCGATGTTATATTTTTAACATCGATGTTATTTGTAATCATCGAAACATCGTTACGTATCCCACAAATGTCCTGTAATTTTTCAGTTCGAAAGTCTTTAAGTAGCTGAAAAAATTCTTCAATTTACTGAACAAGTTACCAATTGATTCTTTACTCTTTGCACATTGTGACTTAAGCGACATCTGTACGTGAACGCAGTAAGTATTACATTCCAACTACCTGGCATAAATGGGCACTCCTGTCCGATTAATTGACGTAGTAACATCATAAACAGGAACGTTTAAGGCTCGGATACTGATGGCGCTGGGCTCTGACAGTAATACAGAACCAGTAATAGCCGTTTTTTAACCCGCACCTGCCATAATCTGCATGGGAATATGTTTCCATTTTCTAATGCCTACAAAACTACAAACTATTTTTTTTTTCTCGAAAGAACATAGAATTAGTAAATTTACTGTTATTGTGAAAACATCGATGTTTCCCAACATGGATGTTGTCCAGCCGATGTTTTTCCTACCATCGATAGTAGGTTTCGATGTTAAACATCGATGTTAACCTGGATGTTTTAACAAATGTGCCCATCCCTAGTAAGCACTAAATAGTTAACTATATCGAAAGCATCAACTGGTGGGAAGCTATATAGTTCTTTACAAGAAGGCATTGGGCCCGTCGTCAGAGTATAGGGATCAATTCCTTCAATAATACGAATTTTCTCTCGATATCTTCTAGCAACGTCTTCATTTTCATTTTCCAGAGATAATATATATTCACTCTTGTCAACACAAGCCATTTTAAACACGCGCAAAGCACAATTTCAAAAGTTAACATCCATGGAACACGAGTTTGTTTGAGTTTGTGTGCCACCAGCGGCTATCCTGGTGGTATTTAAATCACGTGTTCTGGACAGCTCTATACATCAATTGAACATTGGATGAGTGCCTGAAAATTTACGAGCGTTTCGCCACAGTAATGACCAGTTGCACTGATCAAGCGCAGTGTGCTCTTCGCAGAGTATTTTAAATAACGAAAAAAAAGACCTTCCTGACGTGCGACGTGCTGTTTACACACAATCCTTAATCCTCGAATCCTCCCAACTGACCTTCGCAACCTGCCCGACATCAGCTTGCCTAATCAAAAGCTAAAATAAGGAAAAAAGGGAAGGAAAATTACATTATGCTCACATGAATGGCAGGGTTGATTTTCCTTCCCCTTTTAGCTTTTAATTGTGCAAACGGAAGTCAGGGCAGATCAGGAAGGTCATTTGGGAGGATTGTGTGCAAACAGCACGTCAGGGGGTCTTTTATTTCGATATTTAAAATATTCTGCAAAGTGCGCATGATCAGCGCAATTGGTCATTACTGTGGCGAGACCCTCGTGGAAATTTAATGAACTAAGTAATACAGAACATAAAATCTGTATCAGAATAATGCAAAATGGACATGTAGATCTCGAAACTCGAGCATGAATATAAATAATATTTTCTCATCCCACTTAGTATTGCATTTACCTTTATGTTGAGGGTTTATGATTGGCTAATTTCGTCGGCATGCGAATATATACAATGGGTATGGAACGAATGTTGACCTTTGAATAGGTAGATGATTGTTATTTAAAATAAGAAATATTTAATGTTGTTAGAATATAATAAGGTGGGATTTAGCAGCTCGTCAGAAAAGGAGAAACTAACGAGAAAAAAGATATGTGAGGCGACAACAGCATAGTATAAACAACTTTAAATTATTTTCACAACTAAAAAGAATATTACCTGTTACAAAATAGCATTACACTACAAAAATTTGGAATGAACGGTAAAAAAATGAGTTTAAATTAAATGCATTACACAACAGAACTGGAGATTGTACGACAAAAATGTATAACCATTAATACGCATCGCACCGAGAGAAATAGGCAAACTAACAATAACAATATATTCATACCTACACGCGACTACAAAAAAATATTGCTTTGCAAGTTAAGCACAGTGAGATGTTTCCAGATAGTGGAATATGTTTTAAATTTCAATAAAACCTTTGACTTGTTGGTCTTCTATTTTATTTGTCCACTTGGATCCAATGATAAATGTGTCTTCATCCTTACACGTTTGTAAAGCATAGACATATTTTATTAAATCTTCCTTTTTTGTCAGTCTTTTAAAGTATTGTTTCACATTTTTCACGACGTGAAAGAAGCACATAGCGCACTCTACGTACAACAAATATATTTATAAAACCTTTAGTACCTAATGGCTTCGCTGGCATCGGCAAACCGCAATTGTGGTTTCCACTCCAAGTCAAAATTATGTAAAGCATCGAAAATAAAGCCAAAATCACTCTCACCTTTACAAACTGTAATTGCAACTGGATGAAAAACTTTATCTTTATCACCGATCTCTACGTTTAATTAAGTGACATCCTTGCCATATGACTTTATATGTTGCCTCAATTCGGACCATCTGTGTTTTGTTTAGATTTTCAAGCAGCCTCGCAGTGAAAATAGCAAGTTTTAAGTTCTGTACTTCTGGATTAAATGACTTACAATGTACAACATATTTTAACACAAAAGGTTATATCTTTGGCGCGTGAAACGTTTTCTTTTTCTTTACACCAATCGCAGTAATTTCTGTGCCAGATATATCTATAGTTAAAACTTTATATTTCTCATGCTTCGATTTTTCAGGCTCAGTCATATTGTCTTGTCTAATCCCAGCTAAAATAGCGTTAGGTTTTTGTATGTCATCCTCATATTTTTGTTTAGTGAAATTCTTCATTTTTATATCTAGACCCCCTAGCAGAATCTGTTTTATGATTGTCTGATCACATTCTTGTCCTTGTGTATAAGGACACTGTAGTACTTGTAGCATGGTACAATAAATATAATGCATCTGGGCATTCATTATTCCTGTATTTTCCTACAATGCAATGGTATACTCCAACTTGGATTCATCTAGGCTTATTTTTGAGGACGATTTTCTTCATATGTTCTTTGAATTAACGTTTTTTTTCTGTTCCTTCTGCAGAATCAAACTCCCCCCTCTTCAACCAAATACGATTTTGTTGTCACTTTCTTTTATATTTCAGAGCATCGTTCTCTTCCGTCTCAAATTTGTCACCGTTCAAATCTTTAAGGTATGTTACAGCCGATGCCATCCTTAACTGTACTTACCTAATATTAATTATTCATTAATGTCTAATTATTAAATTATACAAATATTAAATTACCAATATCAAAAATAGTCGTTAAAAGGTTAACTTTGTAGCGCGAACATCCCACAGAAACATACATATATGTTATGAGATAATCAGCTTATCACGCGGTGTTGCGTGCACAGACGCATAGCGAGAAATTGGGTATTGCGTGGCGTTTTATTAATTTTTCTTGCCTTTTAGTGAATTTTCATGAAGAAAATTCACTAATAGATAGGTATCGATGCTGAGATTTTTGGAAAATTTCTTCAAATGAGCGCGAATTAGGGCCCCTAGAATCCAAATCCAAGGTCAGTTGAAAAGTTTATATATATATATATATATATATATATATATATATATATATATATATATATATATATATATATATATATATATGTATGTATATATATATATATATATATATATATATATATATATATATATATATATATATATATATACAGGGTGTTTACGGAAATCGGGAACAATAGCTATCTTCGTTATTATTTGAGCTACGAAGTCGGTTAAATGGGCAAAGTTGACCAACTGGACACTCCGCTTCTGAATGTCACACGGATATTTAGATTGCACAACACCTGTTAAATCTGTTGACATAACCTCAATTTTTTTCAATGGAACGATATGAATATTTTGCGTTCAATCGACTCAGGGCAAGCCATTATATACGTACACATAATAGTCTTTCCATCCCAGTACAATATTCCGAAGATAACTTGATCCCAAACGTTGCCAATTGTAGGTGTTTACGGAAATCGGAAACAATAGCTGTCTTCGTTATTATTTGAGCTACGAAGTCTGTTAAATAGGCAAACCCATTTACAAAAAATCAATAGAAACAAGATTCAAGGAACATATAACAGCATTAGATAAAATCCACATACCTAGCTACAAATCAAACGTAGCTACACACATTCACAACACAAAACACCAAAAACCAGACATCACCCAATTACAACTAATGAAACATGTTAAAGACCACAAAAAATGGAAATCTGGGAACAATACTACATTCAACAAACAAACAATAAGAAATAATTAATTCCAGAACAAATCCAAGTACAAACATTTAAACAAAACTTAATAAAGGCCATACAAATAGACAAATTATCAAACCACAGTGATCAAGACAGGAGACCGATACACACGACATAGTCCGAAGGCACAACCAATCAGAGAACAGTAAACCGACAATAGAAGCTCACGGCGCAAGCGCCACGTACAATCTCAGACGTAGACCACACAGGAGCGATAACAGCCAGTAGTGTGCTGATGATGAACGCCTTGTGCTGCTGGAACTACGGCAAGGTGGGACATATAAGGGGCGAATGTTGGGCTCTAAGATCATGCGCAAGAGAGAAAGTGATGCTAAGGTCGGTAACCATTTCTCAGGTTAGCGATTCTGGCAGTGCTCTCGTCGTAGACGGTTACGTAAGCAGTAATAAGACCCAGATGGTCGTCGACACAGCGGCGCACCTAGGACGATTATTCGCCGTGACATGGTTCGAAGATGGCGACTACAAGAGCCAGACAGAGTCTACAGAATAAATTCATCCCGTGGTGATCGGATCCAGGTATTTGGCGAAACTGACGTCAAGCTGCAAATTGGGAGATGGAAGGCAAAGCAGAGAGCCATAGTCGCGGCCATATCAGACCTGATTATAATTGGATTGGACATACTTCAGGGTCAGTGCGCTAAACTTGATCTTGGCACTAACATCCTGACTATTGGCGGTGAAAAAATAATAATGTCGCCTGGCAGTAACCTGGTAGTGCGGAAAATCAACATAGAGGAAAATAGCAACGTCTGTCGTGAAAGTGCCATTCCAGTGAAGGAATGTGAGAGGAAGAGACGACTCAGTTACTTAGTCAGAAGCAAGTGGAAAAGAGCAGTGCTATCGGGGTGGCAAAGCCGCGGTTGAGCCCGCGGGGGGGGGGAAAAGTGGAGTAGAAATGATGAGAGAAGTCCAAGACGAAAGGTGTAAAGACCATGTACATGTGAATCCAGCCCAGAAAACGGTCAGTAAACACATTTGTTGGAACAGAGCCGATGTCGACAGGATGAATAGGGCTCGCCGATATATTTATGCAAGTATAAATACCAGAACAAGAGCAACTACACGGAAGAGCCAGAGTATCACGTAAGAACTTCGCTTGAAGAAAGCTCCGACATATTGACGAGAAGGAAAACCATCCACTCTGCTGTCGGAATGCATATACGAGTAAAAAGCGACCGCATGAAGACCCGTTATGACGTGCGAGCTAATTCAGCTGCTTTTAAAGAAGGAGATCGTGTGTGGTTCTACAATCCAGTACGACGCAAGGGACGGTCACCGATACTACAGAAATTACGGGAAGGTCCTTATAAGGTGGTCAAAAGAATCAATGACGTTGTCTATTGCATTCAAAGGAGCCCAAAGAGCAAGATGAAGGTGGTCCATATGCACAGACTTACGTCATAACAAGAAATGTCAGAATTCGACCAGGGCGATCGAATATAAGTGGGGGGGTGGGGGTGGGGGGGTGTCAGTGTCACATTTGTCTATGAGAACTAAGTTTATGGACTTTGTTACTTCTATGGTCAGTTGTAGTGTGTCGGTAATAGCGAACACTCTGGAATGATATTTCTAGAAGGTACCAGAAGTGACAGGTGTAGAATGTCTAGAATCTCTATGGACAGTATAAATAAACGAACGGCACATAGAGTGAGTTAGTTCACTATTGAATTAGTGTGGTGTAGAATAAGTGATCATAGAGTATTAAGCGAGTCAGCAGTACGTGTTGGTGTATAAGAATCGATCATAGAAGGCGAATAGTGGAATATAGTCCTATGGACATTTAGTAAGAGAGAAAAATATTTTAATTGATACCGGTGTTGGAAAATAGTTGGTTATAATAAATTAGTAGTTTGAAAAGGTGTGTTTTGTTAGTCAACAAATCCAGAACCCAGTAGAACGTAACAATATGTATCAGGGGCGTGCGGTGACATTTCAAGTAAGGGAAGCAATTCTCAGAAACTTACCTATTTGTAGTGTAACTCAATTCTTCTGTCGTTTTTGGCAAATTTTAATAATGTCGTCATAAAACTGTGGATTCTGGGACATTTCCTGGACGAGTTTATTTTCAACTGACAAAATTGAAATTTGGGAAAGTCTTTCCTGTCTTGTTGAATTCCTAACAAAACTCTTGATACGTTTCAATGTAAAAAAATTCGTTCTAAAGATGCATTAGTAGCAGGAATTGTTAATACTAATTCACATAATTTGAACACTTCAGAATATGCATTTTCCAATTTTGATTGTTTTAAGAAAGTTAAAAGTTCACTCGCGTTAGTTTTTGTGCCTATAACATCGGTTTCATAAATGACTGTAAGTTCTGATCGTAATAAGGCTTTGTCAAAAGAATGTCCATGGTGGTGAAATAATAATTTGAATGAATCTTCTGGGAAAGGTATCCCTTTAAATTCTCCAAAATTACACAATTCAAGAAATTTGAGGTCACTAAGATGATCAAATCTGCAGTTAATTTGCTGCTGAAGTTTGAAGGTCTCCCACATTATCAGTGCGCAGACGCTTTCTTCGTGGCTCCACTTCTCCTAATTCAATAGTTTTTTCCCAGAACTTATCAAATTCATTCTACTTAAGGTAGCAAAAAACACTTTACATTCTTTAATATGATATATAGATTGGGATAAAATTAAGTTTAATTTATGAGCACAACAGTGTACAAATAGAGCACTGGAGAACGTTTCCCGCACTTTAGCTTGAAGACCTCTTAAATGTCCGGCCATAACAGCAGCCCTATCATAGCTTAGGGCAATTAATTTATTATCAGCCTCCTCAATATATTTCATAATATTAAGCACAATTTTATATAGAGCGTTTGCGGTACGATCTTCTGTCACATTTTTAAAGCCTAAAAATCTTTTTTGTACACTCCTATCCATTTTTACGTAACGTATTACTACAGATAGTTGACTTAAATTAGTTACATCGGTTGTTTCATCTAGATCAATAGCAATGAAACGAGTCTGTTTAATTTCAGATTTAATTCTGTTCAAAATAATAGTGGCCGCAGCCGCAATTAAGTCATTCTGAATGCGATTTTATGTCCCGCGAAAAACGTTAGATTGTTCCAAGTGATTTTTTAAATAAATGTCGTATTTGGCTATTAAAGAAACTAGGTCTTGAAAGTTGCCTCTATTTGCAGATGTAGTTGTTTCGTCATGACCCCGGAAGCCCAATTCATGCTGACCAAGCAAACACTAAGTCATTTTAATATGTTTCTGTTTTTATCAACCAGTTCATTATGTTGGCGATTACTAATTTCTAACTGCTTGTCAATGGCGTATTCAATTCGCGTTTTTCCAAAGACACTTAATTTTAAAATGGTCTGTAAATGCACTTTAGACATAACATGTCTTTTTACTACTTTGCGTAGATTATTCAAGTCGGAAAACCCACTTTTATTCCACACCCCCTTTTCAGTCACAAATAGATTACCAGGCCAACAAAACAGTTTATTCCTGTTTTCACAACTCGTTAACCATTAATATTGTTTATAAGTTTTTTCCGCGTTGAAATGTCGAGTACATATTTTAATTCTTGGGTTTAAGTTTTTTACAGCAGGTTTCGGCCTACCTTTATTAATAATAGCAAGTTTTTAAGCAAACGGTAAACCTGAAAATCTTTTGGTTATCAAAAACACACAATACAATCACAGTTATTATTACCACTTGTTTGTAAAGTTTGTAAATCCCCACCCCCACCGACGCCGCTGTTAAAAGCTGATCTACTTGCAGCCATATTAATATTCATAAAATGTCCATGTATTTAACATAGTCAACTGCTTATATCTACGAAATAATCAGAGACATTCACTTTGTACGTGCACCGGGTCTTCCTAGTACAACACGTTCTAAAAATACGCGTACATCCGTCGAGCTAGAGTTTCTTATAAAGTTGCCTGCTGACTACGTGTATTTAACCGAAGTCATTGCAACTTTGCAACTCGTGCAAATACAGTATGATGCATAATAAATAATTATGTGTGTGAGCTTGCGAAATAAAAATTGTAATAATTAAATTAGTTTCAGAGTTTGAAATTTAATATTTAAAATACAAAAGGGATTTTAAATAATGCGGTTTAGGTATGTAGTCGTTATTTTAAGGGAAGCAATGCTTCCCTTGCTTCCATGGACCGCACGCCACTAATATGTATATATAATATATTGTTACAGCCGTCTCTATGAGAATTAAGTTTATGAACTCTGTTACTTCTATGGTCAAAGGCATCTTGTGAAGTGTGTTGGTAACAGCGACTACCCTAGAAATATATTTCGAGAATGGAGTAGAAATGACAGATATAGAACAATGTAAATAGGCCAGCCAAAGATAGACGGAGTCAGTCAGTAGTAAATTAGTGTTGGTGTATAATAAGCGATCATAGAAGGCGTATAGCGAAATATAGTTCTATGGACATTTAGTAATGGAGAGGAATATTTTTGTTGATGGTGGTTTTGGAAAATAGTTGGTTGTAGAAAATTAACAGTTTGAAAAGCTGTGTTTTGTTAGCTAACAAATCCAGAACCCCGAAGAACGTAACACTATAAAATAAGTTGACCTTGAGGTAATCGTAATAAGCGAGGGGTTTGCGTTCATTAGTCACCAACGGGGAAATGTATTGGTACTCAACAGATAAGCGCTAAAAGTCAGCAGTAGGCGCCTGATGAGCTCGTTCAATCTCTGTGTGTGACAATGCTTAACTAAATTAAACGATATAACAGAGAAAAAAATTGATTATCCCAGAACAAAAATCTGTCCCTAAATTTAGCGTTTTATATTCAAGAAAATTTGTATCACCAATGACTCATGAGCCACCTGTGATTGTCAAAATAATTGTATAAGATGCAGCTCAAAACACCCTATAATTAACGCATACAATGTTTTCTCGGATATTTTATAACTAAACATTAAATGAAAGTTTTCTCTTCAGACAACAAATCTATTTAAAAATATATTTCCCGAGGCGTTTCGACACTCTAAGAGGTCATCTTCAGGGGATAAATCTTAAATCATAACAAAAAGGTCTGTCAGAAAAACATTAGTTCGACTTTTATAGTAACAGATATAATGAGCTCTGCCGTAGAAATATGTCAGCCTGTATATATTTAAACACGTAAAAAATCAAAGTAACCCTGGATGCGTTTTCACAAATCCTCAACATTGGGGGCTTAAAGGCATTTCTGGCGTTTTCATTGGCTGGGGCAAATGGCGACGTACGTTCCCTTTCATTGAAAATTCTGTTATATATCAATTATATTTATACTTTTGAATTTGAGGTAATACTATCATTCTTAATTATTAATATGATAAGAATATTAACTATGTGATTACGTTAGTTTTCTTCGGTTCAGGTGTTGACGGTGATTATATTATTTGTTGTGTTGCATTCAACGTTTTGACTTTTGTGGACCAATTATACATTTGAATTTGTAATCAATATAACCTAACAAAATGGTGGCGAATGCTTAAAATATTCATCTGTACGGCTGGTTTTAATTTGATTTTTATGTCCAAAACAAAGGATATGCTGTATTTCTTTCACTTGCCATTCTCTCATATTTATTTCTGGAACTGTGTTGAGATAACCATGTTCTGTGAAATACCATTCTAAAACACTGACATTTATACAAGCGAAGCTGGGTTAATTGTCAACTATAGTTATTTACCTATGTGGTAAATGCGGTCATTAATATAGGTTATCCATTGCGTAAAATTTTTTGCAGAATATATTTCTAGAAACTTTTCAGTGTCTTCCTGAAGATTAGCTCTCAGTACAGTTGAACCATTTTCATATTTAGTAACAATAATTGTGAAATGTTCATTCTGCTGTTAACTACATACCTAGTCTAAATTCATGTTCTAAAAAACTCTGGACGCAGCAAGTGCGTTATGGTAGTGAATTTTCATAAAAATATTTTATTGCAAATATGGGTGTTTTCTTCTTAAGAAAGCAGGCATCAATTTTGGTTACCAGTATAACCTATATAGTAAAAACAATGTGCCATGTTTCATAAAAATGCCTTTATTGTGTGAAAATGTACAAAAATTTCCAACAGTAAACTTAAAGTGTTCCCGGAAAAACTCGTTTCTTGGTAAACCTTATAGGTTAATAGCAAATTGGGCTATTCAAATATGAAGCATTTGATTGAAATCCGCTACCATAACGCACTTGATGCATCCAGAACTCATTTTCTTACAAACATGCATTATATTTCGATGGAAAATGCAAAAATGCATAACATAAAAAAAAAAGAAAATTTGTATCACCATCGACTTATGGGCCTGTGATTGTAGAAATATTTTTTTAAGATGTAGCTCAAGACACCCTATAATTAAATATACAAGTTTTTCATATCTTGTATAATAACAGATATATTGAGCTTTATTGATTTTTTACAAAAATTCGACAAAAATTATATACAATTAAACGATAAACTCTATAGCTAAGACTACTGCCGAGCATCAGAGAAAGGGTCTATTTGAAATGAATTTTCTGGAAACATTTTAGTAAAATGAAGGACAATGACGGTTGAAACAAAGACTTCAGGGTTTGTAAAACATCCTTCTCGAGACATTTGATTTCCATAGCCCGTATTATATTTAAGTTATTTGCATAAATGTTGCCGATTTTGACGTTTTAAATCGCAATTTTGACGTTTTGAGGAAAACCCCAAATTATTTTTCTTTAAATGTCTATAACTTTTTTGTCTTTTGATATACATAGCTAAATTTTGGTAGGTAACTTACCTATAAGGCTTTAAACCCGCGTACCAAATTTGGTGGCCCTTACTTTGTTAATTCCGGAGATATACATTTTTTTCGAAAGGAAATACAAAATTTTCCGGGAAACCTGTGCAGATTTTCCTGGCTAACGAACTTATCCAAGCCATTTGGAAAAGGAATTTATTCACTAAATTTAATCAAAATCGGCCCATTATTTTTTGAGTTATCGGTATGATACATACACACACACACACATACATACATACATATATATATATATATATATATATATATATATATATATATATATATATATATATATATATATATATATATATATATATATATATATATATATATATATATATATATATATATATATATATATATATATATATATATATATATATATATATATATATATATATATATATATATATACATACATATATATATATATATATATATATATATATATATATATATATATATATATATATATATATATATATATATATATATATTGAAACTGACCCCAGATATGTGTTCTGGGGGGCCTAATTAGCGCTCATTTGAAGAAATTTTTTCAAAATTCAAAAGTCGGTATCTCCTCATTAGTGAATTTTTTTAAGAAAATTTACTCAAATGTGAAATTATAGCACACAATATAAATTATAAAGTTTGAGAACAAACGCGTGACGAAAGAAAACTGTTGAATTTGAGATCCAGAAACAAGAAACCAGGCCAATCACATAGAGGTTTACAATGTCAGCTGATAAAGCATTCAGCGTATGGTGGAGGTTACGTGATATGTCTACGCCACTTACAATACAAGAGACGTCTTTACGCCCCTACTGTTGAGGATTTGTGAATGCGCATCCCGGATGTCGGAGGATCTAGGGGGCCTTGTTTTCTCTCATTTGAAGAAATCTTTTTAAAATTCAAGTCGCGGTAGTGGCGTGCGGTCCATGGAAGCAAGGGAAGCATTGCTTCCATTAAAATAACGACCACATACCTACTTAAAAATAATTTGTATTAAATCGCATTATTTAAAATCCATTTTGTATTTTAAATATTAAATTTCAAATTCTAAAACTAATTTATCTATTACAATTTTTAATTCGCAAGCTCACACATAATTATTTATTATGCATCATACTGTACTTGTATATGCGCTCTGTGCTCTTAGCAAGGACGTCGTCCCAGTAAACGCGACCGCCAACCAACGGCATGAACCTGATACTACGAGTGGATGCAATGACTTCAGTTAAATACACGTAGTCAGCAGGCCACATAATGAGAAACCCTTACTCGATGCTCGACGCAATGTACGTGTATTTCAAGATGTAGAACGTGTTGGAAGACCCGATGCACGTACAACGTGAATGTCGCTGATTATTTCGTAGATATAAGCAGTCGACTAAGTTAAATACATTGGCATTTTATGATTATTAATATGGCTGCAACTAGATCAGCTTTTAACAGCGGCGTCGGTGGGGGTGGGAATTTACAAACTTTACGAACAAGTGGTAATAATAACTGTGATTGTGTCGTGTGTTTTTTGATAACCAAAGGATTTTCAGCTTTATCGTTTGCTGAAAAACTTGCTATTATTAATAAAGGTAGGCCGAAACCTACTTTAAAAAACTTAAATACAAGAATTAAAACATGTATTCGACATTTCAACGCGGAAAAAACTTATAAACAATATGAATGGTTAACAGGAATAAAACGTTTTGTTGGCCTGGTAGTCTATTTGTGACTGAAAAGGGGCTGTGGAATAAAAGTGGATTTTCCGACTTGGATAATCTACATAAAGTAGTAAAAAGACATGTTATGTCTAAAGCGCATTTACAGACCATTTTAAAATTAAGTGTCTTTGGAAAAAACGCGAATTGAACACGGCGTTAACAAGCAGATAGAAATTAGTCATCGCCAACACAATTAACTGGTTGATAAAAACAGAAACATATTAAAAGGACTTATTGATGTTGTGTGTTTTCTTGGTCAGCATGAATTGGGGTTCAGGGGTCATGACGAAACAACTACATCTGCAAATAGAGGAAACTTTCAAGACCTAGTTTCTTTAATAGCCAAATACATTTCTTTAAAAAATCACTTGGAACAGTCTAACGTTTTTCGCGGGATATCAAATCGCACTCAGAATGACTTAATTGCGGCTGCGGCCACTATTATTTTGAACAGAATTAAATCTGAAATTAAACAGACTCGTTTCAATGCTATTGTTCTACATGAAACAAACGACGTAACTAATTTAAGTCAACTATTTGTAGTAATACGCTATGTTAAAATGGATGGGAGCAAGAAAGATTTTTAGGCTTTAAAAATGTGACAGAAGATCGTACCGCAAACGCCTTATATAAAATTGTGCTTAATATTATGAAAGATATTGAGGAGACTGATAATAAATTAATTGCCCAAAGATGTGATGGGGCTGATGTTATAGCCGGACATTTAGGAGGTCTTCAAGCTAAAGTGCGGGAAACTTTCCAGTGCTCTATGTGTACACTGTTGTGCTCATAAATTAAATTAAATTTTATCCCATAAATCATATTAAAGAATGTAAGGTGTTTTTTGCTACCCTAAGTGAAATGGCTGCTTTTTTTCCAAATCTATGAAGCGCACACAAGCCTTAGACTCAATTGTTGAAAAACGTTTACCCAAAGTAGCTGCAACCCGATGGAACTACAACGGCAGACTTATGTGTACTAAATTTGAACACCGTGAATCGCTAATTGAACTTTTTGAAAACATAATAGAAAATAGCAAAAATTGGGATGCAGAAACAATAAATAGTTCTAGAGGATTTTTGGATGGTTTGAAAAGAGACTTTAATTTTAATTTTTTACTTAATATATTTTCGGAAATATTTCCGTTTTCAGATAATGTATTTAACATATTGCAATGTAAAACATATGACATTGGTTTTTACCTGAAGAAAATTAGTGAATTTAAATCCATTATAATTCAAAAAAGGAATGAATTTGATAAGTTCTGGAAAAAACAATGGAATTAGGAAAAATGGTGCCACGAAGAAAGCGTCTGCGCACTGATAATGCGGCAGACCTTCAAACTTCTTATCGCCTCCTTTTCTACAAAATCATGGATCAAATTCAGCAGCAAATTAACTGCAGATCTGATCATCTCAGTGACCTGAAATTTCTTGAACTGTGTAATTTTGGAGGATTTAAAAGGGATACCTTTCCCAGAAGATTCATTCAAATCATTATTCCACCACTATGGACATTATTTTGACAAAGTTTTATTACGATCAGAACTTACAGTCATTTATGAAACCGATGTTATTGACACAAAAACTAACGCGAGTGAACCTTTAACATCCTTAAAATAACCAAAATTGGAAAATGCATTTTCTGAAGCGTTCAAATTATGTGAATTAGTATTAACAATTCCTGCTACTGGTGCGCCTGTAGAACGAAATTGTTCTACATTGAAACGTATCAAGAGTTTTGTTAGGAATTCAACAGGGCAGGAAAGACGTTCCCAAATTTCAATTTTGTCAATTGAAAATAACTTCGTCGCGGAAATGTCGCAGAATTCACAGTTTTATGACATTATTAACGAATTTGCCAAAAACGACAGAAGAATTTAGTTACACTACAAATAGGTAAGTTTCTGAAATGCTTCCCTTATTTAAAATGTCACCGCACGCCCCTGAGTCGCGGTCTCCCCATTAGTGATTTTTTTCTACGAAATTTCACTAAATCCAATAAGGAACTCGATCTTTTTTACCTGTTGATTGGTTATTAAATTTTATAACTGTAACTTATGAGACTGGAACAGAACAAACATTCCGTCTCTGAATTTTGCATTGTAATCATGTCATAGCCGGCAACCCTGTTCTGTAGTTTTGCAATATTCTAAAATGTTAGATGTCATAATGTCAATGTCATATGTCACAGAAGTCGAGGTCGAGAGTTAACAGAAAAAGAAATAAAGAAAATCAAATCATGATTCTTGAAGAGTGTACCTTTACCTTTTAATTTTACGTAGTTATTATTAAAGAATATTGTTTTCTGTTGTATCTTTATAATGAAATAAAGGTACCTAAAGTGATTCTTGCCGTTATCACAATGCCCAGCATAATCCTCAACAAATTGGCGATGAGGACCGTTGCGGTCTCAAAGTACACGGGTATAACCGCCATTTTGGTGATACTGAAGCTGAGGGGCCAGGTAGTTTTAGACAAATCGACCGCTGATGGATTAAGTTTACTACATTATATTCACTTTAATACTATTTTTATGTTGTGGAAATTCGTTTTTACCTTGTGGGAATTTGTTGTTGCCGAATTATTGACATTATTGTTTCCTCACTGGTCACATGTAAGATTATACTTCCAACTAGCGTCAGACAAATCCATTGCTGAATGCTGATAGATGAAGTTTACTACATTATATGTCATTATTGACATTGTTGGTAAGTTTACACAAACATTGTTTTTTATTTAATTTTTTGTAAAATGCATGTTTTGTTTTGGTAAATTTGCAGACAACCTCCCGAAAGCTTTTCTGAAAATTTATTTCAGAAACATGCTTAGACCACCAAAGTTATCACCAAAGGGACCTTCGATTTGTCGAGCACACCTTATTCCACGCAACAATTTTTAAGAACAACATAAAACTTTTTTTCCACACCATGTACAGAATCATCATCATGACGACATGTTGTGTTCCTGGCGACACAACTTAAAAGGAGCCAAGCGGAACAGTACTCGCCAAAGGCCTAGTACTGGCACCCGTTTCTGCAAGTCCCAACATGCAAATATACATCACAGCTGAAGAAAGGGAGAATGTTCTCATGCGAGCAAATTGTCAAGTTTGCCTGGTAGTTGGAGAATTTACTGTTCAGGTCAGACTCATTTTTATTCACTTATTTCTCAGAAAGTAGCTTCATTTTTATTCACATCGTGAAAAAGTTCCCCCAGTACTGAGTAAATACTCTGAGAAAATTCTCGGTTTTATTCACTTCACATAATATGTATCAGTTTTAATAAAATTGGTCAACTCTTACTGGGTGTTGGGATTTTTCATTAAGTAAGTATATCCTATTTGAATCTATATGCTTTGTTAGAGAAAGTGTACTTGTGTTCGTAAAATATGTACAAGCATACTTTAACGATACAAGAACAAAATTTAACTTAGTTCCTTCAATACCAAAGGTGAGTAAATTAAAAATGTAATGTGCAGTATAGCTGGCTTAAGATTTATAACCATATCCCAGATGATGTTAGGAACAAGCCTCTAGAACAAACTAAAGACAAATTAAGGTGTTTTTGACAAATAGTGTTTGCCAAGTATTGGAGGAGTTCTTCAATAATAAACTAGACCAGTGGCTCTCAATCTTTTTGCACATTTGGTAGTAGTAGAAAAACAGCAGAACAACATCTTTGTTAACATATCTATGTATATTAAATTAATCTATTTTCTTCAGGTACTATATCTGAGAAAGGTTATGAAGGGTTCTTTGAAAAACACCTAATAAACTTCAAAAAATTAATGATAATACATATACAAATTACACTAATATTCAATATCAAACAATCTATTCTAAAAACTGCAAATAAAAAAATACAATTTCCTTCTATGATAAAAATAATATAATTAAAGTAACGATTTTTTCAGCGATTTTTCTGTCAAAAATGATTTTTACTTTAATATGACACATAATATACCTATGAATCAGTTATTTGTGAGATATTTACGCATGCTGAATTATACAGATATCTACAATGTTTGGCCTTATGTGGGATAATATACTCTCATTTCGGTAATCCTGTGTTTAAAGTGCCTCTTTAGTAAACATAGAATTCGGGCGAAATCGGAACGTGAACTGGACGCGGGACGATGTGCACTGTTGCCAGATGAGTATAAGCAAGGGTCATTTTAAATATAGAAGGCAATCAAGGGGTGAACAAATGTTTTCATAATGTAAATAAATGATAGTATTGCGTCATGTACATAGATCGATATTTGACATATTTTGCGGAAAGCAGTAGGAAAACGGAAATGTAAACAGTTAATTTTCAGCCTCAGGGGGAAAACGTGTGCCTCTCCTCCCTTTTTTGGTACATCAGTAACATCAACAGAGGTTGTGCTAATTGTGATTGAGCAAGGTAATCTGCACGTTCCACCATTCCCAGGGGGCGTAAAGCCGTCGGTCCCGTGCCCATGCGATGTTGGGCACGTTAAAGACCCAAATTCCCCGGACAGTGAGGAGAATGAATGACACTTTAGTAAAGTCAATGAAGCAATTTCCGTTGCGAATTGCCGATGATAAATACAACTGTATATGCTAATAGCAAACGGTAACCAGTATATTATTTTGAAAAATCGCAATGTAATCGCATGGTAATGAAGCAGTTTCTACCGACAACTGTCGATGATAAACATAA
Source organism: Tillus elongatus (assembly GCA_964006375.1). Taxonomy (NCBI): domain Eukaryota; kingdom Metazoa; phylum Arthropoda; class Insecta; order Coleoptera; family Cleridae; genus Tillus; species Tillus elongatus. The sequence goes on from OZ023270.1 coordinate 31,551,720, forward strand.
CGGAGAAAATTGCTCAAAATGGGCTTACCTTCGAGGTGTCTGTTTATATTTTACTTTCCAACCTTAAATGAGTAAGAAAAGTCAATGAAGCAATTTCCGTTGCGAATTGCCGATGATAAATACAACTGTATATGCTAATATCAAACGGTAACCAGTAATTTTGGTTGTAGTGTACCTTTTCAATCGCAAACCTATCTACGACATTTGGTTGTCATAGCTTTTTTTAATTTTTGACATACAAATGTTTTCCTAATGAAAAGTTACAATTCTTTTGGAAAACCTCGTCCGATTATCCTGACTAACGACCTTATCCAAGTCATATAGAAAAGGATGGTACATGCCAAACTTTTTCAAAATCGGCACAATAATTTTTTTGTTCTCGGTACATACATACATACATATATATATATATATATATATATATATATATATGTATATACATACATATAAAAAAAAATATATATATATATATATATATATATATATATATATATATATATATATATATATATATATATATATATATATGTATATACATACATATAAAAAATGGAAACTGTCCCCGGATATGGGTTCTTGGGGCCATAGTTCGCGCTTATTTGCAAAAACTTTTTCATAAATCAAAAGTCGGGGTCTCCCCATTGGTAAATTTAAGGTTAGAAAGTAAAATATAAACAGACACTTCGAAGGTAAGCCCATTTTGAGCAATTTTCTCGGTTTTGTTTATCATCGACAGATGTCGGTAGAAATTGCTTCATTACCATGCGATTACATTGCGATTTTTCGAAATAATACACTGGTTACCGTTTGATATTAGCATATACAGTTGTATTTATCATCGGCAATTCGAAACGGAAATTGCTTCATTGACTTTTCTTACTCATTTAAGGTTGGAAAGTAAAATATAAACAGACACCTCGAAGGTAAGCCCATTTTGAGCAATTTTCTCCGTTATGTTTATCATCGACAGTTGTCGGTAGAAACTGCTTCATTACCATGCGATTACATTGCGATTTTTCAAAATAATATACTGGTTACCGTTTGCTATTAGCATATACAGTTGTATTTATCATCGGCAATTCGCAACGGAAATTGCTTCATTGACTTTACTAAAGTGTCATTCATTCTCCTCACTGTCCGGGGAATTTGGGTCTTTAACGTGCCCAACATCGCATGGGCACGGGACCGACGGCTTTACGCCCCCTGGGAATGGTGGAACGTGCAGATTACCTTGCTCAATCACAATGACACAACCTCTGTTGATGTTACTGATGTACCAAAAAAGGGAGGAGAGGCACATGTTTTTCCCCCTGAGGCTAAAAATTAACTGTTTACATTTCCGTTTTCCTACTGCTTTCCGCAAAATATGTCAAATATCGATTTATATAGATGACGCCATTATTTAATTTATTAAAATTATAAAAACATTTGTTCACCCCTTGATTTCCTTCTGTCACGTTTTTCCCCCTAGACCACAATTGCTGAAAATTAACTGTTTACATTTCCGTTTTCCTACTGCTTTCCGCAAAATATGTCAAATATCGATCTATGTACATGACGCAATACTATCATTTATTTACATTATGAAAACATTTGTTCACCCCTTGATTGCCTTCTATATTTAAAATGACCCTTGCTTATACTCATCTGGCAACAGTGCACATCGTCCCGCGTCCAGTTCACGTTCCGATTTCGCCCGAATTGTATGTTTACTAAAGAGGCACTTTAAACACAGGATTACCCTCATTTCATCTTCCCAATTAGTTAATCTTTCCTGTTTTAGTGAATTTTCATTAAGAAAATTCACTAATAGAGAGGTACCCATGGTAAGACTTTTGAAAAATTTCTTCAAATGAGCGCGAATTAGGGCCCATAGAACCCAAATCGAAGGTCAGTTAAAAAGTTTATATACATATACATGCATACACACACACACACACACACACACACACACAGATATATATATATATATATATATATATATATATATATATATATATATATATATATATATATATATATATATATATATATATATATATGCCCATGTGGACATTGTTAAGATAAATTGTATAAACTGTATTTTCATTTCTTCCTTGAATTTGTATTGATGCTGTTCGAGTAATTAAAAATGTTAGCCAAATAGGCCAGTTTTGCACACCATATCTTGCTTTAACAATATTTGACAAAAGAATCATTACCTACCTCTTTGAGTTCATAAACCTGAGTTAGCACTTTATCTCTTGTTAACCATTTACTTCGGTGTGTATTTTTGTATTTTAATTTCAACAACACATCACGAGGGCTCACAGCCTAAATACTATTGTACCGTGGGTGTCTACAAGAGGCAACTTGTTAATTCTGGACTTGAAGGTTCGGAGGAGAAGGAAAAACGTGTGCCAGCAAGGAATTCCACAACTTGGAAGTCCTCGAGACAAAAGAGCGGGCATAACAAGATGTTCTGTGTCTGGTGACCTGGACAGTAAAAAGGTGCATTCGCTCTGTTCCCCTGGTAGATCTGTTGGGGACAGCAGGTGGAGGAACTATGGAAGAAAGCTCCTCCGAGCAGTGCCCGTGCAGATATCTATAAAAGAGAGAGGTCACCAATGGCACGTCGGTGGGCAAGGGATGGCAGCCTTTGGGTGAGGGTAGGGTCACCGATGAGACATATAGCTCTCTTCTGAATGGAGTCCAGGACCACGGGCATAGAAGCAGCAGCGGCACCCCAGATGTGGGAGCAGTATTCGAGGTTTGGCCTTATTTGTGAAGTATATAAGGTATAGAGATTAGCTGATGAAAAGTAGTTGCGAGTCCGGAAGAGGAAACCTAATTTCTTAGCAGCCGCTTCTGCAATTGATGTGACATGTTGGTGCCAATTGAGATTTTGATCCACAGAAATGCCAACAAGTGAAAGGGACTCATTACTTTGAATAACTTGGTTGTTCATTGTGATGGGTCTAGGCCTGGTGTATCTCTTATGAGATAGAAGGCAAGACTGAGATTTGATTGAGTTGAATTGTACAAGATTCTACTTCCCCAGTCCAATATTTTTTGGAGATCCACAGAGACAGAACCCTCCATGAGTATGCGCCTCATCTAATTGGGCTAAAGATACAGGCATAGAATATTGTATATTTAAGTGGAGGGTGCTGTCGTCCGCGTAAATGTGAATTGGGTTGGATGTGCTAGAGAGGAGTTTATTGATGTGGAGAAGAAACAAAGTAGGGGCTAAAGCTGAACCTTGAGGGACTCCTGCATTAATTGGATACAGTTTAGGGGAATGGCCATCCACGGCAACAGAAATGCTCCTGTTGGAGAGGAAATTTGCTGTCCAGGTACAGAGTTTTGGTGGTAGGCCATAGGCCGGAAGTTTATTAAGCAGCGCTGCGTGCCAGACTTGCTCGAATGCTTTGGATATGTCTAGAGTGACAATCTGGGATTCACCATGTAGTTCCATAGACTTGTTTCAAGAATGGGTGACAAAGGAAAGGAGGAGGGCAGTTGATCTGCGCTGACGGAATCCATACTGCCTGTCGTGGATTAGACTGTGTTTTTCAAGAAATTTTAGTAATTCGGTGTTTATATACTTTTCCATCACTTTAGAGATGACTGAAAGGAAAGAAATAGGCCTGTAGTTGCTAGGATGCGCTTTGGATCCTTTCTTGGGGACGGGTTGTACTCTAGCAGTTTTCCAGTTAGTAGGGAATATGCCTCTATTGTAAGATGTCTGAAACAGACGAGTCAGGACAGGAGCAAGTTCTGGTGCGCTTTTTTTGAGAACAATTGCTGGGATTTCGTCAAGGTCAGAGGCTTTCCTGGTATTAAGAGAAGAGAGCATCTTTCGTACCTTTTTAGTTTTGAAAATGATATCAGTCATTTTATGTGCAACATTGGGGATTGTTGGTGGTTGAACATTTGAAGGTGGGTTGAGAGTAGAATTGCCGGCGAACAATGAGGCAAAAAGTTCAGCCTTGCTCAGGGCGATAGAAACAATTTCTTCCCCTGAGACAAGGGGTGGGAACGTGCTCTTGCAGAAATTATTCCCAATAGATTTCGCAAGAGTCCAGAATGGTTTTCTGCCGTTGGAGGTTGAGAGGACTTTGTTTTTGATGTGGTTATTAAACGAGTTTTTTGCCTCAGAAAGAATGTGCACATAGCGGTTTCTTACGTCGTTAAATGCTCGATGGTTTTCTTGACTGGGATTGTGTAGAAGTTTTTTGTGAGCTTTGACCTTTTTAAGTCTGGCCTGGTCACATGATTTAGAGAACCAGGGCTTTTGAGTGGCTGAAGAGGTTTTCTGTGTACGTGGAATAAATAATTCCATGCCAGCTTGGATAATTTTGGCGTCGTTTTGTGAGATATCAGAGTGGTCAGGATGAGAGAAGCAGACAGACGCCCGTGGAAATGTGGAAAAATAATCCCGCATTTCTTTCCAGTTCGCGGGGTTGCAGTGACAAACGATACGTAGGTGTGATGATTGTGTGACCTCGGGTTGCATTGCGTAGGAAGCAGTGACCACGCCTTGATCTGAGCGACCAAGGGGGGCGGTGACTAATGTCTTCTAGCATTCAGGTTTTGTAGTAAGAAGGAAATCCAAGGGATTTGAGCTGTGTGTTGGGATGCGAGGAAATTAAGTAGGTTGCTCCATATTGGCTAAAGACTTGCTGACTGCAAAGGCCTCCGCTGCTCTACCTTGTGGATCGGTTTTAGAAGATCCTAGCCATTCCTTATTATGGACATTGAAGTCACCAAGAAGAAGTGTAGAAGTAAGCATTTATGTTTAGAATCTGTGATGTTGCAAAGTTGTTTAAACAGATATTTTTAATGGTCTTGATTCAATGTAATTTTTAACAGACTACTTGCTCTAACACAGATTTGAAATTTGTTAGTAGAGTTTTAGAAACCAAGGATTCCCTACACAAAAAATGTGTGGTTACGAGGTTTGGATTTCTTGTTTTAGTGATGCTACATAATCCTTTAAACCAACCACGGATGGGGCACCACGTGAACAAATTCCTACGCAAAAGTCCCATGATAATATGTTGGAACTGTTCCAAATATAAAGTTATGGAATCAAATATATCTTGACCTGTTGTACGTTCTTTGAGTTCTCTGCAGCATAAGAACTGATTTATTTCATTTTTTTAAATGAAAAAAATTAAAGTTTACTCCGGATGTTAGTTTACTGGTGACTCTTGTTTCAACATCTGCTGACATATTTACAATTCTCCTTTTTAGTGAATTTTCATAGAAAAAAATCACTAATGGGGAGATCCCGACTTTTGAATTTTGAAAACAATTTTGCAAATGAGCGCGAACTAGGACCCCTAGAACCCATATCCGGGGTCAGTTTCAATTTTTATATGTTTATATATATATATATATATATATATATATATATATATATATATATATATATATATATATATATATATCCCACCGATAACTCAAAAAATAAAGAAAATCGGACGAGGTTTTCCGGGAAAATTTTAAGTTTTCATTCGAAAAAAATTCTTATCTCAAAAAGTAATAAGCTGATTTTAATAAAATTTGGCACGTACCTTCCTTTTGTAAATGGCTTTGACAAGTTTGTTAATCAGAAAAATCGGACAAGGTTTTCTGGGAAAATTTTGAGTTTTCATTTGAAAAAAAAATTATCTTAAAAAATAAAAAAATCTATGATAACCAAATTTGGTAGGTAGGTTAACGATATAAAAAGTAAACTATACACCAAAATTTAGATTTCTATGTTAGAAGAAAAAAACGTTATAATAAAATAATTTGTGCCAGATCATTTCTATGAAAATTCACTACCATAACACACTTGCTGCGGCTTTTGTTGTATCATCCGAAACAGGAATTTTTGATATTTCCTTCTGTGTCTCAGAGCCAAACATAATTTTGACTATTTTAATACATGCTGGTAAAATCAGAGATTCTGCTACAGCATGTGGTTTTTGCTTTAGTGCAATCAGCTCTGATACTTTATACGAAGCCATTTGTGCTTTCAGAAATTGTTATCACTTTCTGAAAGTGTGTTACTTTTTTTTTTTTTTTGTTCCCTCAGGGCTCGTCCGCGGCCTTGCCGCCCCGATAGCACCGCAACCCTTGGTTGATTGTGCATACCCCTAGTCTTACTCCACCCATTCCAAAATCACTGTGCCTTGAACTAGTCTGCACAGCGATTGGTAGGGTGAAGTTTTATATTGCTCTGTCTCCGGTCTAGAGTGACCGTAGATCAGTTGTCTTTTCCGGTCCAGAGCTATACACTCGCACAAGATGTGCTGGGCTGATTCCTCCCCCTCGCCGCAGAGTCTGCATGCGAGGTCCCCTTCGAACCGCCCCATTTTATATAGGTGTTTCTTGACGGCCATGTGTCCCGTCAAGAGACCTGTTGTGTTTCTGAGCTGTCCTCTGCTAAGGTTTAGCAGCTCCACAGCTCTCTTTGAACTGGGTCCGTCAATTATTGACTTCCCATGTCTGAGCCCTGGACAGTCCGCCCAGTACACCTTGTGTTGGTTTCTGACCCAGGACTTAATGGCTCCCCTGGCAGTGCTCTTTGACACGCCCAGAGCCGGTTCTGGTCCCATAAATGGTTCTGCTGACCCCCTCTTTGCGAGACTGTCAGCTTCTTCATTGCCTTTGACCCCCGAGTGACCCGGCACCCAGATGAGGGTCACCTCATTCTGCCCAGTCAGGTCGCTCGTCTCGTCTCGGCACTCACTCACCAGCCAGGAATTTACCCGTGGGCTACTTAGTGCCTTAAGGGCTGCCTGGCTGTCTGTGGCTATGAGGATCCGCTTGTTGGTGTAGCCCCTCCTCTTGTTCTCCCGCACACAGTGCAGGATGGCGTACATCTCGGCCTGAAACACCGTTGCATGGGCTCCGAGGGAAATACTGTGACTTACCCTCGGTCCTTCCGAGTACACACCTGCCCCCGTCCCACGCTCCCCGCCAGATCCGTCCGTGAACCAGACGAGCGCGTCCCGTGGTATGCCCGGTGTCTCCTCCCGCCATGCCCCGCGATCAGGGATTTCCACTGTGAAGTTGTTTTCCCTGCACATTCGCGGGCTCGCGAAGTCTGACCTCATTTCAAGCATGGGTTCCTTCACGATCTCCTGAATTTTGCAGTGGCCCCTGAAGCCTGGGTTGATCTTCAGTCTACCATTGCAGGCTAGTCTGTATAGTCCTAGCCTGGCCTCTCCCATAATAACGAAGTGTAGGGGGGGTAGATCCAGCAACACCTCCATGGCGGCTGTTGGGGTTGAAGACATGGCCCCTGTGATGCCTAGGCAAGCCATCCTTTGGATCTTGCCTAGTTTTTGTTTGGCACTGGATTGTGTCACCTTAGGCCACCAGACCAGTGCCGCATATGTTAACGATGGTCTGACCACCCTTGTGTACAGCCAGTGGGCCATACTAGGTCTTAGTCCCCACGTTTTTCCATATAGCCGCCTAGTGACGGCTAAGGTCATGACTGCCTTACGCAGTATTTTTCCAATGTGACCATTCCAGGTTAGCTTAGAGTCCAATACGACCCCAAGATATTTTACCTCCCTGGCCATTGGAACGCTCCTACCGTATAGAGTGAGAGTTCTGTGGCTTTCACACTTCCTCCTCCTCGTAAACGGCACGACGGTTGCTTTCTCGGGGCTCACCCCGAGCCCTTGATCAACCGTCCACCCTTCCACCACTTTCAGTGCAGTCTGCATACGCTCCCACACTGCCTGTGTGACCTTTCCTCGGACTATGATGACAATGTCGTCCGCATAGCCCTGTACCTCATACCCCCCTCCCGAGAGCCTCCCCAGCAGGCCGTCCACGACTAGACACCAGAGCAAGGGAGACAGAACGCTCCCCTGCGGACACCCCGCCGCGACCCCCGCCAGCAGAGTCCCTCCCGCGAGTGAGGTGAACACCGCCCTGTCCCTGAGCATGGAACCGATCCACCTGCAGCAGGTCTCCTCTATTCCACGCTCCCGGGCAGCTGCCAGAACCGATCCGAACGAGGTGTTGCTAAAGGCCCCCTCTATGTCTAGGAAGGCCCCCAGCGCCACCTCCTTGTTCTCCAGCGTATTCTCCAGTTTCAGCACCAGTTGGTGCAGTGCTGTTTCTGTTGAGAATCCTGCTCTGTATGCATATTGTCCGCAGTGTAGAGGATATGCTTCCAGTACACCGCCCCTAATGTGCCGGTCGAGCAGTTTTTCCACTGTTTTCAGCAAGAAGGACATGAGACTTATTGGCCTCAGGGACTTTGCCTGGTCTGTTGGACGCCCAGGTTTAGGAATAAATACAACCCTGGCCAGTCTCCATGCCCTCGGAATGTACCCCAGAGCCAGGCTGGCCCTCATAATGAGGGTAAGCACCGGCGCCAGTATATCTATCCCCTGTTGGAGCATGATGGGCATTATTCCATCAAATCCCGGCGATTTGTATGGCTTAAAGCTGTTAATGGCCCATCTGATTTTGCTCCAGGTAACCACCTCTTTAGCGACTGTCCAGTCTACTCTAGATGCCCGCCTATAAGGCGCCTCTATTTCTGAGTGTTCCCAGTCCGGAGGTGATTGGTTTATTATGTTACAGCCGGGGAAGTGCGTCTGGAGTAAAATTTCCATAGTTTCCTCCCCCGAGCTTGTAAAGCCTCCCGTGGGTGTTCTAAGGGAGCCTATGTTAGTCTGAGGGCCCTTAGACAGGATCTTGTGTAGTCGAGCACTCTCGGACGTGTTTTCCACTTCTTCGCAGTGCCTCCTCCACGACTCCTTCTTGGCGTCCCTCAGTCTTTTGTTATAGGTCGATAGGGCCTGTCTATATTCATCCCATGCTCCCGACCTTTTGGCCGCGTTAAACAGCTTACGAACCTGCGTCCTCCTTTGCCTGAGGTCCTCGTTCCACCATGGGACGTTCCTGGTGGACACCCTCATTTTCAGGGGGCAGTTGGCGTTATAGGCCGAGGTAATTGCGTCTCGCAATTGGACTGCTGCAATCTCGAGGTCTATTGAATCCCTTATGGCCCTCTCAACCCCCCGCAGTTCCACAGCTAGGTCTGCCCTGTAGGCTTCCCAGTCCGCCTTGCGGGGGTCCCGGTACCATACTGTTTCTCTTTCGACTTTGGCGATTTCAAACCGGATGTATCTGTGGTCTGAGCTACTCACTTCCCCAGACACAGCCCAGCTTTTAACAAAGTCACCCAGAAACTGGGTGGAAACTGTTAGGTCTAAAACTTCCTCACGCCGTGTTGTGACGAATGTCGGTTTATTACCTCTATTCAATATGTCTAAATTAAATTTCATAAAGAATTGTAAAAGTGCCTCACCCCTAGAGTTTGTGTCCGAGCTACCCCACAACTCATGGTGCGCATTCGCATCCATGCCGATGATGGTCTGCCATCCACCTGCTCTGCTACCCACCATCAGCTGCTCCAATTCGTTGGGTGGAGGAGGGTCCGTGCTGTCCCCTGGCAGATAGGCTGACGCGACAGTAATGTCCCTCAGCCCATCCGCTCCTCCACATCGGATTTTGATCGTTGCCAGGTCCCTGGAACAGAAATTCATTAGAGGGAGAAACTCTATCCCTTCCCTGACAAAAATGCAGGCCCTCGGATTCTCGCTGGACCTGCTGTAGATGAGCTTTCCATTAGCTCCGCCGAGTCCCTTGATCTCTCCTTTGTAGGAGTACGGTTCCTGGATGAGGGCCACATCCGTGTTCCTCAGAGCCATTAGTAGTCCGGCCGTGGCTGCCCTACTGTGTTGGAGGTTGACCTGAAGGAACCTAAGTCCCATTAACCCTTAATTGCTTCCCCAGTGGGCGGAAGCTAACCCTTCCCATGCCCCAGAATGCCTTGAAGGAGGTTCCTTCAAGGGCTCTGTAAGATGTCGGGTCGATCGAGAAGGCGAGCGTCTGTCCTTTCTCCTCTGCCTTCCTGCTTAGAACCGACCAGTGTTGCGTCCCCAGTTCAGGGTTCTGGATCTTAAGTCTGCTGATCACCGTCTCCTGCGGGACGGTGTCAGGGATCCGTACGAGGACCTTGCGTCTCTTTGGGAGTTCCTTGGGCTCGACGGCTGTCAAGTCCGCCCCCTCCCAAATCTGACCGAGGCCCCCGATCGTTTTCCGCAGCCAGTCCCGCGACTGCGGGCCGGCACAGGTTATCCAGAGGATGCCCCCCGTCAGGCGCGTCCGGTGGAACTGAGGCGGGCTCTCCCCTTCCTGAAGAGAGTCCACCGCAGCTACCACCGCAGCCTGGATCAGGTCCGCCTTCCCCTGGTCTAGCGTGACCTCAGGATGGCGTCTGTCAATCACCGCCATCCCGAGGCCCTCCGCAGCCTCCCTGTAAGAGCCAGTCTGCGCCGGTGTTCCGGCCTTAGTTCCTTTGGGAGGTCTGTCTGTAGTAGGCGTTCTAGAGCCAGAGCGCGGCGTCTTCCGACTCGCACTCTCCTCTTGCGCCTTTACAGGCACCCTGGCCCTTTTGGAACGTCTGTCTGTAGTGGGCGTGCTAGAGTTCGAGCGCGTCCTCTTCTGACCCGCACTCCCCTCTTGCGCCTTTACAGGTTTCTCGACCGTCCAGGTCCCGGCCGCCATTTTTTGCGCCCTCCGGAGCTTCTTTCTTTGCGCCCCGGAAAGACGCTTGGACTGCCGGGGCAGTCCCTCTACTCTAACAGTAGAGTCCTCACTGGTGGAGGGGCCCCCGGAGTCCGCGGAGCTCGCCGCCCTCCGGTGGGACCCAGCCTCCAGCTTGGGTGTCGGGGACAGGTCTCTGGCCGAAGCTACCCCCTGATCCCCCGTATCTACGCCGGTCGTGGGACCTCCAGAGTCCGCTGCCGCACCCTGGCTCGTCTCCGTTTCCGGGATAGACTCAAGGCTCAAGTCTGTAGCCGGAGCCACTCCTCGAGCCTCATTGGTTTTGGTTTTATATGTATTTATAATCTTCATGTTGTTCCCACGAGAATGGGGGAAATACTGTCCACACCATCAGAACCCCCTGTGTGGTGCAAGGCGGGTTACTCTGGAGGGTTGCCTGGTACTCCAGAGGTTCCGTTCACGACACCATCGCCCTGGTGCCATCCATCCATAGGCACGGGTCACGTGACACCGTAGATTGGGGGAGTTTAGTTCGACCTCCTTGTCTAGATCCGTCATGTTTAGTTATTAGCAGGGTCACCTCGTGCAGGATGCGGATTTTTACCGCGCATGACGGTCTTGGGGAAAGCTTCATCGGGAGTTTATGTTGTTATTTCCACTTCCTCAGCTTGCCCCCTGGAGTCCTTTGGCCCGCGACTCCTTAACCCCAAGTGTGTTACTTGGTTGGCTTGCATTTTCAATAGTGTTAGGAAATATTCCTTATTTTTTGAAGCTAGGCTAGTGTGTTTTGTAGAGAAGTGGCGTTTTAACCTAACAGGAACCAGTGCACTGTTGGCCAATTGTTCTCCACATGCAATATATTCTGCGATTTGACAATCCTTATTTCCATTCCAGGTGAAGCCAAAACAAAACTTAAGTATTCGTCCAAATATTGTCGGGTCGTCGATTTCATGTTATGTTTTTCTTCACTTTCACATTTCGGTTGCATATTTCCATGAGTTACAGTACCGCTGGTACTCACTCCATCATCAAATTCTTCAATGTCAAATTTTCGTTAAAGAAATTTGTCCATCTTAAGTTGTAATTACCAAAAACTATTAAAAATGAGTGAAACAGTAATTGTTATGATAATAATTTACCTGAGTAATCAGGTGGAAATAGAACGTCTGGTATATTTAGAATTGTAAACTTAGCTTTAGAATTGAAAGCCCACATGTAAAAACAAAATATCTTATTATAATTCGAGAACTACGAGCAACATCACTTGGTCCTCTACAACATCTTCAAATGTGCACTTGCAGTGACTAGACTAGACTCTGGCAGTGACTATAAATGTACTAAGGGGCATCACTGCCTGGGCCTGGATACGGGTTGACCGGGTAGACCATGTTGCTAGAGCCTATTGTCTGGTTTTGCAATTTATCTCAAATATTAATTGTACAAAATTTTCAAATTACTTGCTTATTTAATAATTTAATAAACTATTTCGCTTAACACCTGAAAGAGTTTCGTGGAACACCGGTGTTCCGTGGAACGGCGGTTCCGAACCACTGAACTAGAAACTTCTGATTTTTTGTTTTTCGTTTTAAATGTATGTTGTTATATCATGGCTATCCTCGGACTGTGGGAGGTTGAGGTCCAGGCGTATGCTGATGATATAGTCATAATGGTTAGGGGCAAATATGAGGAGGAACTAGCAAGTACTCTTCAGGAGACACTAAATGTAGTGAATGATTGGTGCCGGAGGGAACAGATGTCTGTGAACCCCCGCAAAACGATCTTGTTCCATTTACTAGAAGAAGAAGGCAGGATAAATTAAAACCACCTATTCTTATGGGGGAAACGATTCCATTTTCGGAACAAGCAAAATATATTGGGGTTACCCTAGATAAGAAGCTTAACTGGGACATACAGTTAGAGAATGTAATCCGCAGGGCTAAACTGTCCCTGTGGACATGCCGGAAAATCTGTGGAAACAACTGGGGAACAAACCCCCAACAGATGTACTGGCTCTATGTAGTGGTTATCAGACTAATGATAACATATGGAGCCATAGTTTGGTGGCCTAAGGCACTTCGTGGTATCACGAGGGCCAAACTGGCTCATCTACAGAGACAAGCTTGTCTGATGATAACGGGAGCGATAAGCACCACACCATCAGCCGCTCTGGAGGTCCTCCTTAATATTCCACCTCTTCACATATGGTTGGAGAGGGTGGCGAGGTGGACAACGTACAGACTAAAACAAACGGCCGACAGTATGCCGAAGGAAATCAGTCTGGGAGGGTCCGGACTCCTCGATGACATTGAGGGTCACAGGAATCATCTCGGACTTGATGCCTACAAAGATCAGTAGAGGTCTGTCTTTCAAGACCGTCCTCCCGGAAAGGGAGGACTGGGAGCGAAATCAAACGACCCTATTGAGAGCCGATCTCTGCTGGTACTCTGACGGCTCCAAAACCAATATGGGAGTAGGAGCCGGCACATATGGGGGCAGCACCAACTATCAGCTAGCCTCGGCAAGTACGCAACCATACACCAGGCAGAAGTGTATGCCATCGAGATGTGTGCAAGGGAAAGTATAAAAAACCAGTGCACACACAAATCGATAAAGATATATGCAGATAGCCAAGCTGCAATAAAAGCGCTTTGTTCCTACCGGTGTAATTCAAAAACGGTATGGAGTTGTAAATCTGCCCTTAACGAACTGGGCAGCTGTAATGAGGTGTCGCTGGTCTGGATACCGGGTCACTCGGGCCATGATGGCAATGTTGCAGCCGACACGCTTGCCAGGAGTGGTGCCCAGAGAGACTGTCAGACCAGAACCGGTGCTGGGGATAACAGCATGCACAGCAAAACGCACCTTAAAGACCTGGACAGAAAGAATGACAATCCAGTATTGGCAAAATCTTCCAGGATTAGCTCACTCTAAGGCCTTCATAAATGGCCTCTCTGAGTCGAGGGCTAAAAAACTTCTGGAGTTAAACAGACAACAATTGAGTACTCTAGTCGGCCTGTATACAGGACATTGCCGCTTGCATCACCACATGCACCGTATTGGAGTTGGTCAGGAGACCGAGTGCCGGCTGTGTATGGAGAGTGACGAGACAGCAGAGCACGTACTATGCTCCTGTCCGGCAGCGGATACGACTAGATACCTGCTCTTTGGCAAGATAAAGCTTGCTCCGGAGGATCTGGATCAATTTCGCCCACAATGATTATCGACCTCTGCAGGAGGCTGGCTTTGTTGGGCGAAATATAGACTAGTAGGCGTGAGCCACAATAGACCTTATGGTCGCGGTGGAGGGACCGGTATGGCCCACTTACAATTAAACCTAACCTAACCTATATCATGTTAAGAAGACATGCATATATATTTGTAAATGTATATTTTAGGTTAACTTTTCCGTGTGTGTTTTTATTTTGTGAGGTTTATACTTTTGTATATTTTGTTGAATGACATGTTCAATATCCAATGGGTATATGGAACAAATAAATTATTATTATTGTTAAATTATTTAATGAGACACTGGGTACTAATTAATATACTGTATTGAAGTACAATACTTCAGGGATATAAATACATACAATAGTTAACAAACTATTCTAGTTTTCATTTTCTATATATCACGTACACTCTTTCAAGGAACCAAAATTGTTATCTTCTCAGTACTGCCCACACTCACAAAAACGGTCGACACGAATAGCCCACTTTACACAGTTAAAAGACATCTCTGGTAAGACAGTATCACAATACATTATAAAACACATCACCACAGAGCAAACAATAATAATTATTCATACATTCAAAATGATATTTACAACACACCTCCTTGATTTTGAGTTTCCTTAAGATTACACTTTACAATTAACATTCAGAGATTTTACAAAACAAAAATACTGTTGACAGTAATGCAAATTTAACAAAGATCTTAATTTTTCTCTACCCAATGATTTAGTTAAAATATCCTGCTATTTGGCCATTGCTATCTATCTTCAAAACATCAATTAAATTCCTGCTATGCAAATCATTCACAAATGATAGCTGACATCAATGTGTTTGGAATTCTTTGAAAATTTCCTGTGTTTTGCTCAAGCAATTGCACCTGTGTTGTCTTCAAAAATTTTTATGGGTTTGCCAAGTTTTACATTCAAGTCACTAAATATCCTGTGAATAATACAACTTCTTAGCACTGTTCTTCACTAAATAGACGTCATCAAATATTTCAAACATCTCTTTGGCTGTCTTTTTCGATAGTATTAATTCAAGTTGAGCATTAGTCACACTGTTAACAATATAGTTATTGCCCTTAATTTCTTTCCTGCTCTAATTTGCTTTGGTAATTTCATTCGGTCTAGTAGCACTTGACAATACTTCATGACATTCTTTCATTTCTAGGAATAACTTCAATCTGAAGTTTCATTTATCGTACCCAATGCCATTAAACACTTGCAACAAAAATTCATCCTTTTTATCATTCACCATTTTATACACTACTACTGCTGTTTACACCAGAACGCGGAAACTTACTTATATAAAAAAACTTCTCTACTTATAAACTGGACACGTAACCGCAGACCTCTGCTACCGTGTTAAATTATTTAATGAGACACTGGGTACTAATTAATATACTGTATTGAAATACAATACTTTAGAGATACAAATACATACATTAGTTAACAAACTATTTTAGGTTTCATTCTCTATATATCGTGTACACTCTCAACGAACCAAAATTGTTATCTTCTTCTCAGTACTGCGCACACTCACAAAAACGGTCGACACGAATAGCTCACTTTATACAGCTAAAAGACATCTCTGGTAAGACGGATAAAACACATCACCACAGGACAAACAATAATAATCATTCATACATTCAAAATCACATTTCCAGCAATTATAAAAAAATAAATGTTGTGCTTAACCCGATTAACAACAAATTCCTTTGCTAATAATAGATTATTTTACAGGTACATCAGCATTGTTGGATCAGTTATAATACCCATGTTGCCACTTTTTTCAAGACCTCACTGTCATTTTAGAATACATTTCTGCAGTGGACTTACTGTAGTTACTCAACAGGGAGAATATTCACTACTGGGCTCCAGAAAACTTCCATTGCATCGGAGAGAGAAACTTTCAACAATCTCAAAGTTTTAATGTATTTTGTTTAGTTATGGATAATAGGGTATGTTTTGAAAATAATTTTGAAAATTTTTGATAGATATTTCACGGTATTAAGTAGAGGTGTGCGAACCCATGTTTTTCTCGAACCGAACTATGAACAAACCTAAGTAAATATGTTGATTCAAACTTTGAACCTCTGAAATAGTATGTCTAAGGTTCACACTCGAACTTCGAACTTCTTAAAAATTCAAAATCGAACATCCAACTAACCAAAATTCTTCAATGGTCATATGTATCATTTACTTAGAATACAAAATCTGGTATGTTGTAGGATCCAATATTTGGTATGTAGAAGATATATTATTTTTGCAAAAAGCGCAACGGTTCAACAAAATTTGCAGATTGATTGGGTGAAAATCCCTTTCAGTACTGATGTTAGTTTTGAAGATAGGTCAACATTGAATCAAAAACATAAAAAGGTATATTGAAAACTTTTTTAGATATCTATACCAAGCTCAATTATATATACTTTTTATGGTTTGGTATTATCTAGGCAGTTTTAAAAGTCTTTTAGATTTGGCGGGCTAACATTGAGCATGATAGTAGAATAATATAATGAAAGAGTTAACTACTTGAAATTTTAACGTGTGTTGATTGAGAATATTTAATTCTGTTTTGGCTTATTGTGAAATAAAGCATGTCCAGCCTAGTATTTCCAAAAAGCAGTCTGCAATTATCGTCATAAATTCTGAAAAATTTCATTACCAATTGCTTTTGAACATTGCCATCATAATGTTGTAACCAAAGAGAATATTGGGATGGTAGGATATATAAAAAAATTAATCCGTGCTTGTTAAATCGCTCTGTCAGGTCTCAATAAGTCCTACCAACTGTCAAAAATACACATTGGTGAAACCTCACATTACACTACCCAATCAATGAGGCCGATACAGAGTTTAAAGCACTGCTACTGGGTTATAACTTTGGTACTTTTGGCAGCCTGTAATATTCAATTTTGAACGAGACATCTCAGGCGAAGACATAGAGGGGGATCTAAAAAAGCAAAACGATACGAATGTCAAAAACAATTGAAACCACTAAAGGCAAAGCGAGGGTACATATGCCTCTGATACTTGCAATAGTTGACAAGGAGCATAGGAAAATCTATGACCCCACTACCATATGTGGACTAAACATACACGTAGAAATTCTAAAAAAAAAAACACGGTTTCCACCGGACAGTAATACTATTCAGCCACTAACAAACAGGTCGTACAGCCCCATATAAGCGCCTTAAATGTCTTCATATCTTGGTTCTCGAAGCAGTTCATCTCAAACAGAAGCTTTGCGAATCTTTTACTCCTGATTATCTCAGAATTTAAGTTTTCAATATGATTACATCTCGATAAAACCACTTTGGAGAGTCACGTATTTCCAACTTCAAAGTACTTTAACATTGCCGGCACGTAGAATTTTTCGATTCGAGTTCAGGTTTGGTTCGAAATTTCGAAGCTTTGCACACCTCTAGTATGTCATGCATACATAGGAAATTTTAGTCCTGGTAAAAAATTTGCGATTTCTTTGTCTTATTATGTAAAACTATGGTCAATTATGTCTTTAAGTTATATCTTACAAACCATATACACTGTGGTAAAAAAGTCTGGAATATTGCATATATCTCCGAAATCGCTGGACCGATTAAACGAATCTCCTGATATAATTGGTAATAAAATACAATTGTGAATTTAATTGTACTATAATTAATAACAGATTCAGCAAAATCAGAAATCTTACGTTACACATACATATAAAACACGATACCGTTACTCGAATACGATACAATCTGTCTTTTCCATTTTCGTCACTCGATTTGTCATTTTAGCGAACAACAGCGCAAGCTTCAATTTATTGATTATATTTCATGTTGCGCCATCTATTAACGCTAGTCTAGGTCACGATAGTAAACAAATACAGTCTCCTTAAAAGTATAAACAAATCCTATATCTAACACGGCCCCTCAATTGCTGAGAATTCAAAGAAAAAGGACACATTTAAATTGCCAAATACAAATAAGCTCAAACAGAACCAACAACGTTTTCATTCACAAATCAACTTACATCTAAACCTAACAAACTTTTCTTTGCCCAAGGCTTTAGTAAACATATCTGCACAGTTTGTCACAGATGGAACATACTTTAATATTATTTCTCTCTTTAGACAAAGATCTTTAATGTAATGATAATGATACTTGATTTCAATGTGTTTACCACGTTTTGAGTTTTCAAAATTTCTTATCATTGAAATTGCACTTAAATTATCTATTTTCAGAATCACTGGTTCACTGACTTCGACACATCACCAAGAATGCCCTTTATATTCATCAGTTCTTGAGCTGCTATTCCTGCCGAGATGTATTCTGCCTCCATTGAAGACAACGCCACACAATTTTGTTTGCGTGAGTGCCACACTATCGGGTTGTTTCCATGAAAACACATAAAACCACTTACACTTTTTCTCGATTGACGATCTCCTGCCCAATCTGCATCGCAGAGACCTACTAGCTCAGATTTCCCTTTTGTGAAGATAAGTCCATAATCTCTAGTACAATTGAGATATCGAAGAATTCTCTTGGCTGCTTTCCAGGCACTTGATGTCGGTTTATCCAGAAATATACTTAGATACGAAACACAATTTGTTAAATCCGGTCTAGTCATTATGGATAAATACATTAAACTGCACACTAATCTTCTATACGGAACATTCACTAGCACTGCTTCACTTGCATCGATCTGAAAAGTTACTTCCATTGGTGTCGCTACCAATTTCGTCTCATCCATCCCAAACTCTTTAACAAGTTTCGATATGACTTGTGTTTGCATTAATTTTATACCCTCTTCAGTTTTCTTTATTTCCATATCAACAAATGTTCTTACTTCTGTCATGTTTTTCACTCTAAACTCCTTATAAAGATTTTTAATGAGTTCCTTTACTTGTATTTCCGGTCCTGTTATTAATGCATCGTCTACAAATAATGCTAGACATACATCACCTTGCACATATAAACAGTAATCATATTCTGATCGTTTGAAATGTAATTTGTTCATTACCTCGCTGAACCTTATATACCAGCATTTTGGTGCATTTCGAAGACCGTATAAGGCACGATTTAATTTAAAATACTTTGAGTCTGTCTTCAGGCCTTTTGGTGTTTTTATATACACACTATTGTCAAGATATCCATTTAAGAATGCTGTTGGTACATCAATTTGATGCAAATTCCAGCCTGTATGCACTGATATTGATATAAGCAATGTTATAGTTGCTAGCCTACACACTGGTGCATAGCTAAATTCCTCACTATTGTATGGGACTTGAAAACCCTTAGCAACTAATCTTGCTGTCTTTGTACCATCCTCTTTAATTTTAAAAATCCACCTTGTATCTACAGCTATCTGACCTTCAGGGAGTTCTGCTGGAGTCCAAGTATCCAGTCTTTCATGAGATTTTAATTCTGTTTCTATAGCAGTTCTCCATTCTGGCACTTTACATGCTTCTTTATAATATTCTGATTCTTCTTCTGTTCTAGTCAGGAAACAGTGGGCACTTTAAATCTCATAATCACTCAATGTTTTGGGTCTATTTACAATTCTTCCTGATTTAGTCGTAGTACCGTCCAAATGTAGCAGAATTTCGGTGTCTTCACTTGAAATATCGCTTGCAGTGTCTATTTGACGTTTCTTGAATTTCTTCTTCTCTTCTTTCCTCTATTTGTGTTTCATCGTCATCTGCCTCCTCAGGTAAACCAACAACCAACTGTTTTGGTTCCTCTTCTAGTCTTCCACATGTTCTCTCTCCTTCAGGTTCTCTAAGTTCCATGATGCTTTCATCAAAACACACATCCCTTGATCTCATTATTTTATTCTCACCTGGCAACCACAATCTGTAGCCTCCTCCACAGTAGCCGACCATAATCGCCTTTTTGGCCTTTGGGTCTAACTTATTACCCTTTGGTAAAATAGCGTACCATCCACGACACCCAAATACTCATAGTTTACTTAAATCGTTACGTCCATGCCATGCTTGTGATGGAGTCAAATCACTAGGTAAAGCATTACTTGGAATTCGATTCAGTTCATACACATAACACTTCAATGCTTCTTCCGATAACGTCTTAGGAATACCAGATTCAATAATTTTTGTTCTATTTATTCTCTCAGCCTTTCCATTTTGTTGAGGCGTGTGAGGCATTGTATACTCTAATATGATACCACTTTGCCTGCAAAAGTCTTTAAAGTAGGATGATACATATTCTCCACCATTATCTAGTCGAAAAGCCCTGTCTTTGACATCTTGCTGTCTTTCAACATCTTTCACATATTGCATCAAATTTTCACTTGCCCCAGCCTTTGTTTTCAAAATTTTCACAACCAAAAAATGTGTATAATCATCCAACATGGTCTGAAAGTATTTACCACCATCTGTTGTGCTTGAAGCTGTTGGCCCACAGATATCACATGTATTATTTCCCCTTTCATACGTGTAATTCTCCTGCTTTCGTTGAACGAACATCTTGTTGCTTTTCCTTCAACACAAGTTGAACACCACCTGCTGGACTTCTGGAAACCCAATTGTAATAACACACTTCTACCCGCATGTCCCAGTCTATGATGCCACAAATCCCCATTAACTGTGATGTTGCACCCTTCACCTGACTTCTTCATTATGCTATCCACTGTTAACACATAGAGTCCACTTTTATGTTAACAATTCAGAGAAAAATTACTTCCATTTATGGTTGTTTTATCTTTTTTCACTATGATTTTATGCCCCTTTGACGTAAGTTTTGACGCAGACATCAGATTATGCTTCATATTCGGAACAATTAAAGCTTCTATTGATAAAACCTTACCTTGGCATTTTGCCTTCAATGTACCACTCTTATATGATTTCAAAACTTCCCCATTTGCAATATGCACAGGTGTGTAGTCTGGCAAGACTTTCACATTAGACATATACTGCTCGAGACTATCTATCACAAAATGATTGCTTGCTCCAGAATCCAGTATGAAACAAAACTTTCCCTTAACTTCACTGCACAAATTTGCTGCATACAATTGTATTTCTGGCTCTGCTGCATTTGCCTCACACTTCTTCTGTACAGTTTCTTTCTCATATGCACTGCTATGACTTCTAAAGCCTCTGTAGTGCTGGCCTCGGCCTCTAAAATTTGCTCTTCCTCTTGGATCTTTTCTACACTTCGGACACTGAGCCTGGAAATGCTGCGGGCTGCCACATATATAGCACCCCCATCCTTTACTTGTCGTCTTTAGACCAACTTCACTATCGCACCTTTCATCCCTTGAATTGAGCTTCATCTCTTCATCTAATAAAAGCGGTTTTACAAAATCAAACTTGACACCTGATACAGTTTTGAGCGCTGTTACCACGGTATCATATTTTGAAGGTAGTGATAGCATTAAGTGACACACTTTATCGCTCTCACTTAGATTGGTGCCATGCTCCTTTAATTCTCTTATCACTGTATCGAACTTTAGGAAATGGTCTTCCAACTTTTCATTCGTTGAGGACTTCAAACTTAGTAATTTCCTCCATAGAGACAGTTTCGTAAATGAACTCGATCTTACAAACACACTCTTCAAAGCTTCCACTTGCATTATTGCACTTATGCAGTCCTTAATAATGTCCAAATGTTTATCTGAAATGCTGTGAACTATAATGGAATGTGCTTTCACGTCCCTTCTGTTCCACTCTTCCCTTTCTTTCTCTGTTGCTGAATCTACAGGTTCATCTTCACTAATTACTTGTACTCAGTGTTCTCTTCTAAGTACAGTCATAATTCGAAAATACCAATTGTTAAAATTATTTGCTTCTACAACGGGAACGGCCATATTGTTGAGCATTGCCATTTTTGCTTCCTAGTTGAACCTCACTACTTGAAACTTTTAAGACAGACTGATTACAGCTCTTTTGTTTATCTAAGCAACTCTACAGAACAATCCTGGGCCCATAACCTGATAAGGCTAATTGGTAATAAAATACAATTGTGTATTTAATTGTACTATAATTAATAACAGATTCAGCAAAATCAGAAATCTTACGTTACGTTACACATACATATAAAACACGATACTGTTACTCGAATACGATACAATCTGTCTTTTCCGTTTTCGTCACTCAATATGTCATTTTAGCGAACAACAGCACAGGCTTCAATTTATTGATTATATTTCATGTTGAGCCATCTACTAACGCTAGTCTAGGTCACAATAGTAAACAAATACAGTCTCCTTAAAAGTATAAACAAAGCCTATATCTAACATCTCCTTGTGTCTCTGAAACAGGACAATTCCGACTTGGGAGTGATATTCTCATGTGCATAGTTATACATGTGTACCACGATTGGTACATCTGTAAGTGGGTTTGTGCAAGGATTAATAACACTGGTTTAATAACTAACTATTTATTAACACAGAATAACAACTTAATAATAATGACGATGTTGACTTACCGTCAGCTAGGTAGCAAGTGGCGATGGTCGAGCTGTGACAATGCGTCGACGCTGCGCTGGAGGGCGCATGCTCGTACATATGACAACTGACATTCACATACATGTCACATCTCTCCCTTTAAATTTGAAATTATTTCAGTTACATAAAATTCTAGTCATGACCATACCTTAGGGGTGGTTTAATATTTCGCTTAGGGCGAATTGGCTTTGACTTACAATAATCATGTCATCCATTATCAGATACGACAGTATTAGGAAGACCAAACCTTGTGAAACAATTTCGCAGCGCTGCTATGGTGTTGTCAGAAGTCATGTCATTCATTGGGTATACTTCTATCCATTTTGAGTATGAATCGATTAAGATTAAGTAGCTTCTATTATATACAGAGAAAAAGTCTATGTGTACAGTCTCAAATGGCTTTTGGGCTAAGGGCCAGGGAACTGATTGCTTCGGTGGATCTGCACGTGTCTGTAAACACTTTGTGCATGATGCAACTAAGTTCTCGATTCTTTTATCAATCCCAGGAAACCACATATACTGCCTGGCTAGAGATTTCATTCTCACTACCCCTTGGTGAGTATTGTGCAGTTCTCTTAGCACTAACGACTGCAATGAGGTAGGAATAACTATTCTATCTCCCCAAAATAAACATTTGTTGATCACATTCAATTGATGTTTTCGGTGACAGAATGGTTTCAAATCAGATATAATATCCCGAGGCCAATTACTTTTCACACAACGAATCACGGTTTGTAGAATGCCATCATTTTCGGTGTGGGTTTTTACCGTTTGGTTACTTATTGGTGTATGATCCATGAAGTCCATAAAATAGATACGGTCTTCCCAGTCTGTGTCTTCTGGCAGAGATTCAGAAACTGGCAACCTTGACAAACAGTCCGCAATAATATTTTGATTTCCGCTTATGTGAACCACTTCGTAGTCAAAATTAGACAGGTATAAGGCATACCTTTTTAAACGATTTGCACATGTCTGATTAGTGTCTTTCTTATTGCTCAAAATAGAAACAAGTGCTTTTTGATCAGTGCGAAGTGTGAACTTCACACCATACAGGTATTGCTCAAATTTCCTTACACCATAGTAACACGCAAGACTTTCTTTGTGTACTGTGGCATAGTTTTGTTCAGCTTTGCTGTATGTGCGTGAGACACATGCGACCATTTTTTCTGATCCGTCATGCATCCTATGAGTTAGGACTGCTGCAATGCCGTTTTCAGATGCATCCGTTGTTACAAAGATTGGTAACTTCGGATCAAAGTATGCCAGTACTTGATCAGATGACAACAGACTTTTTATATGCCTAAACTCTTTCTCACATTCCGAAGACCAGTGGAATTGAGAGTTCTTCTTTAAAAGCTTATATAACGGAGCAGCTAAATGAGCTAAAGGTATATATCTCGAATAAAAATTAACTAAACCCAAAAACGACTTTAATTGTGTGAGATTTGTTGGTTTAGGAGCATCTTTGATGGCTCGAATTTTGGTTTCACATTTGGAAATGCCTTCTTTAGACAAAACAAACCCCAAATAAGATACCTTGTCTTCAAAAAATTTACATTTTTCAATATTCACCTTTAGTCCTGCTTCAGACAATATTTTGAATACGCTTTGAAGTACTTTTAAATGGTTGTCATGCTCCCGATGCCCAATTAAGATATCATCTTGAAATGTAAATATGTTGTTTGTTCCTTGGAACAACTGGTCAATATACTTTTGAAAATAAAAACTTGCACACTTAATTCCAAAGGGCATCCGATTCATCATATACAGTCCTTTATGCGTAGATATAGTTGCTAAACATTTTGATTTCTCATCTAGCTGAAACTGCATGTAAGCGTCGCTTAGATCAATTTTTGAAAATTTAATGCAACCATGCAGTTTTGCAAAGAGACTATCAATGCTTGGCAATGGATAGTAGTATGACTCTAGCTGTTTGTTTAATTTAATATAGCTGCCACAAATACGTATTGTTCCATTTTTACGCATTACAGGTACTGTGTATGATGACCAGGGGCTAGAAATAACGGGAGTTATGATACCGTTGCTCTCCATGCGGTTTAACTCGTGTTCAATTTTGTGCTGTAACGCTAATGGGACAGGTTTGGGCTTATGATGATGCGGAACCGCATCAGGCTTTAGATGTAAGCTTATCTTTGCATACTTAAAACACCCTAATTTTCCATCAAAAACTTCTGGAAACTGCTTGATCAATGTCTCTTTTAACTCGCTTATACAGGTCGAGTTTATAGAAGGGACTAGTGTCAAATTAAATTTACAAATAAAATCACGGCCTAGCAAACCAGTGGTTGCATTTTTAACTACGAAAAATTTCATTACTACACTCTTTTTTAAATATTCTACCTTGAGATTGACAAAACCTTCCGGTAAAATCATCTCACCAGTGTAACCTTTAAAAGTTAGGGTTGTATTGTGGAGGGGAATATGATTGAAATTTTTCTTAAAACAGTCATATTTTAAAGTTGATACTGCAGAACCCGAATCTAGCTCCAAAGAAAATGTCTTATTATTTAACTTAACTGCAATTAGCATAGGGCCTGAAATTGAACTGAACATATCTAAATTATAAATTGGAAGTTCATTTTCTGAGACCTGTTCATAATCAACATTATTAACGGTCACCTTATTAGAGTTTTTACATACACTTACCAGATGTCCTATCTTACCGCACTTCACACAACGGTAATTGGCGTACTTACACTCGCCAAAGTGTTTTTTCCCACAAGTTGAACACTTCATTTTCCTGTGATCCTGCTGTTGTCGCTCTCGTCCGCCATTGTTGTTGTCAAATCTTTGGTTCGTTTGAAGTTGACGTTTGGAGGCGCCGCTACAGTCATGCGTTGAATTGTAGTTCGAACTTGATGGCGCTGACTCTTGTTTCCGATTTCCGTAATAATGGATTCCATTGTTGGCGTTGACCGAATTTGAATTTTCGGACGAATTTAAGATGGTTGCTTCTCTGGCTACGGCGATTTCTAGAAGTTCTTCCATCTTCCTTGTGTGGGACTCTTCTACAAGACGATCCAATACTGGTCCAGGTAACATGCCACAAATGAATTTGTCACGCAGGGTATCAACTAAGTGTTCAAACTTACAACTTGATGCCAAACGCTTAATTCTCGCGTACCACTCACAACAGGATTCGTGACTGACTTGCTGAGCTTTAAAGAACGCTATTCTTTCCCTGAAAACGTTGATTGGCGGGCTGAATTGCTTTTTTAGGATTGCACATAGTTCATCGTATGTTTTATCCTGTGGCAAGGTAGGGAAACATAAATCTCGTAGCACTTTATATGTCTGTGTACCTATAAGGCTAATTAACATGGCTACTTTGAGATCGCTGTCGACCTTGTTTGCCTTACAATATTGGGATAGTTTTTCTTCGTACACGCTGAAGTCTTCTCCGTTATTGTATTCCGACATACTTCCGATCGCCGCCATTATTAAATGTTGTATTTGCATATTAACAGATGCACGTGGTTTCGATTCAAATATCCGCGGAACACTAAAATTTTATTGCTGTTCGACACAAAACTTATTTGTTTTAAGCGCGTCCAACACAAATTTTTCTTCGTGTAGACTAAAAGGAGGGAAAGTTACAATTTTTACACACGCGACTAGGCTCTCACCATGCGGTTTCCGTTTATTATTTTTGATTTTACGGTACCGTTTCACTTGCACATTAGTTATCCTCGTCGCCAATGGTACGTCTGTAAGTGGGTTTGTGCAAGGATTAATAACACTGGTTTAATAACTAACTATTTATTAACACAGAATAACAACTTAATAATAATGACGATGTTGACTTACCATCAGCTAGGTAGCAAGTGGCGATGGTCGAGCTGTGACAATGCGTCGACGCTGCGCTGGAGGGCGCATGCTCGTACATATGACAACTGACATTCACATACATGTCAACGATGATCAACTTTTTTATTTCCAATTGAACACTGTATATTTCCATGAATTTTGTTATTACTGTTAGAGACAAATTCAAGAATATAAGGTTCATTGTATCTAGCTATCAAAATGACGTCTATGGCGAATAAACATTTAACTTTTCACAAATTTAGCAGGCTTTGATGACTGATGACAGCACAAACAGCAGATTGAATTATTACTAGAATTTCACTTTTAGATATTTCTGAGCTCTTTACAAGTTTTCATGTGAAATGGCAGGTTTGAGTGATACAGATGCAGAAAAGATGCAAACTCTAATTATGGTTAAATATAGTGACTGTCAAAGAACGCAGGTAGAGGTCTGTGATTCATTCAATCAGCTTCACAGTAATAGGCCTAACATAAACCAGTCTTCTGTGAGGGGACTATCCAAAGGGTTTAATGAAACCGTTAGTGTTAAAAACCAACTGAAGAGAGAGTGTGTGCTGGTGATACAGCTTTGGACGTGTTACTTGATGTGTAAGAAATTCCTAATAGATCATCTTGTCTGTATTAAGGTGATGGAGCTTTGGATGTGTTACTCGATGTGTAAGAAAATTCTACTATATCGTCTCGTCTGTATTGAATTTATTCAAAAGCGAAGAAAATTCGTCATACTAAATGTAGGTTTTAATAACTGAATTAAACAATTAACTTTTAAATATAAGTTTATTTGTATTCATAATTTATCTAGAACTGAACAGAATTCTAAAAATCTAAAGAAATATGTTTTATCGATAATACTCACAAGAACGGAATAATAATAATAAGCTTGGTTTCAAAAATCTAGCTTACAAACCAAACAAAATTAGAAATAGCGTTAAAATAAAAGATAATGGCTAACAATACCAAAAAAAAGGAAGATCACAAACATACATGCAACATCAGCATCAAACAAACTTGAGACAATCTGATCCATATTAAAGTTATTAATTCAAAAATTGATTTATATTATAGGGCTCAATTTTAATTAAATAGTTTTTTAGACTCCTCTTAAATATCCTTATGTTTATATCTTTGATTTCTATAGCAATTTTGTTGAATAGCTTAATGTCCACATAAAGAGGACTGTTTTCATACTTTGCTAGTATGTGTTGAGGATATACATAATAACTTTCTCTCTTGTTATATACACTCCCTCTGACTAATATCTGGATGATCTCAATGATGTTCACTCTAACGAAACTAAACATATATTACTGATAATGAATAACAAATAATTAAAAATAAACGTTTTATATCTCTTTTCGTTCTTACGTCCACACTCATTCTCACATACTTCTTTGTCTTCTTCGCTCCGTGTGCCCAAGGAGCCCAGAGTCGATAGGTCGATAACACTCGGCCATCCTACTCGGTAGCTCGACCTTGAGCTATCGAATACATACAGTAGTCCTCCAAATACCTTGGCTTTGTCTTGATCCTCTTGGCTCCGTCGTTGTGTTCCTCTTCGAGGTGCTCTTCTTCTTGTGGTTCCTCTTCGGGATTTTCTCTCTGAGCGTCGTGTTCAGGATTCGGTTCACTTTCTTCTTCGGATGCTGTTAAATATGGTTCAGGTTCGTAATAATTATCTTCAATGCTGGGTCTCCACAATTTCAATTGGATGACGTGTGCAGTGGCTGTATAACGTCTACTTCCCATTTCTCTTAGTGCACTCACACCATAGGTATCCTCTGCTTTCACCTTAGTAATTACCAGTGGACCACGATACTTCCTCTGGAGCTTCGTTGGTTCTCCGGTTGACATAGGTACGATCCTCATAAAAACAATGTCACCAACGTTGTACTTTACATGAGTAAAGTGACATGGTCATACCTATTCTTGTATTTATCTTGAGCTGTAGCTATATGTTCACGAACTTCCTCTTGTATTTGTTGTGGTAACTGATAAGTCCCTGTGGTGGATGTCAAACATCTCATACTGCTATCTGCAAACCTTGGATAATAGCCGTAAATCACTTCAAACAGAGTTCGTTGCATCGTTTTATTCACTGCTGTATTTAGATGTCTTTCTGCCATTTTGATGTGTTTGTCCCAATCTCGACCATCAACCTCTTCCATAGCCCTCTGAATCACTGGTAGTAGAGTACTGTTTACACGTTCCACTTGTCCATTTGCTTGCGTGTGGTGCGGCGAGTTTAGAGTGTGCCTTATACCGTATTTTATGCAAAATTTCTCTAACTCACGTGACACGAAACAAGTCCCTCGATCAGTCACTAACCGTTCGCAGGCTCCAAAGTCATTGACGAATGATTGAAGTTTGCGCACAACCACACTAGTATCTGTGTTTCTGTTAATAATAAATGCGAACGATTTAAGGAACAGTATTATATATTGATATATGATTAGTAACAGTAACGTAACAGGTAAAATGAAAATTGATACAATTAATTTTGCAACGTAACGACCAACTTCTCACTTCTCGAGTTGTCTACTACTTTCTGCGCATGTCTATAATATAACCATAGAATCGTTTCATACATACACATAAAGATTTGTATCGTTTCATACACAATAAACAATTTCATTGCGAGTTCTTTTTAAAACACTCCCCCTCAATAAAATTGTTTTATAAACAAAACAAAACTTAATTCTACTTAAAACAACACTTTTAGTTCTTAGCCTTAATTTGCGACTAAACCTAATTCTTTAACAAATCTCATGAACTTTACTTTTGATAAAGGTTTTGTAAACACATCAGCTAACTGGTTCTCAATTTTTTTATGAATTATTCTAACAACACCATTATCAATTTTCTCTTTTATAAAGCTACATTTAATGTCTATATGTTTCAGCCTTCTATTATTCTCTGGGTTATTTGCTATTTTTATTGCTGACTGATTGTCTTCAAATATGGGGATTGCTTTAGCATCAAGGTTAAAATCATTTAGCAACTTTTTTAGCCAACAGGCCTCACTTATGGCTAAGGTGAGAGCAACATATTCAGACTCAGTAGACGAAATTGAGACAGTTTGTTGCTTTATACTTGCCCAACTAACTGTACACTTAAATAACTTAAAGACATAACCTGAGGTAGATTTTCTATCATAAACATCATTTCCCCAATCAGCATCTACATACCCCTGAAGAATATCTACATTTTTATCGGTAAAAAATTCTAATTGTAAATTAAGTGTTCCTTTAATGTAACGCATCACTCTGTTTAATGTCTTTAACAGCATTTCACTTGCGTTTTCCTGAAATCTGCTCAGTAAGGTAACACTTTCACATAAATCAGGCCTAGAACCTGAAACAGCATACATCAAATTACCTATAATCTGTCTACACAGTTTGCTCAATTTACTATCATTATTACTCTGCGTGCTGTATAACAATCTAAAATCACAATTAGCATCAATTGGTGTGCTTATAGGCTTACAATTAGCCATTCCATATTTGTCTAAAGTTTGTTTTAAATATTTGCTTTGATCCAAAACGGTACAACCCTTATTTAAATTTTGAGTTACTCTTATTCCTAAAAAATTTGACACAAGCCCCAAGTCTTTCATTGAGAAATTCTTATTCAATGTGGCTTTGAACCTTTCAACCTCAATTATATTTGAACCTAAAATAAGCAAGTCATCTACATATAATAAAACGTACAATTCAGTTTCATCACTACGCTTAAAATACAAGCAATAATCGTTTTCTGATCTGGTGAAACTTTCTTGTTTCATTACTAAATCAAATTTTGAATTCCAACATTTTGGAGACTTTTTCAGGCCATATATTGATTTATTTAGTTTACACACTGTTTGACAATTGCTTATATTTTTACCTGGTAATGACATATAAATTTCATCAGTTATATCTCCATGTAAGAAAGCACTCTGTACATCCATCTGAAATACAGGTAGTTTTAACCTATTTGCTACTGCTAAAATAATTCTAAATGTACACAGCTTAGCTACTGGTGCATATACATCATATAACTCCTTGGAGAGGTCTTGCTGAAAACCTCGAGCCACCAGCCTTGCTTTAAATTCACCGTCACTCTTAACTTTAAAAACCCACTTACTTTCAATAACCTTTTTATTTTCTGGCCATGACACTTCACACCATGTGTTGTTTTTCTTTAAAACCCTAAGCTCCTTACTTACTGCCACTTATCAGCATTTTCACTCGTCACAGCTTCTTCATAGGATAACGGCTCCTCTTCAGCTGTAAAGAAGCATGTATAATCCTTCATCCAAGTTGGTCTTCTTAATACTCGTCCTCTGTTGGTGGTGACAATTTCTTCTGCTTTTATGTCACTACTTATGTTTCCATTACAAACACTTTCACTGTCACTTGTCTGAACAATTTCATTTTCATCTCTTCTTGACGTGTACATTCTTTCCACTGTGTCTTGCTCACTGACGTTTTTTATTTCATTGTTTGTGTCATATTCTTGAATTATGTTGTCTCTGTCGCCACTTACAGCCTCTTCATTTACTGTACCTGTGCATTGATTTTTATTTTCACTATAAACTTTGTGCACTTCTTGATCCACTTCAACACTTGTGTTTAAACTGCGATGTGTAAATACTATATCTCTATATGTCTCCACAATTTTAGTACCTGGTAACCATATCCTATAACCTTTACAGTTGACACCATATCCCACAAATATTCCTTGCTTACTTTTCGAATCCCATTTTAATCGTTTCTCTTTTGGTATATGAACATACACTTCATCACCAAAGGTTCTTAGTTCTTTTATGTCATAGCTTTTATTGTATAATAATTCATACGGAGTTTTTCCTTTCACTCTGCTGGCTCCAGTTCTATTAATTATATGTGCTGCAGTGTTCACTGCTTCAGCCCACAATTCTTTCTCTAAGTTTTTAGGCCTTAACATGGTTCTTGCAGCTTCTACCACTGTCCTGATTTCTCTCTCAGCCCTTCCGTTTTGCTCTGGAGTATATCTTACTGTTGTTTGATGAATGATTCCCCTTTTTGCAAATAAATCCTTTACCTCTTTATTAACTATTTCTGTTCCATTATCTGATCTTATTGTTTTAATAACACATCCTACTTCTTTTTCAAAACATACTATAAAATTCTCTATTTTTTCTTTACACTCTGACTTTGTTTTCAAGAAATACACATACCTGAAGCTGCTATAGTCATCCTTGAGAATGATAAAGTATTTTGAACCCCCTAACGAAATCTGCTCCATTGGTCCACACAAATCTACATGAATAAGCTGTCCGGGACAGTCAGCCCTGTTTTCACTTTGATTAAATGGCAATCTGTGCTGCTTCCCTTTAAGACAAGGTATACATTGTTCTTTAACACCTTCATATTTGATGTTGTACTTAGTTAACACATCTTTTACATGTTGGTAATTTTGATGAGCAAATCTTTCATGCCATGAGGTTAAGGTTGTTAATGCTATATCTTCACTCACTTTAAAATTCATAATATACATTCTACCATACCTTGTTGCCACAGCTGATACTCTGTTTCCTTTAACAAACTTACACCCATTAGTTGTTGACACCATCACATAACCTCTATCCATAGCACAAATTACTGAGAAAAGGTTTACTTTTAGCCTGGGTACATGTAAAACATTGTTTAATATAGAGGGAACCAAGTCTGATCCATTGTATGCCAGCAGCTTTACTGTTCCTGTACCCTGTACCTTCAAACGTTCTCCATTTCCTACAGTGATGTATCTTTCTTCTGTTAATTCTTTATAATTTGTAAATAACTGTTTTTCTTTTGACATATGCTCACTTGCACCTGTATCCATTATCCAAGCATTATCTTCTGTACTATTTACTATAAATGCATTTGATGTACTTTTATGATAACCCTTTTCTTTTTCCTTTTGTATTCGAATTCTACAGTCTTTAATGAAATGCCCTGGTCTCTGACAAAAATGACACACAAACTGCTTCTTAGTTTTACAATATTTCTTGATATGGCCTTCCTTCCCACATACATAACACTTGATGTTACTTCGCCACTGATTTTGGTACATGTTTTGAACTGGATGCTTCTTTCCTTCTAAAAGTTTTCCAGTAAATAGAGCTTCTGATGTACCATTACCTTCTCTATTGTGTTTATGTCGTTCTTCTTCGACTAACAACCTTGAGGTGAACTCTTGCAAGTTTTGTTCTTCAGTAGAAACAGATTCCCAATCTGAGATAAAATGCTTGTATTTATCGGGCAATGTCACTAATATTTTTGTCATTATCATATTTTCTGATATTTCTTCTCCCATCGCTTTTAATCTGCTAGTTAATTCCTCAAGTTTTGCCATAAACACAGACAATGGCTCCTCAAATGATAGACTAAAAAACTTCTGCTGTATTAAATGCACACTTACTTTTGATTTTGGTTCAAAAACTGTTAATAATTTCTCCCACATTTTAAGACTACTGTCACAAGATAATAGATGTGTGAGAATATTTTCATCCATCCTAGTTGCAATGACTTCCTGAGCTAGATCATCTTTCTCCTCCCATTCTTCTACTTTATCAACCGGCCTCTTTACTTTCCCTGTTACTAAATCAAATAACTTGTTTGACTTTAAAATCACTGACACCTGGAATTTCCATGCAGGCCAATTTCGTCCATTAAGTTTAATGGCATGGGACTCCATGATTTTACTTTCTCGTGTTTCCCGCTAACTTTTAACTTTCACTATCCTATTCCTTAATTTCTGGGTCCATAACCTGTTAATAATAAATGCGAACGACTTAAGGAACAGTATTATATATTGATATATGATTAGTAACAGTAACGTAACAGGTAAAATGATAATTGATACAATTAATTGTGCAACGTAACGACCAACTTCTCACTTCTCGAGTTGTCTACTGCTTTCTGCGCATGTCTATAATATAACCATAGAATCGTTTCATACATACACAAAGATTTGTATCGTTTCATACACAATAAACAATTTCATTGCGAGTTCTTATTACAACAGTTTCTTATCACCGCTAACCGCACGAACTTACTCAAATTGTCTATTATTACTAATACTTGTTGTCTCGGGTACTAGTCACAAACGGTCCAACATGATCGACATGTACTACTGCTAAGGGTCTACTCCCCGGTGGTATTGGATGTAGTTCTCCCGGCTGCTTACCGCACAGCAGTTTATTTAACACGCATTCTAGGCATCCCTTGATATGCTGTTTGATGTACCGACACATTCCTGGAAAGTAATAATGCTGTGAAAGTTTATAGTGTGTGCGATCACATCCAAAATGACCTCCAAAATCGCGATATTTCACTAACAGACT
Organism: Tillus elongatus; assembly: GCA_964006375.1. Taxonomy (NCBI): domain Eukaryota; kingdom Metazoa; phylum Arthropoda; class Insecta; order Coleoptera; family Cleridae; genus Tillus; species Tillus elongatus. The sequence continues at coordinate 31,585,167 of OZ023270.1, forward strand.
TTTTCGCATTGTTTTCGGAACAAACAAAAGTTTATCACTTACTTCCTTATACAGTATACCATTCTCCAGTTTATAATTGCGCACATCATTCCATTCGGCTGGCGTTCTTGGAGAATTTTTACTCAGTATGTCGATATTTCTATTCAATGTTTCATCTGAACGTTGATAAATCAATGCTTCATCTTCTCGGGTAATTACAGTGAAAATGGTATCCCGTAGATTCTATGTCCGATCCTCTGGCACTGGATCTTCTGTTGGTGCTCGGCTGAGTCCGTCAACATGTTTCATTATATCTATCTCTTGGTTACTGGCTCGATACGGTTTGCTTCAAACGGGTTTACTTCCTGATAGTTCGGCGGTTTCCATTTTAATTTGATTGGTGCACCGCAATTCCTTAATGTTGGTCGCGATGCAGTCTCTGTACTCGTTCAGCGTATTCAGGAGCTCGTTGATTTTGTCAGCTGTGGCACTGTTCCAAATCTTGACATCATCTCTGTGTATCGCCTTTCTGTTTATTTCGGTGATCACGTTTAATTCCAGAAGTTCACCATCTACTATTCTGGTCCCTTCTCGTATATACTCTGGAGTCCTCGAGACATTGATGGTTGACAGATACACATCCATTTTTCATAATGCTAATCGTATGTGCAGGAACAACTATATCACTCTTAGTTACCATCTTGTTATTCGTTAGATCTTTTGCCAGCAGTCCTTCGAATGGGTCTTCAGCCCTATATTTGAAGATCAAATCCTGGTCGACCTTTACGTAAACCACGTTAGGTTGTTCTGTAAATGATCTCCCCACAATTACCTCGACTGGTTGCGTATCATCCGGAACTATACGGAGTTTTACATCATATACCTTGACGCCATCTACATCAATTGCTGCGGACATAGTACCTGGTGAATTGACCTTAAACTGTTCAGGTCCAAACCCTTTTAATACCCATTCATCCTTGTTAATTACATACCCACCGTTTATTACACTGGATGCCTTTATCGTACAATCTGAACTACCTGCATCTATCAAAGCTATATCATGGTTACTATCCATCATAACCTTTTTCATATACTTGTCGATGGTTCTTGTGCTTCTCGCTGAATCTCCTATTAACTGTACTTCATGGTTTCTTGTTACAGTACAATGTCGTTGAGTGTGTCCTTGACCTGCACTTCCTACACTGCAGCTCTCACTTAGGTTCTGGGCAGTCTCTGGATATATGTCCAAAATGATTACAATTGTAGCATTTGAATTGCCCTTTATTATCCCTCACTGGTGGTCTTTGATCAGGATTTATCAAAATACCTTGCTTAATACTATTACGATTTTCAAAATGTGAAAACTTTCTATGGTATATACTTCTATCTCTCGTTGCCGTTCCTTTCTCCGTTTCTTTTTTAGCTTTAACTCTTTCTATTCTCAATCTTGTTAATCGTTCCGTGTCCTGCATGTCATGCAATAGTTCATCTAGATCGTTATGGAACATCGCTGTCATATAATTCCTTCGACCATAAACCAATCAATAGTTCTTCCTTTGTTTTGTGTAATGACAAACCTAAGTCCTGACACAAGTTTCGTTTTCTCATGAAAATAGGAACTGATAGATTCGTCCTTGAGTTGGGATCCTTCTGACAACCTCTTCCACTTAGCCGGTAAACTTTCCCTCCCAATGAAGGTTTTTGTAAATCTTTCTTTAAAATCCACCCAGTTGTTTACTTCTCTTCTTTTCGTGTTGAACCAGTGGTCTGCACCTACTTTAAGGTTTGACTTCACAGTCTCCAATGTGAAGCTTTCTGGCAAACGATGCAATCTTTTCATACTTTCAATATTGTTTAACCATTCCAATGCTTTTGCACTACCTCCTTCTCCATCGAAGAAGCCGATGCTTAAATCAAGTCTGATGTGATAAGATTCCACTTGTAGATTCTGATCAGCCATGCTGCTACTTTCTCTCAATACGCTCGACGTTCTTAATAATAATCTCTCTAACATTTCATCTCTGCGTCTGTTTTCAACCATCATCATCATCATCGCAAGCATATGTTCCATTTGATTTTCGGGGGAAGTAGGGCCTGCGGGTAATTCCACATGATCCCATCTAGGCTGTCATCTCCCTCAGATCTTTCTCGACGGTGGTAGCTGTGCACCTCATGCTCTGCTTCACTACCTTTACCTCGTGATTTCGTGGTTTCTGGCGATGTCATAATGCTAACTACAACTGCGTAACTATTTTTGTAATACTCTATTACTGATCTCTATATGTGGACACCATACGTGCATGACATATCAGTAATGACTCTATAGTCAATGGTTTTTGGGTGACAGCTACGATACAATCTAAAACTGCAATAGATGTTGGCAACCCTGTCTTACTAATCTGTGGTTCGTTGACCACTGTCGTAGATAAATTAACATGACCACTTCTGAATTGTTATATACACTTGTTTTGATTAATATCTGGATGGATTACTCACTCAATGATGTTTACTCTAACGAAACTAAACATATATTACTGATAATGAATAACAAATAATTAAAAATAAACGTTTTATATCTCTTTTCGCTTTTACATCCACACTTGTTCTTACATACTTTTTCGTCTTCTTCCCTCCGTGTATCCAAGGAGCACAGAGTCGATAACACTCTACACTTGAATTGCATTTAAAGAAGTTAATAATTGAAGACCTCCCTGGAGAAACGTTGTAACCAACATATATTAAACATTTAAGAAAGAACAAATTTCATCTACTGTATCAAACAATATTTATTTGCATGGTTTCTTTATTCTTACACTAAGAATATGATATATTTTAAATTTGAACTTACAATTTTTAGTAGCGGGCAAATTTGTGGGGGGGGGGGGGGGTCTAAATAATCATAGGCTGGGCTTTACTGTAGTCAAGAATTTATTTCGTACAAAAATGTTAACCACTATGGTACGGTTAAAACATTCGATATGTAAGCCAACATTACATTTACTACATATAAAAGTCACACATTTATGACAGAGAGCACATCTTCTTTATGTTGGATTTTTAATAGGCCAGTGGTCTAGTCTATCAAAGCGGATTTCATCCATCACATTTGATGTTCGGTGCGGCACCAATGGTCTGGACGGTCTGGAAGACGAAGCCAGCAGGAAGTGCCTTATAAACTGTAATTGAGTCACTTTTGGTTCTATAAAACGGTAAAGAATCCAAGAGTTTACTATGGAGCCATTTATGCAAAAGCTTACGATTGGCCAATACCACTTTCGTATTCGGACATTGATTCGATATCTACCGTGCCACTGATCAAAGAAGTCGACCCCTCACATGCCCTTGTTGTATTCGCCAATTAGTGAAGATTGTTACAAGTTGTAACCGTATGAACTAGTTCATCTGTGCGATTCATTCCCAAAGTGACTTGATTATTGTCATGCCAACGAAATAAGGTGACTTCGCTATCTTGCACTCCGTGTGTTGATCCTCTTGCCTCTTTCTTCAAATCTTGTAGAGGTGCCTTTTCTGTTCTATCAAGTCAACAAAATGGCCGACAGGGAAGGTAGTGAATTGAGTGATAGTGATAAAAATTGCAATTATTGTGATAAAAGTGCACTAAAATTTGTTAGTTGCCAAAAATGTAAACTCATTTACCATCCTAGTTGTGGTAGAAGAAAGAAAGTTTGCTGTGAAACACCACTTTCTGTAGAAAACACCACTATAACAACACACAATAACACAAACACCGAATTCCAAGAGGATGCATACAATTTCCTAAAACAGCTGGTGGTAGAAATGAAAGTTAGCAATAAACTGCTGATGGAAAAGGTAACTAAATTGGAAGAGGATGTTACAAGGGAACATAATAATTGTGTTAAATTACAAATTTTAAATAAACAGCTGGAAAATAAACTAAATCACATTACTTTATCAAGAAATGATAAAGAAAATAGCAGTAGACGGCAGATAAGTTCAGATAGACAGACAAAAAATGGGACGGATAAAAATGAAATCCACATAAACAAATACAATGAACAAACAAAAAATGACACCCAAATAAATAATAAAGATGATTCCAGGAAAAACTACATGGAAATCAAAATGGCTCAAGGAAAAGTTATGGACAAATGCATTGGTTTGAATGATAATATGCACTTACTACCACAGGAAAAAGAAAAAGAGGAAAATATCTGGAAAACTGTTATAAATAAGAAGAAATTTAAAAATAGGTCAACAATCAGTATTGGAGAAGATACAGATGAAGCAAATACAGCACAGTTCTTGGGAAATGTACCAAAAATTTGGCTGTTTATATCAAGAGTAAATAAAAATGTAACATCGGACATTATACAGCAATATTTGCAGGCAAAGGATATTGCAAAAGGAAAGGATTTTATAGTTGAAGAACTCAAACTTAAGCGTGCAGATAGTAAAGGTTTTAAAATTGGAGCTGATGTGACCCTAAAAGAAGAAATATATAAACCCACATCTTGGCCTAGGGGTGTAGCTTTCTCGAAGTTTACATTTCCCAGAACTACACAATCGAAAGGAAATTTTTCTGTGGGTCAAGTTCCACAGATAATCATCTAACATCTTATACAAATAAACAACATGCTCCTCTGTTTGCTGTACTTAACTTGAATATTCAGTCAATCAGTAGGAAAGTGGATGAATTAGAGCTATTCTTGAAAAAGCGTAGCGACATTCAAGTTGTCTGCTTGACAGAACACTGGTTAGTCAAGACTGCACTGAAGCATGTAACTTTTGAAGACTTTGAAATTGGCAGTTACTTTACCCGCAATACATTTGAGCATGGCGGAGTGCTTACAATGGTAAGGAAGAATGTACAGTTTCAAAACATAGATAATTACTTAGAAACTTCATTGGAGAAGCACTATGAAATATGTGGTATTTATATCAAAATGATGAACTGTATAATCCTTACAGTATACAGGTCGCCAATTGGTGATATTGACATCTTAATAGAAAAACTAGAGAGTACACTGTTAAAGCTGACTAAAGTCTTTAAGGCCAACATAATCATCGCAGGTGATTGGAATCAAGATTTTGGACACACGGATAATTCATCATCAAAAAAGAAACTCCTCAAAATGCTTCAGTCTTTTAATATTTCTCATTTATTTGAAGAACCAACACATTTTACAAGTACTAGTTCCAAATGCTTGGATAATATATTTGCAGATATCTCAAAGCAGCACATAAAAACTGAAACACTAAATTTACACATCTCTGACCATCTTGGACAGGTGCTTACCTACAAAAAAAAGGTTATCAAACAAAGTTTTACAGAAACACACAAAAGATACTTTACTGAAGAAAACTTAAAACGGTTTGCGTGTCATATGTGTTCTGTTGACTGGGAGGCCTACTTTGCCAACAGTGATCCGCAGACAAATTTCTCCAGATTTCATGAGTTCTTCCTTATGTGCTACAACGAATATTTTCCCGAAAGAAAATCTAGGATAAAAACTCAAACACTAAAGGTAAACTGGTATACCAATGAATTGAAATGTCATAAAAACGGGCTGGATGCACTCTACACAATATGGTTGGTGAAAAGAGATAACGAGTCATTAATGGCATACCAAACCTACCGAGACTGCTATCGCGACAAAGTTCGAGCGGCAAAGGCTGAAGGGGTTGCCATGGCTATTCAGCAAGCGGAAGACAAGCAAAAAGCTGCATGGAAGATTATAAAGGGTGAAACACAAGAAAAACGTAAACAGTTACCTTCATTAACACCAGAAGCATGTAATAGTTATTTTGCCAATATAAGTAAAAATATTTTTCAACAAATAAACGGAAATAATATAGTACCACGAACATATATTAAGACCAAAGTTATTAATACAATGAATTCATTTTATCTGCGGGAGGTGACGTCGCTGGAGGTTTGGAGAGTGGTATGTGCCTTGAAAGCCAAAATAACGCCAGACTGTTATGGGATAAATGTAAAATTTTTAAAAACAGTTATTTACAGCATACTAGATCCAATAACAGCTTTAGTAAATGAATGTTTGCAGGCTGGCCTGTTTCCAGAGGAACTTAAGAAAGCAGACGTAAGTATGGCATATAAGGGTGGCAATGTTGCCTCTTTGGATAGCTTTAGACCTATTTCCATTTCGCCAGCACTTTCAAAAATATTTGAGTATGTAATAAAGCAACAGCTTGAAGAATATTTAGAAGCAAAAGGTTTTCTCAGTGAGGAGCTTCATGGCTTTCGAAGAGGTAAATCAACAGTCACTGCGCTGGTAAACACAACAAATAAATTAAGTGAGGCGCTGGACTCTGGCAATATGGCACAATGCATATATTGTGATTTACATAAGGCATTTGACACAGTATCACATGAGATATTACTAACCAAATTGGAACACTATGGCATTAGGGGTTTGCCACTGAGGCTCTTTAAGTCATACCTTACCAACCGATACCAAAGAGTGAAGCTAAATGGACAGTACTCGAGTTGGCAGACACAAACATGCGGTATACCTCAGGGTTCGCTGCTAGGGCCTCTCCTATTCATTATATACACAAATGATCTTCCAGAGAACGTTTCGTCTGATGCAGTTTCTCTCTATGCAGACGATACCTCATTTGTAAACATTGGCAGAAATGAAGCTGAACTTAATGAGAGAAGAAATATCACAATGTCGGAAGCAGGAGAATGGTTTAGAAATAATAAACTGAAACTCAATGTAAACAAAACAAAAGTCTTGAATATCAGCTCCCACCAAACGCAACCAAGACAAAAACAATCTGTGAAATTTCTTGGTGTATATATACAATCAGATTTTCGCTGGTCAATGCACATTGAAAAGCTCCAGGGCACATTGGCGTCGTGTCTGTATCTGTTGAGGTGTCTGATGAACATCAGTAATTACCAGACAGTGTTGACAGCTTATCATGCATGTTTCCAAAGTAGGGCTACCTATGGTATCCTAATATGGGGGAGTAGCCCCGGAGTGTCTGAAATATTTCTGCAACAGAAAGCTGCAGTAAGAATAATCTGTTCTGTAGACAGCCGTACAAGTTGTAGAACCTTATTCACGAAGACAGGCATACTTACCATCTTTTCAGCATATATTTTGGAAAGTGTCTTATATACTTACCAACATCAAGAGGACTACAACCAAAACGGTGATTACCACGAATATGGTACCCGAGGCAGACAGAACATATCCATTCCTTATCATAGAATAAAAAGAGCTGAAACCGGGGTGAATTGCTGGGTGTCAAGTTCTTCAATAAAATCCCGCAGAATATAAGATCAAAACATAAGCGAGAATTTAGGAGAAATGTGAAAAACACTCTTATGAAGTATGCATTTTATTCTTTAAGTGAATACCTCAATATGGACATTGAGTGGATAGAGTAGAGCCACTAGAGACAACATAAGATGCCATTTTTTTTATATGTGTAAATTTGTTTCTTTTGTCTTTTGTATTTTTGTTTGTTTTTGATGTTTATTTCACAATTTTAGTTCTATAGTCTTATATTTGGTATTTGTTTGACAAGGCTGTGTAATTTTTGCCACAATAAATATTATTATTATTATTATATTATTATTATTATTATTATTATTATTATTATTATTATTATTATTATTATTATTATTATTATTATTATTATTATATCAGATCGCAACGTATCAGTAATGTTTATATTTTCATGCTTCATGTCGCACATTAGAGGTATACTATTGAAATAATTGTCTATAAAAACATTGCTACCTTGGGGTACAAATCCACTGCACAGTTTTTTTGTAATGGTGCTTCCTAGAGTCGTGTTGAGTTCTCGTTTCACCCTTCCTTCATATAAAGAAAACTTGACGCAATATCCGTTTGGATAATTCAAGCACCTGAATTTATACCCAAAACGAATGGACTTGCCTCTGATGAATTGCTTCATGTGGTGGCGTCCGTAGTAGGGCTCCATTGCATTTGAGAGAGGTTTAGCATACTCCTCAAATTTATAGACATATGTGTCAGCAATGATTTAATTTTCCTGCATCGATCGGTACTAACACAAATATTGTTGCTAAAATGTAAATATTTAAAAATTAGTATAAATCTGTCTCCAACATTCCATTGGTGATAGATTCATTGTGTGAATCAGGTGCCGTTTCCCAGTAAATTCTCCTGTTGGGTACTTTTACACACCGAAATTAAAATAATGCCAAGAAACTTATAAAATTCTTCTAGCGAGATGGAAAATGAATTGTCACCATGCTTGTACTTGGCGTATTTTTCTGACTCACGGCAGATTTCTTTGACAAATTCGTTAGTCCAGAATAGTTTGAAGAAATCAATTGGCCGACCACCAGAAAGACACATATCCTCTATTATATGAGGACGTACTTGTTTTTTCTGTCAATATTTACTGCATTATGCTCAGGTTTTTCTTCTAATAGTACTAATTGTTCCCAAGTGTGAGTAAATTTTGTATTTTTCTGATGTTTTTCAATTTTGCGTTTCTTGGTATCATTTTGCTGCACCTGCGACGAAATTGGTTGATTTAAATTTAGATCAACTTTATTGCGACCCTTTTCAATTATTCTGATTTCTGAGCTAATACATCGGGGCCCAATAATAGTTTTCACGCCTCAACTTGCTGATTATTCTTATTTAAAAATTTACAACTTAAAAAAATACTGTCATATAACCATGTACATATTAAAATATTTCAGAAAAGGTGACTTGCTGGGCTAACCAGCAGTCTTCAAAGGGTTAAATGAGTAGTTTTCACGCCTCAACTTGCCGGCTATGCTAATTTAAACATTTAATCATAATAATCATATAACCATGTAGATATTAAAACTGTTTACAAACTTAAAAACTGGAATTGACCTTGATGAAATGATTATATGTAGAAGCAGGATTGCCTGTTTATTATTATTTAGGCTACCATCTTAGCCTTGATGTATCTATTATACTATTATAAGGAATTGGGGCATTCTGAAACCCGATGATGTCTTCTGCTGCATATCTGTTATTTGGGAGAACTGATTTGATAGTATATGGCCTCCAACATGTGGCGATCATTTTTTTTATTAGTTCCTGTAGAATTATCAGTGTTTGATATCGCAACATTCTCTACCACCTGATACTGTTGAGCAGGTTTGTGTTTCCTATCATAATACTGTTGATTTTTCTTTTGGGCTGCCTCTATACACTTAGCTACACTGTCTTACAATTCAGTTACAGTTACCACACTATTTGTCTGGTCAATGTTTTCTAAGATGAGCCTTAGTTATCCTGAACGTTTCCTTTCTTGTGAATGCTGTTTGTTTTTCTTTTGGGCTGCCTCTATACACTCCGAATCTCAGAAATAAGTCCTCTAAGCAACGAGTCACATAACTACATTTTGTACTCTTAATCGGGTACAAACTTACGTAACGAGGAAGGGAATCTATCGCTACAAATATGTGCACGTTACCATGCGAAGTCTTTACGGGGGGCAACATTGTCCGCATGGAGTTGCTGAAATGGTCTACAAGTTGGAGGGATCAGATGCAACTCACCTGGCTTCTTCCCTGCAGGCACTTTATTCAGTAAACATTCCAAACAACCTGATATGTGACATCGCACATATCTTCTGAGTCCTGGGAACCAGTATTTTTCTAATACTTTGGCCACTGTTCTATCAGTCGAAAAATGACCTGACAACTCATGACATTTCACAACCACACTTTCTCTCATAGAATCCGGTACTACGAACAAATTCCTTGTTTCGTCACGTTCTTTCACAGTCTTATAAAGTCCTTCGCTAAATGTTTTTCACTTGGCATTATAGTGTCTTTGTTACTCAAAGTGTGACATATGTTTGATAGTCTCTGTTTGTTCAACTACCTGTAGGCCACAAGTCTAGGTTCACCATTCTTTTTGTGTACCAAAATTACAGGCAATGCATATGGACTATTTGTGTCAGTCACCAATTGACACCTTTTTAGTTCATCCACCATAGTAGCAATGGTTTCACGGTGTTGGGCTGAAACCTTATACGGCTTGATTCTTACAGGAATCCCATTATCCACAATATCCATTGTTACCACATCTGTGCAACCTAACTCGTCAAGTTCTAAAGCAAAACAGTCATGATATTCAATCAGTAATGCCACTATAACCTGTTTATCTTGTTGAGAAACATCTGCACTAACCATGTCTTCCCTCATCAGTTTATGATCACCACGTTCAAATATTGGACTATTTACCTTTGGGCTCCTGATTTGACAGATCACTACTGATGAACTACGTTCTATAGGTAGCTCAGCAGCATTAAATATTCTCATAACATAACTATTTTCTTCATACGTAACAGCCACATCACACTGGCTTATACCATCCAACATGAGCCTTTCTTTCACCTTGATAGCTCCAACATTGTGTGGGGAAGCAACTTGCAGATCAACAAATGGAAATTCAGGTTTTACTTCAAAAACAAGCTTCTCTTTCTTCACATAACCTATGTCGTCACAGTCAAGTAAAGTTCTTCTAACTAAAATGTCAAGCTCTTGAGCATCATCAGGTACAATTATAAATTCAACCATTTCTCCAATAACAGCATCGATTGAGACCTTGATAATAACTTTCCGAATGGCAAACACACAAGGAAGTTTTGAATTTCCAAACCCATACAATGGTTGTTTATTTTCAACAAACCTCAACCCCAGCTTCTTCACAAGAGTTTCTTTGATTAAACATACTGCGCTACCACTATCAATAAAACCTTTAACCACAATTTCATCATCAATCAGGAAGTCTCTTAAAAATGCACTCTTTTCCACTATTTCCTCAGCTACAGTGTTTACATTCCTGCGTTTATCTGGGCAGCTATTTGCTCTGTGGTCCTTCTTGTGACATGTAAAACGAACTGGATTTTTCTCTTTAGAATCAGCAATCATGTGGTCTGACATACCACAATTGAAACACTTCCTTTTGCAGTCTTGACCATTCTTGATTCGTTGTTGCTGTATTACTTCTTTCTGATGTACACTGGATACCGGTGACTGCTGTGTTGATGCTTCTCCCTGAGAACGGATTCTGGTTACATCCTTGATGCTCGCTCTCCTTTTATCTCTTAACCTTACAAAATTCATGCTCTCATGTAGTAAAGCGTCATAACTTGCATGGAATTGTGCAGTCATAGTAACGGCCACCTCTTCGTCAAGCAGCCGCCTCAAAATTTCTACTTTACTGTGTTGGATTGACAGTCCAATCTGGTTGCATGAATTCACCTTTTCATAAAAATATTTCATGATAGAGTCTGTCTTTTTTTGTTCCAACCTCTTCATTTTGTCCCACTTATCAGATAAACCAGTCGTCGGTATGAATGTTATACTAAAGTTCCTGCAGAAATCTTGCCAAGACTGAATCACTGACTCCTTCATTCTGTACCAGTAAACAGCAGCACCCGCTAGATGTGCTCTTGCGCACTCAAGCGTGTAATTGTCTGGCCAACGATTCAAATTTGCGTTTGTTTCAATGTTCCTCAGCCACACACTAGCTGAAATAACGCCCTTATCTCCATCGAGGTTCCAATGACCTTTGAAATTTCAGGCATTACATGAAAATTACTCGGGTTATTCAGGTTATCACTCGTTCCTGTAGTTGAACTCTGAGTTAATCGCTCCATTAACGTCATAAGGATATCATCCCGGCGTCTGTTCTCCGTCGTCATTACTTGGAACATACGATTCATATCAAACTGGTAGGCAAGCTCCAAATGCACCATTCAAGCTATCGTGGGCATCATCGAACTGTTCGTTTCCATTTCCAGAAACAGAACTAGTATTATCTATTTATCTTTCACGTTGTCATTTTCCACTAAATTCAGGCACAATATACACAGTCTGGCACCACTGCAATATAATTCTGCTCTGTAAATACGTCTATCACATATCTATGATTATTGATGACGCCAATATGAATGACAGGTAAAACTTTTGGCAGGCAGATCTCCCACAAAGCATGCAACTTTTGGTTCTTTGACCCTTTGTATTGATACAACACTCTCAAATCTGCAGGCAGAACAAATGCTAAACGGATCGATAGTACATACCAACACCAACAGTTAGACTAATTTTTCAACAGGGACAACTCGCACTTTTTCAACACTATTTACGGCGTTTTCTATAATCCCACTTCTGAATATGATAGGAACTACTACAACTAATTCCTATCTCTACCTGGCAACAATGTATAAATTAAGGATAGACCACAACTTTTTATTGTTAAGACTCGCTACTACATCATCCACAACAACACCTCCACTTCTACAACTGTCAAGTCCTGTTCGGTTTTTTAAGTCTTGTTTACACGTCCTAAGGGTGGGTTCACACTGTGATATATATAACATTACGTTGAACCTTTTGTGGGTAATATTTCTGTCAGACATTACAGTAAAACACCATACACTCAGCATTTTGTGGAAAAAAAAATGCGAAAAGGGGTCTTCAAATTAGTTTTCATTTTAACTGTTCAATTTCCTGTAACTGTAATTCACCAAATGTAAATGGTCTATTAATGTTTTCTCTCTTTCTTTCTCATTTTCTGATAGGTTTTGATGTTCAGCTTTAATTTTCAAATGATCAACTTTCTGGTTACATTCCCTGCACCATTTTATGATAGCTTGTGTAGAATCGTTATCGGACTCTTGCACTATTATCAAACAAGCTAATTCAGTGGAAACCCGTCTTTTGCAAAATTTACGCTGGAAACTCCGTTTTTCTAAATTTGCTTGTCCTTCAGATTTTATATATAGGTCACAGTGAGAACAATACATATAACCAATTTCCCCATCATTACATTGAATCTTTTGTGGGTAATATTTCTGTCAGATATGACAGTAAAACAGCAAACACTCAGCATTTGGTGCAAAAATTGCGAAAAGGGGCCATCAAATTAGTTTTCATTTCAACTGTTCAATTGCCTGTAACTGTAATTCACCAAATGTAAATGGTCTATTAATGTTTTCTCTCTTTAACAATGCCACGTATAGTACAAGCATTATTTATGTCCCACATTGTAGACAGTAAAATTATATGTCGACAGTTTCCTTTTGTAATATGCTTCAATTTAGAGCAAGGCAAAATTTGCTGCAAATCGAAGACTGCAGCCCAACATTTTTTATCCCCTTTAGCTCTCTCTTTGTGTTTGTTCTTGCTTTCTCTTGATAAATCCTTATTTAGTACGCGCAAGTCATATTGTGATTGGATTTCTATTTTTTTCTAGTGTGTTACTATTCTTGTACTTGGTGCAGAGGCCTCGCTGGTCTTTCTTTAGGACAAAAAAGCTTATATTATTTTCTCGGCAGAAAATCTGCCTATAAATGCTTTCTGTAGCTACTTGAAGATTATTTTCGTCACGCATCGTGCTTTGTAGAAATCGCACATTCTCTTAATATTTAATGACGAAGGTAAATAAGTCTATTTGTTTTCTAGAGTAGCTGTATTATCTTTCTCATTTTCTGGCAGGTTTTTAATTTCAGCTTTAATTTTCAAATCATCAACTTTCTGGTTACACTCCATCGACCATTTTATGACAGCTTGTGTAGAATCGTTATCGGACTCCTGCACTATTATCTAACAAGCTAATTCAGTGGAAACACGTCTTTTACAAAATGTACACTGGAAACTCCGTTTTTGGAAATTTGCTTGTCCTTCAGATTTTATATAGAGGTCACAGTCAGAGCAATACATATAACCAATCTCCCCATCTTCACATTGAACCCTTTGTGGGTAATATTTCTGTCAGACATGACAGCAAAAGAGCAAACACTCAGCATTTGGTGCAAAAATTGCGAAAAAGGGGCCATCAAATTAGTTTTCATTTCAACTGTTCAATTGCCTGTAACTGTAATTCACCAAATGTAAATGGTCTATTAATGTTTTCTCTCTTTAACATATCATAAAGGGGCTGGGCTATGACTGAAAAATTCCTTACTAATTTCCTAATATAATTATTGGGATTTATTGGAATATGGTAGCTTGCTAAACACGTCTTTTACAAAATTTACACTGGAAACTCCGTTTTTCTATATTTGCTTGTCCTTCAGATTTTATATATAGGTCACAGTGGGAGCAATACATACAACCAATTTCCCCATCATTACATTGAACCTTTTGTGGGTATTATTTCTGTCAGACATGACAGTAAAACAGCAAACACTCAGCATTTGGTGCAAAAATTGCGAAAAAGGGCCTTCAAATTAGTTTTCATTTCAACTGTTCAATTGCCTGTAACTGTAATTCATCAAATGTAAATGGTCTATTAATGTTTTCTCTCTTTAACATATCATAAAGGGGCTGGGCTATGATTGAAAAATTCCTTACTAATTTCCTAATATAATTATTGGGATTTATTGGAATATGGTAGCTTGCTAAACACGTCTTTTACAAAATTTACAATGGAAACTCCGTTTTTGAAAATTTGCTTGTCCTTCAGATTTTATATAGAGGTTACAGTGAGAGCAATACATATAACCAATTTCCCCATCTTCACATTGAACCCTTTGTGGGTAATATTTCTGTCAGATATGACAGTAAAACAGCAAACACTCAGCATTTGGTGCAAAAATTGCGAAAAAGGGCGTTCAAATTAGTTTTCATTTTACCTGTTCAATTGCCTGTAACTGTAATTCACCAAATGTAAATGGTCTATTAATGTTTTCTCTCTTTAACATATCATAAAGGGGCTGGGCTATGACTGAAAAATTCCTTATTAATTTCCTAATATAATGATTGGGATTTATTGGAATATGGTAGCTTGCTAAACACGTCTTTTACAAAATTTACACTGGAAACTCCGTTTTTCTATATTTGCTTGTCCTTCAGATTTTATATATAGGTCACAGTGGGAGCAATACATACAACCAATTTCCCCATCATTACATTGAACCTTTTGTGGGTATTATTTCTGTCAGACATGACAGTAAAACAGCAAACACTCAGCATTTGGTGCAAAAATTGCGAAAAAGGGCCTTCAAATTAGTTTTCATTTCAACTGTTCAATTGCCTGTAACTGTAATTCACCAAATGTAAATGGTCTATTAATGTTTTCTCTCTTTAACAATGCCGCATATAGCAAAAGCATTCTTTATTTCCCAGATTGTAAATAGTAAAATTATATGCCGACAATTTCCTTTTGTAATATGCTTCGCCGACTTCAATTTTACGGCAAGGCAAAATTTGCTGCAAATCGGAAGACTGCAGCACAACATTTTTTCCCCTTCAGCTCTTTCTTTGTCTTTGTTCTTGCTTTCTCTTGATAAATCCTTATTTAGTAAGTTCAAGTCATATTGTAATTGGATTTCTATTTTTCTAGTGTGTTACTATTCTTGTACTTGGTGCAGAGGCCACGCTTGTCTTTCTTTGGGACAAAAAAGCTTATATTAAATTCTCGGCAGAAAATCTGCCTATAAATGCTTTCTGTAGCTACTTGAAGATTATTTTCGGAGCAGTGTGCTTTGTAGAAATCGCACATTCTCTTAATATTTAATGACGAAGGTAAATAAGTCTTATTTGTTTTCTAGAGTAGCTGTATTCTCTTTCTCATTTTCTGGCAGGTTTTTAATTTCAGCTTTAATTTTCAAATCATCAACTTTCTGGTTACACTCCATCGACCATTTTATGACAGCTTGTGTAGAATCGTTATCGGACTCCTGCACTATTATCTAACAAGCTAATTCAGTGGAAACACGTCTTTTACAAAATGTACACTGGAAACTCCGTTTTTGGAAATTTGCTTGTCCTTCAGATTTTATATAGAGGTCACAGTGAGAGCAATACATATAACCAATTTCCCCATCTTTACATTGAACCTTTTGTGGGTAATATTTCTGTCGGATATGACAGTAAAACAGCAAACACTCAGCATTTGGTGCAAAAATTGCGAAAAGGGGCCATCAAATTAGTTTTCATTTCAACCGTCCAATTGCCTGTAACTGTAATTCACCAAATGTAAATGGTCTATTAATGTTTTCTCTCTTTAACATATCATAAAGGGGCTGGGCTATGACTGAAAAATTCCTTACTAATTTCCTAAAATAACTTGCTAGCCAACGAAACTATACGAATTATTGAGATTTATTGGAATAGGGTAGCTTGCTATACTTTCAATCGCTTGTTTGTTTTGTCTAATTCCCCATATATATGAATTTCGTAACCTAAATAATAAATTTTACAATCGAAAAATCTACACTTGTCTATTCTTAAATCCAATAAATTGTTTATCATTAGTGACAGAACCTCCTTACTTAACCCTTAGATGTATGAATTTTTTTATTTCATTGCAAACATATTTTCAGGTGTACTTTTCGTTTATATGGGAAAAATAATTAAACAATTTTCTAATAGTTCTTTATTGGAGATAAATGGAAAAAATATGATGTATCTTATATGATACATTGTATTTTTTCCATTTATGATAATGTCCGTAACTGCCGGGATGTATATTTAAAAAATCATTATCGGGGTTTTCAACTGCCACTAAACCAGATATGCTTGTAGTTTTGGATGCTTCGAAAGCTGGTGTCGCGTTGGAAGCATGAGAGTGTCCACCTATGAAAGAATTAAGAACGGATGTACTTGCAAAATGAGAAGTTTCAAAACTTGATGTAAGAGCGACATTTGATTCATTAAGGCCCGGGGTATTTGCCATATTTTTGACTTGCACTATATTTTATTTACAGCGTGTAAGTTCTTCCATCTCTGAACCTTTGTATTCTAGAGTAGTTTTATTTTCGTTCTCATTTTCTGACAGGTTTTGATTTTCAGCATTAATTTTAAAATGATCAACTTTCTGGTTACATTCCCTGGACCATTTTATAATAGCTTGTGTAGAATCGTCATCGGACTTTTGCACTATTATCAAACAAACTAATTCACCAGTGGAAACGC
The DNA here is from genome assembly GCA_964006375.1 of Tillus elongatus. NCBI lineage: Eukaryota > Metazoa > Arthropoda > Insecta > Coleoptera > Cleridae > Tillus > Tillus elongatus. The sequence continues at coordinate 31,602,067 of OZ023270.1, forward strand.
GTGTTCTGCAAAATTTACGCTGGAAACTCCGTTTTTCTAAGTTTCCTTATCCTTCAGACTCTATATATAGGTCACAGTGAGACCAATACATATAACCAATTTCCCCATCTTTACTGATAGGAACTACTACAACTTAATTCCTATCTCTACCTGGCAACAACAACTCTTAAATTAACGATAGACGACAACTTTTTATTGTTAGATTCACTACTACATCAGCCACAACAACACCTCCACTTCTACAACTGTCAACTCCTGTTCGTTTTTTTAAAGTCTTGTTACACCTCCTAAAGGTGGGTTCACACTGTCTTATAGATAACACTCGACCATCGTGCAAAATTTTAATCGTCCTCGATCTGTATCTGACTAATTAAATTATTAAATTAACATATTGTTCTCCTTAAATCTTAGGCACCTAACCGCATATACCAAATTCTGACTTACAATTTAAACTAACCAAACATAGGAAATTCTGACTTACAATGTTAACTAACCGAACATAGCAAATCCTTACTTAATTTTCTCATTGGACCTTATGTATGAAGTTTCACAATCAAAATCCTTATAACGTACTGGTATATGCCTAACACTCTTTTGTTTATCGTTTTTTTTTACTGTCTTCTTCCACTTGGATTATTATCTTCTCACACTCTTCTTCATCACTGTCTAATTCACTTACTTGTTCACCTTTAATTCTTTTTGTACTATTTTTCACTTCACTTGTACCTTCATTTTGTTTGGAATAATCTTTCTGCGTATTTTCTTCTTCGGCTTTGCTTCCTGAGATTTCATCACTTTCACAAGGGTTGTAATAACCCTTTAACTGTGAAACATGAGCAGTTGTAGTATGATTTCTGCCTCTTCCACACTTAAATTTTTTCTAACCTGTAAGTATCTGAAGATAACACTGCGATTACTACATATGGACCCTTATACTTGTGCTGTAATTTGGTTGATTCACCTGTCACCTCTGCAGCAGCAAATACCATAACAATCTCACCCGCATCATAATTAACCCCAAAATAATGTTTCTTGTCATACCTTCTTTTATACCCTTGCTGTCACCATTGTCCACATGGAGTTGCTGAAATGGTCTACAAGTTGGAGGGATCAGATGCAACTCACCTGGCTTCTTCCCTGTAGGCACTATATTCACTAAACATTCCAAACAACCCGATATGTGACGTCGCACATATTTTCTGAGTCCTGGGAACCAGTATTTTTCTATACTTTGGCCACTTTTTCATCAGTCGAAAAATGACCTGACAACTCATGACATTTCACCACACCTTTTCTCATAGAATTCGGTACTACGAACAAATTCCTTGTTTCGTCACGTTCTTTCACAGTCTTATAAAGTACATTATGACGCAACTTAGAGTCCTTCGCTAATTGTTTTTCACTTGGCATTATAGTGTTTGGTACTCAAAATGTGACATATGTTTGATAGTCTCTGTTTGTTCAACTGCCTGTAGGCCACAAGTCTAGGTTCACCATTCTTTTTGCCTACCAAAATTACAGGCGATTCATATGGACTGTTTGTGTCAGTCACCAATTGACACCTCTTTAGTTCATCCACCATAGTTGCAATGTTCCTCAGCCACACAACTAGCTGAAATAACGTCCTTATCTCAATCGAAGGTTTCAATGACCTTTGAAAGGGTTATTCAGGTTATCACTCGTTCCTGTAGTTGAACTCTGAGTTAATCGCTCCATTAACGTCATAAGGATATCATCCCGGCGTGTGTTCTCCGTCGTCATTACTTGGAACATACGATTCATATCAAACTGGTAGGCAAGCTCCAAATCCACCATTCAAGCTATCGTGGGTATCATCTAACTGTTCGTTTCCATTTCCAGAAACATAACTAGTATTATCTATTTCTCTTAATATAATCTCTCTCTATAATCCCACTTCTGAATATAATAGGAACTACTACAACTTAATTCCTATCTCTACCTGGCAACAACAACTCTTAAATTAAGGATATACCATAACTTTTTATTGTTAAGACTCGCTACTACATCAGCCACAACAACACCTCCACTTCTACAACTGTCAACTCCTGTTCGCTTTTTTTTAAGTCTTGTTTACACCTCCTAAAGGTGGGTTCACACTGTCATATAGATAACATTACATTGAACCTTTTGTGGGTAATATTTCTGCCAGACATTACAGTAAAACACCATACACTCAGCATTTGGTGAAAAAAAAAGCGATAAGGGGTCTTCAAATTAGTTTTCATTTCACCTGTTCAATAGCCTGCAACTGTAACTCACTGAGTGTAAATGGTCTATTAATGTTTTCTCTTTTTAACATATAAAGGGGCTGGGCTATGACTGAAACATCCCTTACTAATTTCCTAAAATAACTTACTAGCCAACGAAGCTATGCAAATTATTGGGATTTATTGGAATAGGGTAGCTTGCTATGGCTTCAATCACTTGTGTGTTTGATCTAATTCCCGATATATGAAGTTCGTAATCTAAATAATCCATTTTACTATCAAAAATCTACACTTGTTTATTCTTAAATCTAATAAATTGTTTATCATTAGTGACAGGACCTCCTTACTTAGATGCATGGATTTTTTTATTTCATTGCAACAATATTTTCAGGTGTACTTTTTGTTTATATTTAAGGGAAAAATAAATAAACAATTTTTAAATAGTTCTCTATTGCAGATAAATAGAAAAAATATGATGTATCATATATCATACATCGTATTTTTTACATTTATGATGTTCGTAACTGCCTGGACGTATATTTAAAAAATCCTTATCAGGTTTTTCAACTGCCACTAAACCTGATAGGCTTGTAGTTTTGGATGCTTCGAAAGCTGGTGTCACCCTGGAAGCATGAGAGTGTGTCCAGCTACGAAGGCATTAAGATCGGATGTACTTGCAAAATGAGAAGGTTCAAAACTTGATGTAAGAGCGACATTTGATTCTTTAAGGCCCGGGGTATTTGCGATATTTTTGACTTGCACTATATTTTATTTACAGCGTGTAAGTTCATCCATCTCTGAACCTTTGTTTTCTAGAGTAGTTGTATTATCTTTCTCATTTTCTGACAGGTTTTGATTTTCAGCTTTAATTTTCAAATGATCAACTTTTTGGTTACACTCCTTGGACCATTTTATGATAGCTTGTGTAGAATCGTTATCGAACTCTTATTCTCAAACAAACTAATTCACCAGTGGAAACACGAAATTTTCACTGGAAACCCCGTTTTTGCGACTTATTGCAGCATTTTCTAGACTTTGACTATAACCCAACAGAACCTTGAAGGGCGATTTTATTGTTGTCTTGTTAACAGCACTGTTTAATCGAACTGCACTTTCCTCAAAGTTTGATCCCAGCTTCCCTCATTCGTTTCTGCCATCATTACAGGCACTAACGTCCTATTTACTATTTCTACCATTCCGTTCGCTTGTGAGTGTCTTGCAGAATTTAATACATGTCGTATCCCTTATTCGCTGCAAAAACTCTTGAACCTTGTAGCTGTGAAGCACGTTACTCGGTCGGACACTTAACGTTTCTGGAACTCCGAATCTCAGAAATAAGTCCTCTAAGCACCGTGTCACACAACTACATTTTGTATTCTTAATCGGGTACAAACTTACGTAACGAGAAAAGGAATCTATGGCTACAAATATGTGCACATTACCATGCGAAGTATTTACGGGGGGCAACATTGTCCGCATGGAGTTGCTGAAATGATCTACAAGTTGGAGGGATCAGATGCAACTCACCTGGCTTCTTCCCTGCAGGCACTTTATTCACTAAACATTCCGAACAACCCGTCTGACGTCGCACATATCTTCTGAGTCCTGGGAACCAGTATTTTTCTAATACTTTGGCCACTTTTCTATCAGTCGAAAAATGACCTGACAACTCATGACATTTCACCAAATTTTTCTCATAGAATTCGGTACTACGAACAAATTCCTTGTTTCGTCACATTCTTTCACAGTCTTATGACATTATGACGCAACTTGGAGTCCTTCGCTAAATGTTTTTCACTTGACACTATAGTGTTTGGTACTCAAAATGTGACATATGTTTGATAGTCTCTGTTTGTTCAACTGCCTGTAGGCCACAAGTCTAGGTTCACCATTCTTTTTGCGCACCAAAATTACAGGCAATTCATATGGACTGTTTGTGTCAGTCACCAATTGACACCTCTTTAGTTCATCCACCATAGTTGCAATGTTCCTCAGCCACACACTAGCTGAAATAACGTCCTTATCGCCATCGAGGGTTTCAATGACCTTTGAAAGATCAGGCATTACATGAAAATTACTCGGGTTATTCAGGTTATCACTCGTTCCTCTAGTTAATCGCTCCATTAACGTCATAAGGATATCATCCCGGCGTCAATACTTGGAACATACGATTCATATCAAACTCCCTGGTAGGCAAGGTGGCTCCAAATCCACCATTCAAGCTATCGTGGGTATCATCGAACAGTTCGTTTCCATTTCCAGAAACATAACTAGTATTATCTATTTCTCTTTCACGTTCTGTCATTTTCCACTAAATTCAGGCACAATATACACAGTCTGGCACCACTGCAATATAATTCTGCTCTGTAAATACGTCAAACCAACACGTATCTATGGTTATTGATGGCGCCAATAAGAATGACAGGTAAAACTTGGCGGTCAGATCTCCCACAAGGCATTCAAATTCTGGTTCTTTGACCCCTTGTATTGATACAACACTCTCAAATCTGTTCACATGCAGGCAGAACAAATGCTAATCGATAGTACATACCAACACCAACACTTAAACTATTTTTTCAACAGGGACAACTCGCACTTTTTCAACACTATTTACGGCGTTTTCTTAATCCCACTTCTGAATATGATACGAACTACTACAACCTAATTCCTATCTCTACCTGGCAACAACATCTCTTAAATTAATGATAGACCACAACTTTTTATTGTTAAGACTCGCTACTACATCAGCCACAACACCTCCACTTCTACAACTGTCAGTAGATAGTGGGGCACCTGGGCTCATCCCCTCCACTTTTTTTCTGTATGACGTTGACAGCTGACCTGTCAAGGTTTGACAGCTGTCAAATGTCATCTGACCTGTGACAGGTGACAGCTGTCAACGTCAGCTGTCAGCTGACCTGTCAGGTTTGACAGCTGTCAAATGTCATTTGACCTGTGACAGCTGACAGCTGTCAATGTCATATGTCACATCTGATGACGTCAAACGTTCCAAGATGGCAACCTGTCATGTTGTTCCATAGACAGCTGCAACCCGGGTTAGGTCTCTATGTGTTTGTTATTAACTGTCTTATGTCACATCTGATGACGTCAAATGTCCCAAGATGGCCGATCCTCATTGACAGGGACCTGTCTTGATGTTCCATAGATAGCCACGACCCCAGGTTAGGTCTCTATGTGTGTCATTAACTGTCTTATGTCACATCCGTCTGCTGCTGACGTCAAATGTTCCATAGATATCTACAAACCAGGTTAGGTCTCCATGTGTTTGTCGAATACCAGCTGTCTGATTGTTTGTTAAGGTTATGTTCGTATACATGCTGATTACCCGCCATCCGATTGTTTGTTGAGGTTATGTTCGTATACATGCTGATTCCCCCGCTATCTGATTGTTTGTTAAGGTTATGTTTGTACACATGTTGATTACCAATCATCTGATTGTTTATTAAGGTTATGTTTGTGTTTGTTATGTCGTATACATGCTGATTACCAAGCATCTGATTGTTTGTTAAGGTTATGTTCGTACACATGCTGATTACCAGCCATCTGATTGTTTATTGAGGTTATGTTTGTATTTGTTATTTGTATGCAAACAGACATAATACAAGAGTGTACTTACATACAACAAGAGACGTCATCCTTGTTTCACAGCTTTACACATACTGAACAAGTGTCTCTTGTATTGAGGAAACAAACAGATGTAAGAGAGGGGCCCTACAAAGGATAAACAACGTTTTACAGTTGTGAACCTTGATCCTGTTTGAGCTTGTCTGTGTATCTGTTTAATATACGCAAGAGAGGCCCACTTAGGGTAAACAACGTGTCAGTTGATGACCGTGGTGAATGTTATCTAGTGTAATTTCCGTTGGATGACATCACCCCCTGCAGTCGTGTTTGAGCTTGTCTAGAATACAGACATAACCGAAAGGATGACATCATCACAGTATTTGTGTTTGTAGAAAAGGCCCCTGATCACACCTTAAATCGTTCCTATTTCCCATAAGATTCCATGTATTTTAGCCTAATATATAGCTTTTGACACGTTTTCCCATAAGAGGCAACGTATTTGTAGACACACACACATTTAGTAAGGTTTATGTAAAAACAAATACAGTTTAAAAAACGGTTACTGTGGCAACATGTATAAATTGGCTACACACACACTCTTAAACACATTCACAATTCAGTTGTTGTTGAGAAAAGACGTGCTTCAGTTTGCTCTAACCCAAATCTGTTTCAAAATGGCTACATTAAGTGTTGTGTGTTACCAGCAAATTAAAGACAACTTCTGGTATGGCCTATTTGGAGACTTTCAAGTTATTATCGATAAAAACACTGGCTATTTTAATGCAACTAAACTGTGTAAAAATAGTGATAAACGATTCAGACATTGGATGGAAAATAAGAAAACCAAAGAGTTGATTGCCTATTACAACAATCGGCTGAAGGAACAGTTGGGGTTTCAGCATAACGACATGCCAATTGTTTCAACTGAGGGAGCCCACTTAGAGTCGTTTCCAAGAAGTCGGAATACCAATACCCTAAAAACGGACGCAACATCTCAAGTAACACCAACAACTGCTGCCTACTTGGTGAACTTTGGTGGTATACTGACTGAAAACAACCTGATATCTGGTACATATGTGTGTAAAAATTTGATATTAAATTTGGCTTGCTGGATATCCATTCAGTTCTATGATAAGTGCAATCAAATTATTTTTGATTTTTTCCTAAACGAATTTGATCAGAAATCTAAGGACAACCCAGAGGTTAGTAAAGTGAAATTAACGGGGATAAATGATGAGGTACAGCTTGTGCGAGAAACAAATGCTAAAGTCACAGAACATCTTGAAGATACAGCCCCAAAGCCAAGTAAACCGAGAAAAATAAGTGTGTTTGGTTTACTTGCAAGAAACGAGACAGGCGCCCCCTATCCATATCATGTTGTAAGAACACAAAAGAAAAGTTTCCCAAGAGCTGTGAGGAACTTTAAAAATAAACACCCAAATGCCAAAGTGATTCTAAACATGCTGTACGATCCAATTTCAGTAAATCTCTTTAACAGAATCAAGACTGAAGTGAAATACCTTACAGCACATAGAAACAACCTACATATAGCCGATGTACCACAAGATAAGTTTGTTCAGGATGTTGTTGCTTTAAGACATACTTTTTAATTGTATTACAAAATAAAAACACATTAATTTTAACAAAATACTTTTATTTGATTCCAAGTATGTAAACACTTGCCGTTTGTTAGTCCCATTAGACTTGTTCGGAATACAGTCGTTAGAAGTTATCATAACAGGAAGTATGACATCATCACATTATTTGTGTTTACAGAAAAGGCCCCCGCTAACACCTTAAATCGTTCCTAGTTCCCAGAAGATTCCATGTATTTTAGCCTAATATATAGCTTTTTGACACGTTTTACCATAAGAAACAACGTATTTGCAGACACACACACATGAAACAAACGGACCAAGGATTGATATATCGCTATCGATTGCTTATAACAAACACGTACACGCTATGTTTATATATATATATATATATATATATATATATATATATATATATATATATATATATATATATATATATATACATATATACATATTAAACTTGGTACTGAATATATGCTATAGTTGATGAAATAAGAGAACGACACACAACAAGTGAAAAACAGAAGGTTACAGCAAAGGATTCGAAACAAATTTTGTTCATAACTGTCTAAACACCCCCTGTATATACAGAACGCCAAAGCAACGGGGCTCGCGAGCTATTGTAAATACAGACGCGAGTAAACGGTTTCATCGGTAAATAATATCCTAACTATATGCTTCCATTCTCCTCTGGCGTCTCAATGGGCTACTTTAATTTAAAATCATAAAAACACGTTCTCGCTGGGGATTAATACACAGCAATAATATGTATTGCATTAATACATACAGAGTGGTACACCGTTCTAGGTTAAAACACACAGTTTAAAGGAATTGACATACGTATGTGTATACGTTTTTATGTTTTTTGTAAAGAGATGTTTACCTTACACATTTATAGGTTTTATTTTAAAAAAACACAAGTTAGACTATGAAGGGGTTTATTTAACACTATACTGTGATATATTGTTTGTTACATGTTTACACAAAAGTACAGTTTATACAAAATACAATATTACTTAGTACAAACAAAAAAAGAGTACAACAGCTTAATAAACACTAGACTAAAATACAACAGTTTTACTATAAACACAACTGAAAAATAATACTCTAGATTTGCCGAGCTAACGAGCCCATACATAATGATTGCAAGGTTTGCGGTTTATAAGGTCGCCAAAAATAGAAAGCCCTGGCTGGGTTTTCAACAAAAAGAAGTTTTTTAGTCTTTTCTGCTTTATAAAAAACAAAACGATTATCTAAAGCATATTTATAGTACTGAAATATTTTGAGTATAAAAAGTTCTTTATGAATAAACAGTTCAGGCAAAAAACTATAACTATACCACACATTCTTCTCATCTGGAAAATTAGGGTAAAACATAAAACCATTCTTAATCCTACGATAACCCAGCATATTAGGTAAATTACAAGAGTCATACTTAGCTCCAGGTATTATTAAACGAATTATAGGATAATGTTGTTCGGTACCGTATAGTGTCGAAGCATAACCTCCTAGCACACAACAAAATTTGTTCTCGGTTTCAAACCACCCCATATCACCCAACACGCTGTCCAGGATTAGTTGATCAACTGGTGTTTTTAACTGTGGTTTCAATTCCTTGCTGATAAAAGTGATATGTCTTAACTGTTCCATTATAAAAATTTTTGTAGCAGTAAAGCGATACAGGGTTCACACAAAAGTAATTCGTGTATAAGACCCCCTACAAGAAAATGAGGGCGCAATTGAATTTTCTTATACAGAAAAAGGTATTTAAGAATTACCTTCGAATGTTCCAAGTGTAGTTTATGACGACGTTGAAAACACAAAAATGCTCGTTCCAAAAGACTAAGGTTATAAACTAAAACTACAGGTAAGTCCAAAGTTATAAAATCAAATACTGTATGAGAAATAAGTTGTTTATGCTTTAACACAGGGTCCTTGTGAGTGAAGTCCTTACGGCAAATAAAACACTTCATACCATGGTTCATACTTGTTACTGCTGCTGCTGCTGTTTTCTAAAGGACATATGGTTGGTAGTTTACGATGCAAAACCCCCTCATAGGCTGATGTTGATAGTTTATCTCCTTAACTTTGAAATAAACTAGTCTGCATACGTTTGATTGGTCTGATATATATTATTTGAGCCTTACAATTCGGTGATGGTGTTGGTTTTTCTGTCTTGAAATTGGAATGTACTAGTATACATACCATTTTTTAATTGTTTTTGCCCTTTATATATCGCTTGCGCATCCCCAGACTCAAAAAATACGATTCGAGCCTCAGTTGGTAACATTCGTCTCGGTAGAAAAACCACCCCGTTTTCTAATTTCATTAACATTCGATAACCATAGCGAGTTTTCACTTTTTCGCCCCCTAAGATGTTATATGGGGTGTTCAACAGCAAGTCTGCCGCTCTAATTACAGGAGACGCTTCGCACAAACCGTCTATTCTTAAATCCAATAAATTGTTTATCATTAGTGACAGAACCTCCTTACTTAACGCTTAGATGTATGAATTTTTTTATTTCATTGCAAACATATTTTCAGGTGTACTTTTTGTTTATATGGGAAAAATAATTAAACAATTTTCTAATAGTTCTTAATTGGAGATAAATGGAAAAAATATGATGTATCTTATATGATACATTGTATTTTGTTCCATTTATGATAATGTCCGTAACTGCCGGGATGTATATTTAAAAAAATCATCGGGTTTTTCAACTGCCACTAAAACTGGGTGAAAACTGGGGAGGCTTGAGACACTTTTCGAGTTTTTATATTTATTTTCCATGTTTTTGTATGAATCGGTTATTTTTAGGTGTGTCAACTCAGATTAATTATACATCTCAGCAATACAGCATATAGTATTGATCAACTGTCACGAATATTTACTCCGTGGAGTCTTATTTGTCTTCATGAAATGTGTATCAGACCTCCCTGCATTGGGAGGCTTGATACACAACATAGGGAGGATTGATACATATTTGAAAGAGATCACAAAAATGAAAAAAATAGGCATATAACCATTCAGAAAATTTATTATTAAGTAAAATAGAAGTACACTTTCAAAAAAGATTATCAAATTTTGACAAATCCACCGGAAAGCTTATTGTCCGATTCACCCTTGCAGTGCCTCCTCCGTGATGCGGATTTGGTAGTTTAATTAAATCTTCCCGGGGAACACTGCAAAAGTCGTCTACATCGGGAAAGACGAACTTATATCCTGGCTTGATACGCATGCATTTCAAGTGATATTCATCGGAATCAATGCCTAGCACTTGTGCTACATAATGACGTAAGGTTTTTTTGTTGAAAAACGCACCAAAACAAAGTCGTCTACTAATATTTGCTGATTTATGAAGTTTTTTTCATGAAATTCATTCTCCATTTGATCTTCAATATCAGTGATATCTGCTATGCTGTTTTCATCACTCTGAACAAAATCTAAAAAATCTCGTTCCCCTTCATTCTCACTTGTTTCAATATCCACATTCTCAGAATTTTCTTTGTCTGCTGCTTGTCTTCTTTCACAACTTTGCTTTCCCTTTTCTCCTGTTATTCGTAATTCATCCGCACTAGACTTGCAAGCTTTATTTTCAAAAACCTTTTTTTTTAAATTCTATTAGTTCCTTGTTTCTTAAAAACTCGTAATCTGTGTTCTTCCTCAATTGCCTCTTTTTCAGGGGTATCAGTAAGAATTCTAGTTTTTCCTAGTCTTCTTCTACGCTTGGTTTTTCGTGGAGGTGCCCTTGGATATGGACGTAAGTCTTGAGGACTTTTGAACGCACTTGCTGTTGTTCTTGGTGTCACAACGCCATTGGTAGTTGCTTCTTCTGAAGTAGTTGCTTCTTCTGAAGTAGTTGCTTCTTCTGAAGTAGTTGCCACTGCAAGATCATTAGTAACCGTAGAAAAGCCGTTTCCAGGATCTGGTCTGTTTGTAATTTCAGAACCACCAAAGTCACTATCATTGAAATTATTTGGGTTAAAGGGGCATATTCCTGTCTGCATAAACCCTTTTGTAATATTGCTTGGTGTAAAGGCTCGTAAATAGGCGGTTGATACAAGTTGAGGAATTTCTTTGATTGTAATAGTCTGTCCAGGGTTATTGATCATTCATGCATCCGTTGCCTCATTGTAGTATCGTTTAAAGAGCCCATATACACTCACATCTAATGGCTGGAGCTTGTGACTGGTATGCGGTGGCAACGTCAGCATAACAACTCCATTTTTCTTGCATATATCAAGCCCAGCTGGTGAGATGTGACTCTCATGGTTATCCAAAATTAATAAACATTTATTATCAACATTACATTTAGAATATTTTATGAAGTGGAGCAGATACTTCACAAAATTTTCATGTGTCATCCAGCCAGACTGGTGTGTAACTGCTTCAGTTCCAGGTGGTGCATCTTTTACCATATAGTCCTGTTGCCTTATACGGGGAAAAACCGTGAATGGGGGAATTGTATTTCCTATTGCATTGACAGTACAACAAACAGTGACTAAAACTCCTCGTTCCGCAGATGTGGCTTTGGATATTTGCTTCTGACCCTTTTGGGCTAGAATTTTATGGGGCTTGTGAACAGTTGTTACCCCTGTTTCGTCCACGTTGAAAATTAAATGAGGCTCAAAATTATATCGTTCCTTAACATTTCGTAGATTTTCAAAGAATTCAGAAACAGTGTGTTTGTTGAAGGCAGTTGCTCTCCCCAAGCTTGTAGCTTCTGGCGTACGGAGAGAAATATTCCTGTGTCGTGACAAAAAACCCCTTAACCAATCGTATGAAGCTACTTGTTTCTCATCCCAGGTTTTAGAAAAAAATTTTTCATTTTCTCTCGCTAAAATGTAAACAAATTTTCTTGTCATTATGGGCGTAAGCCCATAATGTAAATTGGCACAGTTGAGGAGATAATCCACCAGTGAATTTTCTTCATCATTGGTGAAGATTTGATTTGTATTAAAATTTGGCTTGAAATCAGTTTTTATGCCACTTTCCTGATTTTGTTTATATTTCCTCACATACCTCAAGAGTGTCATTTTATCAATCTTGTATTTATTTGCTGATGATCTTATGGGTGTTTTCTCTTCGCATACCTCTCTCACAGCTCTCTCCATCACATCCGGCGCATTAACAGGGCGTCCTTTTGTAATCCATTTGAAAGGCATCTATAATAATCGAAAACGTAGCATCAGAATTTCATTTTGAAATAATAAACTTGATTTGAATGACTATATAATTTAAAAAAAATCCAATCTTGCAATGTGCGGGAGGGATGAGACATGTATCAAGCGTCCCCAACAGTCATGTATCAAGCCACCCAAAATCACATGACAAAACAATTATCACGTGTTCGGTATAACCAAACATTATTAGAGCACTGCATGTGGCTGAATACATCGCCGAAACAATATAAATCATGCTACTGGGGTGATATTTGATACAACCTTGATTTTCGTAGATACCTTATGAATCGTGATTTAAATGTTACACACTTTAGTTCCGAGAATTACTTTCGGGCTTATTTAGAAGTACCACGTATATTCTGTCACGTTTGAATGAATAGTGAGACTAGTTTAGCGTCTTGCCGCTTCACTACCAGCTGTAGGATTATTAGACCACTGTGGCGGGAAATTTAAGACGCGTATCAAACCTCCCATAGTATCAAGCCTCCCCAGTTTCCCCTATGCTTGTAGTTTTGGATGCTTTGAAAGCTGGTGTCGCCCTGAAAGCATGAGAGTGTCCAACTATGAAAGAATTAAGACCGGATATACTTGTAAAATGAGAAGTTTGAAAACTTGATGTAAGAGCGACATTTGATTCATTAAGGCCCGGGGTATTTGCGATATTTTTGACTTGCACTATATTTTGTATACAGCGTGTAATTTCCCCCATCTCTGAATCTTTGTTTTCTAGAGTAGCTGTATTTTCGTTCTCATTTTCTGACAGGTTTTGATTTTCAGCATTAATTTTCAAATGATCAACTTTCTGGTTACATTCCCTGGACCATTTTATAATAGCTTGTGTAGAATCGTCATCGGACTCTTGGACTATTATCAAGGTAATTCACCAGTGGAAACGCGTCTTTTGCAAAATTTACGCTGGAAACTCCGTTTTTCTAAATTTGCTTGTCCTTCAGATTTTATATAGAGGTCACACTGAGAGCAATACATATAACCAATTTCCCCATCTTTACTGATAGGAACTACTACAACTTAATTCCTATCTCTACCTGGCAACAACAACTGTAACTCACCGAGTGTAAATGGTCTGTCTATTAATGTTTTCTCTCTTTAACATATCCTGAAGGGGCTGTGCTATGACAGAAACATTCCTTTCTAATTTCCTAAAATAACTTACTAGCCAACGAAGCTATGCAAATTATTGGGATTTATTGGAATAGGATAGCTTGCTATGCTTTCAGTCACTTGTGTGTTTGATCTCATTCCCGATATATGAAGTTCGTAATCTAAATAATCAATTTTACTATCAAAAAATCTACACTTGTCTATTCTTAAATTCTTATTTTCTGACAGGTTTTGATTTTCAGCTTTAATTTTCAAATGATCAACTTTCTGGTTACACTGCCTGGACCATTTTATGACAGCTTTTGTAGAATCGTCATCGGACTAATTTGAAGACCCCTTTTAGCAATTTTTTCACCAAATGCTGAGTGTTTGCTGTTTTACTGTCACGTCTGACAGAAATATAACCCACAAAAGGTTGAATGTAAGGATGGGGAAATTGGTTATATGTATTGCTCTCACTGTGACATATATAAAATCTGAAGGACAAGCAAATTTAGAAAAACGGAATTTCCAGTGTATATTTTGCAAAAGTCGTGTTTCCACTGGTGAATTAGTTTGTTTGATAATAGTGTAAGAGTTCGGTGACGATTCTACACACGCTATCATAAAATGGTGCAGGGAATGTAACCAGAAAGTTGATTATTTGAAAATTAATGCTGAAAATCAAAACCTGTCAAAAAATGAGAAAGAAAATACATCTACTCTAGAAAACAAAGATTCAGAGATGGAAGAACTTACACGCTGTAAACAAAATATAGTGCAAGTCAAAAATATGGCAAATACCCCGGGCCTTAAGGAATCAAATGTCGCTCTTACATCAAGTTTTAAAACATCTGATTTTGCAAGTACATCCGGTCTTAATTCTTTCATAGTTGGACACTCTCATGCTTCCAGGGCGACACCAGCTTTCGAAGCATCCAAAACTACAAGCATATCTGGTTTAGTGGCAGTTGAAAACCCCGATAATGATTTTTTAAATATACATCCCGGCAGTTACGGACATTATCATAAATGGAAAAAATACAATGTATCATATAAGATACATCATATTTCTTCCATTTATCTCCAATAAAGAACTATTAGAAAATTGTTTACTTATTTTTCCCATATAAACAAAAAGTACACCCGAAAATCTTTTTGCGATGATCTTGTAAAATCAGGCAATTGTTGTGATGCAACCCAGCTAAATATAAAAGACTTAAAGATGCTCTCAGTTCTATTTTGTCAATTGATTTCACATCTCTTTCTCATGATACCAGTTTGCAACTGAATTTATGTAATTATTGGTATGTACTAAAGTTACGTGCAAAATATCTTTCGTTACAAAGCAGTTCCAAGTTTCAAGCTCTGTTTTTGCATTTTTTGCTGTTGGACGAACTAGAGGCAGTTGAGATAAAATATTTTGTGGCTGTTGTCTACTTTGAGATTTATTTGGTCTTTAATTCCACTTTGATATTTTATCGTTTCCTAAATAACATTCATTATTATCATTTATATCTACATCACTTCTTCACCGGACATATCTTGTTCACTATCGGAATTTTCAGAATGCATTTCCACAATATCGTTTTCACCAATGTTACTTTCATTTTCGAATTCAGTGTTGGCATTTTCTTCATTAGAATTAAGTGGCATTCGCTGCAGTTCTTCAACATCTCTTCCGGTTGTCCAGTCGATCCATATTTTTTTCGACATTTTTGATATTAGTATAAGACAGGAACGAAAAATAACACCAGACACAGCAAAGAAAACTAACACTGTATCGCAAGGTCGCTGTATCTGTCAGATACAATAAAGGTGCGCTCCCTAGGCATGCACTCTCACAAGTTGAAACTAACTACTACCTAAAGCACTGTGACATACGACAACCAAGACATGCATGCGCCGCCACTCTTCGCCGCCGAGCCACAGACCATCTACGTATGTAAATATCAACACAAAAAAAAACATTACAGCTCAACCGTGACCTCCGCAGGGTTAAGAGTATTATCGAAATTCATGAACATATACAGGTGTTCAATTTGAAATAGAAATTTGATCATCATATGGAACACCCTGTTTGTCTATGCTTAGGACAATACCTCTCCCAAGTCCGAATTGTCAGAATTTATAAACACAAGAAAATTCGTCGTAATTGGCCGAGCCGTTTTGAAGATGTATGCAATATTTCAGATGTTTTGCCAGCCTGTGTATTTAAGGTATATATACACATGAAATTTAATTTTTAGGCAGTTTTATTTGTTTTTTCTTTCAATATTTAAAAGCAAGCTGTTTCAAATAAAAAGAATATGAAATTTATTTGTATTATATATTATTGTCTAAAACTCCATCTGTTTTCCAGTTACAATTTCTTTAAATATACTTAAAGGACATACTCAGGAACTTTTTATATGCAGTTTTATTAGTGTTGGTTTACATTTTAAAGTATAACAGTATAAAAATGCTGTTTTAAATAGAAAATATGGAGATTGTTTGCCATATTGCGTAAATTTCTTTCAGGAATGTAGTTTTTATGCAGTTTTGCTTGTAATTTAAAATCACAGTTTTGATTTACTGTTTCACATAAAAAAATGTGCATTCCTTTCCTTACTGTCTTAATTTGTTTGTCAATTATTTCTTTCAGAATACTTTTCAGACCACAAATTACGTGCGTCGCCAGGAACTTTTATTTGTATGCTGTTTAATTTGTGTTCATTTGAAATTCAAGGACAACAGTATTGTAAATGCTGTTTCACGTAGAAAATTTGCAATTTCGCTGATTTATTATGTACATTTGTGTGGTCATTTACTTTTTTAACCTTAGGATACCTCAGCAGTAAAATATCGGCTTTTATATAATCACGGCTTCTAAGGCCCGGTATATAGAATCATTTATTATGGTCACAACGTAAACAAAGTCATTGAAGTAAAATTATTTATACATAAATTTACGTTACCAACGTGAGATTAAATATGAAGCTAAACACTATTGTTATATATTAATATATATATATATATATATATATATATATATATATATATATATATATATATATATATATATATATATATATATATATATATATATATATATATATATATATATATATATATTGGGATTAGAGAAGCAAGCACTGTACGTTCTAATGCAATGCTCATTACAGATATTTCTTTATTTTATGCGTTTCTTTATTTATTGATTTGTCCAGGTTATTTACAAAGGCAGAGCCTATATTGTAACATAAAGCGTTTGTACAATGCAACTGATTATGCCAGAAAAAAGAACACACAGATTTCAGTCCCCACACCGGTCCCAGGCAAGTATCCAGCCGATTCTTGAAGCTGTCTATACTCGCGGCAGCAGCAATGTCCTCCGGCAGATTGTTCCAAGCATCAAAAGACTAATTGACAAAGCAGCTCTGCCTGTAGGAGGTATGGAACGCTTCCTTCCTCAGCCTTCTTCAGTCCTCAAAGTGTTGAATCACCGTCAAGGGTTACGAATGCAGAACTATGTCGATGACATAGACCATGCGTTAGTTTATACTTATACACAAGATCGGGCCTGCGTCTGGCACAAAGGGAAGGCAGCTCTAGGTGACAAGGCCTTTGCTGGTAGGTGATATGCCTATTCTGCTGCAGCCAACGTGTTTCAGCCCGTCGAGATCATTCTAAGACATGCCTGTCCCTAACCAGAGCTGGAGACTAAGCAGGTATCCCGTATTGCAAATGCGGGCAGACATGTGGCGTAAAGCTGCCTAGCGAACTCAGGTGATGGGCGAGGAAATGACTTCTTGAATATGTACAGGGTACTGTTAGCCAGCTCCGAAGTCACGACAACACCCAGGTCAGTGTGCGACTCAACTGGAGCGATGACATCCGGTCCTAGGCGGTAAATACGCCGAGGGTTGTCGCGGCCAACATACAACACCTTACACTTAGCAACATTCAGAAGGATTGGCCAAACTTCTGTCCAGACCAGGACCACATTCAGATACCACTGGAGCACATCACCCGATGTAGTCGAACATCCAAACAGCTTACAGTTTACAGCTTACAGTCGTCAGCATAGGCACCATGAGTATTGCAGAGTGACCGAAGTAAATCTGCAATGGAAATCAAAAACAGGATCGATCCTAGGACCGAACCCTGAGGCACTCCACTAGCCACAGGAATCCATCCAGAATTACTCGTCCCCACCATAACAGAATCTGCGACCAGTCAGAAATGCCCACACCCAAGCAGTCGGCCACGAATTCTACTGTGCTCGAGTTTGTATAGCAGTAAGTGGTGCGGTACTCTGTCGTAAGCGTTACTGAAGTCCAGGTAGAGAATATCAACAGGAGGCTTAGAGTCAAGTAGTCGTGTGCACTTGTTCATGGGGGGTAAAGCCATGCTGTGTTGTGGATATGGTTTCATACTGGATGAAGAAAGGGAGCAAGTATTTGGCCACAATGCGTTCCACAACCCTGCACACCACACAGGTGAGACTGTAAGTCTGTAATTGTCAGGATTCAGCTTGGCTCCACCCTTACGTATAGGAGTAACAGAGGCACATCCATTCACCAGGCACAGCACTCAGTTGAAGTGATGTTCTAAATATAATTGAAATTGGATAAGAAAGCTGTGGTGCAGAAGTTTTCAGCATTCTAGGCGAGATGCGGTCAGGTCCGGGTCAAGACTCAGTCTTCAGACTTTTCAATTCTGACTACAAGAGCCGGGGTGATCACGATGTCCGACAAAGAGTCTTGCATATATCATTGTGCTTTTATGATCAACATTTGAGGGAAACACTGCACACTGAGCTCATTTTCTCTTAATCGTTGCACTTGTTTAGCAGTTGGCGGACCAGAGATTTCAATGAATCTGCTCATACACTCCTGAACACTACGCCGTAGGTTAGAGTTAGTACATCTTCTCTGCATATGTGATATCACTAGTTCCTTCGCTAAATCGTTCAAAATTATTGTGCGTTTATGAGTCACTTCTATATTGTAGTTTGGATGTTCCATCGTGAGGACTATATATGCATTATATTCTGCAACATCAACGATGTTGAAGAAAATGTAATGTGCCATTGTTCACTTTACCTCTTGCAAGTGTATGTCGACACCATTTGATCGATGATGTCAACACCGCCCTTCGTTTTATTATGAGATAAGATTTCAGGCTTCCTCTTAGCGGTACCGTTGATGTATGCATCGTGGTGCATGGGGGTTAGTAAAGTTACGCATTTGTCTTTTTTTACATGCATAACTTACCATTGATAAGTTATTTCGAAAGCAAAACAATGAAGAGTAGACTACACGTTCTTTTGAGGCGTTCATTTTGTTCGGAATGTCACTCTTATTCTGACCTAGTGCACCCAAAACAGTAATTATATATATATATATATATATATATATATATATATATATATATATATATATATATATATATATATATATATATATATCACCCTCAGGGCTCGTCTGACTTATTGTGCATGACGCGAAATATATACATTGTGTCTCAATATATGGTCTTAGCAAATTCAGCATAAAATAGTTCTCTCGCAGGAACATCCGAGCTTCGGTCAACTCCCACCTGAATAAGTAAACCACAGAAGGCAAGAAGCTCATTTATGGTTCTATCTTTCCAGAGTTTTTCTGTTCCCCCATAAATACGTTTTCCCTCTAAATTACTACAGTTCACAATTTCTTGCATGATAACGAGTTACAAATAACTGAAACTTCTTTTGGTGTTGCAGCCATATGCTTTCTTGCCAGTCCTGGTTGATTTTTATTTTTTGCTGGAGGTTCCAGCCTCCAATCCAGACACCTTGGAGCAATGTAAGCACTCGTTGAAGCAAAGTTCGGTTTAATAATATCAGCATCATCCTCTGAGTTATCACCACCATAAGATAACTAGAGCGATAAGCACCGCACCATCAGCCGCCCTGGAGGTCCTCCTAAATATTCCACCTCTTCACATATGGCTGGAGAGAGTGACGAGGCGGACAACGTACAGACTAAAACAAACGGCCGACAGCATGCCGCAGGAAGTCAGTCTGGGAGCGTCTGGACTCCTCGATGACATTGAGGGTCATGGGATTCTGGGAATGGTCTCAGAGTTGATGCCTACAAAGATCAGTAGAGGTCTGTCTTTCAAAACCGTCCTCCCGGGAAGGGAGGACTGGGAACGAAGTTAAACGACCCTATTGAGAGCCGATCTCTGCTGGTATTCTGACGGCTCCAAAACCAATATGGGAGTAGGGGCCGGCGCATATGGGGGGCAACACCGATGCTAGACTATCAGCTAGCCTCGGCAAGTACGCAACCATACACCAGGCAGAAGTGTATGCCATCGAGATGTGTGCAAGGGAAAGTATAGAAAACCAGTGCACACCCAAATCGATAAAGATATAAACATATAGCCAAGCTGCAATAAAGGCTCTTGGTTCCTACCGTTGCAATTCAAAAACGGCATGGAGTTGTAAATCTGCCCTCAACGAACTGGGCAGCTGTAATGAGGTGTCGCTGGTCTGGATATCGGGTCACTTGGACCATGATGGCAATGTTGCGGCCGACGCGCTTGCCAGGAGTGGTGCCCAGAGGGACTTTATCGGATCAGAACCGGTGCTGGGGATAACATTATGCACAGCAAAAGGCACCTTAAAGACCTGGACAGAAAGAATGACAATCCAGCATTGGCAAAATCTGCCAGGATTAGCTCACTCTAAGGCCTTCATAAATGGCCTGCCTGAGTCAAGGGCTAAAAAACTTCTAGAGCTAAACAGACAACACCTGAGTACTCTAGTCGGTCTGTATACAGGACACTGTCGCTTGCGTCACCACATGCACCGAATTGGAGTCGGTCAGGAAACTGAGTGCCGGCTGTGTATGGAGAGTGACGAGACAGCAGAGCACGTACCGTGTTCCTGTCCGGCGGAGGACAGGACTAGACACTTGCTCTTTGGCAAAACAAAGCTTGCTCCGGAAGATCTGGATCAACTTTCGCCCACAAAGATTATCGGCCTCTGCAGGAGGCTGGCTTTGTTGGGCGAAATATAGACCGTTAGGCGTGAACCACAATAGACCTTATGGTCGCGGTGGGAGGACCGGTATGGCCCACTCACATTCACACCTAACCTAATCTATCACCACCATCATCGCTACTAGATATAGAATACTAGCTAGACACCAATTCGATACTTGTGTCATCATGTTCTGCTTCCGATACATCACTTTCTTCAGAAGGCATCACATTCAGTTGCCCACTGCAACAGTATATCATAACAATCGTCACCAACTTTCACGCTTTTCATATTCTTTTTTGATGCCATTCTCATAGGTGTCCCACAAGTTCATTCAATGCAACTTTTATTTCAACTAAATCACAATCCGCTGCACTTGACTTTTATACATCCAGCAGTAATGCACGTTTCAACTTGCACAGGCACACGGAATTCAGTGCAGCAGCGCATGACAAATTACAATAACTCTTAGTCGGCTATGAACGAGTCGATACTTGTTTTAAAGGAACTGTTAAGGACTGGCTTCCGAGGACCGGTTTATGTAAATACGGGATGCCAATGGATTTTTTTTTATATTTCTAAGTACACTTGAATGTTGTTGAATCAAATGTGTGTTAAATCAAGACGTGTTTAGAGCACATCTAACTGCTCAAGCTGTTTGAAATTATTTCAAACAAATTATAAGTAAACAAAAATTCTCCTGGCCTGAGACGCCCGGTTTATGCATTCTAAGGTTAACACATACTTTGCAACCCAGGAAAATTTTATTTTTATGAATTTTGTTTTTGTTAATTTGAAATTTAAGAACAACGGTATTATGGTTGCCGTTTCAGATAGAAAATGTGCAATTTCTTTCTCTTATGTGCAAATTTCTTTGGTCGGTTATTTCTACGAGATATTTTACATACTACATAAATTAACCCCTGGAAATTTTTATGTCCAGTTTTAGTTGCTTTCTTTTGAATTTTAAGGATAACAGTATTACAAATGCTGTTTTTAACAGAAAATGTACAATTTGTTTGCCTTATTCTGTAAACTTGTTCGGTCAATTATTTATTTGCAAGTCATATAAAATGTGTGTACCTAGGAAATTTTATTTTTATGCAGTTTTGCTTCTGATTATTGAATTTCAAGAATCATTATTAATTTGCGGTTTCAAATAAGAAAAGGGCAATTCCTTTGTCGTATTGTGTTAATTTGTTCTTCAATTATTTCTTTAAGACTACTTAGTTTAGCTTAGTTTAATTTGTGTTCATTTTCAATTTAAGAACAACAGTATTGTAAATGCTGTTTTAGATAGAAAATTTACAATTTCACAGTTTTATTGTTTAAATCTGTTTGGTCAGTTATATCTACAAGATATATTTTGCAGACCAAATAAATTAATGGCACACCCAGAAATTTTTTATATGCAGTTTATTTGTATTTATTTGAATTTTAAGGACAACAGTATGGTAAATGCTGTTTTAAATAGATAATGTGAAATTTCTTTGCCTTATTGTGTAAAATTGTTTGGTCAGTTATTTTTACGAGGCAAACTTTCCAAACCACATAAAATTAAGAGCATACTCAGGAACTTTCTATATGCATTTTTATTTATGTTCATTTAAATTTTAAGGACAACAGTATTATAAATACTGTTTCAAATAGAAAATGTGCAATTTCATTGCCTTATTGTGTAAACTTGTTTGGTCAGTTATTTATTTGTATTTTTTTACTTTATTTCTATGCAGCTTTACTTGTAATTATTTTAAATTTAAGGACCACAGTATCATAAATGCTGTTTCACATAGAAAATTTGCTAGCTCGCTGTTTAATTGTGTGAATTTGTTTGATCGTTTATTTTTTAACATACTTTGCAACCCAGGAAATTTTATTTTTATGCAGCCTTGTTTGTGTTTATTTGAAATTTAAGAACAACAGTATGTATATACTTTTTCCGATAGAAAATGTGCAATTTCTGTCATGTGTAAATCTGTTTGGTCAGTTATTGCTACGAGATATTTTACATTCTACACAAATTACAGGCATACCCAGAAACTTTTAATGCTAGTTATAGTTAGTTATAATTTACTGTGACAATAATAATAGAAAACGCCTGACAAATAAGTATTCTGCTTGTGCCTGCAAACAGCGCCATTTACTCAGTTTTTATCCAAACGTTGATACTCCTAAATTTCTTGACACTGATACTTCTAATTTGGCAGACTTCAAATTTTGATCATTAGACAATAATTTTCTTTAAAATGTTCCTTGCAGTTTTGGTTGGTTTCATTTGAATTTGAAGGACAAAAGTTTAAATAGAAAATGTGCAATTTGCCGCCTTATTGTGTAAATTTGTTTGACCAATTATTTATTTGCGTCATAAATTATGCTCACATAGGAAATTTCATTTTTATGCAGTTTTGCTTCTGATTATTTAAAATTTAAGAATGTGTATGTTTTGTTTGTTTAACGTCAGTCTATTTCCGCTACTATTGCCAATCACCCACGCCAGGGAGCAATTTCACCTCACCATCCTGGAAAATTGGCTGTGCCCCTGTCTTTCTGTAAGGAGGGTAGGATCTTTCACGTGCCCAACATCACATGGACATGGGACCGACAGCTTTACGCCCCCTCCGAAGGGCGGAACGTGCAGACATTCAACTTGCTCAAATACAATGCCACAACCTTGGTTGATGCTAATGGTGCAGTATGTACTGAAAAAGTGTAGGAGAACCCTGGGATCGAACCCAGTACCCTTTGGTTCAAAGGCGTTCTCAAAAGTTCTTACCACTGAACCAGCGAGGCTCTAAGATTTAAGAATCACAGTATTAATTTGCTGTTTCAAATCAGAAATGTGTAATTCCTTTGCCTTATTGTGTTAGTTCAATTATTTCTTTGGGAATACTTTGCAAATCACATAAATTAGGAGTTTACCCAGGAACCTTTATTTGTATGCAGTTTAATTTGTTTTCATTTGTAACTTAAGGACAACAGTATTATGAATGCTGCTTCAGATGTAAAGTTTGCAATTTCGTTGTTTTATTTTTTATTTACTTTATAATACATACTTTACAAGTCATATAAACTAAGGGCTACCCACAATGAGCACTACATTTTATTTTTGGGTAGTTTTGTTTGTGTTTATTTGAAATTTAAGAACAACAGTATTATAAATGCTGTTTTAGATGGAAAATGTGCATCTTCATTGACTTATTGTGTAAATCTGTTTGGTCAGTTACATCTATGATATATTTTGCAAACTACATAACTAATTGGCAAACCCAGGAACTTTTTATATGCAGTTTAATTTGTGTTCATTTGAATTGTAACAGTATTGGAAATGGTGTTTTCAATAGAAAATATGCAATTTCTTTGCCTTATTGTGTAAACAGCATTTATAATACAGCTGTATTATAAATGCTGTTTTAAATGGAAATTCTAGAATTACTTTGTCTTGTTGTGTTAGTTTGTTCTTCCATTATTTCTTTGAGAATACTTTGCAAATACATAAATTGACAGTTTACCCAGGAACTTTTATTTGTATGCAGTTTAATCTGTGTTCATTTGTAGTTTAAGGACAACAGTATTATGAATGCTGTTTCAGGTAGAAGATTTACAATTTCGCTGTTTTATTGTGGAAACCTGATCATTTACTTTCAACCAATCGACCAAATTCCAGCCAAATTGGACTTCATAATTCCATTCGAGGTGGTGAGATCAAGTAAAGCATGGAAAATAGACAGTGCAAACAACTCATCTGTATGGTATACCGATGGGTATAAACAAATGGAGGGAGCAGTACTGGGAATAAGCGGATCCAACTTTAGACTCGCTAAGTCCCTGGGAAAAACCTCCACCATCTTCCAAGCTGAAATGCTATAAATCTCGGTGTACAGGAGTGCATACAAGGAAAACTCAGAAATAGACGCATCTACATCCTGTCAGACAGTAAGGCAGTACTAAAGACTGAAATCTTTCAAAACCGAGACTAAACTGACCTGGGAATGCAAAAAATCGTTGAAGCAATTGGCTACGAATAACAAAGTAACTTTGTTATGGGTACCAGGGCATCATTGAATTGACGAAAGTTAGGAAGCAGATAGCCTTGGAAAAAGGGCAGCAACAACACCATATACTATGGTCCAGAGCCCTAGTGTGGACTAATAAACAGCTATGCAAAAAATAAATTTGATACTTGGGAGAAGAACTAAATGCTGTGATACTGGAGGAAAACACCAGGCTTAAGGCAGGCAAAACACTTCGTTACCACATCAACAAAAATCTGAACGTTTTCTTGGATTGAACAGGAACGACGAGAATAATCACACGACTTTTCACAGCACCCAAGAATAAAAGTCTCAATTGTTTAGGCAACTATTAGGAAAAGGGGCCATGCACAAAAGACCCATTGTGGTCAAAGCGCTGAGAGGCCAAACGCCTATACGACTGATTAAACAAGCTACAATCTACTTTAAAGTAAGGGCCATCCACATTTAATACATTTTATTTTTGAGCAGTTTTGTTAGGGTTTATTTAAAATTTAACAACAACAGTATGATAAATGCTGTTTCAGGTGAAAAATGTGCATCTTCTTTGCCTTAATGTGTAAATTTGTTTGGTTAGACGAGACAAACTTTCCAAACCGCATAAAATTAAGAGCATACTCAGGAACTTTCCATATACAGTTTCATTTGTTCAATTAAATTTTTGTTCCTTTGTCTTAGTTATTGTGTTAATTTGTTCGTCAATTATTTCTTTAAGAATACTTTCTAAACTTCATAAATGAAGAGCTTACCCAGGAACATTTATTTGTATGTAGTTTAATTTTTGTTCATTTGAAATTTGAGGCGAACAGTATGAAACATACTGCTTCAGGTTGAAAATTTGCAATTTCGCTATTTCATTGTGTAAATCAGTTCGGTTACTTGCCTCTTTAAGCATATGCTGTTTTAAATATAAAATTTGCATATTCTTTGCTATATTGTGTCAATTTGTTAAGGTCAGTTATTTCTACGAGACGAACTTTCCAACCCACAAAATTAAGAGTACACGCAGGAACTTTCTATATGCAGTATTGTAAATACTGTTTTAAATAGAAAGCCTAATTTATTTGCCTTATTGTGTAAATTTGTTTGGTCAATTATTTGCAAGTGATATATTAATGGAGTACGAACCCAGGAAATTTAATTTCTATGCAGCTTTTGTTGTAATTGTTTGAAATTCAAGGACAACAGTATTGTAAAGGCTGTTTCAGATAGAAAATGTACAATTTCACAGTTTTATTGTTTAAATCTGTTTGGTCAGTTATATCTACAAGATATATTTTGCAAACCAAATAATTTAATGGTACACCCAGAAATTTTTTACGTGCAGTTTATTTGTGTTTATTCGAATTTTAAGGACAACAGTATGGTATAAATGCTGTTTTAAATAGATAATGTGACTTTTTTTGCCTTATTGTGTAAAATTGTTTGGTCAATTATTTTTACGAGGCAAACTTTCAAAACCACCTAAAATTAAGAGCATACTCAGGAACTTTCTATTTGCAGTTTTATTTATGTTCATTTAAATTTTAAGGACAACACTATCATAAATACTGTTTTAAATAGAAACTATGCAATTTCATTGCCTGATTGTGTAAACTTGTTTGGTTAGTTTATTTGTATTTTTTTAAAATTTTATTTCTATGCAGCTTTACTTGTAATTATTTTAAATTTAAGGACCACAGTATCATAAATGCTGTTTCACATAGAAAATTTGCAAGTTCGCTGTTTTCTTGTGTGATTTGTTTGAACGTTTATTTTTTTAACACACTTTGCAACCCAGGAAATTTTCTTTTTATGCAGCCTTGTTTGTGTTTATTTGAAATTTAAGAACAACGGTATGTATATACTTTTTCCGATAGAAAATTTGCAATTTCTGTCATGTGAAAATCTGTTTGGTCAGTTATTGCTACGAGATATTTTATTTACTACATCAATTACAGGCATACCCAGAAACTTTTTATGCTAGTTATAGTTAGTTATAGTTTACTGTGACAATAATAATAGAAAGCGCATTACAAATAAGTATTCTGCTTGTGCCTGCAAACAGCGCCGTTTAGTCACTTTTTATCCAAATATTGAGACTCCCACATTTCTAGACATTGACACTTCTAATTTGGCAGACTTCAAATTTTGATCATTAGAAAATAATTTACTTTAAAATGTTCCTTGCAGTTTTGGTTGGTTTCGTTTGAATTTGAAGGACAAAAGTTTAAATAGTAAATGTGCAATTTGCTGCCTTATTGTGTAAACTTGTTTGACCAATTATTTATTTGCGTCATAAATTATGCTCACCTAGGAAATTTCGTTTTTATGCAGTTTTGCTTCTGATTATTTGAAATTTAAGAATGTGCATGTTCTGTTTGTTTAACGTCAGTCTATTTCCGCTACTATTGCCAATCACCCACGTCAGGGAGCAATTTCACCTCACTATCCTGGAAAATTTGCTGCACCCCTGCCTTTCTGTAAGGAGGGTAGGATCTTTAACGTGCCCAACATCACATGGACACGGGACCGACAGCTTTACGCCCCCTCCGAAGGGCGGAACATGCATACATTCAACTTGCTCAAATACAATGCCACAACCTTGGTTGATGCTAATTGTGCAGTGTGTACTGAAAAAGTGTAGGAGAACCCTGGGATCGAACCCAGTACCCTTTGGTTCAAAGGCGTTCTCAAAAGTTCTTACCACTGAACGAGCGAGGCTCTAAGATTTAAGAATCACAGTATTAATTTGCTGCTTCAAATCAGAAATGTGTAATTCCTTTGTCTTATTGTGTTAGTTCAATTATTTCTTTGGGAATACTTTGCAAATCACATAAATTAGGAGTTTACCCAGGAACCTTTATTTGTATGCAGTTTAATTTGTTTTCATTTTTAACTTAAGGACAACAGTATTATGAATGCTGCTTCAGATGTAAAATCTGCAATTTCGTTGTTTTATTTTGTAAATCTTTTCGTTTATTTACTTTTTTTAATACATACTTTACAGTCATATAAACTAAGGGCCATCCACAACGAGCACTACATTTTATTTTTGGGTAGTTTTGTTTGGGTTTATTTGAAATTTACGAACAGCAGGATTATAAATGCTGTTTTAGATGGAAAATGTGCATCTTCGTTGTCTTATTGTGTAAATCTGTTTGGTCAGTTATATCTACGATATATTTTGCAAACCACATAAATCAATGGCATACCCAGGAACTTTTTATATGCAGTTTCATTTGTGTTCATTTGAATTTTAAGGACAACAGTATTGTAAATGGTGTTTTAAATAAAAAATATGTAATATCTTTGCCTTATTCTGTAAAGTTGTTTGGTCAGTTATTTCTATGAGACGAGCTTTCCAAGCCACATTACTCAGGGCCTTTCTATATACAGTATTATTTAGGTTAATTTAAATTTTAAAGACAGCTGTATTATAAATGCAGTTTTAAATGGAAATTCTACAATTTATTTGTCTTGTTGTGTTAGTTTGTTCTTCCATTATTTCTTTGAGAATACCTTGCAAATACATAAATTGAGAGTTTATCCAGGAACTTTTATTTGTATGCAGTTTAATTTGTGTTCATTTGTAGTTTAAGCACAACAGTATTATGAATGCTGTTTCAGGTAGAAAATTTACAATTTCGCTGTTTTATTGTGGCAACCTGGTCATTTACGTTAAACTAATTAACCAAATGCCAGCCAAATTGGACTTCATAATTCCATTCGGGGTGGTCAGATCAGGTAAAGCATGGAAAATGGACAGTGCAAACAAGTCATCTGTATGGTATACCGACGGGTATAAACAAATGGAGGGAGCAGTACTGGGAATAAGCGTACCTAACCTTAGACTCGCTAAGTCACTGGGAAAAACTTCCACCATCTTCTAAGCAGAAATGTTTGCTATAAATCTCGGCGTACATGAGTGCATACAAAGAAAACTCTGAAATAGATGCATCTACATCCTGTCAGACAGTGAGGCAGTACTAAAGACTGAAATGTTTCAAAACCGAGACTAAACTGACCTGGGAATGCAAAAAGTCGTTGAAGGAATTGGCTAAGAACAACAAAATAACTTTGATATGGGTACCAGGGCATCAATGCATTGACGAAAGTGAGGAAGCAGATAGCCTTGGAAAAAGGGCAGCTCAACACGATATACTATGGTCCAGAGACCTAATGTGGACTAATAAAAAGCTATGTAAAAAATAAATTTGACACTTGGGAGAAGAACCAAATGCTGTTATACTGGAGGAAAAGACCAGGCTGAAGGCAGGCAAAACACTTCGTTACCACACCAACAAAAATCTGAACTGTTTCTTGGATTTAACAGGAACGACGAGAATAATCACACGACTTTTCACAGCACCCAAGAATAAAAGTCTGAATTGTTTGGGCAACTATTAGGAAAAGGGGCCATGCACAAAAGACCCATTGTGGTTCAAGCGCTGAGAGGTCAAACGCCTATACGACTGATTAAACAAGCTACAATCTACTTTAAAGTAAGGGCTATCCACATTTAGTACATTTTATTTATTTCTGAGCAGTTTTGTTAGTGTTGATTTGAAATTTAACAACAGTATGATAAATGCTGTTTCAGATAAAAAATGTGCATCTTCTTTGCCTTAATGTGTAAATTTGTTTGGTTAGACGAGACAAACTTTCCAAACCACATAAAATTAAGAGCATACTCAGGAACTTTCTATATACAGTTTCATTTGTTCAATTAAATTTTTGTTCCTTTGTCTTAGTTATTGTGTTAATTTGTTCGTTAATTATTTCTTTAAGAATACTTTGCAAATTTTATAGATGAAGAGCCTACCCAGGAACATTTATTTGTATGTAGTTTAATTTTTGTTCATTTGAAATTTGAGAAAAATACTGCTTCAGATTGAAAATTTGCAATTTCGCTGTTTCATTGTGTAAATCTTTTCGGTTACTTGTCTTTTTGAACATATGCTGTTTTAAATATAACATGTGCAATGTACACGCAAGAACTTTCTATATGCAGTATTATAAATATTGTTTTAAATAGAAAGCCTAATTTATTTGCCTTATTGTGTAAATTTGTTTGGTCAATTGTTTGCAAATGATCTATTAATGGAGTACGAACCCAGGAAGTTTAATTTCTATGCAACTTTTGTTGTAATTGTTTGAAATTCAAGGACAACAGTATTGTAAAAGCTGTTTCACATGGAAAATTTACAAACTCTGTTTTATTTTGTAAATCTGTTTGTTCATTTTAACATACCTTACAACCCAGGACATTTTATTTTTATGCAGTTTTGTTTTTATATTTGAAATTTAAGAACAACACTATTATACATGCTGTTTCGTATGGAAAATATGCATCTTTGTCTTATTGTGTAAATTAGTTTTGTCAGTTATATCTACTAGATATAATTTGCAAACCACGTAATTTGCACACTCTGGAATCTTCTGTATGCAGGTTCATTTATTTTCATTTAAATTTTAAGGACAACAGTACTATAAATGCTTTTTAATAGAAAATGTGCAACTTATTCGCCTTATTGTGTAGTTTTGTTTGGTCAATTATCTCTACGAGACTGAACTTTCCACACCATATAAAATTAAGAACATACCCAGGAACATTTGTATGCAACCTAATTGCCATAATTTGAAATTTAAGAAAAGTATTATAAATGCTGCTTCAGATCGAAAATATGCAATTTTCCTGTTTTATTGTCTACATATGTTCGGTTATTTACTTCTTAACACATACTTTATAACTCATAAATTAAGGGTCATCCACGGCCAGTACATTTCCTTTTTGGGCAGTTTTTCTTATGGTTATTTGAAACTTAAGAACAACAGTATTATAAATGCTGTTTTAGATGGAAAATGTACATCTTCATTGTCTTATTGTGTATCTGATCAGTTATTTCTACGATATATTTTGCAAACCACATAAATTAATGGCACACCCAGAAACTTTTTATATGCAGTTTCATTTGTGTTCATTTGAAATTTAAGGACAACAATATTGGAAATGGCGTTTTAAATAGAAAATATGCAATTTCTTTGCCTTATTGTGTAAAGTAAAAAACTTTTTATAGGCATTTTTATTTGTGAGTATTTGAATTTTAAGGTCAACAGTATTTTTTTTTAACTTTACGCCGGGATATTTTCGCAACTATGGGTAATCATCGACGCCTGGGAGCGGTTTCACCTCGCTATCCTGGAAAATTTGCCCAACCCCTACCTTTTTGTAAGGAGGGTACGGACCTTTAACGTGCCCAACCTCGCATGGACATGCGACCGACGGCTTTACGCCCCCTCCGAAGGGCGGAATGTGCAGACATTCAAGTTGCTCAAATACAATGCCAGAACCTTGGTTGATGTTAATTTATTACAGTATGCACTGAAAGAGTGAAAGAGGAACCCTGATGTTAATTTATTACAGTATGGAGTGAAAGGAACCCTGGGAAAATCGAAGCCAGTACCCTTCGATTCAGAGGCACACGTTCTTACGCCTGGACCACCGAGGCTCTGACAACGGTATTATAAATGCTGTTTGAAGTAGAAAATGTGGTTTTCCTTATTATGTAAATTTCTTTGACCAATTATTTATTTGCAAGTCATAAAAATTTTGCGTCCCTAGGAAATTTTATTTTTTAACAGTTTTGCTTGTGATTATTTGAAATGTAAGAATCACAGTATTAATTTCCTGTTTCAAATAAGAAATGTGCAATTCCTTTGTCTTGTTTCGTTAATTTGTTGATCAATTATTTATTTAAGAATACTTTGCAAATCAGATAAATGAAGAGCTTACCCAGAAACATTTATTTGTATGAGGTTTAATTTTTGTTCATTTTAAATTTAGGGAGAAAAGTATAATCAATGCTGCTCCAGATAAACAATTTGCAATTTCGCTGTTTGATTGTGTAAACCTGTTCGGTTACTCGCTTTTTTTAACATACTCAAGAATATTCTATATGCAGTTTTATTTAAATTGTAAGGATAACAGTATTATAAATGCTGTTTTGAATAGAAAATGTTCAATTTCTTTGCCGTATTGTGTTAATTTGTTTGGTGAGTTATTTCTACGAGACGAATTTTTCAAACCACAAAAATTATGAGTACACACAGGAACTTTCTATATGCAGTTTTATTTATGTTCTTTTAAATTTTTTAGGACAACAGTATTATAAATACTGTTTTAAATAAAAAGTGTAATTTCTTTGCGTTATTGCGTAAATTTGTTTGGTCAATTATTTGCAAGTGATAAATTAATGGAATGCGCACTCAGCTTTTGTTGTGATTGTTTGAAATTTATGGACGGTATTGTAAATGCTGTTTCACATAAAAAATTTGAGAACTCTCTGTTTTATTGTGTAAATCTGTTGGGTCATTTACTTTTTTAACATACCTACTTTACAAAGCAGGAAATTTTATATTTATGCAGCTTTGTTTGTGTGTTGGAAATTTAAAACAACACTATTATAAATGCTGGTTTGGGTGGAAAATGTGCATCTTTGTCTTATTGTGTAAATCTGTTTCGTCACTGATATCTACGAGATATTTTGCGAACCCCATAAATTAATGGCACTCTGGAACTTTCTATATACAGTCTTATTTATGTTCATTTAAATTTTAAGGACAACAGTATTATAAATGCTTTTTTAATTTGTGTTAATTTGAAATCTAGGGACATTATTATAAATACTGCTTCAGATCGAGGATTTGGAATTTCGTTGTTTTATTATGTAAATCTTTTCAGGTATTTACGTTTTTATACTTTACAAGTCATATAAACCGAGGGCCATCCACTGCGTGTAAATTTTATTTTTGGGCAGTTTTGCTTGTGATTATTTGAAATTTAAGAATGACGGTATCGATTTGCCCTTTGAAATAAGAAATGTGCAATTATTTGGGGTTATTGTGTAATCAGGAATTTGTATGCAGTTTAATTTGTGTTTATTTCAAATTTAAGGATAACTGTATTATAAATGGTGTTTAGATGACAAATGTGCATATTTGTCTTATTGTGTAAATTTGTTTGGTTAGACGAGACAAACATTCCAAACCGCATAACATTAAGAGCATACCCAGGAACATTTATTTGTATGCAATTTAATTTGTGTTAATTTGAAATTTAAGGACAGTATTATAAATGCTGCTCCAGATCGATAATATGCAATTTCGTTGTTATATTGTGTAAATCTGTTATTTACTTCTTTAACACATACTTTACAAGTCATATAAACTAAGGGTCGTCCACGACCAGCACATTTTATTTTTGGGCAGTTTTGCATGGGGTTATTCGAAATTTAAGAATGACGATATCGAGTCGGTGTTTGAAATAAAAATTGTGCAATTCTTTGGTGTTTGTGTTAATCGGTTCGTCAATTAGTTCTTTAAGAATAATTCGCAGACCACAAGTTAGGAGCATACCCAGGAATTTCTATTTGTATTCAGTTTAACTTGTGTTTATTTGAAATTTAATGATGACATAATTATAAATGCTGTTTTAGATGAAAAATGTGCATCTTTTCTTTGTCTTATTTTGTAAATCTGTTTGGTTGGTTATATCTACGAGATATATTTTGCGCAACCACATAAATTAATCGGGCAACAGTATTATAAATGCTGTTTTAACTTTAAAATGTATAAGTTCTTTGCCTTATTGTGTAAATTGTTTAGTCAGTGATTTCTACGAGACGAACTTTCCACACCACAAAATTAAGATCATACTCAGGAACTTTCTATATGCAGTTTTATTTAAATTGTAAGGATAACAGTATTATAAATGCGGTTCTAAAGATAAAATGTGCAATTTCTTTGCCGTATTGTGTTAATTTGTTTGGTCAGTTATTTCTACAAGACGAATTTTCCAAACCACAAAAATTAAGAGTACACACAGGCACTTTCTATATGCAGTTTTATTTATGTTCATTTAAATTTTTAGGACAACAGTATTATAAATACTGTTTTAAATAGAAAGTGTAATTTCTTTGCGTTATTGCGTAAATTTGTTTGGTCAATTATTTGCAAGTGATAAATTAATGGAATACGCACTCAGCTTTTGTTGTGATTGTTTGAAATTTATGGACGGTATTGCAAATGCTGTTACACATAAACAATTTGATAAATTAATGTCACTCTGGAACTTTCTATATACAGTATTATAAATGCTATTTTAAATAGAAAATGTGCAATTTCTTTGCCTTATTGTGTGCATTTGTTTGGTCAATTGTTTCTACGAGGCCAACTTTCCACCATACAAAATTAAGAGCATACTCAGGAACATTTATTTGTATGCAATTTAATTTGTGTTAATTTAAAATTTAAGGGCAGTATTATAAATGCTGCTTCACATCGAAAATACGCGATTTCGTTGTTATATTGTGTAAATCTGTTATTTACTTATGTAACACATACTTTACAAGTCATATAAACTAAGGACCGTCCACGGCCAGCACATTTTATTTTTGGCAGTTTTGCTTGGGGTTATTCGAAATTGAAGAATGACGGTATCGATTCGCTGTTTGAAATAAGAATTGTGCAATTCTTTGGTGTTATTGTGTTAATCGGTTCGTCAATTAGTTCTTTAAGAATAGTTCGCAGACAACAAGTTAGGAGTATACCCAAGAATTTCTATTTGTATTCAGTTTAACTTGTGTTTATTTGAAATTTAATGATGACATATAATTATAAATGCTGTTTTAGATAAAAAATGTGCATCTTTTCTTTGTATTATTGTGTAAATCTGTTTGGCCGGTTATATCTACGGGATATATTTTGCAAACCACTTAAATTAATGGGACAACAGTATTTTAAATGCTGTTTTAACTTAAAAAATGTATAACTTGTTTGCCTTATTGTGTGCATTTGTTTGGTCAATTATTTATACGAGACGAACTTTCCAAATCACATAAAATTAAGAGCATAAGTACAATTTGGAGACCCCAATTCATCACAATATTCTTTGTTTTTTTTTTTTTGACCTGACGATCGTTTCGCTAACAAAATTAGCGTCATTAAAGGGAGGAATAAACTCATTAGGAGCATACTCAGGAACGTTCTATATGCAGTTTTATGTTCATTTAAGGAGAACAGTATTGTAAATGCTGTTTTAAGTAGAAAATGTGCAATTTCTTTGTCTTATTGTGTAAATTTGTTTGGTCAACTATTTATTTCAATTAAATGTGTAATTATTTTGTATTATTGTGTCAATCAGTTCGTCAATTAATTCTTTAAGAATAGTTCTCAGACCACAAGTTACGAGCATACCCAAGAATTTCTATTTGTATGCAGTTTAACTTGTATTTATTTAAAATTTAAGAATAACCGTATTCTAAATGCTGTTTTAGATGGCAAATGTGCATCTTTTCTTTGTCTTATTGTGTAAATGTTTGATCAGGTATATCTACGAGATATTTTTTGCAAACCACATAAATCAATCGCACATCCAATTTTTTATGTGCAGTTTCTTACTTCCACATCGTCAATACGAGTGAAAGTATGGCATCGGCGACAAAATTGTCAAAAATTTTACGCTTAAACGTCGTAAAAAGTACCCAAACATAGAAAACATGATTTGGGAACCAAAGTTTTTTTTGTCTGCCGGTCTGTATGTCTGTTTCTAGCCACGGTAACTTTAGAACGAATTGAGACATTGTCTTCAAATTTGGTATACTCAGTGGGTAGGGGATGAATAGAGGGTGATTTGGTGAAAATTGACATTTTTTCCTGAAACGAATTATATAACGTTTTTGAGTTTGTTTATTAGAAAAGTTTGAATTTCATCATACTGGCATTCTGTGCTGAAATTAAATTAGGGGTTGAATGTGTGGGGTTGGAATATCTGTGTTAAAATTTCAATTTTTGTTTGTTGACAAAACGGCGTAAGAAGCATGAAAACATGGAAAACTTGATTCTGGAATGAACATTTTTTTGTCTGTCGGTTGGTCGGCCTGTACGTCTTGTCTGTTAATAAGCGCGATGACTTTCGAATGAATTGAGATATCATCTTCAAATTTTGTATCCAGTTAGCACCCGACAAAGGGACGCTTCAAATGGTTTTTGGGTCAGATCGTTTTATGGGATAGGGGATAAATGCGGGGTGATTTGCTAAAAATTGACTTTTTTTTGGTGGTAAAACGCGAGTAATATAACGTTTCAGAAGTGTATAGGTACAAGAATACGAATATTTTCGTTGTTGTCAAGTCATGGATCTTAAATTCATTCATGAGAATGTCTTTTCCAGGAGTAGATTACCATAGCTATGTGAAAGTTATGATTCAATTTGCAGCACTATTTGTGTTTCCTTGAATTTCAAGGAGAGATTTTTAACTAAAAAATGTACAATTTCTTTGCCTTATTGTATGCATTTGTTTGGTCAATTATTTCTACGACACAAACTTTTTAAACCACGAAAACGAGCATGCTCGGGAATTTCCTGTATGCAGTTTTATTTATGTTCATTTAAATTTTAAGGACAACAGTATTATAAATGCTGTTTTAATTTGTGTTAATTTGAAATTTAGGGACAACAGTATTATAAATGCTGCTTCAGATCAAATATTTGGAATTTCGTTGTTTTATTATTTAAATCTTTTCAGGTATTTACGTTTTTAACACATACTTTACAAGTCATATAAACCACGGGCCATCCACTGCGAGTACATTTTATTTTTCGGCAGTTTTGCTTATGGTTATTTGAAATTTAAGATTGACAGTATCGATTTGCCGTTTGAAATAAGAAATGTGCAATTATTTGGTGTTATTGTGTAATCAGGAACTTGTATGCAGTTTAATTTGTGTTTATTTCAAATTTAAGGATAACTGTATTGTAAATGGTGTTTTAGATGACAAATGTGCATCTTTGTCTTATTGTGTAAATTTGTTTGGTTAGATGAGACAAACCTTCCAAACCGCATAAAATTAAGAGCATACCCAGGAACGTTTATTTGTATGCAATTTAATTTGTGTTAATTTGAAATTTAAGGACAGTATTATCAATGCTGCTCCAGATCGATAATATGCAATTTCGTTGTTATATTGTGTAAATCTGTTATTTACTTCTTTAACACATACTTTACAAGTCATATAAACTAAGGGCCGTCCACGGCCAGCACATTTTATTTTTGGGAGTTTTGCTTGGGGTTATTCGAAATTTAAGAATGACGATATCGAGTCGCTGTTTGAAATAAAAATTGTGCAATTCTTTGGTGTTTGTGTTAATCGGTTCGTCAATTAGTTCCTCAAGAATAGTTCGCAGACCACAAGTTAGGAGCATACCCAGGAATTTCTATTTGTATTCAGTGTTTATTTCAAATTTAAGCATAACAATATTATAAATTCTGTTTTAGATGAAAAATGTACATCTTTTCTTTGTCTTATGGTGTAAATCTGTTTGGTCAGATATATCTACGTGATATATTTTGCAAACCACATAATTAATCAGGCAACAGTATTATAAATGCTGTTTTAACTAAAAAATTTATAACTCAGGAACAATTATTTGTACGAGACGAACTTTCCAAACCACATAAAATTAAGAGCATAAGTACAATTTGGAGACCCCAATTCATCACAATATTGTTTTTTAGACCTAACGATCGTTTCGCTAGCAAAATTAGCGCCATTAGCGGGGTGAATAAACTCATTAGGAGCACACTCCGGAACGTTCTATATGCAGCTTTATGTTCATTTAAGGAGAACAGTATTGTAAGTGCTGTTTTAAATAGAACATGTGCAATCTCTTTACCGTATTGTGTGAATTTGGTCAACTATTTATTTCATTTTTTTTAAAATTAAATGTGCAATTCTTTTGTTTTATTGTGTCAATCGGTTCGTTAGTTAGTTCTTTAAGAATAGTTCGCAGACCACAAGTTAGAAGCATACCCAAGAATTTCTATTTGTATGCAGTTTAACTTGTATTTATTTAAAATTTAAGAATAACCGTATTATAAATGCTGTTTAGATGACAAATGTGCATCTTTTCTTTGTCTTATTGTGTAAATCTTTTTGGTTAGGTATATCTACGAGATATTTTTTGCAAACCACATAAATTAATTGCACATCCAACTTTTTATGTGCAGTTTCTTACTTCCACATCGTCAATACGTGTGAAAGTATGGCATCGGCGACAAAATTTTAAAAAATGTTTTTCGCTTAAACGTTGTAAAAAGTATCAAAACATAAAAAACATGATTTGGGAACGAAAGTTTTTTGTATGTCTGCCTGTTTCTGGCCACGGTAACTTTAAAACGAATTGAGACACTCTCTTCAAATTTGGTATACTCAGTGGGTAGGGGATGAATGGGGGGTGATTTGGTGAAAATTGACATTTTTTCCTGAAATGAGTAATATAACGTTTTAGGGGTTGTTTATTAGAAAAGTTTGAATTTCATCATACTGGTATTCTGTGCTGAAATTAAATTAGAGGTTGAATGTGTGGGGTTGGAATATCTGTGGTAAAATTTCAATTTTTTTGGCAAAACGGTGTAAGAAGCCTGGAAACATGGAAAACTTGATTCTGGAATGAACATTTTTTTGTCTGTCGGTTGGTCGGCCTGTACGTCTTGTCTGTTAATAGGCGCGATGACTTTCGAATTGAGATATCTTCTTTACATTTTGTATCCAGTTTATAGGTACAGGAATACGAATATTTTCTTTGTTGTCAAGTCATGGACCTTAAGTTCATTCATGATAATGTCTTTTCGAGGAGAGTAGATTACCATAGCTATGTGAAAGTTATGATTCAATTTGCAGCACTATTTGTGTTTCTTTGAATTTTTAGGAGATATCTTTAACTAGAAAATGTACAATTTCTTTGTCTTATTGTGTGCATTTGTTTGGTCAATTATTTCTAAGAGACAAAGTTTTTAAACCACAACAACAAGCCTACTCAGGAACTTCCTATATGCAGTTTTATTTATGTTCATTTAAATTTTAAGGACAACAGTATTATAAATGCTGTTTTAATTTGTTGTAATTTGAAATTTAGGGACATTATAAATGCTACTTCAGATCAAAGATTTGGAATTTCGTTGTTTTGTTATGTAAATCTTTTCAGGTATTTACGTTTTTAACACATACTTTACAAGTCATATAAACCACGGGCCATCCACTGCGAGTACATTTTATTTTTGGGGAGTTTTGCTTGTGGTTATTTGAAATTTAAGAATGACAGTATCAATTTGCCGTTTGAAATAAAAAATGTGCAATTATTTGGTGCTATTGTGTAATCAGGAATTTGTATGCAGTTTAATTTGTGTTTATTTCAAATTTAAGGATAACGGTATTATAAATGGTGTTTTAGATGACAAATGTGCATCTTTGTCTTATTGTGTAAATTTGTTTGGTTAGACGAGACAAACCTTCCAAACCGCATAAAATTAAGAGCATACCCAGGAACATTTATTTGTATGCAATTTAATTTGTGTTAATTTGCAATTTAAGGACAGTATTATGAATGCTGCTCCAGATCGAAAATATGCAATTTCGTTATTTCTGTTATTTACTTCATTAATACATACTTTACAAGTCATATAAACTAAGGGCCGTCCACTGCGAGTACATTTTATTTTTGGGCAGTTTTGCTTGGGGTTATTCGAAATTTAAGAATGACGGTATCAAGTCGCTGTTTGAAATAAAAATTGTGCAATTCTTTGGTGTTGTTGTGTTAATCGGTTCGTCAATTAGTTATTTAAGAATAGTTCGCAGACCACAAGCTAGGAGCATACCCAGGAATTTCTATTTGTATTCAGTTTAACTTGTGTTTATTGGAAATTTAATGACATAATTATAAATGGGGTTTTAGATAAAAAATTTGCATCTTTTCTTTGTCTTATTGTGTAAATCTGTTTGGTCGGTTATATCTACGAGATATATTTTGCGCAACCACATAAATTAATCGGGCAACAGTATTATAAATGCTGTTTTAACTTTAAAATGTATAAGTTCTTTGCCTTATTGTGTAAATTGTTTAGTCAGTGATTTCTACGAGACGAACTTTCCACACCACAAAATTAAGATCATACTCAGGAACTTTCTATATGCAGTTTTATTTAAATTGTAAGGATAACAGTATTATAAATGCGGTTTTAAAGATAAAATGTGCAATTTCTTTGCCGTATTGTGTTAATTTGTTTGGTCAGTTATTTCTACAAGACGAATTTTCCAAACCACAAAAAGTAAGAGTAGACACAGGCACTTTCTACATGCAGTTTTATTTATGTTCATTTACAATTTTAGGACAACAGTATTATAAATACTGTTTTAAATAGAAAGTGTAATTTCTTTGCGTTATTGCGTACATTTGTTTGGTCAATTATTTGCAAGTGATAAATTAATGGAATACGCACTCAGCTTTTGTTGTGATTGTTTGAAATTTATGGACGGTATTGTAAATGCTGTTTCACAAAAAAATTGAGAACTCTCTGTTTTATTGTGTAAATCTGTTTGGTCATTTACTTTTTTAACATACCTACTTTACAACGCAGGAAATTATATATTTATGCAGCTTTGTTTGTGTGTTGGAAAATAAAAAAACACTATTATAAATGCTGGTTTGGGTGGAAAATGTGCATCTTTGTCTTATTGTGTAAATCTGTTTCGTCAGTGATATCTAGATATTTTGCAAACCACATAAATTAATGGCACTCTGAAACTTTCTATATACAGTCTTATTTATGTTCATTTAAATTTTAAGGACAACAGTATTATAAATATTATTTTAAATAGAAAATGTGCAATTTCTTTGCCTTATTGTGTGCATTTGTTTGGTCAATTGTTTCTACGAGGCGAACTTTCCACCATAGAAAATTAAGAGCATACTCAGGAACATTTATTTGTATGCAATTTAATTTGTATTAATTTAAAATTTAAGGGCAGTATTATAAATGCTGCTTCACATCGAAAATACGCGATTTCGTTGTTATATTGTGTAAATCTGTTATTTACTTATGTAACACATACTTTACAAGTCATATAAAATAAGGACCGTCCACGGCCAGCACATTTTGCGACGAAACGAGCATGCACGGGAACTTCCTATATGCAGTTTTATTTATGTTCATTTAAATTTTAAGGACAACAGTATTATAAATACTGTTTTAATTTGTGTTAATTTGAAATTTAGGGACAACAGTGTTATAACTGCTGCTTCAGATCGAAGATTTGTAATTTCGTTGTTTTATTATTTAAATCTTTTCAGGTATTTACGTTTTCAACACATACTTTACAAGTCAGATAAACCACGGGCCATCCACTGCGAGTATATTTTATTTTTGGGGAGTTTTGCTTGTGGTCATTTGAAATTTAAGAATGACAGTATCGATTTGCCGTTTGTAATAAGAAATGTGCAATTATTGAGTGTTATTGTGTAATCAGGACTTTGTATGCAGTTTAATTTGTGTTTGTTTCAAACTTAACGATAACGGTATTATAAATGGTGTTTAGATGACAAATGTGCATCTTTGTCTTATTGTGTAAATTTGTTTGGTTATACGAGACAAACCTTCCAAACCGCATAAAATTAAGAGCATACTTTCCACCATATAAAATTAAGAGCATACTCAGGAACATTTATTTGTATGCAATTGAATTTATGTTAATTTGAAATTTAAGGACAGTATTATCAATGCTGCTCCAGATCGATAATATGCAATTTCGTTGTTATATTGTGTAAATCTGTTATTTAATACTTTACAAGTCATATAAACTAAGGGCCGTCCACTGCCAGCACATTTTATTTTTGGGCAGTTTTGCTTGGGGTTATTCGAAATTTAAGAATGACGGTATCAAGTCGCTGTTTGAAATAAAAATTGTGCAATTCTTTGGTGTTGTTGTGTTAATCGGTTCGTCAATTAGTTATTTAAGAATAGTTCGCAGACCACAAGTTGGGAGCATACCCAGGAATTTCTATTTGTATTCAGTTTAACTTATGTTTATTTGAAATTTAAGGATAACAATATTATAAATGCTGTTTTAGATGAAAAATGTGCATCTTTTCTTTATCTTATTGTGTAAATCTGCTTGGTCGGTTATATCTACGGGATATATTTTGCAAACCACATAAATTAATGGGACAACAGTATTATAAATGCTGTTTTAACTTAAAAATGTATAACTTTGCCTTATTGTGTGCATTTGTTTGGTCAATTATTTATACGAGACGAACTTTTCAAATCACATAAAATTAAGAGCATAAGCACAATTTGGAGAACCCAATTCATCACAATATTGTTTTTTAGACCTGACGATCGTTTCGCCAACAAAATTAGCGTGATTAGAGGGATGAATAAACTCACTGGGAGCATAGTCAGGAACCTTCTATATACAGCGTTATGTTCATTTAAGGAAAACAGTATTGTAAATGCGGTTTTAAGTAGAAAATATGCAATTTCTGTGCCTTATTGTCTAAATTTGTTTGATCAACTATTTATTTGAATTAAATGTGCAAGTCTTTTGTATTATTGTGTCAATCGGTACCTCAATTAATTCTTTAAGAATAGTTCTCAGAGCACAAGTTAGAAGCATACCCAAGAATTTCTATTTGTATGCAGCTTAACTTGTATTTATTTAAAATTTAAGAATAACCGTATTCTAAATGCTGTTTTAGATGACAAATGTGCATCTTTTCTTTGTCTTATTGTGTAAATGTTTGGTCAGGTATATCTACGAGATATTTTTTGCAAACCACATAAATCAATCGCACATCCAATTTTTTATGTGCAGTTTCTTACTTCCACATCGTCAATACGTGTGAAAGTATGGCATCGGCGACAAAATTGTCAAAAATTTTACGCTTAAACGTCGTAAAAAGTACCCAAACTTAGAAAACATGATTTGGGAACCAAAGTTTTTTTTGTCTGCCGGTCTGTATGTCTCTTTCTAGCCACGGTAACTTCAGAACGAATTGAGACATTGTCTTCAAATTTGGTATACTCAGTGGGTATGGGATGAATGAGGGGTGATTTGGTGAAAATTGACATTTTTCGCTGAAACGAATAATATTATAACGTTTTAGGGTTTGTTTATTAGAAAAGTTTGAATTTCATCATACTGGCATTATGTGTTGAAATTAAATTAGGGGTTGAATGTGTGGGGTTGGAATATCTGATAAAATTTTAATTTTTTTTTTTTGGAAAACGGCGTAAGAAGCCTGGAAACATGGATACTTGATTCTGGAATGAACATTTTTTTGTTTGACTGTTGGTCGGCCTGTACGTCTTGTCTGTTAATGCGATGACATTCGAACGAATCTTCGAATCTTCAAATTTTGTATCCAGTTAGCACCCGACAAAGGGACGCTTCAAATTGTTTTTGGGTAAGATCGATTTATGGGGTAGGGGATAAATGCGGGGTGATTTGGTAAAAATTGACTTTTTTTGTGGTAAAACTCTAGTAATATAAAGTTTCAGAAGTTTATAGGTACAGGAATACGAATATTTTCCTTGTTGTCAAGTCATGGACCTTAAATTCATTCATGAGAATGTCTTTTCGAGGACAGTAGATTACCATAGCTATGTGAAAGTTATGATTCAATTTGCAGCACTATTTGTGTTTCTTTGAATTTTTAGGAGATATCTTTAACTAGAAAATGTACAATTTCTTTGTCTTATTGTGTGCATTTGTTTGGTCTATTATTTCTAAGAGACAAAGTTTTTAAACCACAACAACAAGCATACTCAGGAACTTCCTATATGCAATTTTATTTATGTTCATTTAAATTTTAAGGACAACAGTATTATAAATGCTGTTTTAATTTGTGTTAATTTGAAATTTAGGGACAACATTATAAATGCTACTTCAGATCGAAGATTTGGAATTTCGTTGTTTTATTATGTAAATCTTTTCAGGTAGTTACGTTTTTAACACATACTTTACAAGTCATATAAACCACGGGCCATCCACTGCGAGTACATTTTATCTTTGGGGAGTTTTGCTTGTGGTTATTTGAAATTTAAGAATGATAGTATCAATTTGCCGTTTGAAATAAAAAATGTGCAATTATTTGGTGTTATTGTGTAATCAGGAATTTGTATGCAGTTTAGTTTGTGTTTATTTCAAATTTAAGGATAACTGTATTGTAAATGGTGTTTTAGATGACAAATGTGCATCTTTGTCTTATTGTGTAAATTTGTTTGGTTAGACGAGACAAACCTTCCAAACCGCATAAAATTAAGAGCATACCCAGGAACGTTTATTTGTATGCAATGTAATTTGTGTTAATTTGCAATTTAAGGACAGTATTATAAATGCTGCTCCAGATCGAAAATATGCAATTTCGTTATTTCTGTTATTTACTTCATTAATACATACTTTACAAGTCATATAAACTAAGGGCCGTCCACTGCGAGTACATTTTATTTTTGGGCAGTTTTGCTTGGGGTTATTCGAAATTTAAGAATGACGGTATCAAGTCGCTGTTTGAAATAAAAATTGTGCAATTCTTTGGTGTTGTTGTGTTAATCGGTTCGTCAATTAGTTATTTAAGAATAGTTCGCAGACCACAAGTTAGGAGCATACCCAGGAATTTCTATTTGTATTCAGTTTAACTTGTGTTTATTTGAAATTTAAGGATAACAATATTATAAATGCTGTTTTAACTTTAAAATGTATAGGTTCTTTGCCTTATTGTGTAAATTGTTTAGTCAGTGAT
Source organism: Tillus elongatus (assembly GCA_964006375.1). Lineage (NCBI taxonomy): Eukaryota > Metazoa > Arthropoda > Insecta > Coleoptera > Cleridae > Tillus > Tillus elongatus. The sequence goes on from OZ023270.1 coordinate 31,646,421, forward strand.
TTCTACGAGACGAACTTTCCACACCACAAAATTAAGATCATACTCAGGAATTTTCTATATGGAGTTTTATTTAAATTGTAAGGATAACAGTATTATAAATGCGGTTTTAAAGACAAAATGTGCAATTTCTTTGCCGTATTGTGTTAATTTATTTGGTCAGTTATTTATACAAGACGAATTTTCCAAACCACAAAAATTAAGAATACACACAGGCACTTTCTATATGCAGTTTTATTTATGTTCATTTAAATTTTTAGGACAACAGTATTATAAATACTGTTTTAAATAGAGAGTGTAATTTCTTTGCGTTATTGCGTAAATTTGTTTGGTCAATTATTTGAAAGTGATAAATTAATGGAATACGCACTCAGCTTTTGTTGTGATTGTTTGAAATTTATGAACGGTATTGCAAATACTGTTACACATAAACAATTTGAGAACTCGGTTTTATTGTGTAAATCTGTTTGGTCATTTACTTTTTTAACATACCTACTTTACAACGCAGGAAATTTTATATTTATGCAGCTTTGTTTGTGTGTTGGAAATTAAAAACAACACTATTATAAATGCTGGTTTGGGTGGAAAATGTGCATCTTTGTCTTATTGTGTAAATCTGTTTCGTCAGTGATATCTACGAGATATTTTGCAAACCACATAAATTAATGGCACTCTGAAACTTTCTATATACAGTCTTATTTATGTTCATTTAAATTTTAAGGACAACAGTATTATAAATGCTATTTTAAATAGAAAATGTGCAATTTCTTTGCCTTATTGTGTGCATTTGTTTGGTCAATTTTTTCTACGATACAAACTTTTTAAACCACGAAAACGAACATACCCAGAAACTTCCTATATGCAGTTTTATTTATGTTCATTTAAATTTTAAGGACAACAGTATTATAAATGCTGTTTTAATTTGTGTTAATTTGAAATCTAGGGACATTATTATAAATGCTGCTTCAGATCGAGGATTTGGAATTTCGTTGTTTTATTATGTAAATCTTTTCAGGTATTTACGTTTTTATACTTTACAAATCATATAAACCGAGGGCCATCCACTGCGTGTAAATTTTATTTTTGGGCAGTTTTGCTTGTGGTTATTTGAAATTTAAGAATGACAGTATCGATTTGCCCTTTGAAATAAGAAATGTGCAATTATTTGGGGTTATTGTGTAATCAGGAATTTGTATGCAGTTTAATTTGTGTTTATTTCAAATTTAAGGATAACGGTATTATAAATGGTGTTTAGATGACAAATGTGCATATTTGTCTTATTGTGTAAATTTGTTTGGTTAGACGAGACAAACATTCCAAACCGCATAAAATTAAGAGCATACCCAGGAACATTTATTTGTATGCAATTTAATTTGTGTTAATTTGAAATTTAAAGACAGTATTATAAATGCTGCTCCAGATCGATAATATGCAATTTCGTTGTTATATTGTGTAAATCTGTTATTTACTTCTTTAACACATACTTTACAAGTCATATAAACTAAGGGTCGTCCACGGCCAGCATATTTTATTTTTGGGCAGTTTTGCATGGGGTTATTCGAAATTTAAGAATGACGATATCGAGTCGCTGTTTGAAATAAAAATTGTGCAATTCTTTGGTGTTTGTGTTAATCGGTTCGTCAGTTAGTTCTTTAAGAATAATTCGCAGACCACAAGTTAGGAGCATACCCAGGAATTTCTATTTGTATTCAGTTTAACTTGTGTTTATTGGAAATTTAATGATGACATAATTATAAATGGGGTTTTAGATAAAAAATGTGCATCTTTTCTTTGCCTTATTGTGTAAATCTGTTTGGTCGGTTATATCTACGAGATATATTTTGCGCAACCACATAAATTAATCGGGCAACAGTATTATAAATGCTGTTTTAACTTTAAAATGTATAAGTTCTTTGCCTTATTGTGTAAATTGTTTAGTCAGTGATTTCTACGAGACGAACTTTCCACACCACAAAATTAAGATCATACTCAGGAACTTTCTATATGCAGTTTTATTTAAATTGTAAGGATAACAGTATTATAAATGCGGTTTTAAAGATAAAATGTGCAATTTCTTTGCCGTATTGTGTTAATTTGTTTGGTCAGTTATTTCTACAAGACGAATTTTCCAAACCACAAAAAGTAAGAGTAGACACAGGCACTTTCTACATGCAGTTTTATTTATGTTCATTTAAATTTTTAGGACAACAGTATTATAAATACTGATTTAAATAGAAAGTGTAATTTCTTTGCGTTATTGCGTAAATTTGTTTGGTCAATTATCTGCAAGTGATAAATTAATGGAATACGCACTCAGCTTTTGTTGTGATTGTTTGAAATTTATGGACGGTATTGTAAATGCTGTTTCACATAAAAAATTTGAGAACTCTCTGTTTTATTGTGTAAATCTGTTTGGTCATTTACTTTTTTAACATACCTACTTTACAACGCAGGAAATTTTATATTTATGCAGCTTTGTTTGTGTGTTGGAAAATAAAAAAACACTATTATAAATGCTGGTTTGGGTGGAAAATGTGCATCTTTGTCTTATTGTGTAAATCTGTTTCGTCAGTGATATCTACGAGATATTTTGCAAACCACATAAATTAATGGCACTCTGGAACTTTCTATATACAGTCTTATTTATGTTCATTTAAAATTTAAGGGCAACAGTATTATAAACGCTATTTTAAATAGAAAATGTGCAATTTCTTTGCCTTATTGTGTGCATTTGTTTGGTCAATTGTTTCTACGAGGCGAACTTTCCACCATATAAAATTAAGAGCATACTCAGGAACATTTATTTGTATGCAATTTAATTTGTGTTAATTTAAAATTTAAGGGCAGTATTATAAATGCTGCTTCACATCGAAAATACGCCATTTCGTTGTTATGATGTGTAAATCTGTTCTTTACTTCTGTAACACATACTTTACAAGTCATATAAACTAAGGACCGTCCACGGCCAGCATATTTTATTTTTGGGCAGTTTTGCTTGGGGTTATTCGAAATATAAGAATGACGATATCGATTCGCTGTTTGAAATAAGAATTGTGCAATTCTTTGGTGTTATTGTGTTAATCGGTTCGTCAATTAGTTCTTTAAGATTAGTTCGCAGACCACAAGTCAAGAGCATACCCAAGAATTTCTATTTGTATTCAGTTTAGCTTGTGTTTATTTGAAATTTAATGATGACATAATTATAAATGCTGTTTTAGATGAAAAATGTGCATCTTTTCTTTGTATTATTGTGTAAATCTGCTTGGTCGGTTATATCTACGAGATATATTTTGGAAACCACATAAATTAATAGGACAACAGTATTATAAATGCTGTTTTAACTAAACAATGTATAACTTCTTTGCCTTATTGTGTGCATTTTTTTGGTCAATTATTTATACGAGACGAACTTTCCAAATCACATAAAAGTAAGCGCATAAGTACAATTTGGAGACCCCAATTCATCACAATATGTTTTTTTTTGGACCTGACGATCGTTTCGCTAACAAAATTAGCGTCATTAGAGGGAGGAATAAACTCATTAGGAGCATACTCAGGAACGTTCTATATGCAGTTTTATGTTCATTTAAGGAAAACAGTATTGTAAATGCTGTTTTAAGTAGAAAATGTGCAATTTCTTTGCCTTATTGTGTAAATTTGTTTGGTCAACTATTTATTTGAATTAAATGTGTAATTCTTTTGTATTATTGTGTCAATCAGTTCAATTAATTCTTTAAGAATAGTTCTCAGACCACAAGTTACGAGCATACCCAAGAATTTCTATTTGTATGCAGTTTAACTTGTATTTATTTAAAATTTAAGAATAACCGTATTATAAATGCTGTTTTAGATGACAAATGTGCATCTTTCCTTTGTCTTATTGTGTAAATCTGTTTGGTCAGGTATATCTACGAGATATTTTTTGTAACCACATTCGCACATCCAACTTTTTATGTGCAGATTCTTACTTCCACATCATCAATACGTGTGAAAGTATGGCATCGGCGACAAAATTGTCAAATGTTTTTCGCTTAAACGTCGTAAAAAGTATCAAAACATAGAAAACATGATTTGGAAACGAAAGTTTTTTTTTGTTGTCTGCCGGTCTGTATGTCTGGCTGTTTCTAGCTACGGTAACTTTAGAACGAATTGAGATATTGTCTTCAAATTTGGTATACTCAGCGGGTAGGGGATGAATGGAAGGTGATTTGGTGAAAATTGACATTTTTTCCTGAAATGAGTAATATAACGTTGTAGGGTTTGTTTATTAGAAAAGTTTGAATTTCATCATACTGGTATTCTGTGCTGAAATTAAATTAGGGGTTGGAATATCTATGATAAAATTTCAATTTTTTTTTTTTGACAAAACGGCGTAAGAAGCCTGAAAACACCGAAAGCTTGATTCTGGAATGAACATTTTTTTGCCTGTCGGTTGGTCCGCCTGTACGTCTTGTCTGTTAATAGGCGCGATGACTTTCGAACGAATTGAGATATCATCATTTTGTATCCAGTTAGCACACCCGACAAAGGGGCGCTTCAAATTGTTTTTGGGTAAGATCGTTCTATCGGGGTAGGGGATAAATGCGGGGTGATTTGGTAAAAATTGACTTTTTTTGTGGTAAAACTCGAGTAATATAACGTTTCGGAAGTTTATAGGTACAGGAATACGATTATTTTCTTTGTTGTCAAGTCATGGACCTTAAATTCATTCATGAGAATGTCTTTTCGAGGAGCGTAGATTACCATCGCTATGTGAAAGTTATTATTCAATTTACAGCACTCTTTGTGTTTCTTTGAATTTTAAGGAGAGATTTTTAACTAGAAAATGTGCAATTTCTTTGTCTTATTGTGTACATTTGTTTGGTCAATTATTTCTACGAGACAAACTTTTTAAACCACGAAAACGAGCATGCTCTGGAACTTTCTATATGCAGTTTTATGTATGTTCATTTAAATTTTAAGGACAAGAGTACTATAAATGCTGTTTAAATTGAAATTTAGGGACGACAGTATTATAAATGCTGCTTCAGATCGAATATTTGGAATTTCGTTGTTTTATTATATAAATCTTTTCAGGTATTTACGTTTTTAACACATACTTTACAAGTCATATAAACCACGGGCCATCCACTACAAGTACATTTTATTTTTGGGCAGTTTTGCTTCTGGTTATTTGAAATTTAAGAATGACAGTATCGATTTGCCGTTTGAAATAAGAAATGTGCAATTATTTGTCGTTATTGTGTAATCAGGAATTTGTATGCAGTTTAATTTGTGTTTATTTCAAATTTAAGGATAACGGTATTATAAATGGTGTTTTAGATGACAAATGTGCATCTTTGTCTTATTGTGTAAATTTGTTTGGTTAGACGAGACAAACCCTCCAAACCGCATAAAATTAAAAGCATACCCAGGAACATTTATTTGTATGCAATTTAATTTGTGTTAATTTCAAATTTGAGGACAGTATTATCAATGCTGCTCCAGATCGATAATATGCAATTTCCTTGTTGTATTGTGTAAATCTGTTATTTAATACTTTACAAGTCATATAAACTAAGGGCCGTCCACGGCCAGCACATTTTATTTTTGGGCAGTTTTGCTTGGGGTTCGAAATTTAAAAATGACGGTATCGAGTCGCTGTTTGAAACAAAATTGTGCCATCCTTTTGTGTTATTGTGGTGATCGGTGGGTCAATTAGTTCTTTGAGAATAGTTCGCAGACCACAAGTTAGAGCATACCCAGGAATTTCTAGTCTACAAATGTGTATCTGTCTTATTGTGTAAATCTGTTTATACCTGCGAGATATATTTTGCAAACCAAATAAATTAATAGTACACGCAGAAACTTTTTATATACAGTTCTAGTTGTATTCATTTGAATTTTAAGAACAGAATTACAAGTGCTGTTTTAACGTAAATGTGTTTGGTCAATTATTTCTACGAGACTGACTTTTCAAACCACATAAAATTAACAGCATACTCAGGAGATTCCTATATGCAGCTTTATTTGTTCATTTACATTTAAAGGACGACAGTATTGTAAATGCTGGTTTAAATAGAAATTGTGGAATTTCTTTGGTTAGAATGAACTGTATCTAGTTCTTCAATTTCTTCATCGGTGTTTTCATTATCTCTGCCATTCTGTTTCATCTACATTATTAATTACTGACTGATTATCAACATCCAGAGAGTTAATTTCTACACGTGATAAAGCGTCCGCGTTATTTGTTTTTCCTTTTTTGTATTCTATATCATACTCATATTCTTCAAGCTTTAAACGCCATCTTACTAGCTTCGAATTCGGCTTCTGTAATGAAAATGGCCATTTCAGTGGTTTGCGATCGGTCATTATGGTAAATCTTTTGCCGTAAAGGTAGGGTCTAAAGTAATTTACAGCCCAGAACTATTGCAAGTAGCTCTTTTTCGATTGTGCCATATCTGCTTTCTGTCTCGTTCAGAGTTCGGCTTGCATAAGCTACATGCAGGTCTGAATTCCATTCGCCTTGACTTAAGACAGCTCCAAGTGCGACGTTGGAAGCATCCGTAGTTAATATAAATTTCTTTGTAAAATCTGGAGGCTGTAATATTGGACTGTTCATTAAAATATGTGTTCATGTTTCAAATGCCTATTTATAATCTTCGTTGTTAATATAAATTTTTGAATTTTTCTTTAGACATTTTGTGAAAGGTTTTGTGACATTCGCAAAATTCTATATTAATTTTCGGTATCCTATTAAACTTAAAAACGATTTCATTTCTTTATGTGTTTTAGGAATCGGAAATTTCTCTATGGCTTCGAGTTTTCGTGGGTTAGGTTTAATTTCTTCTGTGCTAACCACATGTCCCAGAAATTCAGCCTCCTTTAAAAATTCAGTTTTGTCCAGTTGCACATTTACCTGAAAGTTCCTGAACCTTTCGAATACTTGTGTAAGCTTGTCTAGATGCCCTGTAGAGACATCGAGAACACAATGACGTCATCCATGTAGACAAGGCAAGTTTTCCCAATCAATCCGTGTAGAACATTATTCATTAGGCGCTGAAACGAAGCTGGAGAATTATTAAGGCCAAATGGCATCCTTCAAAACTCATAATGACCTAGATCCGTTGATAATGGCGTCTTTTCAATGTCGTCCGGATGTATCTCTATCTGATGAAACCCTGATGCCAAATCAATTGTAGTGAAATAGTGAGATCTACCAATTTTATCCAATATTTCTTCTATTTTAGGTATGGGGTAGCGATGTGCTATGGTTTTATCGTTGAGCTTTCTGTAGTCTACAACGATTCCCCACTTTTGTTTCCCACTGGCATCTTCTTTCTTTGGGACGACAGAAATTGGTGAACACCACGGTGAATGTGAATGCCTAATAATATTTTGCTGTAACATTTTATCCATCTGTTTTTGTACCTCTTCTTTATGCACTTGTGGGTAACGATATAAATTCGAATGTACATGTATATCGTCGGTCGTTCTAATCCTATGTTTTAGAACATGTGTGGAAGTTAACCTTTCGTCCTCTTTATAAAATATATCTGAATAACGTTTGCATAAATATATTAGTTGTTCACGTTCTTCTTGATTTAAGTGATGCATACGTATTTCTTTTAAGGCTCAGTTATCGCAATTTTTCTTAACACAATTATTATATGTATGATTATAACCGCTATATATATTGCATTATTATTTAACTCAATAGTCTAAGGGTTTAGTAAATCTGACATTAATTTGTGTTGAAGTTGGGTTTATTATTTTAACACTAGCCTCGTTATCTGACAATGTAACTAAACAGTCAGGTATAAATGAATTATTAATTAACGTTTGGTTAACAAGTCCATATCCATTGGACTTTTTGACAGGAACATTGATTTTAGTTTCCGTATTTGGCTCAAGAGTATATTCGTAAGGAAAGTGTATATCAATTTCTAACCTACCTAAGTATAATTTCCTATTATTAAAATCTAGCATAGCCTTACTTGCAAGGAGAAAATCGGCTCCTATCAAACCCGTGTAGTTATAATTAAAACTGAATAAACAAAATTCGTGTGGACGATTAGTAATTGAATTTAATAAAATATTTGTCCTATATTTGTGCACGGAGAATTCATGAGCTGATTTAATGTGAAACAATTTTTGAAAGATTTTATTTTTATATTTTTCTTGAACAATATCTGGTTTCAAAATACTTTTACTGCTTCCCGAATCTATGATTAATTTTCCAGGCAGTTCGGAGATTTCAAGATAAGGAAGTTGACATAAATTGAGATTGTTTATTTCTATTAAGGATTTTTGGTTGATGTGTAGGAAAATTTTGATTTTTACGATCGTAAATTTCGGAAGGTGTATCAATCTCATGGGTAAATAGTACATCAGAATGAAACCTTGTTTCCGGAACTGTGGACCTTTGCTGATTAGCAGGGAAGTTATTTCTTCCTGACTGTGTTGAAAAATTATTAGATGTCTTTTAAACCTTGTGCTGCCACTTGAAGTATCCATAGGTTCAGGATATCTGTTTTGGAAATGTTCTCGTGGGTTTTCTGGTTTAAAAGAGGGCGGTGAATTGTGAATTCTGATTATTTTGGCTTTGATATTTGGAAGTATTCCTAAATTCTGAAGTTTGATTATTTTGGCTTTGATATTGGGTATTATTTCTAAACGGTTTCTGAAATTGCATAACTGGAAAGTTTTGGGGAGTAGAACGATTGTTAAAAGACCTTGTTTGTGAATTGGGGTTTTTATTATTTGGCGATGTATAATTGCCTGATTTAAGAAATGTCCTATCTCTATACTCATAATTTTTTTTCCAGAACTATAAACTTACGAGCGTCCTCAATAGATGCAGGTGCAGTGGATCTTACTACCATTCCTAGAGGGTTTCTAAGTCCCCCGAGGAACGCTTTTAATGTTTGTTGAGCGTAAATTGTTCTCTTCACTTCTAGTATTTGTTGATTGTTTTCATTACAAATTAAATTAGAAACCAGATGTTGTTCAATGTATCTACACCTATTACTAAATGTTAAAGCATCCTCATTATGTTTCTGCTTAAGAGTTAAAAGTTCACTCAAAAGACTAGGGTCGTATCGTTGGTCCGTAAAGTTTTGCACTATAGCCTGTCTTAGATCTTGCCAATTATTAATAATTTGTGTGCTAATTATAAGTCTAGTTTGACTGGTTAATTTTGATTGTATAAAATTAACTAAAAAATGATTTAAATATAATCTTTCATCTTCAGCGTTATTAAATGTGTTCATAATGAGGTCGTATGCCTTAAGAAAGTTACCACCATTTGCCGGTTCCCTATTGAACTCAGGTAGCATCTTTAAATATAATTCACTAAAGTTGTTTGCCATATTGTTAGCTTGGACCATTTTTATGTTATCTTCTGTCGTACTAATTAAGTTAGTATCAATTTGTTTTACAAGACTAATACTATTATTATTACGAGTTAAATTATTCTGAACTTCCTGTTCAACAGTATTATTATCTAAATTATTTTCTTCAGGAATGACGTCTAAGTTATTTCCAAAATTAAACTGATTAAGTCTGCTTATTAATTCATCAATATCCGACATATATTCACATATATATGACAAAGGAACAGAGAAAATGTAGGAGAGCAACTTACAGCAATAGTAGGAACCAGATGACCATTTATTTTTCTTAAAAAACCAAGGAACCAATCTTCTTTTGATGCCTTAGGTTGCTGGAAGATCCGTCACCGACTGCGCCAATTAACAACACTTGTACTTAGGTTGCTTTAAAAAAATTAAACTATTTAATACTACTTAACAACAAACTAACATAGTGCCTGCCTAAAATATAACTGAACAAATATTACACAAAACAATGGGTTTATATAGTAATCGGACAAGTGTTCGTTGCAGGTTCTCACGAGAACATGCTGGTCTAGCTTCTTATGAACTCGCACTGCTGACACTATCTGCAACGGTCGGTATAATTCGTAGAATCTGCTATGGGAACTGCTGCATGTAAATGTAACTTGATATCATCTACGTGACTTATCCTGGGAAGGCATGTGTTAACTCGCGATATTTAAGCAAGCTCACGTTGTTTTTGATCTAGAAATTCACTATGTGAATATTGGAGACCGTGACGAGCGCCGACAAGCACATCTGGTGAACAGACCAATAACAACAGCACATCTTTTTTAAAGAACAGAAACGGATGTTTACCACATAAAGAGGATGAATATTCCAACTAAAATTCTACATAAAAACAAGTATTTATATTGACTTCTTAGATACAAAGAGAACGAAAGGGCATTTTTTAAGTCGAGAACTAAACGTAGAGCCTGGTATCTGTATAGACCGGACCAGTTATTGACAATAATTTATTATCCTGCCAGACAGATTAGGAGTGTTTAGTTGGTCAAATGCAAAGTGAAAATAAAGGGCTTGGAATTAAAGGTGCCGCACGAGTCAATGACGTTTTGTTCTTATTCGACCTTGATATATAAATACTTTCAAAAGCATCAAGCAGTTTGATGTCTAACATTTTTGACAAGTTTCAAATTTTCCTTGTCAATGTGATGCTTATTATCCCATACATGTTGTGCAACACATGATTTGTCCACCGTACCATATCGCAAATGTGCGATATATTTACGAAATCTGGTTGCTATGTTTCTCTTAGTTTGACCCACCAAGTTATCTCATAAACACCCGACATTTCAGTGGCTTTGTCTTTGTCTTTCGTATTACCCAACAAATTTTTTAAATTACTTTCGTCAAAAAAGTCTAATGTAAATCGGCTTTCTTAAAATACACTCCAAACCCTTTGTGATACGTGGTTCATAAGTCGTGCATTCAGATATCATTTTCTTTGTTCTATGTTTGTTAACCAATTTTTCCACTAAACCATCTGAATAACCAATATATCTCGCCAGATTTTTTATGTATTTTATTTCTATATTAAATCTACTTTTACTTAACAGAAAATTTATCAATCTGGTTGCCAAGATATTTAAACTAGCCGTTTTTGTGCAAACGTATGATGCGAGTCGTTAGGAATATAATAGTGGCAGTTTCCTTCCTGTAGACATCGAATTCAAGCTAGTCATTATTTTTAATAACTAGTACATCTAGAAAAGGAAGTTTATTGTTGATTTCTATTTCGTGGGTAAAGTTTATTGAATCAAATCGACTATTTAGCTTTTCAGTAAATTCTTCAACCTTGCATATATTTGTGTCAAACACTGCAAAAATATCGTCGACATAACGAAACTAAACTTTAGAGAAGTACCTTTTTTTTTAATCCGTCTCAAATCAACTCATAAAAAGGTCTGCAATAAAAGGAGATAATGGATTGCCCATTGCCGTGCTTTCAGTTTGTTCAAAAAACTCATTGTTAAATTGGAAAATATTTTGTTTTATACAACGGCTAGAGTTAAATATTCTCTGTAGACGTCTTCACTTATATTGTTCAATTTCATCAATTGTTCCAAATACTCCAGCGTTTGTTTTGTGGGTACACTAGGAAATAATGACGCCACGTCAAATATCAAAATGTCACCTTCCAGTAATTTAAAATCTTTAATTTTATTAATGAAATCAAGTGAATTTAGCACTGAACAACTTTTTTGTTTAATATATACGCTTTGACAACCCCTTTGCCAAATTATATGTTGGAGAATCTATAGCCGAAATAATTGGCCTCATTGATTTTCCCGGTTTATGAATTTTTGGGAGGCAATATTTTTTGGGGACTTTAGGATTAGAAACTTGTAAACGTCTTCCTAAATCCTTTGTTATGGGATTTGGACACTTCTTTAAACTATTTTTTATTTCGTTAATCATTTTTGGTAGCGGATTTTTATCTAATTTTCTATACGGCCCTGTCTATTGCATTACTCACTCGCTCTTTATAATCACTTTTGTCCATTATCACAACTGTATTGCCTTTATCCGCCTTTATATAAAAACAATCTTTTTCTCACAACTATTATTTATTAAAACTAACTCTTATGTAAATAATAACATTGATCTGAATTTTATCATAAATTCTAATCAAGTATACCACTAATATTAGGTATACAATGTCGAAACAGTTTGTTTTCTTGCTGTTTCACTATAATTGAAATTTTATTTTAATCCCTTTATTACATGTACTGTATATTAATATTTTTTAGTTATAATTATGTTTTTGTTGATATATATTTGAGACTTGAGACATACTTTCCACCTCTGCATCTGTCAATAAATATAAGAGAAAAAGATGGATTCATTTTAATAACACCCACAACAACATCCCAGATTTACTGTGGTATAAAATTTGTAAAATCAAATATTAAAATTATTAATTAGATGTAATTTAGGTTTCAATCCTTAAATCTCATGAATCTTTACTTTGATCTTATTTCTCGTCTATTTTCGAAAAATCTTCACACAACATTTTTATTTAAACATCCTTAAATATGTTACAGATAAGTTATTACATACGAAAAAAATACATAAACTGTTTTGTTTCTTATTTTATTAACTCATTAATCTAGGATATAATATTACTTTACTCTAAATACAGAAGCATCATGTAATAAGTCCCGACATAAATTTTCATCCACAGTAACTTCATATGCTACCACTTGTAGCATCAAATCTGGATTTCCCATACAAAATAGACCATAGTGTTGTTTGGCACAATACAATTCAATCTGTATCTAAGCCAAATATTTGATTGGTTACTGCTGTCCAGGATATAGTTTTTAACTGTGTTTTCTTTAGAGGGATAATGACAAATACGTCAGTGTTGCCATCTGGTGAAGCAGCAAACATTGGATATTTGCTGCTCAAAAATATACCACATTTTTTTATGTTCTTATTTCATCTCGGTTTTATTATTTTAATCATTTCATCTTCACGTAAACAGCGGCTCTGTATGACTTGAGTTTCTGGCAATGCCACATCACCCATTATGGCTTCCACTAATGAGCTATCTTCAGCATGACACTTTGTGGCTTTATAGATTACTGAAGCTGTTAATCTCCTATATCGATGTTCATACCAAGCAGAAGATCTTGACTGCTCACGGGTGTAATATTCGATTCTACTGCACAGATAATCGATTAACTTAAATGAAATTAAATCCAAGAACTCACATACATTTCTGTCTTCCAAAGAAACTATTTACGCGCCCTTCAGAAAATGTGTAAAAATTTATATAAGATGCCTATATTATGTACCTTATGTCAACAAACTATAGAATGAGTGAATCATTTTAGCAATATTATAATTTTTTTAATAGACTACAATATATTACATTTGCCCCGCGTAAAGGGGAAATGTAATAATCAGTCGTCAGTGTAATTGTGTTAAAGGGGTAAATGTTAAAAGAATGTTATGCTCTACATTTTTGTTTTTAAATTATTTATTTTTTTAACTTTTATTCAAAATGAAATTTAAACTAACTAAAAACCTTAGGTATTCCACAAATATTACAAACAATAATATTGGTTAACAAAGGTTAATGCCATCGAATTTGAGTGGAAAAGTGAAGCCTGAACCGCGGCAGTCGGCGGAGGTAAGATCTTTAGAATACTGGAGCTGTCCACTATGTCTTCGTAATTAACAGCAAGGCAGAAAAATTGTTTTGTCTTAAATCTCAGGAATTTGACCACCCAGTTGTCGGATCCTTCACTTCTTAATACTTTCCCAACAAAGTGCCTGGTGCTTTTCTTCGTGCTATATTCGACCAGAACCCATTTATCAACATCAATGAATTGACTCTGCTCTAAATCAGCTTCAACAGAATCATACAAAGCTCTTAAGTATTCCTCTTCATTATCGAACTCATTGTATATTACTTGATTTTCCTCTGCTGCACTATCAGAACTAGTGTCCTCAATGAGCTCCTGTTTCTTTTCTTTTTTTTTTCTTTTTTTTTGGTGCCAGTTTGGTTTTCTTGTTATAACTTCAGCGCCTGGCGCTAACTTTCGTTTTGGATTTTTTGGGTTACTTTGAGTTTGGCGGACACATTCTAATAATAACTTTTCAAAGGTAGGTTTTTCAGAAACTGTACCAACTATACTGATGTGCCCTGTGCTGGTAGATGCGGTGGCATTACTTACGCTGTTTATCAGATTCTGTCCATTGTTAGAGTGATTCATAGTACTGTCTCGTCGGCAGAATTTGCAGGGAAAGCTTGTACGTTGGTATTATTTCCTGAATCATTTGTTTCAGAATTTTTTTGATCCCATCTCCCTAGAGCTTCCTTGTAAAACTGTTCTCTAGCTACAACTTGGCTATTGAAAGAATGATACCGCCTTTCTTGACGCCATTAGTGATTACAGTTGTCGGAGTCTCTTTCCAGGATTGGGCGAAACACTCAGAAAAATTTTTTTTTTTTTTGAAATTTTCGACCTACATTTTGTCGCTGCCATTTCACTAATTTTTCATCCCATCTCGTTTTAACAGATTTGAATAATGCCAGATCGAGCGGCTGAAGAAGGTGGGTGGTATGGGGCGGCAATTTTAAAATAGTAATGTTCTCTTTAATTGCTAGTTCTACGACAGCTGTATTGGCATGTGTGGAGTGCCCGTCATATAGAATAAGGGCGGGCCTTTTATCTCCCAAGGCAGGAATGACAGTTCTCTGAAAATAATTCAAAAATAATTCTGAGTCCATCCAACCCTTTCTGCTTGCGGCGTAGCACATTCCAGGAAACGAATCATCTGCTTGCCATTGGTCCCAGATGTTCAGCCCTTTAAAAATAATTAAAGGGGGCGCTTTCTGACCAGAAGCACTTGCCATTAGCCACAAATAATCACGTCTGACACTCGATGACTAAGTAAAACTAACGACGTTCGGTAAATCGCGCGTATCCGGCTTCAAAACCTATTTTTGTTCAAGTGCAGTAGCAGTGGTGGGGAAACGAAGGTGAGGTTAGTCACATACTACAGTAGCGGAATGTAGTTTTGATCAAATTCGGATGATACACTTTGCTATTACAATTGCCCCATTTTTACAATTACCCCATTCACCTTACAGATTTTACTGAAACTGCATATGCATATATATATATATATATATATATATATATATATATATATATAATATATATATATATATATATATATATATATATATATATAGACTATTCTTTTGCAAAGATCTCATTTGTGTTTTAGTAAGCCAAAACGAACCAACCCTTAAAAATAGTTGACTAACAAATTAAAATAGTATAATAGTCCCTCTATTCGTCTTCTCAGACTCAATATTCAATGGATCTGTGTGAAGTAAAATAAAAAGATTGTTCACTGTACATGCACAATTTAACTATATAAGAAATATATACCATGGTCCTCAAGTGAATACTTCCACAGTTGACGTGTAATGGCAGTCGCAGGCAGTACATCTAATGTCATGAATTTGAAGTATGCAAACGCACAGACAGCATGCAACATAGTGGCCGCATGGCACAAACAAATGTGTTCGTCTGTGGTTTCTACAAACAATGCACACTGAAAATGGCAAAATAAAATAAGTGATAGATGACCATCGTTATGGGAATGCATTACTAACAATTATTTGCCACAGTCTGTTGCAAAGGTGCTATCACTGCTTCAAATTCATTTGACACCATTGGCACTACATCTGCTTCTGGTGACAGTAACCTCACGTCCGGTTCCGAAATAACAGGTCCATTGTCTGTGGAAAAATATCCAAAAATAAGAAGACTTTTTTATTAGAATCAGTATGTTGTAGACATTTATACTAAATACAGATGTAGAGACTTCTCTGGCTTCATAGGTGCTGTTTTTCTTCTTCGTGACCTGTTTATCTGCTTGACATTATCATCACACAAAAGAACATTTAATTTATTTATATGCCTTCCCGACAACACTAATTACAAATTTGTTGCTATGTTATATTTTAATTGAAAAATTCTTTAGAAGAAAACAAAAATAATACACATGACAGATGTTGTCTTCAAAATGTCTAGGTGTATGTCAATATTTAACATGAAAATATATCAACTTGTAATAATAACCATAACAATAATCGTAATGTTGATTAATGAACAATAATAGGAATAAAGCAGGTTCTCTGTGTAAATGATTCTAATGCGAATAAAATAATTTTAAAAGATAACGTAAATTTTAAAAAATAACCCAATAAGACAGGAGGTTCTGTTGAAAGTTTTAATAAAATGCCAAGAGAATAGTGCCGAAGCTGGAAACAGGAAAAATCAACGAAGACTCAACAGAATTTCTGAGAAGAGAACACATGAGAAAGTTCGGCTATTTATTTCCCACGTTAAGGATAAGGTCACTGAAGACTCAGTTACGACATATATAATGAACAAAGCTAGTATTATGACTACAGATGATATTGTAGCACATGAAATAAGCACGAAATACAGTAGAGATCGGTTATAACGAACACTCAAGAAACCGCCGTTATGACCGTTATAGCAGATCGTTCGTAGTAAAAGGACCTGCACAAAATACGTGACTTGAAATAAACACGCACCAGTCAAGTAAAAAATATTTATTTGTGATACTATATATATATATATATATATATATATATATATATATATATATATATATATATATATATACAGTGTGGAACAGCCAAATGGAATAAATTCGATAACGGATAAATGAGGACGTGTTGGGAAAAACGCTTGGACACGTCGATTTGTATTTTTAACTGCGCATCTTTTTCAAGAAAAAAAAATTATTTAGGGTGCGTCATGTGACAGTGGCCAATACCAACTTTCTTATTTTAAATACAAGCCCCTGTATATTATTAATTTTTTGGATTCTTCAGAAAATTCTAGACATAATTCATGTACAATGTCCTATACCTATCTTCAACTGTTTCGGAAATATTAAGTATTTTCAGATTTATTACAAAAATTAACATTAAAAATAGAAAATTATTTTATTTCACAAATTCTAATAAGAAATACTGATTATTTCTTAATAATTTAAAAAAACAAAAAAAAATTAATGTCAATGTAGTAAATGTTCAAAATGCTCGCCAAGAACATCTTGGCAACATGCTAATCTGGTATAGAAATGTCTTCTAACATTACTCAACATCTCAGGCGTGACTGATCTAATCGCAAGCGTGATTCGTCTTTTTAAGTCATCTAAGTTGAGGGGCTTAGTTTTGTATACAATACTTTTGACATATCCCCACAAAAAGTAGTCTAATAGCGACAGATCAGGAGATCGTGCTGGCCATTCTATCGATCCGCGCCTCCCTATCCACCGATTTGGAAAAATTTGGTTCAGGTACTGCCGGACATTGATTTGGTAATGGGGCGGTGCTCCATCTTGCTGAAACCATATTTTATTGGCAGGAACTTGTGGGTTTGCTGGATCTGGATATAAGTTTGTCAAAGTTGGCACGACATTATTTTGGAGCAGTTCTAAATATTTATCCCCACTCAAGTTGCCATCAATGAAAAAGGGACCTACGATATGATTTCCAACAATTCCTGCCCAAACATTAACTTTTTCAGGATATTGCGTATGTTCCTCTCTCATCCAATGAGGATTCTCATTAGACCAATAGCGGCAATTTTGACGATTAACATGACCGTGAAGTGTAAATGTGCTCTCATCAGAAAACAAAACATCTTCTAATTGGATCACATTGTTATCTAACATTGCCATCATTTGTTCACAAAAATACGTTCTCCTATCGAAATCGTCCTCCATGAGCTCCTGAGTTGGTATCATTTTATAGGGATGCATTTTACTTTCCTTTAATGTTCGAAAAATTGCTGTGTGGCTAACGTTGAATAGTTGGGCTGCTTGTCGACCAGAAGTATGTGGGTTTTCTTGAAACTCAAGCGTAATATCCAATTTCGTATCATCACTTACTGCATTGGCAGCTACTTTTTTTATCTGTCTCACATGACCAAGCTCGCGAAACTGCTTTTCTATTTTGCTAATTGTTCCTTGGGATACAGGCGGCAAATTTGGAAATTTTTCGTGAAATAAGCGAGACACTTCCATCTGTGTCCGTGTGTTATCTCCATAACCAATCATTTGTAGAATGGTTATTTTGTGCATTTCTGTTAAATGAACCATTTTTCTGATATTATTACGTACAGTTAACGAAATTCAAACGACAATAGCACTGACACTAATCACTACTGTCATGCAGACAGACAACAAGTTGCTAAGGCTACGAGTTTTATACGAACAGAAAGAAAACTGTTTTTGTTTTTGTTTCATTTCATATCAGTAAAAAGAAACGCAGGAATGGTTTTTGTTTACTTTCTCATTATCAAGAGCTGAATGGGAAATAAGTATTGAATGCAATGTAGCGAATTTGTGAAATAAAATAATTTTCTATTTTTAATGTTAATTTTTGTAATAAATCTGAAAATACTTAATATTTCCGAAACAGTTGAAGATAGGTATAGAACATTGTACATGAATTATGTCTAGAATTTTCTGAAGAATCCAAAAAATTAATAATATACAGGGGCTTGTATTTAAAATAAGAAAGTTGGTATTGGCCACTGTCACATGACGCACCCTATATAATTTTTTTTTCTTGAAAAAGATGCGCAGTTAAAAATACAAATCTAATGTCATGAATTTGAAGTATTCAAACACGGAGACTTCACTTCTACTCCTCTTCATTATCAGACTCATTGTATATTACTTGATTTTCCTCTGCTGCACTATCAGAACTAGTGTCTAAATGAGCTCCTGTTTCTTTTTTTTTTTGTGCCAGTTTGGCTTTCTTACTTGTTATAACCTCAGCGCCTGGCGATAACTTTCGTTTCGGGATTTTTTGGTTACTTTGTGTTTGGCGGACACATTCTAATAATAACTTTTCAAAAGTAGGTTTTTCAGAAACTGTACCAACTACTGGTGTGCCCTGTGCTGGTAGATGCAGTGGGATTACTTACGCTGTTTATCAGATTCTGTCCATTGTTAGAGTGATTTATAGTACTGTCTCGTCGGCAGAATTTGCAGGGAAAGCTTGTACGTTGGTATTATTTCCTGAATCAATTGTTTCAGAATTTTTTTAATCCCATCTCCTTAGAGCTTCCTTGTAAAACTGTTTTCTAGCTACAACTTGGCTATTGAAAGAATGATACCGCCTTTCTTGAAGCCATTAGTGATTACAGTTGTCGGAGTCTCTTTCCAGGATTGGGCGATAAACTCAGAAAAAAAACTTTTTTGGGGAAATTTTCGACCTGCATTTTGTCGCTGCCATTTCACTAATTTTTCATCCCATCGCGTTTTAACAGATTTGAATACTGCCAGATCGAGCGGCTGAAGAAGGTGGGTGGTATGGGCCGGAAATTTTAAAATAGTAATGTTCTCTTTAATTGCTAGTTCTACGACAGCTGTATTGACATGTGTGGAGTGCCCGTCATATAGAATAAGGGCGGGCCTTTTATCTCCCAAGGCAGGAATGACAGTTCTCTGAAAATAATTCAAAAATATTTCTGAGTCCAGATGTTCAGCGCTTTAAAAATAATTAAAGGGGGCGCTTTCTGACCAGAACGAACACTCAAGAAACCGCCGTTATGACCGTTATAGCAGATCGTTCGTAGTAAAAGGACCTGCACAAAATACGTGACTTGAAATAAACACGCACCAGTCAAGTAAAAAATATTTATTTGTTATACTATATATATATATATATATATATATATATATATATATATATATATATATATATATATATATATATATATATATATATATATATATATATATATACTAGCTGACCCGGCCACGCGTTGCTGTGGCTAAAGTTTTTGTTATATTACATTATAGTAAACAATCTAAGAGGAACAATAAGAGAACATCAGTCACGGAGTCCACTATGCTTTTTCACACAGATGGTATTTGTAAAAAAAATATGGTGATCTCGTTATTTGACTTTCTACTACTATAACCCTTTAGTACAATGAAATTATTTACGAACAAAGACGAAAATGTTTATGTTGGTATACAAATTCACTGGATTGAGATTTGAAGGGGAAGTACGTTGAACACAATTAATTAAAATGTTCTTACACTTGATATTAAGCAGAAATCAATAGGTACAAAATAAAAATTTATCAGATTTATTATTTCCATTTAATTTTATAACAAATATAAGTATATTACAGTATAATACAGTAAATAACATGTGACGCTTAAACTCATGAATGAGGTAGGCAAGGCAGACAGTCTTAAACTTTTAAACATTAATCTCTTTTTTTTTGAATTATAAATACTTTCAATTTCAATTTAATTTAACACCAATCGGTGCACAATGTTTTTGGTTAACCTGTCTTTAGCTAACACAAATAGATTCGACGGTTTCCCAACACGTGAACACGCAACATATAGTTACCCATGAGAAAAACATGGATTTTCCAAATCTAAACCACAAATGGACATTGTTTGACCTTGAGATTTATTTATAGACATGGCGAAAGCTAAACGAATTGGAAACTGTAGCCTTTTGAAGGGTATGGTAGAATCTGATGGTATCATCGGAATACGTGGCAGCAGGACCACTTTTCCTTTAAACTTCCCAGCCAAAATGGTTGCTTCAAGAATGTTTCCGGTGATCTTTTTGATGACCAAACGCGTACCGTTACATAATTGAGGTGGATTCAAATTACGGAGGAGAATAATAGGGGAACCAATCTTTAATCGAAGATTATGTGGTGGCATTCCAGGGATATCTAATGAATTTAAAAATTCAATCGGAAAATTTACACATTCATTTTCATCAACAACAGTATCGATTGATTTAAAAGACATCAGATCGCCTGGTAACAACTGTTGTATCTGGAAGTTAATTTCGTCAACATCAACGTTTTTGGCTGCCAAAATCGCCCGTTGACTAAGCCATTCATGATTCAAATAATTATTCTGTATATCCGGGAAAATACTCTGAATCAATTCATTTTTATCCTGAACAACAGTGCAAAAATTGTCTGGTAGTTTAATGCATTGCGTATTTGGTTGCAGTTCTATTTTACCGTTCCCAATATCTAGTAGTTGTTCGGAAAATATTTGTGCTGATGGATCATTTTGCAATTGTACTCGCATATTTATGGTCAATCGAAGTGTTTCAACACTTCGCCATAAGAATGATTGTTTCAAACATGCATTAATCTCATCCGCGAAAGTAGAGCGAGGTATAACCGGTAAGGTCTGCCGGAAGTCACCAGACAAAAGTAAGATAGCACCACCGAAAAGTTTATTATTGCTGTTTAAATCTTGCATAGTTCTGTTTATTGCTTCAAGTGAATATTTGTGTGCCATTGTGCACTCATCCCAAATTATTATAGAACTCTTCCGCAACACTGCAGCTATTCCACTATTCTTTTTGATGTTACACATTGCATCTGGTTTATTATGAACGTCCAATGGCAGCTTGAATGTTGAATGTGCTGTTCGCCCACCATCCAGTAAAGTAGCCGCAATGCCTGACGATGCTACTGTTAATGCGATTTTTTGTTGCGACCGTATTTTGGCAAGAATCAACGATATTAAAAATGTCTTACCGGTTCCACCGGGTGCATCCAAGAAAAAAAAACCGCCTTGTTCAGCAGCAACAGCCAGCATAATCCGATCATAAATAATTTTTTGTTCTGCTGTCAGTAATGGTTCACTGTTCATGATAATTGTTGCTAAACTTCCATGGTCATATTGATTTTCTCGTTGTAAATCGGTATTGACTAAGTCGGTGGCTGGACGATTAGGTGATGGCATACCATAATGATTAAGTGGTAAATTTGAAATAAGAACACATAAATCCTCGATCAAGACCAATGCTTCATTGTACATCTCTGGTGTATAATTTATGTTTTGGCATTGATTTGTTTGTCTAATTCGGTGCAAGATGTCTTCTGTCATACAATTTTTATATTTTTCCCACAAAGTTTGTGCTTGCGAGGGATAACATGTCGTCAAAATAATTGCAAACAACTGACGAATGTTATTCGGTGTTGATGTCAACGCAGCATCAGCAAGCGTTAAGTCCCAATGGTTATCGTCTTCTAGCAATTGCAGTTCACGACATGCATCCTGGTATGTATTGAATACTCGACCATTAACTGTTCGTAAAAATTCAAAAGACGTTGGTCCGGGAACATTCACCAATAACAAACGTAAATAGAAGCACTCACGTTGCTTTGGATGTACCGTGTAAAGTCTCCCCAATGTCTTAGCTTTGAATATGCCTGTAATGGAAGGATGTGGTTTTCCTTGTTTCCGTGGCTCCCATTTTTTACTGGATTTGTTCCATGTGAAATAACGTGGAACATCACCATACACCAATGTCTTCACGAATTGGCCAAAAACATCAGGTTTTTGACACAATGTAAAAAATTCAGTTAGAGTCGTTTTCGGAGCTTCGAACGCTCTTTGGAGAACATTTTCTTCAGTGAAGTATACACGTTGACCGTTTTCAAGATGTATTGCCAGATGTTGGACAGCAGGATCTCTTTCGTGGATGGGAAAGCTGAGAATATGCCAAATAGCTTCATTGCTGCTAATGTATCTGCCCATTTGGTATCGTGCTATTTCGTCATTTTTATTTATGTTTTGTACTTCAAATATGGCCAAATCACTGCCTTTGTTTACATATTTACAAATATACTTAATTGATTTAACAGAACTGCAAAGCTCAACATTGATATGAGCTTTGTAAGTTTTTGAAAGTAGTGGTGAGTATGGTACCACCCACTGATTATCAAACTCAACTTGATTTGGAAAGTTCGGCAGTCGCATTGTAAATGTGTGGCCACCATTCTCAGTACTTCTGCGGCGATACATTGGATAACCATCAATATCCGTGATCGTGTCATTCGTATGCGGCTTTGGGAATTTTTTTTTACATTTTCCATTTTCCATGCACGGTGACGTCATGTTGAAAGCACCGCATGGCCCATGGATCATGTGTTTGGTGACAATATCAAATAATTCTTGATCAATTAATGGGTCTGGAATTTCGGCTGAAATTATTTGATCGATTTCTTCAGGACGGATTCTATCTTTAAGCCAAACCAAAATGTGGGCATGAGGCAAACCTCGCTTTTGCCACTCTATCGTATACAGCCAACAACGTGTGATACCAAAAATTGAATATTTAACAATAAAATCAATTGAGGATTTCAATTTTTGTTTAAACACACGTGCAGTTAAATCATGACGATGAATGGCTTGTCCTGGCAATAGTAAAGTTTGTATCTCTTCCCAATTCGGATTACATGTGAATGTAATAAATAAATCCGGTCGGCCGTAATGACGTACGTAAGTCATCGCATCTTGTATGTATTCCTGCATGTTCCGTGGACTGCCGATGTAGCTTGAAGGTAAAATGAAAGCATTAACGATGTCATTGGGATTTAAATTTCCATCGATGTTTCCAGCAACAGCATCTCGTAAGTGAATATATTCTTCCGATCGTAGTTTTGCCTGGTTGAATCGAAGGAATCGCAAGCGTTCGCTTTCGACCTTAGCATACATATCAACAATGTATTGATGGAACAGCTGACGATATCGAAGGATATAATTGTCTTGATGTTGTCTAACCATTATTCGGTGTGCGTAGTAGTTCATTGAGCTAACTTTATTATTTCTGTAATCACCTAAAAAAATAAAAAATAAAATAATAATAATAATAATAATAATAAGGTTTATTGATAGGTTGTTACAAACATTTACAATCAAATACAAAAGGTTACCAAATAAATATACACAATATAAAAATATAGAATTAACATTCAATACAAAGAAGTAATCACCAAATCAATAAACGCGGATGTCGTACATTCAATAGTAATCAGTTAACAATGATCTTAACAGTTATGCAATACGAAATTAAAATATATACATACAGTAAGAAAGTAAATAGATAATTGTCAAATTTACCGGTATTTGGATCATACTGTTTGATATTAAGGTGATATTCATCTTGTCCTTGCCAAAATATCATTGGATATTGTAGTGCGTCATATGAACGGTGTAGATCCGAAATCGTACTGACAGTGTTGTCTCGCCGTGTAATTTTTATAGATCTTTTGTCAACTGGATCACCAACCATGATAACAGCAACCTCATCAACAGTTGGAGCGTTGAATCTACCAGCATGTTCACCTAATGGTACTTTGTCGGCTTTTATGACGATTTGATAATTGTCATTTTGCAGTCGTGGCGAAACTCTTTTGATCAATTGAATTAGTTGATTGTGATCTTCTAAAAAATTTTCCAATAATATCACAATTGCTCTTTCCTCTGCTTGTTCAATAAAATTATACAGGCACCGAGTCGTCACGCGCTCTTCACAATCGCCCATAAAATAAATTTGAAGAAATTTCGGATTGTTATCAGGCATTGGCATCAGTGATCCGATTTTATGGTACACCTGGCCTTGAATTTTGAATGTAGTTTCAAAATGACGTCCATCGGATGCACGATCGCAAATTTTAGTTGCCCCAAATGACGTCATTTGGAAGCAAGAATTAAATTTGCGTATCTTACGCAAAAATAATTTGGAATCATCTGAATTGCCAGTAAGAAGGGATAATAAAGGCTCCGGCGGAGCGGGTAGAGGTGACAGCACAACTTTTCCTGATGCGCAGCACAGCTTCATTCCGAAATTTCAATGCCTGACAATATTGACATACTTTATCCATTCCACCGATAGCAATTTTTGAATGCGCTGAGTAGTTAATATCTGGTGTATATTCAAAGGCAAGCCGAACGAATGATGCACGTGTTAATGAGCGGCTGATCCGTTGCCTTTGTCGATCTAGTACTCGTACTGTAGCTATGTTTCGTTCTCGTGCCGCTCTTGTTCTCGTAATATTCTGTTGCAGACGTTCGTCACGCTGTTCTTGAGATTCTTGTGCACGACTTTCTGCAGTCCTGATTCTTTGAGCTGCATTTCTTGTTTCGATTTGTTCTGGTAATTGCTGAGCTCTTTCAACACGTTTGCGTCGTGACCCTTTGCTGCTCGCGTTGTTGAGGTTAGATTTTTTCGGTGGCATTTGACTGAAAATAATAATTTAATCGTTTAAATATTAGAAAGAGGAACTGAAAAACATGTTATCATAGCACATTGAAATAATAAGTGCAAAATAATTTTCAATGGAGGTTAAATAAAAATAATATAAAAATTTTTGTACAATTATTGAAAAAGTGTGGGGAGCTTTGTGCCATTTTCTCATTGATATATTAATTAACTTTTATAAAACTATGTGATATTACTTACATGTATAAATTGAAATTATTGTTCCTGTGCTCCTACTGTGGCTATGTCTCGTTCTCCTGCTGCTCTTGTTCTTATGATATTCTCTTGAAGACGTTCGTTACACTGTTCTTGAGATTCTTGTGCATGACCTTCTGCTGTCCTGATTCTTTGAGCTGGATTTCTTGATTCAATTTGTTCTGCCAACTGATGGGCTCTTTTAATACGTTTGCGTCGTGCCTCTCTGGTGCTCGCGTTGTTGAGGTTAGATTTTTTCCGTGGCATTTGACTGAAAATAATAAATTAATCGTTTAAATATGAGAAAAAAAAAATTCTAATTAACTTTTATAATTATGTGATAATACTGACATGTACATATTTAAATTATAGAGTTTAAATAATAATTTCAATAAGAATTGAAATACTAATTTAATCGTTTAAATATAAGAAAAAAAATCTGAAAAACTTGTTATCATAGCACATTGAAATAATAAGTGCTAAATATTTTTAATAGAGGTTAAATAAAAACAATAAAAAAAAATATTTGTACAACTATTGAAAAAGTGTAGCAAATTGTGTATCATTTTTGCATTGACATTGTAATTAAATTTTATAATTATGTGATAATACTTACATGCATATATTTAAATTAAATTATAAAGTTTTGATCAATGAAGCACAAATAAGTAAAAAACAGGATTAATTTCACTGTATTATCTTCATTATAATATGAATGCTGTTCAAATCTCCCGCCTGACGCTCCATTACCGACCGCAGCTTCCAACCTATAATCTAGGCGGCGGGTCAGTGGACTTAATCATCGCTCTCTCTCACTCCTCACCTCTCACTCAAGCTTACGTATCTGCCCGCCATATTGTGCACATGGGCTTGTGTATAGACAACCATATCTAATCGCCTATTAATTAACACATCGATGAATTAATATATCAATCATCTCATCTTATCGAATGTTATCGCATCTCTCTATAAATATCAGTGTGTTTCAGTGATCTGTTTCAGTGAACCAGTCCTCGCAATCCAGTTTTTCTCCATCGGACCCAAGGACCGCATGGTTTTTCCTGGATAACCTTATATCTATATATACTGTAAAAACGTGACTGTGATATACTTAATACTCAACTCGTGATAATAAATTATGAACTTATACCAGCGAATGAGTGTTTTACATTTATAATTAGCATTGAATACCCAAAGTCCCAGTATCATCTATCTATCTATCTAGTATCTAACAAATGCAATTTACACTTCAGTCTAAGTAACACGTGGCCGGCTATGCTAACACCAAAAATTTAAAAAGTGGAAATAATTGAATTATACGGTATTTCGTTCACTACAAAATAAATTTAATTAATTTTATAGCGTCAACAACACGTGGTAATTATGCTGTTAAAATGTAGCTTATATGACACGTTCGTAGATTTACCATAGCAGCGCCATCTATTGATTACTTACTCAACCCAGTCGAAAGGTATCGACATCTGTTAGAATCATTTGGAGTTAACAGATAATTGCGACTGTCAAATAATAACAGACAAATAATTAGCAATAAATTAAAATTGCGATTATAATTTGAGATTTAAACTATCCTATCTCTCAAGTTGGATCGAACATGGTGTGCGAATTTTATTATAATCGGTTAAGTGGTTTAGGAGTCCATTGAGGACAAACATTGTGACACGAGATTTATATATATTAAGATATATATATATATATATATATATATATATATATATATATATATATATATATATATATATATATATGTATGTATATAAATAATGTAGATTATCCTTTTGCAAAGATCCCATTTGTGTTTTAGTAAGCCAAAACGAACCAACCCTTAAAAATAGTTGAATAACAAATTAAAAGAGGCATAGTCCCTTTATTCGTCTTCTCAGACTCAAGATTCAATGGATTTGTGTGAAGTAAAATAAAAATATTGTTCACTGTACATGCACAATTTAACTATATAAGAAATATATACCATGGTCCCCAAGTGAATACTTCCACAGTTGACGTGTAATGGCAGTCTCAGGCAGGACATCTAATGTCATGAATTTGAAGTATGCAAACACAGAGACAGCATGCAACATAGTGGCCGCATGGCACAAACAAATGTGTTCGTCTGTGGTTTCTACAAACAATGCACACTGAAAATGGCAAAATAAAATAAGTGATAGATGGTCATCGTTATGAGAATGCATCACTAACAATTATTTGCCACAGTCTGTTGCAAAGGTGCTATCACTGCTTCAAATTCATTTGACACCAATGGCACTACATCCGCTTCTGGTGACAGTTCCCTCACGTCTGGTTCCGAAATAACAAGTCCATTGTCTGTGGAAAAATATCCAAAAAGAAGAAGAAGATTTTTTTTTATTAGAATCAGTATGTTGTATACATTTATATTAAATACAGATGTAGATGTTCTCTGTGTAAATGATTCTAATGCTAATAAAATAATTTTAAAAGATAACGTAAATTGTAAAAGCATAACCCAACAAGACAGGAGGTGCTGTTGAAAGTTTTAATAAAATGCCAAGAGAATAGTGCCGAAGCTGGAAACAGGAAAAATTAACGAAGACTCAACAGAAGTTCTGGGAAGAGAGATAACACATGAGAAAGTTTGGCTATTTATTTCTCACGTTAAGGGTAAGGTCACTGAAGACTCAGTTACGACATATATAATGAACAAAGCTAGTATTATGACTACAGATGATATTGTAGCACATGAAATAAGCACGAAATACAGCAGAGATCGGTTATAACGAACACTCAAGGAACCGCTGCAAATGACCGTTATAGCAGATCGTTCGTAGTAAAAGGTCATGCACAAAATACGTGACTTGAAATAAACACGCACCAGTTAAGTGAAAATTACTTATTTGTGTTATACTGTATATATATATATATATATATATATATATATATATATATATATATATATATATATATATATATATATATATATATATTTGGTCCTTAAGTGAATACTTCCACAGTTGACGTGTAATGGCAGTCGCAGGCAGGACATCTAATGTCATGAATTTGAAGTATGCAAACACAGAGACAGCATGCAACATAGTGACCGCATGGCACAAACAAATGTGTTCGTCTGTGGTTTCTACGAACAATGCACACTGAAAATGGCAAAATAAAATAAGTGATCGATGATCATCGTTATGAGAATGCATTACTAACAATTATTTGCCACAGTCTGTTGCAAAGGTGCTATCACTGCTTCAAATTCATTTGACACCATTGGCACTACATCCGCTTCTGGTGACAGTTCCCTCACGTATGGTTCCGAAATAACAGGTCTATTGTCTGTGGACAAATATCCAAAAAGAAGAAGATTTTTTTGTATTAGAATCAGTATGTTGTAGGTATTTATATTAAATACAGATGTAGAGACTTCTCTGGCTTCATAGGTGTTGTTTTTCTTGTTCGTGACCTGTTTCGCTGCTTGACATCATCACACAAAAAAACATTTAATTTATTTATATGCCTTCCTGACAACACTAATTACAAATTTGTTGCTATGTCATATTTTAGTTGAAAAATTCTTTAGAAGAAAACAAAAATAATAAAAATGACAGATGTTATCTTCAAAATGTCTATGTACTGTAGGTCAATATTTAACATGAAAATATATCAACTTGTAATAATAACCATAACAATAATCGTAATGTTGATTAATGAACAATAATAGCAATAAATCAGGTTCTCTGTGTAAATGATTCTAATGCGAATAAAATAATTTTTAAAGGTAACGTAAATTGTAAAAACATAACCCAACAAGACAGGAGGTTTTGTTGAAAGTTTTAATAAAATGCCAAGAGAATAGTGCCGAAGCTGGAAACAGGAAAAATCAACTAATACTCAACAGAATTTCTGGGAAGAGAGATAACATATGAGAAAGTTTGGCTATTTATTTCCCACATTAAGGATAAAATAAGGACACTGAAGACTAAGTTACGACATATATAATGAACAAAGCTAGTATTATGACTACAGATGATATTGTAGCACATGAAATAAGCACGAAATACAGCAGAGATCGGTTATAACGAACACTCAAGGAACCGCCGCAAATGACCGTTATAGCAGATCGTTCGTAATAAAAGGTCACGTACAAAATACGTGACATGAAATAAACGCGCACCAGTTAAGTGAAAAATATTTATTTGTGTTATACTATATTAAATATATAAACAAACTAGAAGATAAAATAAAATGCATACATATGTATTCAACTGATTTTACAAAAAGTTCGTAATCTTCAGCTGTTTTTGTGGCTTCCTTTGTTTTAGGTAGAATAATTCTAATTCACGGTTTAAAACATCAAAAGCTTCTATGGGAGAAACACCTTCCCTGCTTATTAGAAAATTGGAAATAACTTTTAAAGATGTTAATGCATCTTGAATGTCAATATTAGGTGATTCATCTGAAACAATATCCGCCTCTACTTCCCCATTATTAGTGCTGTGATTTTTCATAACACTTTGAATTACAGCCGCGTCTGACGTCACCTCGGTCCTTAAAATGTCATCATCAACTTGTAAATATGAATCGAGTTCGGGAAGATTAAATTCGGTAATGTTGTTCTTATTTTGCCCAAACCGATAATTCTTTCTCTTCAGCTTCATTCGATGTGTTGTTTATTTCAAGCCACTCGATCAAGGGCGGGTTGTCTTCAGGCTCCCAGTTATCATGTGGTATTTTTTTTATAAATCCTGCGTGACAAACAATTTTTGATTGTAACAGATCTTACTCGTTGCCAAGCCGTATTTAGCATAGTGATCGCATTCAATATGGTAACAGAGAAAGCTTCTTTTTTCCATATTATTCAGGAGACGTACAATCAATATTTTTTTGTAAATAGCCTTAAGGCACCGAATCACGCACTGATCCATGCGCTGTAATATTGCTGTTGCATTTGGAGGTCAGAACACTAACTTGATAAAATCTAAATTTTCACACAAAATTTATCTTTAAATATCCTTAAATTTGTAAAAGATAACTTATTACATACGAAAAAAATACAAAAACTGTTATGTTTCTTATTTTATTCACTCATTAATCGAGGATATAATATTACTTTACTCTAAATACAGAAGCATCATGTAATAAGTCCCAAGATACATTCTCATCCACAGTAACTTAATATGCTAGCACCAAATCTGGATTTCCCATACAAAATAGACCATAGTGTTGTTTGGCAAAATACAATTCAATCTGTATGTAAGCCAAATATTTGATTGATTACTGCTGTCCAGGATATAGTTTTTAACTGTGTTTTCTGTAGAGGGATAATGACAAATACGTCAGTGTTTCCATCTGGTGAAGCACCAAACATTGGATATTTGCTGCTCAAAAATATACCACATTTTTTATGTTCTTACTTCATCTCTTTTTTATTATTTTAATCATTTCATCTTCAGGTAAACAGGGGCTCTGTATGACTTCAGTTTCTGGCAACGCCACATCACCCATTATGGCTTCCACTAATGAGCTATCTTCAGTATGACACTTTGGGGCTTTATAGATTACTTAAGCTGTTAATCTCCTATATCGACGTTCATACCAAGCAGGAGATCTTGACTGCTTACGGGTGCAATATTCAATTCTACTGCACAGATAATCGATTAACCCTTTGAAGCACGAATTTTAATGTTATTTCCAATTCTAATGACATTTGGTATATATCATCTTAATGTGTAGAAAAATGATGTAGTACACTTCTTTGTTGCAAAAATAAAACATTTATTTTAACTTTTGCAAGTGGTTTTGATATGAAACCACAATGCAAGTGAACACATACAAAATCGAAAGATTACATATATTTTATATTATTGATGATAAGTTAGAAAACAGTTTCTTTCTGCCAGTAAACACAACCCGACTTTAGACTGTATGCAGCTCCATCTGGTTCGATGAGTTTTTTCGGCCGTACTACACTGAGCACAGCGTCTTGATGTTCCGTGCACAGGTACATGTTTTGCTTGATCACACCGTTGAGCTATTGGTACATAAGGCTTGAATCTGGATACAACTTTTTTAGTAGAAGATGGCCTTCCACAAGAGCCTCTTGAAACGGAAGCCCCAATCAAACTCAGTATTACTTCACATCGGAAAATTTTGAGGCTCATAGCACTTTTGGTCCTCCGTTTGAATATTATATATGAGTTGACAACTGATGTATCGAGATAATGCCAAAATAGACGGTGGTACCATTTGCGTTATTTCCGATCGATGGCGTAGTAAGATTTCATCATATCAGCTTTGTCAACTCCACCCATATACCTTCGGTAGTCTACAACTGCTTTAGGGCAATTGACTTCAGTCATACTTCCATCTTTCTCCCTTTTATTCACTTTAGTTTGATCTGTAGGAGAATGTACAGTAGAGAACATCTGAATAGTTCTTTTGTCCTTCCACTTGAACCAAGATACTTTGTCTCTATAAACTGCCCAATCAAAATCACCTCGATTCATTTCCTTATCGCCTTTCAATCCAGTGGGAAGATTTTTTCTGTTTGCGCGTACAGTTCCACACGCGCAGATTTTATTTTCTTGTAAAGAAAGTAAAAGGTCAGTTGTTGTGAAATAGTTATCAAAGTAAGCGTGGTGTCCTTTTCTTCGAGACCCTTAGTCATGTCAAGCACTACCCGTTCACCTAAACCTTTCTCAGATTTATCTTGTTGCTTTCCTGTACATAATTTAAAATTACTTAGACCTTCTTTATCGGCGCACGCCCAGATTTCAAACCCCCTTTTTACAGGTTTCATTGGCATATATTGCTTGAAAGTTATTCGGCCTTTGAACTTCACCATTCTTTCATCAACTGACACTTCTTTTGATGGGCAATAATATTTCTGGAAGTTTTTCTTTAGGAGTTCAATGTATGGTGTGATTTTAAACAATGGATCAAAAACGGGCTCCCTTTTTTTTGCTATTGTGGCATTGTCATTGCAATGTAGGCTAGTTAGCAGGGAGCCAAAATGGTTTACGCCTATTTTTGATGCTATGAAATCATCACGTAGTTCTGGACGCGAAGACCAGTAATCGCGAAAGGAGGGAGACTTTTTTATATCCATGAGCAAATTTACCGCTATAAAAATTTTCATTTCCTCCTCAGTTGCCGGAATAAAGTTCTTTTTTTCCTGGGTGGCACACAAGTTTGTTTGTTCTGTAACCAGACGAATAGGATCGCCAAACATAAGCAAGAAGAAATCTATAGGTTTTGTGACATCAGGTGGTACTTCAGAGCTGGGACCAGTTAGTTGCTGAAAATGATTTAGATTCGGAGCAATTTCTTGTTTTCTTCAGTTCACAAAGTGGATAAGTGGTATATGATCTTCTAAATCGCCTGGGTCGTCATCTATGTCGCTCCCAATTGCCAAATCGTCGTCACTCAAAATAGTGTCCTGAGCAATCGCTTCGGTAGTATCATTATTTTCAATGAG
Organism: Tillus elongatus; assembly: GCA_964006375.1. Classification (NCBI taxonomy): domain Eukaryota; kingdom Metazoa; phylum Arthropoda; class Insecta; order Coleoptera; family Cleridae; genus Tillus; species Tillus elongatus. Next base: position 31,679,104 of record OZ023270.1, read on the forward strand.
GTCTTCGATCATTTCTTCCTCTCCTTCCTCATATTCGCTTATTACTGACTCTCCATCAGAAGGAATTTCGTCAAGCAGAGCGTAAGCTTCATCCGAGGTTAGTTTTGAGAAATCGATTTGTTTTTTCATCACTTGCGACAAATCAATTTGATTTTCCACCCTAACCTAAACAAATTTACTTTAGTGCATTGCACTATATGTAGATATAGTTAAATAGTTTAGGAGATTGTTGGCTGCTAGTTTAGTTTTTTGTATTAATATTATGTCGAGGTTTAGTTGGTAAGTTAGTACAGTTAGTTCGTTAATGTTGTTGTTCAGTCCATTGCATTTGAAAGATAATAGTTTAATGTAGTTGTCTTGTGTGTTGTGGCTAGTCATATTTGGCTGCTATTTCTCGAAAAACGAGTAATTGGCGCATGTATGGGAAAACTGGTATATGTCCAATTTCACAGGTTTTCAGGAAAGCATTGTAAAGTTTAAAGTCTAGCAAATCTATATATGATTAAATATATTAGTAATTTTTTCTGAAGTTGTTTAAAAAACAGGCCTGTATTTGATAGCTTTCTCAAAAATCTAAATAGTTTAAGTTTATGAGAGAAAAAAATTCACTTATACCAGTTTTCACAAAATTTATTAAAAGAAAAGTACTTATACCATTTTTCACAAACAAGCAAAAAAAAACGAAATGAACAATGAAATTTCTTTAACGTAATTGAACGTCAAATATAATTTTTAATTAATTTGTTTCCTCTTCACTGTCACCATCCGAATCAGGATAAGGTAAAGTATTCTGCAGATCTTCTTTGGTCAATAAGTTCTTATAAAAATCATGAAACGTCTTATCAACATAAGGCAGCAGTTCCAAGAGATTTGCTTTCTTTTCTTTGCTTATGGGATTTGAAGATCTGTATGAAAGTGGAACTTTTATAGTCTTTGGCCATGATGATCCTTTTCGTAAGAAATTTATTTTTTTAAATGGTGTATTATCATCAAGGTTTGTTTTATATTCTACCACACCAGGTTGCTGAGAATACCTTAACCATTTAATATTTTTCCAGTAAACTCTATCGCCATCTGTGTCGATTTTTCTCAGTTGAAATTGATTTTTGAAGAGTGCTGAAAATTCAAAAAAATCCTCTTGGTTCATTTCCGTCACGTGAAATGGTCTTTTAGAACCACAAAGTCGGACCAAATTCATCCAATCTCTTGGGTGTTCTATTGAAAGGGGATATTTCTTCTTCTTTTTCTCTATAATGGAATGAATCCCGTCACATTCCATGTGGGTGTGCCCAGGTACGAGAAATTTATGATTAATGTGCTCTAAGTGGGGATGTTTCTTGATAGCAAGCATGAACATCAAACAAAGATAGGAGTTTTTATTTTGCCCCGCACATGTATCGGAATATAATGTTATTTCCTTCACATCTGTTGTCTGGTCTAGATATTTAATAAGACAAGACGCTATTTGGTTGGCACCCCTTGCTGCAACGGCTTCATGCCACATAAAGTTAAAAGCTGCTTTATCACCACATCGATACAACGTCAGATTGTAAGTCCACAATTGCCGTTTGTAAAAGGCTACTGATGTTTCGATAGCTGGTGTTGGCAGACATTGTTGCAGGTCAAAGGTTATTACTTGTTTGGATGGGTCAGTCATTGATGCTTCATTGTCTTTTCTTTTTGCTGCATATGCATCCTCTGCATCCTTTTGGTGTTTTTCTAATTAGTCTTGTATTTTGTCTTTTTCCTGTTCATCGGACGTTATTCTGAGTTGCATGTTATATCTGTCACACAAAGCGCATGTGTCTTTGTTCAATGATTTGATTTTTATTCCTAATTCATGAAATTTTGCTTGGTATACAAATCGTGACACAGGGATCCATTTTTTGTATTCATCGTACATTTTGGACAGAGAGTAATAATGAGGTAGGTATTTTTTATCTGACTTTTTCCTACAATAATGGCTTTCATAAGACGGTATCGAAAGAATGTGCTGACGAACCAGATCAATGTCTTCTGGAATTTTATTAGCAGGTGCTGATTTTCCTCTTAAATCACCGTGAGTAATTCCGGATGCACAGGCATTTTTATTTTGTAGGACATCAGATATGAACCTGTTTGTTTCACCAAATGTTTTCATGAAACAGGATTTGCAAACCCTTTTTTGACATCCATCTAAAGGTAAGTGAAAATTATAAGTTATAGTTCTATTTTTTTGTTTCGCGGGATCAACAGTTTTCAGTTTACAACATTTTTTGGGTAGCGCTGTAATTAGTGAAGCTATGAAAGAAACCCTTTTATTGTAATTTCCCATAGACCAAAATTCTTTGAATATATGCTGCCTCTTTTCATCAGGTATGGTGGTTTTACATTTGAGTCTACAGTTTGCTAGTTCTTGACACGTTCTCTTTTTGACTGTTTTTCCATATTTTGTTTTGTACTCCAGTCCAAGATTTCTCTTTAATTTTCGATCATTTCGGACTGCTCGTGTTTCTCGATTTGGCTGTTTTGATATCTCTGCTTTGTTTTCGTCTTGGGCAATTTTCACCAGCTGCTCTTTATGCTTTATATCGGCACTTTCAACTTCGGGAGTATAATCTGGGCCTGCGTCACTATCATCCATTGGCTCATCTTCGTTATATTCTTCAGCGTATAGGATGCTTTCTGCCTCATTGTATTCAGATCTTTTCAATATCTCCTCGTTTTTATTGTTTCCATTATCATTCAACACATTCCTTTCATTTTTAGTTCTGAGAATTCTGTCCGGGCGCACATTATCACTTTGTGAACAATGACTTCCGCCCAATTCATGAGTACTGTTATATCCCCTCATTCCGATTTGATCTATCAAGATACTTTCTGGGATTCCCAAAAATTCAACTGCTTCTAAGACGTTATCTTGAATCAAATCGTGTGAATCACACTGTGAGTCATCCTCGGAGCAAACTTCAACAGTAACCTTAGATGACGTATACAGTTCTCCGATTTCTGAACGACTGCAATCTGAAATTTATTGTTGTTAGAATACATATATATCATAGAAGATGTATTTGAAGTGGGTTTACCATTATAAATAGAGCATATTATATGGTCATCACTTTTAGTATTGTCAGCTGATACCTCCGTTGTTAACATTGCCGTGGCTCTACTATTCTCGCCGTCTGTAATAAAATTTATAAAAATCAAATATACCTAATGTGTTTGTTATTACGAACACTGTTTTTACCATCGAAAATCCTAGAGGAATATTTTTCATTCTCCACCTTCTTTCGAAGTTCAGCCAAAAACTCTGATCTTTTTGAATACGCCATAACCTCACTAAATGTAAATACCTAGGTCAAGTATTATATTGTTTTGTGAAGAAACAGTTATTAATACCTTAATTAACTGCGAAACATCCTGGCAAATTCACTCTTATATTCGCGTTAACAACACTCCGCAACTTTCAACTTGAACAAAAAATCCAATAATGTGGTTAACACCTCACAACAAACAGGTAACTTCAAGCAATACTGAGAGAATACTGACATAAGTATAGGTACTTACCACTACGCATTTTGTAGTGATACTTTGTGTATACTGATACATGTAGAGTTATATTGTTAAAAAGTTGCAATACTTTGGTGTAAAGTGATATAAGTCTACATATATCAACTGTTACAGATACTTAAAACTCAATATGTCCACATATACCAGTTTTCCTTACATACTGTGATTCTTTAATAAATTGGACACACCATTATGTCGACATACACCAACTAAAGATTGATTTGAGTGTGTCAAGTAGACTTGTATCTATTTCCACAACAAAAACTTTGAGTTATGCCATATGCACCAAGTAATATCGCCTACAGAATTGTATTTGTCTACTTATATCAGTTTTCACGCGGTTATTCTGGTCACTTCGGACATGTTCCACTATTTAACTCAATATCGAATATATCAGACTTATACCAGTTTTCCCATACTTGCGCCAATTTTTATAGATTACTGGAGCAATATGTTGATTTTGGTTCAAGTTCTCTTACCATAGTCAGTAATAGTTTTAGGTCACATATTTTATTAAGTTCGTTTAGTTCTCTGATGAGGGTTTGTAGATCGTCAATGTTGCTATATTTGTTGTTGGTGCTTGTATTGGTTTTTGTTATGTTACTGTAAGTTAGATTGGGGTTAGAGTATGTGTTTGTTGTGGAAGCTGTTGTTGCGGTACGTTTAAGGGGAGGAAATTGGCTTAGTGATGTGACGTGTGCTTGCGTTCGTGTTTTTTGTGGCTTACTTGTTGTCTTGTTGGGGTGCTATTGAGGTATTCTCTGTAAGCGGGACATCCCGTGTAATTGGCTGTGTGTGGTCCCTTGCAGTTGCAGCATTGAACAGCTCCTGGAGTTGCTGGTCTTGATTGGGCAGGCGGATGTGTGGTGAGCTTGTATGCACTTCACGCATCTTGCGGGCTGGTTGCAATTACGTGAATAGTGTCTGAAATTTTGACAGCGGCGGCATTGGCTTACTGTTTTTTTTTACTGTAGTGTTCCCAGCTAATTTTGACGTTTAATGTGTGTAGGGAGTTGAAGTTTACGTTACGGTTCGTTGATAGCAAAAATGAAGGTGACAGCTCGTTGCTTTTGTGTGATTTTAGTTGCACATAGTTATGAACTTAATTTTTTATATCTTCTATTTGAGAGAGCTTGCTGCTTTTAAGATAATTTTCTAGTCACGTTCTTCTTTCGGAGTGTACGTGTAAAATTGCATGTGTAATTTTGGGAGGATGTTTGCGTGATCTTCGCTTGTGTTGGCATAAATTCGTATTTGTTTACCGTACGATGCACGGTAGTTATTTCCAATGGCTCTTCTGATTAGTTTGTGAAAATCGTTGTAGGATTTCACTTTATCCGTAACTATAATGGGCAGTGGTTTTGATTTGATTGTTTCCTTGGGTTTCTGGGTAGTTTGGCTCGGTATGTCAGTAGTTTCCATGTTTGCGCATTCATCTCAGTATATTAGATCGAGGAAGCGATTTTCTAGGTTTATTGTGGGATGGATTAGTATTTTGTCTACTTCACATTTAGTCACCTTTGGACTGGAGTACTGTGTATCATCGCATTGGATACCGTGTTTACGGTTGACGCGATTTAAGTGCGGTTTAAGCACTTGATTGAAGTTTTATTAAATAATTTAATGTAACCTTTTATTGCATTATAAAATGTTAAGTGGGAGCTTCATACCGATCTAAATTATGCACTTTTGTAAGTTTCTTATTTGCCTTTATATAATTTGTCTTATTTGTCTGTATGTAACATTCATGTAACTGTTTTACCTTCACTATTTCCCTATAGCAGCCATATAAGATAGAATTTTTGGTACTCTTCAAGCAAAATGTTACAGCAATATAGCTGTTTACGTTAAACCGCATTGATGCGAGTCCTAACAACGTGCGTCAAGTCGCCTGCGATGACAAATTGGTTAGGGTGAGTGTTGATTAGGGAAGAAAATGCATCAATGTTCAAGGGAATCGATGGTGATGAGTAGAAGTTTACTATTGCTGTGTTGTCAATTATTATGGCTTGCGATTTTAGGTCAGCGAAATCAGGGGTGGGTACCTCAGAAAATGGTAGTGTATTTTTATGTAGGTTATTAGTCCGCCTGAGTTTGGTTTGTGTTTATATATGTAGTGATAGTTGGGTAGTTTAGGAGGTTGTTGGCTGCCTAGTCTAGTTTTTTGTATTAATATTATGTCGAGGTCTAGTTCGTAAGTTAGTACAGTTGTTCGTTAATGTGGTTTAGTCCATTGCAGTTGAAAGATAATAGTTTAATGTAGTTGTCTTGTGTGTTGTGGCTAGTCATATTTGACTGCTATTTCTTGTAAAACTAGTAATTTTTCTAGATTGCTGGAGCAATTTGTTAATTTTGGTTTAAGTTCTCTTACCATAGTCAGTAATAGTTTTAGGTCACATATTTTGTTAAGTTCGTTTAGTTCTCTGATGAGGGTTTGTAGATCGTCAATGTTGCTGTATTTGTTGTTGGCGCTAGATTGGGGTTAGAGTATGTGTTTGTTGTTGAAGCTGTTGTTGCGGTAGGTTTAGGGAGAGGAAATTGGCTTAGTGATGTGAAGTGTGCTTGCGTTGGTGTGTTTTGTGGCTTACTTGTTGTCTTGTTGGGGTGCTATTGAGGTATTCTATATAAGCGGGACATCCTGTGTAATTGGCTGTGTGTGGTCCCTTACAGTTGCAGCATTGAACAGCTCCTGGGGTTGCTGGTCTTGATTGGGCAGGAGGATGTGTGGTGAGCTTGTATGCACTTCACACATCTTGCGGGCTGGTTGCAATTACGTGAATAGTGTCTGAAATTTTGACAGCGGCGGCATTGGCTTACTGGTTTTTTACTGTAGTGTTCCAGCTAATTTTGACGTTTAATATGTATAGGGAGTTGAAGTTTACGTTACGGTTCGTTGATAGAAAAAATGAAGGTGACAGCTCGCTGCTTTTGTGTGATTTTAGTTGCACATAGTTATGAACTGGTATATCCGTTAGTTTCAATTCTTTTTTTATATCTTCTATTTGGTAGAGATTGCTGCTTTTAAGATAATTTTCTGCCCACGTTCTTCTTTTGGAGTGTACGTGTAAAATTGCATTTTTAAATTGTAATTTTCGGAGGATGTTTGCGATATTTGCGTGATCTTCGCTTGTGTTGGCATAAATTCGTATTTGTTTACCGTACGATGCACGGTAGTTATTTCCAATGGCCCTTCTGATTAGTTTGTGAAAATCGTTGTGAGATTTCATCTTATCCGTAACTATAATGGGCAGTGGTTTTGATTTGATTGTTTCCTAGGGTTTTTGGGTAGTTTGGCTTGGTATGTCAGTAGTTTCGATGTTAGCGTATTCATCTCGGTCTATTAGATCGAGGAAGCGATTTTCTAGGTTTATTGTGGGATGGATTAGTATTTTGTCTGCTTCACATTTAGTCATCTTTGGACTGGAGTACTGTGTATCATCGCATTGGATACCATGTTTATGGTTGATGCGATTTACGTGCGGTTTGACCACTTATTAAAGAATCTAATGTAACCTTTTATTGCATTATAAAAGGTTAAGTAAGAGCTTTCATACCGATCTAAATTATGCACTTTTGTAAGTTTCTCATTTGCCTTCATATAATTTGTGTCTTATTTGTCTTTATATAACATTCATGCAACTGTTCTTTACTATTTCCCTATAGCAGCCATATAAGATAGAATTTTTGGTACTCTTCAAGCAAAATGTTACAGCAATATAGTTGTTTACGTTAAACAGCATTGATGCGAGCCCTAACAACGTGCGTCAACTTGACGCATGATTTTTTTCTAAATAAGGTGTCAATCGATAGCAAATCGTTAGTGCTTCGCAGAAACACAATTTTTTTTGTTATTGTTCAAATACTTTATAAAAAACAGTTTAGTTATGTACGTAAGTCGTCGTATAAATATACAAATATATTTTTGCTATTTAAAAATGTTTTATTCAGCATTATTACCATGGAAACTTTAGCTCAATCAATGCTAAGTCAGCCTTCGAAGCATATAAATATATGTACGTTTTTGTTTGTTTAATGTCCGTCTATTTCCGCGACTGGCCAACCACCGATGCCAGGGAGTAGTTTCACCTCACTATCCTGGAAATTTTGCCGAACTCTGCAGTAGATAGTGCGACACCTGGGCTCATCCCCTCCACTTTTTTCCTGCGCATGAGCGATGACGTCACGCGCATGCGCATGGCGTTGACAGCTGATCTGTTTGACAGCTGTCAATGTCATCTGACCTGTGACAGCTGACAGCTGTCAATGTCATCTGACCTGTGACAGCTGTCAATGTCATCTGACCTGTGACAGCTGTCACCTGTCAACGTCAGTTGTCACCGCCGACAGCTGACCTGTCAATGTCATATGTCACATCTGACCTGATGACGTCAAACGTTCCAAGATGGCAACCGGTCATGTTGTTCCATAGACAGCCACAGCCAAGGGTTAGGTCTCTATGTGTGTGTCAACTGTCTTATGTCACATCTGACCTGTATGATGACGTCAAATGTTCTATAGATAGCCACAACCCCCGGGTTAGGCTCTATGTGTGTCAGCTGTCTTATGTCACATCTGTCTGCTGCTGCTGACGTCAAATGTTCCAAGATGGCCACAATCCAGGTTAGGTCTCCATGTGTTTGTCGAATCTCTGCTGTCTGATTGTTTGTTAAGGTTATGTTCGTATACATGCTGATTACCCGCCATCTGATTGTTGAGGTTATGTTCGTATACATGCTGATTACCAGCCATCTGATTGTTTGTTAAGGTTATGTTCGTATACATGTGTCGTACGACATATAAGCATGCTGATTTCCCCGCAATCTGATTGTTTGTTGAGGTTATGTATGTGTTGTATGACATAAGCATGCTGATTCCCCGCTATCTGATTGTTGAGGTTACGTTTGTATTTGTTATTTGAATGCAAACAGACTGGTAAATAAAGGAGAGTATACTTACATACAACAAGAGACGTCATCCTTGTTTCACAGCTTAACACATACTGAACAAGTGTGTAACCCTAGTCTTGTTTGAGCTTGTACACACGGTTGTTTGAAAGGATATAACACACAGGACAGCTTGATGTCTTTGCTTAGACTGACAGATGTATGGAATAACAGACAGACAGACAATTGATTGCCAACAAGTATCATAGATAATCTTGTTTGAGCTTGTACAGCTGTTTAACAGACGTAAGAGAGGGGCCCTACAAAGGATAAACAACGTTTTACAGTTGTTAACCTTGATCCTGTTTGAGCTTGTCTGTGTATCTGTTTAACATACGTAAGAGAGGCACGCTTAGGGTAAACAACGTGTCAGTTGATGGCCTTGGTGAATGTTATCTTGTGTTATATCTGTTGAATCATTCCATTATACGTGTTTAAGCTTGTCTAGAATACAGACATACCCGAAAGGATGACATCATCACTTTATTTATGTTTGCAGAAAAGGCCCCCGCTTACACCTTAAATCGTTCCTATTTCCCATAAGATTCCATGTATTTTAGCCAAATATATAGCTTTTGACACGGTTTCCCACAAGAAACAACGTATTTGTAGACACACACACACACACACACATTTAGTAAGGTTTATGTGAAAACAAATATAGTTTTAAAAACGGTTATTGTGGCAGCATATATAAATTGGCTACACACACTCTTAAGCTCATTCACAATTCAGTTGTCGTTGAGAAAAGACGTGCTTCAGTTTGCTCTACCCAAATCTGTTTCAAAATGGCTACATTAAGTGATGTGTGTTACCAGCAAATTAAAGACAACTTCTGGTATGGTCTATTTGGAGACTTTCAAGTTATTATCGATAAAAACACTGGATATTTCAATGCCACAAAATTGTGTAAGAGTGGTGAGAAAAGATTCAGACATTGGTTGGAAAATAAGAAAACTAAAGAGTTGATCGCCTATTACAACAGTCGGCTGAAGGAACATTTGGGGTATCAGCATACCGATATGTCAAATGTTTCAACCGAGGGAGCCCACTTAGAGTTATCGCCAGGGAGCCGGAATACTGTCCCTCTAAAAACGGAAGCAACAACTCAAGTAACACCAACAACAGCTACATATGTGGTGGACTTTGGTGGGAGACAGGCTGAAAACAACTTGATATCTGGTACATATGTGTGCAAAGATGTGATAGTAAATTTGGCTTGCTGGATATCCAATCAGTTCTATGACAAATGCAACCAAATTATTTTTGATTTTTTCCTAAACGAATTTGATCAGAAATACAGGGACAACCTAGATGCGATTGAAGTAAAATTAATGGAGATAAATGATGAGGTGCAGCGTATGCGAGAAACAAATGCTAAAGTCACAGAACATCTTGAAGATATATCCCCAAAACCAAGTAACCCGGGAAAAATAAGTGTGTTTGGTTTACTTGCAAGAAACGAGAAAGGTGCCCCCTATCCATATCATGCCGTAAGAACACAAAAGAAAAGTTTCCCCAGGGCTGTGAGGAACTTTAAAAATAAACACCCCAACGCCCAAGTGATCCTAAACAAGCTGTACGATCCAAATTCAGTAAATCTCTTTAACAGAATCAAGACTGAAGTGAAATACCTTACAGCACATAGAAACAACATACAGATAGCAGATGTACCACAAGATAAGTTTGTTCAGGATATTATTGCTTTACGACATACTTTTTAATTGTATTACAAAATAAAAACACATTAATTTTAACAAAGACTTTTATTTGATTCTAAGTACAAGTATGTAAACTCTTGCCCGTTTGTTGGAATACATTTATAGAATTATTAACATTAGATGGTTCAGTGTTACGCTGGTGTTGTTGTCGTTGGGGTCCTCTTCATGGCTGTGGGTTTACTAGGTGATAACACTAGCTTCTTTTAGTTCTTCCAAGATTGACTGAATTTCGTTGTTATGAGCATTATTACCTGCAACTTGGGAAGCCACTAAAAGTCTAAGTCTGTCAACCAACTCGTTTATGTCATTCCAATACACATATGCTATTTGTTTGTTATTTTGTATCATATAGTTGTTGGTGCTGATGTTGTTAGGGCTAATAATGCCGTTGCTATCGCTGCTCTTATCACTCTGAGTTTTAGGTTCAGTCTTTTGTTTTTTCTTGGCGTTGCTGTCGTCATCGTCTTCCTCATATGTGTAACCAAAACCTTGAGGTGTTGAGGATCTACGACCTCGTGGATTTATCACTGGTTTTATTAGTCAGATACTTTTCAGAGGAACAACCCTTGGTTCGTGCGTTAGGATCATAGTTCATTTTATGAACACTAGTTGCTTCTAGAATATCTCTATAGTGTTGAAGATCGTCATAAGTATACCCCCGGGGTCTTTTCATAAATAACAATTCTAGCAAACCTTGTGTTTGCGGGTATCTCCTTTGGCCCAGTTGAATCTCAGCATCAGTAAAGTCTAAGTGTTTGTTACCAAGACTCCAGCTACCGGTATCTTTAGCGTAGCGAGCATCATACGTTTGATCAATGGTAGCGAGCCTTGGTGGTTCAGTAAAATACTTGTCTACATAATATCGAACTCGTTCAGGATATTGCTCCAAAAATTCTTGATAGGCAGGGTTGGATGTGACAGTTTGTAGGTCTGCCTCAAGCTCTTCAAATGTTGGGATATCCTCATCGGAACTTGTCTCCTCAGCCTCTTCCCTTGGTTCAGCTTCAAAAACTTCATGGTCTTTAAGGAACTCTACTTGGGGTTTCGTTTCTGGTATATCGACTTCGTCTTTGATTTGTTCAGCCTGGGTTGGTTGCGGCGGCTGCTGCTGCTGCAGTGCTGATGTGTTTTTAGATTTTTCACTTAGGGGCTCAACAATTGGTTTATATAAACGTTGCAGAGCATCATCATTCTCAGCCCTGTTAAGTTTAAGCATTAAATGTTTTTTCGAATATTGTCAGCAAGTTGTAAAATCCTTTTCTTAACTTTTCGCTCTTCCTTACCCAGCACTTCCATTGTGCTACAACTGGTCGGTATTACCAGCTGGTCTAATCATTTGTTTGAGCGATACAGGTTGTGTGGTGGTTTAACATATACTGACTCCGTCATGGTACATGTCTTCTTATTTATCACGATATCCATCTGTCGTGTTAGACAGCTGTGTTAGACAGCTGTGTAAGACAGCTGTGTTAGACAGCTGTGTTAGACAGCTGTGTTAGACACCTGTGTTAGACAGCTGACTGTCCTGTCTATCATTGTTTGTTAGAATAATATATATCTATCGAATCCTTTTCTATATCGACCTTTGTGTACATCGTTTTCCTTCACAATCACCAACACACCATACTTATTATCTTTCCAGCATTGGTAGCAGATAATTTTAAATTGTTTAAAGTCCATATCGGTGGTTACATGATCGTCGTACACGTGTTTTAAATTGGTTTCATCTTGCTTGAATAACACAATAACATTGGTGTTGTCACGTACCAGATGTTTTGGTATTCGTGTATATGTTTGACAGAGATAGAATGAATCAATATTCTTATGTCTGCCCATACTGAAGTATGCTCTTATTTTATCTTGTTTGTCACAAGCTACATCATCAAATATAAACACAGAGTTGTCCTTGGCATCTTCCGGATCTAATATTTCATCGTTTTCTCTATAAGGATAGTAACCAACACCTTTTGTTGCATTCAACACCTCCTTTAACATCTTGTATTTCGGTTGATACAGAGACTTTGAATACACATACACGTTATCAAATTTTAAACCGTTTGCTTCAAACAACAAACTCAGCATGACATTAGTTTTACCACACCCACTAGGACCACATATGATACAGCGAACGGTGTTTGGAAAGAGAGGACCATGCCTCAGTTGTTGTTGAGCTGTGTCCGTAACAACATCGTCTATATTTGTAATGGGTAAGGCAGAAGCGTGTTTGCTGGTACGCATCTTAACTTTAACTAAACTATATTTTTTTGGGTGTATATATATATATATATATATATATATATATATATATATATATATATATATATATATATATATATATATATATATATATATATATATATGAATGCAAGTGAGACACCCAGTCAGTGTGCATGTTGGTGTCACAGAGTGAGGGTTGTTATTAACAAAGACGGATACAGGTTTTGCTGAAACGTTGCGGGCGTTACAAACACCATGAAAGTTAACAGAAAACTTGATGAGGGGCTTTATGTAATCAACTCGAAGCCAAAGAAGAAGGTTCCCTTTAAAAACATAATAAGTCTGATTGGGGAAGTTATAAAAGATAGAAACCTTATTCCAACAGAGAACGCCGTATTTGATATAGCTCATACAATCGTTAGAAACAATGGCGGACGTAAGAATGTGCAGAAACCTCGAGTTATTCCAATACCTAAAAGCGGAGGCTTCCTTCCGCTGTTGCCTCTGATATTTGGTGGGCTGTCAGCACTAGGAGCTCTGGGTGGTGGTGCTGCAGGTATTGCCAAAGCCGTGAACGATGCCAAGTCTGCGAAACAGAAACTGGAGGAGGAAGAACGGCACAACAAAACAATTGAAGCCATCGCGATGGGTAGGAGAGGGAGTGGCTTGAAATTTAAGCCAAAATGCAAGAGACTGGGCAAAGGCATGTATCTCAAGAAACAGCGCTCCGGTTATGGGTTGTATCTGCAAAAACCAAAAAACTAAAGTGTTTACCAGCAAGACCTCTGACAAATGTAGATCTTGTCAAGTTTGCTGGTAAAATGAAAATCCCATATTTTAGAGGTGTATACATGCGAGACGAGCTACCTCGCAAAGGACCACGTAAAAATGAATCGTTCATCATGAATTTGCAAACACACAAGCAACCAGGCAGTCATTGGGTCGCTGTGAGGAAACGCGGTGACATCGTCGAGTACTTTGACTCGTATGGAAACTTGAAGCCTCCTGTGGAGCTGCAACGTTACCTTAAAGACTATTCCATACTGTATAATCATGATGTGTATCAAACATACAACACATTTAATTGTGGTCACTTGTGTTTACAATTTTTGCAATAAAAGACTCAAGCAGTAGCCTGTGTGTATCAGTCATGGCGCACACCTTTGTGTTGAAAGACCGCAGCTCCCATCTGTCGTCAGACTACCATCCACCAATTGTTTTGGATGGTAGTTATGCTGTTGCTTTGATAGGCTTTCACACCTACAACAACATACCCAACATCTATGAAGGTAAAAACAAATTTCATGTAAAAGAAGGAACTGGTTGGCGAACCATCACGATACCCACCGGTGCTTATGAAATAACACACTTGGAAGAGTTACTTCAAAATGAACTTGTTGGTGCTACAGCAACACACGAACAAAAGCAACAGGCTCTGATTCTGAGACCTAATCCGAACACCATCAAATGTAAACTAAAGTGTTATACAAATGTCAATTTTGAATTTGATGGTTCGATTGGGCGAATGTTGGGCTTTTCAAAACAGGTTCTTCAACCGGACATCTTTTATGAATCTGATTTACCTGTTGAAATAGTGGATGTTAGACAGATTCGCATAGAAACCAATATTGTGTCTGGTTCCTATTATAACGGACAACCCTCACATACGCTGTATGAGTTTGCCCCAATGGTTGATCCTGGCTACGCAATCGACATAGAACCTAAAAATTTAATTTACTTACCGGTGAACAAGCAAGAGATTTCCAATATAAGCATCGACATCGTCGACCAAGATTCAGTTCCTGTCAACTTTCAAGGTGAAGAGGTGTCTGTTCGCTGGAAACTTATAAAAGTTGCTCAGTATGTTAGTCTTTAAGGATATAAAAGCAAGTGCATCTACCAAAACAAATTCAGTTGAGTCAGACACGTCAAAGGGTACGCTTCGTCCCGATAATATTGAGTTCCTGAAAAGCCTGGGTTATCATGTCGTCAAAACTAGAAATATTCAAAGACCCCGTGTTTGATGATGCCATCGATCGAGAAGAACTGCGCTCTTACTATTCACCAACTAAATCGTTTGGTAACAGCGATGAAATTGAAGTAGCCATTAACCAACAAGATGCGTTCGTATGTCTGGCCGAGTCAGCTCTCATAATCGAAGGTGCTCTGGAACCTGTAGCCGTCCAAAATGCCACTGGTGCTTGTTATCTGTCAAATAATGGAGGAGCAGCTCTGTTTGAATCAATGACCTATGAGTTAAATAACAAGGAAGTGGAACGAGTGCGAGACCCATACACCAGAACAATCATCAAAAGTCTGCTATCCTTCAGTAAGAATGAAGCCCAATCTCTTAGCAATGCCGGACTGAATGTGTCGTCGGAGCACATCACCTTAAATGATAACAAGTTTCACATGCTCATACCTGTTTGGTTCCTCTTCAGTTTCTTTCATCATTTCAAAGGAGTTCTCTGTGGCAAACATACTTTCCGCTTTACAAGAGTTCGAAACGATTCCAACGGCTATTACAGCACAGGTACGGCACGAGCAAAAATTACCGTAACCAATATGTTTTTAAAGGTAAAACGTGTCTTTCCCAATGATAAAATAAAATTGGAACTGATGGATAAAATAGCAAGACACATCTATATTTCTCGCATACCGCAAATGGGACATATATGAGTTACCAGCACTCAGAGATATCAACAGAGATGTGTGGGCTGTTAAAACTGCAACCAACTTGGAAAGACCTCGATATGTGATTATAGCATTTCAAACAGATCGTAAGGACAACGTGAGGAAGAGGCCAGACTATTTCGATAACATTGGTATGTTGGATCTCCGAGTGTTTCTAAATTCAGAATGCTACCCTTATGAATCTATGAATATGGATTTTGAGAAATCTAAATATGCAGAATCCTATCACATGTATACAGATTTTCAAAAAAGCTTCTGTTATAAAAACATGTCGGAGCCTATCTTGAATTATGACGAGTTTAAAGACCGAGCTCTATTTGTGATTGACTGTCAGCACCAGAACGAGTCAATCAAGTCTTCAACGGTGGACATTAAGGTGGAATTTATGAGTCACGCGAACTTCCCTAAGAATACGCGTGTTTATTGTTTGGTTATTCATGACAGTGTATTGGAATATAAACCTCTAACGGGTATCGTTAGAGCCATTATGTAATAATAGTATGTTATTTATGTATCAATATGTACAACTTAATTAATACTAATAAATTTTTATTGTATGTAAATCAGTTGTTTTATTTTTATTTTGTTGCATTTTGATTAACCCCTTTATATATATATATATATATATATATATATATATATATATATATATATATATATATTCATATATCAACAGTGTTTACATTCATTTCAAACCACTCTATATCAGCCAACCCTCGTACATCAAAGTTAGTTTGTTGTTAAATTGAGTTTTGTTACTTGTGTTTTTGATCGCTCCTTATATATACACGCCCCCACAATATTGTTTGGATTCACTCTAATAGAAAACCCTCACACAAACTGGACACCCACGTAAAACTGATAACATTTATCTTACCATTTTAGGAAACAGGTTAGTTAGAATATGTAAATACGTTTTGTTATTGATTTAATAGTTTACTTAAACGTTTTGTTTTTAGATTCGATATTAGATATGTATTGGAACGTGTTTAAATCTATTTTACTATAGATATATTTCCCAATATTTTTAAAATTAAAGTTCCTCTTATGTTAAAATTGGAATGTAATAGAGATAACGCCCACACACACACCCCAGCCTGATAAACACGTTTAAATTATCATATGTAAACAACAGCTGGTTTTGTTTTATATACAACAGCGAACAAACTTTATCTTGTGAGTCTGTGGAGTAATTGGTATAGCGATGATGCATGTGTGAGAAACCTATATATGGTCGATTCGAGGTTTGTGGGTTCAAATCTAATTTCAGGCGAATGCTTTTCTTTCAAATCAGATTTCAAATTGTCTATGTATATCTGTCTCATATATGTATGTGTGGCTATACCGAATGAGTGTGTTCATAACCTAACTCGCCTTATAAGGGAATGTTCTCCCACTCTACAAATTTACAATAGAATGTTCCCTTCTGAGGCAAGTTAGACTCTGGACATAAAATACGCTAATTTTCAAAAAAATTCAAATTTCCCGCCAAAAACGAAATATCCTAGCAACAACAATACAAACATTCAGATAGCGGGTTGACGACATAACAAATACAAACATAACCTTAATAATCAGGTTGCGGGGAATCAGCATGCTTAGATGTCATACAACACATACATAACCTTAACAAACAACCAAATAGCAGATATTCGACAAACACATGGAGACCTAACCTGGATTGTGGCCATCTTGGAACATTTGACGTCAGCAGCGGCAGACAGATGTGACATAAGACAGCTGACACACATAGAGAGCCTAACCCGGGGGTTGTGGCTATCTATAGAACATTTGACGTCATCATACAGGTCAGATGTGACATAAGACAGTTGCCACACACATAGAGACCTAACCCTTGGCTGTGGCTGTCTATGGAACAACATGACAGGTTGCCATCTTGGAACGTTTGACGTCATCAGGTCAGATGTGACATATGGCACATGACAGGTCAGCTGTCTGCGGTGACAACTGACGTTGACAGGTGACAGCTGTCAGCTGTCACAGGTCAGATGACATTGACAGCTGTCAAACGTGACAGGTCAGCTGTCAACGCCATGCGCATGCGCGTGACGTCAACGCCATGCGCAGGAAAAAAGTGGAGGGGGTGAGCCCAGGTGTCGCACTATCTACTCTCTGCCGTTCTGCAACGATAGTAGGGATATTCAACATCCCATGGGCACGGGACCGACGGCGTTACGCCCCCTCCGAAGGACGAAACGTGCAGACATTCAACTTGTTCAAATACAATGCCACAACCTCGGTTGATGTTAGTGCTACAGTATGTACTGAAAAAGTGAAAGGAAAACCCTGAGACCGAACCCAGTACCCTTCGGTTCAGAGACACACGTTCTTACGACTGAACTACTGAGGCTTTTATAAGTAAATAATCAAGGGGCGATACCACCTGTTGCAATCGTGGCTCTCCGTCTGCAACTGCCCATTTTAATTGAGTGTAGCTTCCACCCTCAATTAATATTGTGTCATGTTTTCCAGAAGTTTTCTTTTTGATCTACCTTTTCCTTTTTGTCTAGGTATGTATTTTTCAAATAAAACTATCAGAAAGATGTCTAAAATATGCCCTATATATTTTGCCTTCCTCCTATCAATTTTTTTCAGCAAGCATTTTTATTCTTCTAGCACATTTTATGCGTGTTTCTATCGGTGTACCTTATTATATACTTATACTTATTATACTTACTACGTATACTTATTATATATTCTGTGTCATTTTGCTCAATGTCCACCGTTCAAAAGCTTCTATTTCCTTGGTGTCCTGTTTAGTCAACGTCCGCCCCAACATTATAATACTATATGTTGACTTGATAAACCTCCCCCTTCAGATCCAAATTAAACTCAATTTTTTATTGAAATAAGAATAGTTGTACCTTTTACATGTAAAAGATCTTGCTTATTCTAAAAAATGCATAAAACCGCATTTTTTCAGTGGAATAAAAATTTCAGAGCGTAGAACCTTTGACGGGCTCTAATTATACGCCACTGGCATGTTTTGGAAACTGATGACTAGAACGGAAAGAAACAGTTTTTTAGTAGTAACCGATATGTAAAATTTGGTTTTCTAATACCGAATAGTTTTTGAGATAAAGAAACTAAAACTTGAACACCCTGTATCTCGAAAACTACAGGCTTTAGGTCATACACTTATAGGAACCAAAGTCTTATTTTGGCCTGAATACGCCCTTAAAATATTTGCATTGAATTTTGTAACACCCGGCATATCTTTTTAAACGAACATTCCAGACCATACCGACCCTACTCGGCAGTAGATTGAAGCCAGTACCACAGCATATTTGATTATGCTGTGCCAGTACCTCCGGTATTGTAAATTATTGTTGTTTCGCTCATTTAAAGTCGGCCTATCCGCGACTATGGTCCAAAATCGGCGCCAGGCAAGAATTTCATCTTACTACTTTACTACTGAAAACCCTTCTTTTTCTTTAAGGGGTATATTATTATGGGGGAGGCCAGGCTAGGATTATACAGACTAGCCTGCAATGGTAGACAGAAGATCAACCCAGGCTTCAGGGGCCACTCCAAAATTCAGGAGATCGTGAAGGAGCCCATGCCTGAAATGAGGTCAGACTTCGCGAGCCCGCGAATCTGCAGGGAAAACAACTTTACAGTGGAAATCCCCGACCGCGAGGTATGGCGGGGGGAGACGCCGGGCATACCGCGGGACGCGCTCGTCTGGTTCACGGACGGATCGGGCGGGGAGCGTGGGACGGGGGCAGGTGTTTACTCGCAAGAACCGAGGGTAAATCATAGTATTTCCCTCGAAGCCCATGCAACGGTGCTTCAGGCCGAAATGTACGCTATCCTGCACAACAAGCGGATCCTCATAGCCACGGACAGCTAGGCAGCCCTTAAGGCACTAAGTAGCCCACGGGTAAATTCCTGGCTGGGGAGTGAGTGCCGAGACGAGACGAGCGACCTGGCTGGGCAGAATGAGGTCACCGTCATCTAGGTGCCGGGTCACTCGGGGGTCAAAGGCAATGAAGAAGCTGACAGTCTCGCGAAGAGGGGGTCAGCAGAACCATTTATGGGACCAGAACCGGCTCTGGGCGTGACAAAGAGCACTGCCAGGGGAGCCATTAAGTCCTGGGTCAGAAACCAACACATAAAGTTATGGTGGCTACAAACCGACAGACACACAGACCGACAGACAAAACAAAATTTCGTTCCGAAGTGATGTTTTCTATATGTTTTTACCCGCTTCACGACGTTTAAGTGAAAACATTTTCTTTAAATTTTTGTCGCCGATGCCATACTTCCACATGTGACGATGTTCAAGTAAAATATCCACATTTTCGGTACACATAACATCTAAGACTGTGACATTGTGTTTGAAAAGGTTGGTTTTTTTTTTAGAGGAGATTTCAAACTTATCAATTCCACTTCTATAGGATGTCGGATGCATAAAAGTTTCCTGTCTTTTATATAGCAATAAAGAGGTTTGGAAATTGATGCTGGTGAGGTTCAACTGTTCCTTGGCGTCGGTGATTGGCCACAGAACAAAACTGGCTGATGTAGAATCATTATCACCACAGTCTTAAATCCATTTCACCTTGTTGAAAACCAGGCCTATATTCCTTCCAGCTGTATGCATTTCCTCATAATTTTTACATTTCATCTCCTTCGGAGGTACCCCGCAAGATTTAATAAAATAACAGATAGTTTTTATTCTTCTATTATTATTTTTTGTGTATGAGATACTTTAAAATTGAGCAAGTTAATTAGCTTCCAAACAGCAAGGTTCTAACTCTTGTCGCCAATATAGTTACTTGTCTATTCTATTTAAAAAGAGATGTGCCTCAAATATATTTTCGCATATACTGTCACAAGCTATTGCATCAAATTTCTTGGAACAGTTTGCAGTATTTAATATATAGGCAGTTAATATGACAATAATTCACTGTGTATCTAACCTATTAAATATTTTCAGCATTACCAAAGAAGAGGTGTGCAACGAAAATATTTTTGTATATACTGTCGTAAGCTGTTATATAAAATTTCTCGTCATTATTTGACGGTACACAAAGAAGAGACTGATGTACGTAAGATAATTTGATTGCCTAAGAAGGCTGGAAACAGAATTTCTCTTGTAAATTCTTTAAGAAAAAAGGGTGATTATTTATATAATAAAACAAGATCTGAAGATGAACCGTTTATTGTTTGCAAATAAAGCAAAAAGAAAAATAAGTTAGTTTGCTGCCCAAGCTGTAATGGTTATTACAGTAAATATAGCCTTCGAAATCACATAAAACGATGTGACCTTAAATACCATAATACTGGTAGAATATATATACAGCCTGAATGTAAGAAATGGGAAAATAATTTACACCATAATGCATCTGATGAGCTCAGATTGAAAGTTTTTCCTTTCTTACGAGATGATAATGTTACAAACATTATTCGGTTTGATGACGCTGTTATCCATTATGGAAATTATCTTTGTATAAAATATACATCAGAACACCATAGTGCGCAAATAAGAGCACACCTTAGGGCATTTGGGAAATTGATTCTTGCAGCAAGAGAAAGAAGTCCACTGATTCAAAATTTGTGTGAATTAATTAATGTGCCATTAATAATAGACGCAATTAATGACGTTGCAGGCTTAAACAAAGAAAGTGGCTTATATAGGGCACCCGCAACTGCTACTTCTCTAGGAAGTGAACTAAAAAAGTTATGCAAACTCCCAGAGATGGAATGTATTAAAAATAATGATGAGGAAGGTTTGAAGAAAATGAAAAATTTATCATTAGTTTTTGATTTAGAGTTTCATATTACAATAAACAAAAAACGAACAGAATCGCAGAAAATTAAAAAGCGCCATAAAAAAGTTCTTCCAAAAACTGAAAGTATTGTTCAGTTCAGGGAATACCTGGAACATAAATAAAGTATTACATTGCCTCCCTCGAAAAGGTGTTCTGTAAGTCTGACTGGATCAAACTGGCTGAATATACACTTTTTTCCCTCAGGGCTCGTCCGCGGCCTTGCCGCCCCGATAGCACTGCAACCTTTGGTTGATTGTGCATACCCTTAGTCTTACTCCACCCATTCAAAAATCACTGAACTAGTCGGCACAGCGATTGGTAGGGTGAAGTTTTATATTGCTCTGTCTCCGGTCTAGACTGACCGTAGAACAGTTGTCTTTTGCGGTCTAGAGCTTTACACTCGCACAAGATGTGCTGGGCTGATCCCCCCCCCCCCCCCCCCCCGCAGAGTCTGCATGCGAGGTCTCCTTCGAACCGCCCCATTTTATGCAGGTGTTTCTTGACTGCCATGTGTCCCGTCAAGAGACCTGTTGTGTTTCTTGAGCTGTCCTCTGCTAAGATTTAGCAGCTCCACAGCTCTTTTTGAACTGGGTCCGTCAATTATTGACTTCCCATGTCTGAGCCCTGGACATTCCGCCCAGTACACCTTGTGTTGGTTTCTGACCCAGGACTTAATGGCTCCCCTGGCTCTTTGTCACGCCCAGAGCCGGTTCTGGTCCCATAAATGGTTCTGCTGACCCTCTATTCGCGAGACTGTCAGCTTCTTCATTGCCTTTGACCCCCGAGTGACCCGGCAACCAGATGAGGGTCACCTCATTCTGCCCAGCCAGGTCACTCGTCTCGTCTCGGCACTCACTCAGCAGCCAGGGATTTACCCGTGGGATACTTAGTGCCTTAAGGGCTGCCTGGCTGTCTGTCGCTATGAGGATCCGCTTGTTGGTGTAGCCCCTCCTCTTGTTCTCCCGCACACAGTGCAGGATGGCGTACATTTCGGCCTGAAACACCGTTGCATGGGCTCCGAGGGAAATACTATGACTTACCCGTGGTATGCCCGGCGTCTCCTCCCTCCATGCCTCACGGTCGGGGATTTCCACTCTAAAGTTGTTTTCCCTGCAGATTCGCGGGCTCGCGAAGTCTGACCTCATTTCAAGCATGAGCTCCTTTACGATTTCCTGAATTTTTCAGTGGCCCCTGAAGCCTGGGTTGATCTGCAGTCTACCATTGCAGGCTAGTCTGTATAGTCCTAGCCTGCCCCCCCCCCCCCCATAATTAAATGTAAGGGGTGGGGTGGGGGCAGATCCAGCAACACTCCATGGCGGCTGTTGGGGTTGAAGACATGGCCCCTTTGATGCCTAGGCAAGCCATCCTTTGGATCTTGCCTAGTGTTTGTTTGGCACTGGATTGTGTCACCTTAGGCCACCAGACCAGTGCACAGTGGACCATACTAGGTCTTAGTCCCCACGTTTTTCCATATAGCCGCCTAGTGACGGCTAAGGTCATGACTGCCTTACGCAATATTTTTCCAATGTGACCATTCCAGGTTAGCTTAGAGTCCAAGACGACCACAAGATATTTTACCTCCCTGGCCATTGGAATGCTCCTACCGTATAGAGTGAGAGTTCTGTGGCTGTAGTACTTCCTCCTCCTCGTAAACGGCACGACGATTGCTTTCTCGGGGCTCCCCCGAGCCCTTGATCAACCGTCCACCCTCCCACCACTTTTAGTGCAGTCTGCATGCGCTCCCACACTGCCTGTGTGACTTTTCTTCGGACTATGATGACAATGTCGTCCGCATAGCCCTCTACCTCATACCCCACTCCCGAGAGCCTCCCCAGCAGTCAGTCCACGACTAGGCACCAGAGCAAGGGAGACAGAACGCTCCCCTGCAGACACCCCGCTAGCAGAGTCCCTCCCGCAAGTGAGGTGAACACCTCCCTGTCCCTGAGCATGGAACTGATCCACCTGCAGCAGGCCTCCTCTATTCCACGCTCCCGGACAGCTGCCAGAACCGATCCGAACGAGGTGTTGCTAAAGGCCCCCTCTATGTCTAGGAAGGCCCCCAGCGCCACCTCCCTGTTCTACAGCGTATTCTCCAGTTTCAGCACCAGTTGGTGCAGTGCTGTTTCTGTTGAGAATCCTGCTCTGTATGCATATTGTCCGCAGTGTGGGGGATATGCTTCCGGTACACCGCCCCTAATGTGCCGGTCGAGCAGTTTTTCCACTGTTTTTAGCAAAAAGGACATGAGAATTATTGGCCTCATGGACTTTGCCTGGTCTGTTGGACGCCCAGGTTTAGGAATGAATACAACCCTGGCCAGTCTCCATGCCCTCGGAATGTACCCCAGAGCCAGGCTGGCCCTCATAATGAGGGTAAGCACCAGCGCCAGTATATCTATTCCCTGTTGGAGCATGATGGGCATTATTCCACCAAATCCCGGCGATTTGTATGGCTTAAAGCTGTTAATGGCCCATCTGATTTTGCTCCAGGTAACCACCTCTTTAGCGATTGTCCAGTCTACTCTAGATGCCCGCCTATAAGGCGCCTCTATTTCTGAGTGTTCCCAGTCCGGAGGTGATTGGTTTATTATGTTACAGCCGGGAAAGTGCGTCTGGAGTAAAATTTCCATAGTTTCCTCCCCCGAGCTTGTAAAGCCTCCCGTGGGTGTTCTAAGAAAGCCTACGTTAGTCTGAGGGCCTTTGGAAAGGATCTTGTGTAGTCTTACGAGATGATTATGTTACAAACATTATTCGGCTTGATGAAGCTGTTATCCATTATGGAAATTATCTTTGTAGAAAATATACATCAGAGCACCATAGTGCGCAAATAAGAGCACACCTTAGGGCATTTGGGATATTGATTCTTGCAGCAAGAGAGAGAGAGAGAGAGAGAGAGAGAGAGAGAGAGAGAGAGAGAGAGAGAGAGAGAGAGAGAGAGAGAGAAGTCCACTGATTCAAAGCTTGTGTGAATTAATGAATGCTAGAAATGTGCCATTAATAATAGACGCAATTAATGACGTTGCAGTCTCAAACAAAGAAAGTGGCTTATATAGGGCACCCGCAACTGCTACTTCTCTAGGAACCGAACTAAAAAAGTTATGCAAACTCCTAGAGATGGAATGTATTAAAAATAATGAGGAAGGTTTGGAGAAAATGAAAAATTTGTCATTAGTTTTTGATTTAGAGTTTTATATTCATAAACAAAAAAGGAACAGAATCACAGAAAATTAAAAAGCGTCATAAAAAAGTTCTTCCAAAAACTCAAAGTATTGCTCAGTTTAGGGAATACCTGGAACATAAAATAAAGTATTACATTGCCTCCCTCGAGAAAGTGTTCTGTAAGTCTGACTGGATCAAACTGGCTGAATATACACTTGCCCATCTTGCCGTGTTTAATAGGAAGAGACCAGGTAAAATTCAAAGATTACTTATAGATGATTATAAGAATTTTGAAATAGTTGAGGAGAACGAGATTTGAAGTGATGATCAGATATCAAAGGAACAAAGTAAAAAATAGGCTCGAGTCAAGTTCATTGGTAAATTAGGAAACAATAATGCTTTACTTATTCATAGGGAATTGGAATTTAAATCTATAAATTTAATACTAAATACAGAGAGCAAGCAGGTATAAATCAAGTTAGCCCATATGTTTTTGGATAACTATCCCAGTCTCGCAATCAGCTAACTTTCCAGGCATGTGCATTGATCAGAAAGCTATTTGCACAATCAGGAATTCCTGATAATAAACTTATGAGGACCAGATTACCCAGACAGCATTTAGCCACAGAAGCAGCCTCAAACAATATTGATCCAAGGCTGGAAAATAGCGTGTCAGATTTTATGTCCCACCAAAAAAAAAATATCCATGATATCCACTATCTCATGACGAAAAGGATGACATCACTAGAATCTCTACACTGCTAGAAAATTATTCTTCCAAGAAAAAAGAATGTTTTAAAACCCATCGAGTGTGTGACAATCAGAAACAAGAAAAAATCACAATCGAATCAGACGAGGACTATGAACATTCTTGCTCAGAAGGTGAACATTCTAGAGAATCCCTTACCCAGGCAGAGTTGAATTATGCTCTTGGTAAGTAAAACAAATATTCTGTATATTTTATTATTAAAAATACACACTATGGTATTTTGGTTTAAAATAGTTATTTTCTTTAAACTGAAAAATTCAAAATCGGGGATTTATAGCAAATATTGTTTTATTGTCAAGGATCTTAAGTTACGATAATAATGAATTGGTAACATAATATATCAACAGTGTACTCCAGAAAAATTGCCTATATAATCAACTATACACAAGCTACGAACACCGTGGAAGCTATCAAAATCAAACCCGCAACAACGGACGATTACAAAAACATGACCAGAATGGTGACGAACGACACCACCCCGTTCCACACATTCCGACTACCTGACGACAAACAACTGAAAGTAGTCATCAGAGAAATACCACAAGACATATCTATTGAAGATATAAACGAGGACTTAAAAAACAAAATATTACGACAAGCAAGACCATACGAATGACGAAGACAATCGAAACCCCTAAAGGGAAAGAAAGAGTCCCCATGCCCTTAATACTAGCAATAGTAGACAAAGAATACAGAGAAAATATAGGACATGACACTTCTATGCGGACTTAACATCCGTGTAGAGACACTAAGAAACATTGCTTCTACCGGACAGCGCTATCGATGCCAACTATTCGGTCATTCTCAAACAGGCTGTACAGCCCCATTCAGATGCCCTAAATGTGGCCAAGATCACCCCTCCTACGAATGTCCCAAAGCACAGAATGAAGCTGCAAAATGCAACGGCGCACATACAGCAAATTTCATAGGCTGCAAGTTCCATCCAATGAATAAGACAGTCCCCCCCCCCCCCCCCTGTCAACGCCTGAAATACAAACACGACACAAGCCCTAAAAATTGACACGACAAACTTCCCACCACTTAAATCTAAATTCGACAACCCAAGGGCCCCAACTCACACACAAAGACAAACACAAAAAAAAAACAACAAATCGCGAACGTTCTGACCAGCATGATGCTCCAGTTTGCTGAAACTAACTCCAATCCACAGAGACACTTTAAATTTCTCACAGACGCAGCCCAACTCCTTACTCTTACCACGCAGTAAATCGTTACTAACCCTTCTGCACCCCGTTCTCTCAAAAATGCTGCTGGAACGCAGCAGGCATAAACAACAAAATTCATGAAACCAGAGACTTCAGCGACAGACATAACATAGACATAATGCTTATTAACGAAACCCATACCAGACCAGCTGACAAAATAAATATACCTAATTACCTGACTTACAAGACTGACGGCCCCAACAGAGCAGGAGGCGGCACTGCCATTCTTATCAAAAGACAACTCAAACACTACGTCCCACAACAAACGGACACTGACCACATACACACGACAATAATCTTACAAACCACAAGAAGAGACATCATAATCTCGTCCTGCTATAAACCCCCGGACTCCCCAATAACTCACACTGATCTAGACAAACTATTTCATGACAGCATACCGACCGTTATATCCAGAGACTTCAACAGCAAACATCCTACATGGAATCCAACTACCATCACCAACTCTGACGGACGTATTCTTCGGAGCTACCTCGACAATAACCAAGTCACACACGTTATCGCCCCAGGTAGCCCAACACATTTCAACCAAACAGGCACCCCCACTATCATAGACTTTGCCATCACAAAAAACCCACCTTACCTGACAGACGCTCTGACTCTGCACGAGCTGAACTCAAATCACAACCCGGTATCCTTCCTATTGGGAGACGCCCAAGATTACCTTGAAAATCAGCCGTTTTCTTTAAAAAAAAAAAGGCATTTAAAGTTTGCTTGCATTCATTGCAAATGACTCAAATCACTGCCAGCAAATTTTAGAGGGGTATTCTTTAAAAAAACGGTTCATTTTATTATGATGCAATAAGAATATCTTTTCAAACATTTGATACTCTTCTTCACTATCGTACGAACAAACTGAGAATGGTTGCAATCAAAAAGTTATTACGAAAATTGTTTAAAAATAAAAAATTTCAGGGCCTGTGACTCTATTACTTTTGAGTTTTAGGAAACATGTTATTCTTACATTTAGTTATATTTTTTTTACATATAATCACCTCTGTGATTATTTGATCGGAATATCTGGACATTCAGTATGTATTAACAAAGTTTACTTAACATTTCTTATTATTTTAATCTTTGTAGCAACCAGTCAAAAATGGCGAACCAGCATTATCTAAAAGCCTAAAAGAGAGAACCAGTTATTTCAGAATTATAAATGTTCATTTATACAGGGTGTCCGGAAAATACGTGTACAACGTTTGACAGCAGACTCCTGACGTCAAAATAGGTCGATCTAAGCCGACTTAATTATATCCAAAATTGCTTCGTTTAGCCGGTAGAGGGCATCGTAAATTTGTAAAAATATTGGTTATTCCTAAATTACGTGAAAACCTGCTAATCGATTTTAATGATTTTTACTATGTAGACTAATACTATAAAATGACGTTTTTGTTGTAGTATAGTCACCGGCTGTAAATAAGTGGAAGTGTTATGAAAGTGATTAATACGTCAACATTTCTCCTGATTTTTTATATCAACGGCGTTATGACAACCCAGATATTTTTGTCGAGTGACTGGATGTATTTGGAAGCTATTTTACCTCTTCAAGATTTTTCGTTTGATGAGCTGTTTTGCCAGAAAAAAATATTTACAATTGCCTGCATACATCAATTAACATTAGTAATAAAACAAAGTACAACAAAGTTGGAAATATGTATTAAAAATATTGTAAGAAACTAAGTAAAACAAAAACATTACTTAAGCAAATGTGTAAAATGACCGCCATCTTGGTGAATACACTCATTACCACTCCTTAAAAAATGATATTGGACCCTATTTAATGTCTCGGGGTTATTAAAATGGTTGCCTGCATTTAAAATCCGCGTCAATAAATCATGGCGTGTGTTTACCGGAGTCTTGTAAACTTCTGTTTTAATAGCGCCCCACAAAAAGAAGTCACACATATTTAACTCTGGAGAACGTGGTGGCCATTTTACTGGTGCATCATTGCCCCTTCCAATCCATCGATTGGGATATTGATGGTGTAAGTATTGCCGAACTACAACGGAAAAATGGGGCGGGGAACCATCATGCATATACCACATTTTCCTCCGAAGTAAAAGGGGCAAATTTTCCAGGAGCATTGGTAATGTGTATTACAAAAAAATTAAATAAATATTTCCATCTAACCTGTCTGGAATAACAATAGGACCAATAAGGTAGCGATCAATAATGCCTGCCCAAATATTTAATTTAAATTGATGCTGATGATGTGCAACTTTAATGGCATATGGATTTTCATCGGAATAAATGTGTTCGTTGTGCAGATTGGTTACTCCAGATCTTGTAAAGCACGCCTCGTCAGTAAACAATATTTTTCTACAAAAATTTGGATCACGGATTCTTTTGTTTCTAATAAATTGACAAAATGTAAGCCGCATTGGGGATCAGTCGGTAAAAGTTCCTGGACTTTTTCTACGTGGTATGGATGTAACAACTGTTCGTTTAAAACCTCATTGACAATCGATTTAGGAACATGTAACTCACGTTCTAAGCGACGGGTACTGGTACTTGGGTCTTCTTCAACTATTTCCAGAATGTTTTCTTCTGTTTCCACAGTTCGAGTTGTTCGCATACGACCCCTGCCTTCAAATTTTTTCTCAAAGCTGCCCGTTTCCCGAAGATGACGCTCGATGTTGGCAAATGTTTGGTGGTTTGGTATTCGACGGTTAGGAAATCTTTCCATGTAAACCCTAACACTCTGACGCCCATTTCCTTGACAAAACCCGTATACCAGGAGCATGTCAACCTTCTCAGAGATCTTATAATTTTCCATGTTTAATGATAAAATGAACTTGTAATTCAAGAATGTTGATCGTATACTTTAGTCTATTTCATAGACTGGTGACAATTTGTCAATACTTGTCAAATTATTAAATGCCATAGCAACAAAGTCACTAAAGAAATTATTGTTACAGGTAATTTGATTTTAATTTTATTACTAATGTTAATAATTGATGTATGCAGGTAATTGTAATTTTTTTTTTTTTTGGCAAAACAACCCAACCAACGAAAAATCCTGAAGAGGTAAAATAGCTTCCAAATACATCCAGTCACTCGACAAAAATATCTGGGTTGTCATAACGCCGTTAGATATAAAAAATCAGGACAAATGTTGACGTATTAATCACTTTCATAACACTTCCACTTATTTACAGCCGGTGGCTATACTACAACAAAACGTCATTTTATAGTATTAGTCTACATAGTAAAAATCATTAAAATCGATTAGCAGGTTTTCATGTAATTGAGGAATAACCAATATTTTTACAAATTTACGATGCCCTCTACCGGCTAAACGAAGCAATTTTGGATATAACTAAGTCGGCTTAGATCGACCTATTTTGACGTCAGGAGTCTGCTGTCAAACGTTGTACACGTATTTTCGGGACACCCTGTATATTTGTTTATTAGGTAAAACATCAAGGCGTAGGTCATGGAATAAAGAATAAATGGATATTGTTAACCTTCCGGGAGTCTTTCAAAAAATTCCGCCTGGTTGTGGCATAATCATTCGTATTATTTCTGTATACAATTTCTCCATTTACTCCGGCAGTGTTGAGAATTGAATAAAATATTGTCAACGGCCATCGCCGAGATTTTCTTGACATGTCGTAACAAGCTGAAAGCTTATCTAAAGTGTCTACGCCCCCTTTTGTCATGTTGTAGAACGTGACTATTTCAGGCTTTTGTTTGTCCCCCGTTGATTCATCAACACTGTCATCGTGATGAAGCGTCGATCATAATAGTACATTTTTTTTCTTTTTCTCGATATATGATACCATCGTAATTTTTTTTGAAAACCAAATACACTTGACGGTAAAGGCCTTCCTTCTGTAGACACCAGACATCGCGGCAATTCGCTTTTATTTTTGCGGACAGTTGCAACAGATGTTAGTCGATGTTCGGTGAGCAATCGATGCATCAGGCTGTAACTCGTGAACCAGTTATCGAACGTAACATTACGGCCACTCTTTGATACCGGTTCTATCAATCGAAAGAACATATATTCGGGCTTATTACTTTTTCTGAACGGTCCCTCAGGTTGTAAACCTACGTATACTTCTAGATTAACAGCATAAAAATACCTGGCGTCTTTCAATGCAAAAATGTTTACCCCATATTTGGCGGGTTTACTGGGAATGTACTGTCGAAACGGACAGTTGCCACGAAACGATACGAATTGCTCATCAATGGTTAGATACAAACTTGGAGAATAAACTTGTCTGCAGTTGGAAACAAATGCATCAAAAATTGACCTAATCGGTACAAGTTTATCGAGCACCACTCTCTCTTGTCTAGTTTGATAATTGTCAAAACGTAAGCAACACAAAAGAAAATTGAATCTCTGGAGACTCATAGTCATTCTAAATATCGGTACTCCTATATAGTCTGTTGCCCATAAATCTTTGACATTTTGACGTCCAGATTTATAGTAGCCCGCTAAATACAGAAGTCCAAATAAAGCTCGCAATTCCGATTTGTCTGTGTCTTTTACTTTATACTGATCTCTTTTTGCATACATAGCACACTTAGCTCGAATTTTTTGGTTGGTGTGAATAATAATTTCAGTCGTGATCTCTTCAGTGATAAAATATCCCCAGCATTCTGCTGCTGTTTTACCGTCTTTATATGGTCTTCTGACAGTGGGTAGTTGCGTAACAATATTTTCTGCTGTTACCCTGACATTTGGCCGACCTTGGTGCTTGAACCATTTTGTTGCCTCATCTTTTCCTTTATAAAACATACTTTCAAGGTTATTTTCCCTGTCGTTTTCATCATCGCTAATTTCTTGTTCTGTTTCACTGTTATGTTAACTTTCACTCAAATGGTCTATGTCTCCTTCATCACTTGAAATTTCATCTTCAAGCTCTAGACGTTCTACCTCTTCCCATAAGGCCATAAGTCTACGTTGCTCCCGTTCGTCATCTCCCATTTTGAAAACGATGAATCCGTAGCAATAAATTGTATTTTATATTTTATAAAGTTTAACCTAAATAACTATTTTTCTTTTGGAATAATATTTGACACATGAGACAAAATAAAACAAAACATACCTTAAAAGTCTGTTAAATTCGGAGTAGCTTATTAAGTCTGGTGGGGTCTATGATACCCGATCCACTATTATGCATACGATTCACAGTGTCTACACCAAACACGCTGGAACTACACTAACAGCAGATAGACCGATGTCGTTGAGGCAGCTACCCGTAATGTCAGCTTCCGCCATCTATTGTCCAAATAGATACATGTTTAGCATACCTCTGGGCCTGTCAGACCCTACAAGACTCCCGGAGGTTAAGAAAGCATTCGAGGAACAAGTTTTTTACTATAAGGATATTGATAAAACTAAAGTCCCAGCGTTTTATGAAACAAATAAGGATGTTTTGAAAAAACGCACGCCACATTTTATTATTCAGTGGATTGTGGGTGAGAGAAAAAGACAAATGAAGAAAAAGGAGGGTATAAAATGTAGGTGTAGTCAGCTTATTTCCTACTTTGACATTGTTACTATTATTTCCTGGTTAAGAAATTTGTATGTAATTAAATGAGCTGTTCCAAAAGACTTGATTGCAATCAAAATTGACAATGAAATTAAATATTCAATCATTTATTGTTTTTGTCATAAAAAATAAGGCAAATTTCATAAGCTGATTTGAACAAATTTGACAGTTTTTTGGCTTCTACCTTGATTAATGTAGTTTCTAAGGGTAATTGAAACTTTTAGAACAATCGGTACCCTCTTTTAATGTAAAATGCCCATGAAACTAAAATACGCCCAAAGTACACTGTTAATAATCTGGCCCATCAATAATTCAGTATTTCCTAACAGACTCCTTGTGAGTTAATGTTTGTATTATACATAACTTTTCCTTTTACCTCCACTTCGCCATAAAGTGCAGAAGTATGGTAAGGGAAAAGAATTCAAAATTATTTTATTGTAAACATCTTAAAAAGTCTCAAACATGTAAAAACGTGATTTGGGGAGAGACATTTTTTGTATAAGTCTGTCTCTCTGCTGGTCAGTCTGTTAGTTTCCACACTTTGAAACTATGTAGAAGTTATCATTCATTTTCCAGCAGTTTTTACCATGATACATTACAGCTGTTTTAAATTATTTTTTAATGTTCATATATAAACATTATTCTTATTTTGTTGACTTGTTCCCGAATTATTAAGAAAGTGCGGTAGCATTGTGAAAAAGCGTGAAGAGTTATTTCAATAACTTTATTTTAAAACTCAACTAGAAACGATACAAACGATACAGTTCTATTTTTACAATATTAATATCTAACGTTAATAATACTAATAAATCATTTTGACAGCACGCCATCTGTGCTTTTCAGTCTCGATGTTGGAGAGTTTTCATAGCTAATTCTTTCTTATTCTGTTTGAGTTCTTTTGTTTTAACGTCAACCATTCTTTTCTTCTTTGAATGTTCTTTCTCTTCTTTTCGTCGTAATTTCTCTTTAAAATGTTTCCTCCATTCATTGGATGATATTGCACTTGGATAATTATTGTTAATATTTGGTTCTTATTTTCTTTTCTAAAGGTTTTGGAAATTTTAGGTGCTTTTGAAAGGCTAACTCAACTTTAGCTTTATATTTTGCATCAGCTTCTAAACTTTTTTAATTTGGCCATCCATGTTTTCTTCAGTTATATCTTCATTATTTTCGTTCACTTTATTGTATTAGTTTCAGATATTTCTTTATTGTTGTTTGCAAACTGGTCGTTAGTAGTTCAGGTTCTTCATCTACCGCGCTTTTTAGTACGTTGTTTCCTAAAATAATTTTTCTTCCGTCTGTAACTGGTTCTAATACCCCGTCAACGCCAACATCATATTCGGATTCTGTCATTTCGTCAACCAGTAATCCATCAAGGTTAATCTCATATTTAGCTTCTGCGATATTTTTTATCTAAAACTCGTTCCATTACTTCATCCAAGATAACCTGATTCTCAGTGTCTTCCATATTTTTCGCCGATACCGCATCACCTCTCTTCATCATTCTTATCATGTTCAACATAACACTCACATCGATGCAATTTTGTTGTAGCTCTCGCTTCAAAATAGTAAGCACCTTTTCTGCACTTGCTATCTCCTCTGGTGTTATGCTAGTTTCAGGATTCTCACTTTCATCGAGATTGAAATTGTTCTGTGTGTTTTCAAGCGTATTTTGTACGCATTTGCTGTAGTCTGACGCCTCTGGGTCAAACAGATAGAGACCACAAGCTCTAAATCCATTTTTTATGTTTGTAGGCATGTTCGGATGTTCTAAGACCTTTTCAAATATAGGGCAAAATGAACTCTTTATTACGATTTTGTTGTGTTCTGCTAGCCATTCCCGTACGTATTGCCGCCAATATTCTTTCATAGGCTTGAATACTGAGACATCTGCTGGCTGGATTAAATGTGTCGCATTTGGAGGCAATGCATAAAGTATTATCTGATTTTCATCACAAAAGTGACTAGGCGCTACAGATAAATGGGAGCGGTGACCATCCACTAAAAATAAAATGGGTTTCTGTATATTTTGTTTAGCCAACCATTCATTGAGACCATTGGCAACGAACTCAAAAAATACATCAGAGCGCATCCAACCCGACTCAGATTTTCCCAAAATCCAGTCTTCAGACATATTGTCTACAACTGCTTTCGGAGGCCGTACGTAAGGAAACACGACTACAGGAGGAGATATTCTGCCATCAGCTGTGATTGTCATTAGAACTGTTAAATTATCTTTCTCGTTTCCTTTTTTTACGTTATAAATATTATTCCCTTTTAATCCTAAAATTTTCCCAGAATTTGGACCGACTGAAGCCTGAGTCGTCAGCATTTCCAATTTGACTTGGATCTTTCAATAAATCAGCACAGCCAGATTCTTCTAGCTATGCTTCTTACTTGTGAAACCAATATATACTCCTTGGTTATTTTAGCTCTTGAAGAATCAAGTGATTCTGCTGACCTCATTACTAACGCGGCATGTCTTTTAAGGAAGCCAGAAAACCATTTCTGGCCGGGTGGTACCATTTCTGGCCGGGTGGTCCATTTTTAAATGGAGTTTTTAAATTGCCGTCTTCAACAATTTTTTGGACTGCCAATAACAATTCCTGTTTTTCAAGGAAAATCCATATTTAGCTAACGTCGTGACCCGAGTAACAATTTTTCATTGATTGTTGTTGCCCTTACTTGGTAAAACTGGTCCATACTATATGCAGACTTGGAGACCACTTCTCTGGCTTCACTGTTGGTTTTCGTTTTTGTAGGTGAAGCACGTAGCTAGCGCGTAAGCTAACTGGAGCAAGTGGCCCTTATGAATTCTGGATGTTCTAGGGTGTTCTTCAACGTTTCTGTGACTAGTTTCGCTGCTTGACAGCATTCTCAGACAGATAAAAATTGAATTAGTACGAAATCATGACAACTACAAATAATGATCTGTTGCTATGTTATGATATGATGTTTTGATCAAAAAATTTATCAAATTGCAAATAAAATGAAACACAGATGATGAGGCTTTCACAATGTCTACGTGATGTATGTCAATATTTAACATAAAAAGAGAACCAGCCTATAATAACTATGATAACAGTTACAATAACAGTTACAATAATAAAATAACTAAAAGGAGTCTCTATGCAACGAAATTATTGACATACATCAACTCATCTTATTACAACTTTTTTGAAAGAATAGTTAAATTTATTTTTTTTGACTTATTTAATTAGAAAGAAGAATATCCAAGAAAGGGGAATTCATTAAATCAGTTTGCTCATTTAAAACAAGGTAGCTATTGTCGTGTGTGTGCTTTTTGACTTCTAAAGCTTCAAAAAAGTCCAGTTTACGTTTGTCATAAAAATGTAGTGGTTGTATGCGGTTATTTACTGTAGGTCTATGTTCGGTATCAATAAAATGTTTTCCAAATGTATATTTGTCAGCGTGGTTATTTCTAAATGCAGAAATATGTTCTTTGTATCGGGTGTTAAAATTTCTAGAAGTTTGACCTATCTGGATTGCGTTACAATGTGTACAAGCTAAATTTATAAACTCCAGCTTTTGTCAGGAAACAAGATTTTTCTTTAGCGTTAAATAGTAAATCACGCGTCGTGTTGTAAGATTTAAAAGCTACCTTTGTATTTGTACAGGTATTTAAAATTTTTGAAATGTTTTCTGAAATGGTTCCAAAATAGTTATCGAAACGTATATGTTGTCTTCTTTGTCTCTAATATTTGGATAAATTAAATTAATCGCTAATTTGTATTCTTTTCTCTCGATCATTTTATGTATTATTTTAACAGAATAGCCATTATTAAATGCTGTTTGCTTAATTATTGAAATTTCTTTTTCAAAATTGTTTTCTGACATAGGTATTGAAAATGCACGATGTATCATAGAATGGTAGGCTGACAGCTTTTGTGAAAAAGGGTGACATGAATCGTATGGTATGGTTGTGTCAGTGTAAGTTGGTTTCCTATATATTGAAAAGTCAAATGAATTATTTTCTAACTTTCTAATTGTTAAGTCTAAAAAATTTATACAACTGTTAGCTTCTTCTAAAATAAACTTAATATTTGTGTGAAAGTTATTAATAAAATTCAAAAATTCATTCAATTCTGTATGACTACCTTGAAAACATCCTAAAATATAATCTACGTATCTGTACCAAAAGACAATATTATGCGAAAGTTCTGATGTTAAAATTTGGTTTTCTAAGTTTTCCATAAATATGTCGGCTAATAAAGGTGACAAGGGACCATCCATAGGTAGGCCTTCATTTTGCATATAAATTTTATTATTAAATTTAAAATAGTTTTGTTTTATACATTCGTTTAAAAGATTCATTATTTCTTGTCCTTTTATGACATTTACGTTCTTTTCTATTAAAACGTTTTCTAATAGAGGTAAACATTCCTTAGGGGGTATCTTAGAATACATGCTACAAACATCAAACGAGACTAATTTACTATTTGTGGGAATAATTAAGTTATTTAATTTTTGTGTAAGTTCATAAGAATTCTTAACTGAATATTTTGGAAAGTAATTGTATTCTCTAATAAGTCAAACCAGTTTGCTCGCTATCTTATGATTAGGTATATTAACATAGCTAACTACTGGCCTCAGGTATATTTGGCTTATGAATTTTCAGGTAGCCATACATTTTTGGTGGTTGCGGGCTTTTATATAAAAGATATTTTTTCTTGTTGACTAAACAGAGACACATTTTTAAGTTCATTTTTTAGTTTTGTCTAAAATGCGTTTGTTGGGTCTCTCCTAATTTCTGTTACATTTTCTGCAGTAATAAATACATTAATTTTAGTGTTATATCCGTCCCTACTTATAGATACAGTTGTACTTCCTTTATCAGCTTTAGTAAAAACTAGATCATTGTCTAATATTTTATGTTGAACAGATTTTAAAATTTGAGTTTCGTTAATTTGACGTTTGTCATATTTTGAAGTTAAATTTCTTAAAAATTCACATTTTTAATCTTTCATATTGCCTTATAGACCTGGAAGCAATTTCGGATTCAGAAGCTAATATCTCTTTAATTTTGTTTGTAAATTTAAATTTTGGGCAGTATTTATATCCTTTATTTAGAAAAGAAATTTCTTCAGTTGTAAAAATTGTATCGCTTAGGTTTTCAAATCTTTTGTAGAACTTATGTGTGTGTGGGGGAGGTCTTTCTCGATTATGTAAATGTTGTGTGCTTTCTAGGTTTCTAATTTTGTTTGTCTGTGTTAAGCGTTTTTTAAAATTTCAATTCACTAACTATAATATGTGTTTGGTCATGTAATATATTAAATTCTACTGGATGTAAGTTATAAGTAAGTTCGGAATGTATTACCTTAATATAAAAAAGCAAACTATCACAAATTGAAAACCATTTCTTGGATTCTTCTTTCAGCCAGATGAAACTGGCTTTTCTAATAGCAATTTTTGATTGATTTGATGTTGCAGTAGTTGTTATGATTACGTACTTCTGGAGACCTTCTTTCTTATGCACTGTAACAATTTTTGCTTCGTTATGGGCACTTAATACAGGATCAGGTCCCTCGCGACATTTCATGTCCGTTTTCGTGCGACCCTCATACTGTCGGCAAACTTCCCGCAATTTTTGATTGTTGCGGACTGCTTCGCAAGCGACAATTAAATTATTTTCAGAGTAAGCAGCTCTTCGTCCCCTTGGATTTGGATTCATTTCAATGTTCGTATTATTAACTAACAAAAAAACCTAAATCAGTGCGAGAAGTGAGCTAAAAAGTTATATGGACGGATACTGGAGCCAATATCAAAACCTAAAATACCCAGTGGTGGGACACAAAATGTATGTGATTATTTCCACAGTATAGCACAGAAGAGTGTCCGTCCACTGGCTAACGTAATTCAGAATAATAATTTGATTTAAAGATAAAAAGAAAAAGCAATAATGATGTTTGTGAAAATGGACAGAGAAACATACTTCCACGGCCAGAGACGTCAGTGACCGGACACCTGTCCGACTACTAGAGATTTGGTAAAACTTCAATTCCAGTATCCGACCATCGCATTTTTTAATGTAAATGAGCAAATTCTCGGTGATTTTAAGTATTATTCCCATCTTTAGACCATGTTCAATGCATATAGAGATAAAATTGAAGCTTTAAGTGAGAACTAACTATATTAACTTACCAAATAGATTGCACCTCAGCTGTTTTTTTAACAATACCACAGACCTTGCAACAGTCGACTTTTCAACGTATTTACAAGGTAAAAAAGAACAGAAAAGGCCATACTCCACACAAACAAACATTACAAAAGTGGCTGTGTCAGAAACAAAGTTCCTGGTAGATCAGCATGTATCACATGACACAATCAGTTACAACATTCCAAACAGTCTTACAAGCAAAGTCTAAATAGAAACTAAAATCAACGCTAACATGCTCTACAACAGTTACATTTATAAAACCAAAGCTAAAAGTTGGGAGGTTAAAAACATCAAAATGTCCAAAGCTTGATCGAGGCACCTCCAAGCAGCAAAAACAACAATGCAAAAGCAATAAAAACAGCAAAAACGGTTCAAACCCAAGTAAGTTAAGTTTAAAAGTGCACTAACACACTACAATCTAAGGCCTTTAAACAAACAGCTAGAGAAGCTGCCAAGGCAGGCTGCACAATCACAGCAGAACTTTCAGAGAAAACACTGAGTTCAACCTATGATACCTATAAAGAATAAAACCAAAATGGCTAAACATACTTACGTTCTGTTTTTTATAACAGTAACTGAACTTTACAAGAAATCTATCATAGTGGCTACTTTCATAGACTTTCCTTCTCCTCAAGGACGAACTGCTCAGTTCCAAAAGTGGATGGGTGAAGGATTTTAACATTGTTTTCTCTATCAAAGACATGACAAGTCTCTCTGAGGTGGCAACCAAAATCTGAAGTGACGTTATCAGCATTGTTTCTGCTCCCGAGATGTTCGGAAATTCTTGTGTTTAGAGCTCTCCCAGTTCTACGAATGTCAACCGTGTTGCAATCAGGGTCTCCACAGCTAAGGCAATAAACTCCTGACTCCTTGGGGGGGGGGGGTTGGTTGTTTTATTTATTGTGAACTAACATTTTGTACAGGGTGTTCTTAGATTTGTAAGCGAATTTTACATTGTCTCTTTTGTAATGGCACTAGTAATGGGTCCACAATATGTCAACGGAAAGTAGCAAGTGTTGTCAGCTTCAGATACTGAGGTGACTGAACTGTCTTCTCTTAGAATTTGGCGACTTTGTTTCCTGATCAGTTTATCGACAATGCTGAGGTTAATCGTTGTTAGTGGCTAATTGCTTGATAATATTTAGCTCATTATCAAACTTTATTTGTGAGATAGGGATTCTAAAAAGCCTGTCTATCAAAAACCTCAAGGACGCCAGTTTATGAGAGATGTGATGTCATGATCTGAATGGAATTAAGTGGTCTGTTTGGTTTTCTGTAAATTTCAAACTCAATGTTGTTGATGGATCTCGTCAATTTCAGGTCCAGAAAGCTAATCGAACCATTTTCTTCCAACTCCATAGTAAAGTTAATGTTGACATGTAAGCTGTTTAGCCAAGTCAAGATATGATGTAGTTGCTCTGTGGGTATGCATATTGTCCGCAGTGTAGGGGATATGCTTCCAGTACACGGACCCTAATGTGCCAGTCGAGCAGTTTTTCCACTGTTTTTAGCAAGAAGGACATGAGACTTGTTGTCATCAGCGACTTTGCCTGGTTTGTTGGACGCCCAGGTTTAGGAATGAATACAACCCTGGCCAGTCTCCATGCCCTCGAAATGTACCTCAGAGCCATACTGGTCCTCGTAATGAGGGTAAGCGCCGCCGCCAGTATATCTATATCCTGTTGGAGCATGATGGGCATTATTCCATCAAATCTAGGGGATTTGTATGGCTTAAAGCTTTTATGGTCCATCTGATTTTGCTCCAAATAATCACCTCTTTAGCGACTGTCCAGTCTACTCTAGATGCCCGCCTCTAAGGCGCCTCTATTTCTGAGTGTTCTCAGCCCGGAAGTGATTGGTTTATTATGTTACAGTAGTTAGTCATAGTTTAAGATGAATGTTAGGCCGTTTTGTCTTACAAAAGTTTTTAAACTCATTCTAGTGGAATCCTTGCCTTTCTTTTTCTATTTCTTGGGATTGGGCGTTGTAGCGATAGGCTTACAGAAAATGGCTTTTTATCTCGTCGCTTGGTGTTGGTGGATCAATGTGTCATCTATGTTTCTTTTTTGACTTGTTTGAGGCCGTTCAACTTCCATTTGCTCTTTATTTACTTCCTTGACGTAACCTAGATGTAACTGTTTAGATTATGGTTGAATTGCGATGACTGTAGTTTGTAACAAAGGTGTGGCGCATGCTGCAGGTGTTGTAATATTTGCGTTTGACGTTGATATTGTAGACATATTTGTTTTAGGTGTGAGGTTGTGGCTACTGTTATCTGTAAATGTGCAATTTGCAGCTAAATGCCCTGTTGGTTTGCACCTATGGTATGCTAAGTTATCTCTGGATAGGAAGATTATGTAGGATGTGTTGTCATAATTAATGAGAAATGATTCTGGAATAGCTGCTTGTGTCGGGGTGATAAATATTTGCCTTCGGAAACCAAATATGTGGCTTAATTGAGGTAGCCATGAATAAATTTTCAGAAATGTCATTGGTGAGAGTAACTTGAGTCCCATGTTTTCTAATTCTTAAATAAGGACTTCTCAGGGGACAGTAGGACACACATTTGACAATACAAGCCTCTCTGATGGTGTGACATAATGACGAACTTGAATTATTTCATTATTTACTTTCAGTTTACCATCATGCTCGTTCATAAATTTTTCTACAAGTTTTTCTGACGTAAGATACACGCATATTCTATTACTTGAAATTTTGGATGTAAATATTATATTTGTTGGTTGTATTATGTTTGCCAATGGTATGAGATAATTTTCTAGTCTTGCTCCGTCTATTGCGGAAAATATAATTCCTTGATTTTTCGATGGATATTTTTGTTGTTAGTATCGTAGAATAGGTTTTGTTTGTAGGGGTTTTCATCTGGATCTCCTGTAGTCAGAAGCAGTTTCAGACATCTTAATAAATTTCAGGTACAATCCTGTCTATCTCGGACGATATCGTGAAGATAAACAGGTAAATTAATAACGTTCTCAAAGATAAGACGCCTGTTAATTGATGCAGTATAATATTCTAACTAATATATATATATATATATATATATATATATATATATATATATATATATATATATATATATATATATATATATATATATATATATATAACTGTATAGAATTATATTATACTCACACTGTACTGTAAACCTGATACACCACCAGTGGATTAATTAAGCGCAATATTTTAAATTATAACTCTGTAACGATTGATTACTTATTAACTGTTGGTTTAAAATACACCGTTCTGTACAAAATACAGGTGCGGCATCCAGCAAATCGTTATAATAGTGAACAGATTTATTTATTATTTATTAAATACTGCATCGCAACCGCTCAAAGCATTTAAGCGCGAGAAGATACAGTCTAAAAAAAATAATACATAAAATTCATGATACAGATACACTTAAAGATAAATGAACACAAAAAGAACACATATCAAAATCAAAACAACAACAGTAAGAAAACAAAAAAATATCCTATACGGTGCCGGATTTTTTTTTACATATACCTAATTCATGATACAGATGGAACTAAAAATAAATCATCACAACAAAACATATCAAAATGAAAAGAACAATAATAAAAAATTCTGGACGCAGCGAGTTCGTTTTGGCGAATTTTCATTAAATGTTCCAAATTTGAATAACTCAATTTGCCATAAACACAGAAAGTTGAATTTCGGTACATAGTAAGTGTGGAAACTTATTGTTCCGTCGTTGACTTCGTTTCAGATGGATGACGCGGTTATAATTAAAAACTGATTTATTTAAACTGACAATACACTGTAAACATAAACGTATACCCTAAATTGTAGATAAATATGAAACGTTATACTATATACTATCAGTGGCGGCTCGTGGTCGAATACGAAGGGGTTCATAAAATTAAGGCCATGTAATATCAGAACATGAAGTGCTGTTCATTGTTGTAAATGCGCCGCAGACGAAATTTTTTAATATTTTCAAGGTCACGCGTTTTCCTGGTACTTCAGAATTACAACGAATAAAAACTTTAGAAGAAACACTCAAATACTCATAGCACTTAATAACACAATAAATAAAAAACTTACGTTTACTTATACAGGAAATCCATTCGTCTATGCTTTGAATTAGCAAACACATAAATGACACGATTGTTGAAGTCTGGAATTGATGCAATTAATTCTTTTTCCATACTTAACATGGATAATGAATTTATTCTTTCTTGTACCACGGTGTTCCTCAGAAAAATCTTCACTCTTTTAAGAGTTAAAAAACAACGCTCACTTTAAACTGTTGTCATAGGAATCGTACAAATAAGTTTTAACAATAAAACACTTTCACTAAAACAGTCAAGTAAGTTTCGGTCTTTAAATAATTGTAGAATAACTAAGTAACTCGCGGACCCTCGAAAATATTCTCTACTGTATGTAACTAAGAGTTAACTTTTCAATTTAGCTTTGTCGAAAAAGTCATATGTTTTTTGTTACACTATCAAACTCTACAGTGGGGAAGTTGTTTTCATATTCACGGAATTTATCAGGAAAAAAAGTTTGGATGCTAAAAGATGGCCGTTAAATTCAAAACGGTCCTTGGCCTGATTAATTAACACATCACATACTTCCTTCGATTCGGCAGAAAATGACAAGTCATTCGGTCTACGCTTATTTGGTGGTGAACTTGGACAATCGGATGTACGGATTTTTGTGATCGCTTTTGCAAAATTATTCACAAAGCTATTGATTTTGATAGCATCCAGAGATCGAGACTAAAATTTCACAGTGAGGCATGATTTTACCAAAAAAAGTAAGCCAATATTTAAAATAGTCATTGTTTAAATAGCCCAATAACATTTCAGCTTCGTTATATGTATTATAATCATTTCCTGCAGAGTCTAAATTACATTCCAGGCACTCCTTTAAAGGTTATGCATTTTCGTAAACATTTCTTACCGTTCGAGTGTTATAATTCCATCTTGTCGGCGGCGCTGCTGGAATTCGCTTTTTCACAATAGTCTGTAATACCTCCGATCGCTTTGGGGATCGTGAAAAGAAGGTAGAATATGCATGTAAATTTGCGAAAAAATTAGAGATATTTCTATTGACACGCTTTTTTGTAAAATTAAATTAAACTGATGGGCATAGCAGTGTATAAAATACGCATATGGATAGTCATTTTTTTATAATACTTTGCACGCCCCCCACTTTCCCTGGCATAACGGCTGCTTCGTCATAACTTTGACCTACTAACTG
Source organism: Tillus elongatus (assembly GCA_964006375.1). Classification (NCBI taxonomy): domain Eukaryota; kingdom Metazoa; phylum Arthropoda; class Insecta; order Coleoptera; family Cleridae; genus Tillus; species Tillus elongatus. The sequence goes on from OZ023270.1 coordinate 31,722,124, forward strand.
ATTAGGCGAAATATTAAGCTCAGTTAATTCTTTTTTTATTTCAATCGCAATGTCTTTGGCACTATATGACGCAGGATTTAGAAATTTCCAAAATCGCTCATGTATGTGATCGTTTCGTTTATATCTCAAATTTAACACAAGTTGCTGATGGGTAGAAACATCCGTCGTTTCATCAGCTTGGATGGCTACAATGCGAGTCTTTAAAATTGTTTTTTTTTAATTTTTATTTCTTCCTGATAAACTACAAGCATAGTATCTAGTAAATCATTCTGAACCGATTTTGAAGTTCCTTTAAAAACATTAGTCCCTTCCAAATGATGTTTCATTGCCACATCTATTTCGGCCACAAAATCGATGAGCCCCCTGTATATACCCCGATTTAAACTGCCCGAGGATTCGTCGTGCCCACGTAAGGCGAGTTCAAAAGCACCACAAAATTTTATACAGTCAATAAGTCGTGATAATACATACCGGTTTTTTGATAGTTGTTCATTAAAGTTTTTAATCTACTTTTGATATGCAGAATCCAAAAACTGTCGAATGTCCACATTACCAATATCGGAGAGATTTATTTCATTCTTCATATGAATTGGGTAAGATGCATGCTTTTTTATTTTTGCCGACAAATGTGACAAATCCGTAACCCCTGTTTTTGTCCACTCAACACTTACATTAGGATCACCGGCGAAAATCAGGCACGGAAAGCAAAATAATACGTTTAGTTTCTTACACCCGCAGAACCACGAAGTGTTTTTATATTGTTCTACTTTAAACACACGTTTAAACTTTTTATTTTTTAAGGTACACTCTTGTGCCAGCTGTAGTTCTGGGCGAGGTGGGCCCTTTTTCTTTATTCCAAAACGATTTTAAAAATTATTCGAATTTTCTTTAATATATTCCACCGAATACGACTTCATTGTTTACATATTTTAATTAACGCGTAACAGGAGACAAGACGCGACGGGCGAAAGCAGGCGATTGTCGGGTACCCACGCCGCCGTAGCGCGTCTTTTCCTCATTCTCGTGCACTGCACCTAAACGCGGTAAGATGTGTGTATTATATCTTCTGTTTCACGCGTCCGACTGCTCTCTTTTTAACACATGGAGTACCGCTCTCGCGATATGTTCAGGATCCAACTTGAACCGAACAAGTTAGTAAAGTCGTCAGCGACAAGACAGCAATTTAAATATTTTCTATGGCTTACGGGTTGGTGTTTTGTATGTAACTATGTAGGTAATGGTAAAAAAGTATATTATACAATAATTATCAATTATATTATAAATATTGAAAGGATAAAATTGTATGGTGTAGGTAGTTCAATTTTTAAGGGGGTTCACTGCACAAATGCACCTACAGTAAAACCGCCACCGCATACTATAATAGGGTCTTTTTATTGTGTCGTTAATAGGGTAGCTTCTCGCGCCCCGCACTCTGTCTCTGATCGCGGTTGAACTTCAACTTCTTCCTTTTTTGAACTTGTTCGCTGCCCTCGAGGCCCTGCGCAGCCACTTGATGATCTCAACACATCCGTGTTACCAATATTGCAGTTCATCGGATCTTGGATCGCAATGATATCGCTATTTTTAACATCCTGGGGGAGGGGGGGTATTCGACTTCCAATGGGCAAAGAAGTTTAATCTGACGTTTCAATACAGTTCCTTTTGCCAAACGAACATTGCATGAACGCACACGTCCATCACGACCAACGTAAACTTGTTTCACTATGGCCATTTTCCATGCTTGTTGTGGTAGGTTTTGGTCACAAACCAACACGACGTCTCCAACGTTCACTGGGATACTGCGCACACGTTTTCTTTGGTGAAAACTGCGCAGCTGCTGAAGATAGTCGCTGGTACACTTTTTCCAAAACTTTCGCGTTACATTTAGTCTCTGCTTCCAGCAAGTAAGCATTTCGGTTTTTGTCACGTTTCTAGTTTCTAAGTCCAGGGATAGTCCGCACTTACCCGTTAAAAAATGTGAGGGGGTTAGGGCTGGCAAATTGTCTACATCCTCGTCAAGATACGTTAACGGGCGTGAGTTGACGCATGTTTCCACTTCACACAAAATAGTTTGTGTGAAGTGGAACTGGAACTTTGACGAACTACAGACTATTCTGTAGTTCGTCAAAGTTCACCATAGCCTTTCCGAAGCTATATTTTAGTCCGTTTTTTACCGTTTGCACTAGTCTCTTCCACCAGCCTCCCACCAAGCGGCCCCTTCTACTATAAGCTCCCACTTTATTCGGTGGTCGAGAACCAACGTCTTTCCTTCATTAATTTCTCGGGCTTTTGACAGCTCGGAGAGTTCATAAGCTGCGCGTTTAAAAGACCGGGCAATGTCACTGTACACCGTCGTCGGAACACTCAGTTTTTATACCATTGGGTAATAGCTCATCCCAATTTACACCTAGCATCCATGTTCGTTGCAAGAGAAGCTTAATTCTGATTACGAAAGGTCCAAAAAATCCAAGAGGGTCAAATATTCTAGACATTGTCTGCAGTATGGTTTTTTTCGTTGGGTTTTGCAAATCTTGACCTTCCAATACTGAGCTCAAGTCCATCTTCAATCCGTCGGTTAGTACACCCCAAATCACTCCCAGAACCTTGACAGCGTCGTTTTTTCCCTTCACATACTTTCGAACCTGCGGGTCGTTACAGGTCCATTGAGTAGCTTTATATTTGCTTCGGTCAAAATCTGGTTGGAGTCTTAAAAAATTTGCATAGCTTCCTTGCCAGAGTTCACTGCTTTTACTAGGTCGTCGACGTAGAACGAGCGAGATAAAGTTGAACTGGTGTATTTTCTTTCTAGAGGTTGCTGTTGATGCTTTCGTAGTGTGGCTAGTTTTATTTACAGCTAGGCAGTCCATAGTAGGCATCGCTTTGCCAAGAATTAAAGTTTTCAAATAAATAAATTTTGCATTGTCGTCCAGCGTTGAATTGTCATGAACGACGGCCTTGAATTGTTCCCAGAATTGCGGCCAGCTCTTGATATCACCATAAAATTTACACAAATCAAGATAAGGTAATTTCACCGACATTTTTTTGCATATTATCCCTCCTTGCTCGTCTTGATCCTGCCCTGGGTTACCGTGGATGGTAATGTTCTCTGGAGCTGTTACCGTTCTTTGTTGCGTTGAGGTAGCTGACTGTTTCTGAACATTTTCACTCACTTTCTTTATTTCAAAGTCATTATTTATTTTACGCTCTTAACAAAGTAATGACTGCTACTGCACTGTGCTCGTAATCATGGAGTCGTTCAAATTTTTTTTCGAGGCATTCTTGTGTAGGTGTTACAAGTGCTTTTATCGATTTTTCCGTTACATCGCGTAATTCCGTTTTACAGTTTTTTAGTTTATTTACACACACGTTTGGTCCATTGGCACTTACGTTTTCGTTATTTAACAGGGTTCCCACTCGTCTGGAAAACCGGAAAAAGTATGGGAATTTGTAGAAGAAAACATTTTGTCAGGAAAATCAGGGAAAACATGGCAAAAATTGAGAAAATTGACTAAAAGTCAGAGAATTTTTGTCCCTGACAGGGAAAAATTATTTGTTATCGTTTTATGATAAATAATTGAAACAATGTGCTTACTTTTTCTGAAATTCTAAACCATTCATTTAATTATTTATTTTTAAATATATTTTTTTAAATTTTGCGCTCATTGGTCGCGTTGTATTTGAAATGGGGAAGTGTGTTTTCCGTTATGACACGAAGACCTACTGTATTCTGTACTAGTGTGTTACACAGGTTGGGGGTAAATTGTAGAAGATCAAAGTCAGGGAAATATATTTTGGTATGTCAGGAAAATCAGGGAAAAGTCAAGGAAATTTATATACTATTTTTAGTGAAAACCCTGTTTAATGTTTTGTTGACGTTATTAATTTGTTTCGTTAACCTTTAACTACCCGCGCCCTGAAGTTTCACGTAACTACCCGCGCGGTGTATTTTGTACACCACACCTATCACTGTGAAATTGAGTACATATCTTATTGTATTGGGACAAGAAAATACACGGTCTTGATGAATTATGGTATTTATTAGAAATTTAACGATAAATGAACATAATAATTAATAATAAACAAAGAGAAACTGATGAAATAAACTTTATATTTTTATTCGCTTCGTTCACCATTCTTGCACGAATCGCATGTAACAACAGTGGTCATATGTTGTTTGCATACTGATTTATTGCAACTATCGCAGATAATTGTAACTCGATTCTTTTTTCTACCGCAGATGAAACATCTCGCCCGTATTTTTGCAGGTGGTTCCTCTTCAGTCCCTTCTTTTGGTGTCTTGTATTTTGTCAGGAAACATTTGATGTCACTTGGCAATGACTCCATACTAGCACGTTCAGAAAGATGTGGCTTCATCAAATCTAAAGAGAGTATTTTCAAAAATTCCCTTCTGTGCTTGTAAGGTGTATCGACAGGAGTAGCATTATAAAGCAGTTGACTATTGATTCCCGCTATGTTTATCAGTTGAAAAAATATAGTCAATGGCCATCTCCTTGTTCTTCTAGATAAGGATATGTGCTACACATTTTATCGGCAGTGTCAACTCCGCCTTTGGTGGCGTTGTATTGTAATATTATACCAAGTTTAGTCGACACTGGATCTATAGCTCCATGCTCGTGCATCGTCGAAAGTAATACTACAGATTTATTTATTTTTGGTACATAAGAGACTAATGTAAAAAAAATTTGAAATCCGAACAGTGAAGATTTCACAGGTCTGCTTTTATGAGGCAAAAATTCTGCCGGTATTTCCCGTTTTTTTTTTCAAGGTTCCAATCATTGTAATTTTATTTTCTAATAATTATTTCGCTAGCGGAGAGCTTGAGTACCAGTTATGGAATGTCAAATTTCTCTTACTACCTTTTACTTCCTCGAGCAAGCAGTGAACAATCGCACTAGGTGTATTCGACATGCTACAGGGCCCATTCGGTTGTTTTCCACAATAGACTTCAAAATTCGATACATAAAATATTTTTGCATCACACATTACAAAAGCTTTTAATCCATACTTCGCAGGTTTGCTTGGTAAATATTGTACAGAAGCACAGCGTCATCGAAAAGGTATTAACATTTGATCAATGGTTATGAATTCGCCTGCAGAATAGTTGTTTTTGAAATTCTTTACGAATTCATCTATGATCCACCTTATTGCAGCGAACTTATCTAATTACAGAAAGCAAAAATAAAAATCTATTCTTGCCCCTGCATGCTTGAAAAATTTCAGAACCCGTACCATCTTTGGTCCATATTTCCAAAAAATGGGTATGATTTTGTTTCTTGTATCTTGATAATAACAACAAACCTATAAATGCTAGCATTTCTATTTTTGTTACATCTCTCGCGCCACGTTCTCTCATATATTTGGATCTAACTTTTGCAATATGTATATTTGTTCATTCAGTTATATGTTCAATAATTTCATGTTAAGGTGTGTGTGTGTGTGTGTGTGTGTGTGTGTGTGTGTGTGTGTGTGCGTGAGCGCGTGTGTGTGTGTGCGCGCATGCTTGCGCGCGTGTGCGTGTGTGTTGTATTTTTTCATGGCTGCGGTCGTCAGACCATTTGCACATTTTTAATGTTAAGGTGAGAGTTACAAGTTTTTTTAAAGTAAACATAAGAAAAGCGATCTTTTAATAATTTATAATAAAGCCGCGGCCTTTTTTGAGAAATTCGTTCAGTAACTTTGTGTCCCCTTCTGTTGGCAGACATATTATTTTTCTTCTTTTTTTCTGTGTTTGGTTTTCTTCCACCGTCTTGTTGACTTCTGTTTCCAAGTCCTGCGTTAGCAGTTTGACAAAGTTTTCTACTTACTCTTTTTTTTTCATTATGTTCTTGTTTAATAAGTTCGATAATTAAAAAGGCCGCGCATTTTTTTAAAAGGGTTCCAGCAGCAAACGCCGGGGCTGGGGTATTATAAGTTTGTTCAACATTGTCAAACCTGGCAACTTTATTTATTGCTTTTATGACATCGTCGAAATATTTCGGCGAAAATAAACTTCCAAAGTCCGTAATATTGCTATTTAATGATTTTACTTCGATCAATATTCTGCCAATAAGTCTGAGTTTACTCCTAATCATTTTGTAGTGATGCCTTTTCTAGACATCTTATTCGCATACATACATGATAGTTTGCAATATTTTATTATATTTGTTATTCTGTCATCATTAAGAACAGGCAGAATGTCATGTTTAACTGTATTATTTGCCACTGTATGACAAAACCCTCTAATCCTTCGACTTCGTTTTATTAGATCTCATTGACGATCTTTGTATGTTTGGGGATGATATCGAATATTATGCTTTCTTAAACTATCTCTCGAATAAAAACCATGACATTCGGGACAAGGAATTTTCTTAGAAACTGAATTTTTGGTACCCCTACGAACAGGTATTACTTCTTGCCGATTTGATAAGGAAAACTTAAAATTGCCTTCCTTTCGTATATTGTCAATAAGCTGTTTCCTGTAAGGGTTCCCTTTTGCTATTATTGTAAATTCCCTTACTTTGAAAAAATTTCCTCAAATGAGCGCTAATTAAGCCCCCCAGAACACATATCCGGGGTCAGTTTCAATTTTTATATGTTATATATATATATATATATATATATATATATATATATATATATATATATATATATATATATATATATATATATATATATATATATACAGGGTGGGCCAAACTCGATGGCCTATTAGAAGTATTTAGAGCATCAAAAGTGATAGAGATCTGCAATTTGGGTTATTTTTGTAAGTGGTCGCGATCTTTGTTTCGAAAATATTTTTAACAATGCAGTGTTGCCACATCTACCCTAAATAGATACTAACTTTGTTTTTTCAAATGAAATACCCTATATATTATGACATTTTCGGGTCCCCCGGAACATTTACAAAGTTTTTTATACAAGTTATTTCTCACCTATCTAGAGCCGTTATGGAGATAAAAAATAATATTTAGGAAATTTGGCAAGTGGTTTATATTTATTACTAATAATTACCTTCTTCTTACGCATGTTATTTTAATTGGCGGTTCCTCGTTTGCATAATACAGGTTAGCTGGCTTTCGAATTTGATTACGTCATCTCAGGTTAGTTCGCTACTTGTTCGGGTTAAATACGAAGTCAGGTGGCGGAGATATTCGGGTCTGGTCAGTGGCTCCGCCACCCTGTGCTCGGGTTAGCTCGGGGGCGGTCGGGTCTGGTCAGTTCCGCCACTCCGCCCCCTGGGTGGCGGGTGGCGGTTCCAGAAGGAACCGTCTATACCTACTGCTGTACCTAAATAGATATCTCATTTCTATAAGATACAGTCGACATATTTCATATAAAACTTTAAGTAAGATAATAAAAATGTGCTTGATTGAAAAATAGATGAAAAAAAAACATTGACTCAAAAATACTCAACTGGCTATAAGTAAACTATAAAATGCATAGTATAACATTTTGCTTCAAGTAAGTGCTGAAACTTCGGCCGCCTTACTGCAAGCAAAGTTCTAAGCGTCTTCTATAGGACCCTTGCAAACACTCGCGAATTCTCCCGCGCATATCTTGCAGTTGTTGCTGGGGCCTTCTTAAGTTTGCCTTCTACATAACTCCAAAGAAAATTCTCCATTAACTTAATGTCGGAAGATCTTGGTAGCCACGGAGTTTGTTGGTCTCATGTGCTAACCAACCTGTTTTCCAAACGAACAAAATATTTCACCTACTACGCAATTGTGTGGAGCGCCACCCTGCGAAATCCCCATTCCTTGTGTTATTAGTGAATTTTCTGAGAAAAAAGCACTAAGGGGGAGATTAAAAATTTTGAATTTTGAAACAATTCCTTCGAATTTGTTCGAACTAGGCCCCCTAGAACCCATATCCGGGGTCAGTTTCATTATATATATATATATATATATATATATATATATATATATATATATATATATATATATATATATATATATATATATATATGTAGAGAGACCTTACTAAGTACCAAAATTCAACTTTCTAAGTTAATAGCAAATTGAGTTATTCAAATTTGAAGCATTTAATAGAAATGCATAACCATAACGCACTTGCTGCGTCCCGAGTTTTTTATTTCATAATATACAGACTGTTCTAAAGAAATGAAAATAGTCGCATTATTGCAACTATAAGAAATATGATTCATGAGCTTAACTAACAACAGTGGTATGATTTACAAATACGACTTAATAATAATATACATTCAGTTGACAATTCAGCAGCAGTCACATTTTCAAATGCACCTCGGTTTATTAGGCTTTCAGGGTATTTGCCAGCATAGTAGTAACAAATTAAATTAAAAGGTTGGAAAACCCAGAAGTAACGCACTTAACATGTATGGTACCCTTCTACTTTTAGTCATGAGATCCCGACTTTTGATTTTTGAAAAAAATTTTGCAAATGAGCGCGAACTAGGACCCCTAGAATCCATATCTGGGGTCAGTTTCAATTTCAATATGTGTATGTATGTATATATATATATATATATATATATATATATATATATATATATATATATATATATATATATATATATATATATATATATATATATATATATGTATCACACTGTTAACTCAAAAGATAATGGGCCGATGTTGATAAAATTTGGCATGTACGTTTATTTTGTGAATGGGTTGGATAAGTTCGTTAGTTAGGAAAATAGAACGAGGTTTTCCGGGAAAATTTTGAGTTTTTTTTTCGTAAAAAAGATTTTATCTCAAAGAATAATCGGCCGATTTTGATAAAATGTGGCATGTAACATCCTTTTGTAAATGGCCTTGAGAAGTTTGTTAGTCAGGGAAATCTGACGAGGTTTTCCGAAAAAGTTTTCAATTAAAAATATTTTTATCTTAAAAAATAAAAAATCTATGATAACCAAATTTGGTAGGTAGGTTTACGATATAAAAAGTAAACTATACACCAAAATTAGATTTCTATCGTACAAGAAAAAAAAGTTATAATAAAATATTTTGTGCCAGATCATTTCTATGAAAATTCACAACCATAACGCACTTCCTGCGTCCAGCTTTTTTTTAACGATAATCCATTTCTTCACTCGACCGTTTAATAATATGCTGGGTGTAACATTTGAAATTATTGAGATGTTTTACTCTGAAGTTCTTTAAAATGAAACCATCATTATGATTTCCTGTATAATTGCTTGAAATTTCGACGCTATTAGATCTGACTGCAGTCTGCAGTTCAAGGGTAAAAGCTGCTAAATATGAAGAAAATTTTATAATTAGCATATTTTAATTTCTGAGGTTGCTCAGATTGACATTTTCCAAAGAAGTCGATTATTAACAAAACTAAGTTCAGACATATGGTACCCAGCAAACACATATTTGTTACATAGATGTATATGAAACATAACCCTGTTCTCTTAAATGTATCATGTTACGTATCATGTAACATACATGTAAGTTGCATGTAACATAAAATGTCACGCACAAGAAAATTTGTCAGATATGTATCAGATACATTTCCAGTAATGTAACTGAGCTAACACATATTTATAATATAGACATATAAGATACATATCATAGTATGTATCATGTACCATACATGTAAGTTGCATGTAACATAAAATGTCACGCACAAGAAAATTTAGGAGATACACACCAAATACATCTATAGCAAGGTAACACATCCAGCACATAGACATTTAAGATACATCTCCTGCTTTATTTAACAAGTATCAGATACATATTAGATACACCTCGATTAATGTATCATATATATGCTTTTGTGTGTGTATGTGTGCTTATATATATATATATATATATATATATATATATATATATATATATATATATATATATATATATATATATATATATATTAAAATAAAATAAATAATACCCAATACTTATTACAACACTTTATTTAGCTGAACTAGAAAGCAAAACAAAATTACTCCACAAAACAAATAAAATTATGTGAAAACCTAACAATATATGTCTGTAAATAATAAACAATATAAAATTATGTGAAAACTTAAAAATACATGCCTGTAAATAATAAACAAAATAAAAATATTACCCCCAAGAAAAAAAAAAACTTAAAATAAATTACTTCACAAAACAAATAAAATAAATTTATGTGAAAATTTAACAATATGTGTCTAATTAATAAACAAAATAAAAATATTATCCTCACGAAAAAAAAAACTACTACATTTGATTTAGTTGAATTTGAAAACAAAACAAAATTACTCCACAAAATAAATTAATTAAAACTATGTGAAAACTTAACAATACATGTCTGTAAATAATAAAGAAAATAAAAATATTATCCCTTAGGAAAAAAAAGGTAATAAATCAGTTATTCTGTTCTCGGCTATATCTGAGTTTACTCAGTCTGAACCATTCGCTACATACTTTTTCGAAAAAGCTTTCTTTTACCTCTGGGAAGTCTAACATTACAGCAACTGCAATAAAAATAACAGTTATTACACTTAAATCTAATATATATATATATATATATATATATATATATATATATATATATATATATATATATATATATATATATATATATATATATATAGTATACCTTTAATAGCTTTCATAATTTCTTTGTCGGCAAGTTTAAAATTCCCTTTTCGTCGCAGCCAACTACAGTTCATTCCAAACTGGTTGGAAAAAATCTTCTTTAATATTCGGGTTATGCAGTCCTTTGGATCTCTGCCACCAACACTTCTCAGAAATGCAACCTTAAAATAGTCACAAAAATGGGCTACATCTATTTTTAAAATGTAAAGTCAACTTACAGTAGTGTCTTCTTCATCATTTTTCATGAACTCTTCCAAAGCATAAAAACCCTCAACACTAGTAATTGGGATGTGGCTTTCGAACTGACTGTGAACAGGTGTGGATTTATCAATCATTTGAACTTCCTCTAAAGTCTGCAGCCTTCTGTTAATGCTTTGACAGTAAAGCTTAATGGTGGTGCAAGTAGTAAGTATTCTCGCTGAAATAAGTCAAATTAAAAAAAAAATATGAAATAAATTGTATTAATACCAATGTCAGAATTAGATACACTGCTAAAATCAGACTCCCACGTGATGGTGCTACAAGTGGGCGTTGAGCGACTTACACCTGAAATATAAATTTGACATTTACTTATCTTGCAGGCAGGGAAAGCAAACATACTGACACTAAAATGTGAATAAGTCATAAAATAAAATAAACTTTTAATAGACATAATACTTTTATTATTACAAATGGATGTGGCATCTGTCAACCAGCACAATTTTCCCTAATCTTTGTTAAGTTAAATTTTCCAGACAAGGTTAACTGGCCCTCAGAGAAATTGAATGCGGACCTGTCACTTTGCAGGCTGACAAGACACCTAGCAACGTCTGCCACGAGGGCTTCTAATAGACCACACAAATATCTAAACACAAGTAGGAGAATTGTTACATTATGGAGCTATTTGAAAATTAATTAATTACCTGCTGAACCTGCTTCACTAGCTTCGGCTGCCTTTGTACTGGTTATAGGACCTTTGATTCCTTTAATAAAAGCAAAAAAAAAAATAAGAGTAATTTATTACACAAAGTTTCAAACACATTATAAATGTTTACTCACAAACAGTTCACAGCAAGCCATGTTTGTTCTACTCTTAGTTAAATATTTTCCATATTAAAAATTTTGGGAAAAGTAATCATAACTTATGATCTTAAGGTAATGTTTATAATTCACAAATCTTGGTGGTAAATTACAAACTATTTTAAGGTAATTTAGTCTTGTTTTGATCTATAATCAATAAATTAAATTTATAAAACAATATGTATGTTTGCTTTCATAACCAGAAAGCAACATTTTCAGTTTTTTGAGGTTTTATTTATTCACACTAATTGATACTTCTTAGGAGTTGCTAGAACTGATACACATACAAATAATTAAAACTAAATGTTAAAATTGATAGTTACAGGAAATGAGACAAAAATAGTAATTGAAAGATGTAAGAAAAGTTTATTACTACTGTATACTAATTCCAATCATCCTCAAAATTATTTCATGGGGCAGAAAAAGCAATAACTCTCATTATTCAGTTGCAACTACTAAGTATTTTTCACTTTATTTCCCCTAAAATATTTACATCAGTTGAGACCAAAGAGAGTTATATGCAAAATATATGCTGGCAGAGGGCGCCACCTGTAAGACATGGCTTGCATTCAATTGGCTATAGTTTTATGTTTAAACCTCCTTTCACACTTCAAGTAATGATCTCCTTGTGGCAACCAACTGCATTTGTTAAGCAAAAATAATTAGGAAAGAATAATTAGAACTATGCTACAATGAACGAAGATGACACTTACGAAGTAAATCTTGATCCAAACAAGAAGCCGACTGTTGTGTTTCTTGTACGTTGACAGGACCTTTAATTATGGATACAATTAAATAATATTTATAATACAAGCAATGTTATTTCGAATGAAGCACACTTAACAATTATAATATATAATATAATTATAATATATAATATATATATAATATATATATATATATATATATATATATATATATATATATATATATATATATATATATATATTAAAAACCATAAAAATTACCTATCTTTCGTTTTTTTAGCTGTGGGGGTGGCGAGTCATCTGAAATTCAATTTAGGATAAATTAATATAATATATTAAGTGCTATTTTTTGCATGCTCCACTATGTTTACAGCTGATCAAACTTTCTAAAAATTAGACAATTTGTACAGTTATATCCCGATGTATTATTAGTCTGGCGATTAAACCCCTTTTCTAAGTTGCAATCATTGCTAATAAATTTATCACCTAGGAAATTTCACTTAATATTAGTTTTTTTTTTAAACAAGGTAAAATAACCAAATAAGCATTGCTTACTACATAAATGACAAAACCCAATTTAGCTTTTTTCTTTCTTAAAGCTCTTACAAAAAATATATTATCAGGTTTGTTTACTGTCTAAATGGTCACGCTCTAATATTTAGTACTTACATACATTATCAGCTGTAAATTAATAAATAATAGCGTACTAACAAATGATTGTGACATTTGTGAAACTATGCAAGAAAACAGAAGGAGCCTCTATTTTTGCATATTTACCTACTGACTCAGAATCACTGCTGCTCCCAAACTGTCGTATTTTTCTAAGTCTTTTGCCTCTGCCTCTGTTTTCGATTTCATCATCAGTTGTTGAGAATCCAAGTGCTTTTTTTCTAGCTGATTCTAACGAAGCTGTAAGGGGTATTACAATAAGTACAAAAATATATCTAGCTTAGCATAGGGCACTTACGACATAACGATTCTAATTCAATTTGAAACTTTTCCCAATCTTCAGAAGGAGCTACATTATTTAACATAAGACTTACAGGGTTTTTTGTTTTTGTAGGCCACCAACATTCACTGTGATCTTCTGTTAACCATGAAAGTGGAACTTCTGAGAACGATGAATCGCAAATAAACTTTACAACAGCATAATCCATGGTCTACAGGAAAATTTATGTATTAACAATTTATAATATAAATAATATTAGAGCTATCAAACGAAATAGGAAATATCCATTAATGATATCACAAATCAACAAATAAACCTGGAAATTCCTTTCTAAAATACACTTATTTAAAATCACAATCTGTAATAAACTGCTACAAAATGGAACACTTTTTATAAATGTTTTTATTATTCATCACAGACTGAATGTATTAATGGTATTACGATACACTTCAGTTCATTAGAAGGACACTTTATATGAAGACATTTTTTATAGACATCACTTAAGATGAATTCACAAGCAACAAATGCATCACAATCAAAAGTATAATATATATCTAAAACTGTAGAATCACACGGTGTGGAAAAAAAAGATGACTTCTTATTATAAGACTTCCCTTTGAACATTAATTCATTATTTCGCTGAACAATTTTAGTAACTTTTACAATACGTCCGTCTTTCAAAAGCAAACAGTTATCAGGTGGTTTAACGGATATACAATAGGAAACACATTTAATCCAGCAAATATTACTGTTGTGATCAAAGTGAAGCACAGGATAGGGTACTTTTTCACTGTTTTGATACAGACATTCTTCTTCAGTCAAGCGATTCACTATTTGCTCTAATGGCTTTCCTGAGGTACGAATCTTCTTTTTTAGTATATACATGAAATTTTCATACTTAAATGCACTAAACTGGTCTAAGGTACCAAATAAAAGAGCATCGTTACAGATATGGATTAGATTATGAACGTTATAACTAATGTATTGGGTACCATAATATTCAGAAAACTTTTTGACGAAGAAAACCAATAAACTTTTGGCATAGTCATTTAGTTCAATATAATGTTTATCACTACACAGAATCCTCGTAGCAATACTTAAGGACATAAAATGATTATATTTTTTTGTTGATAAAGCAGATTTTAAGATAACTGGACCTATATATAACAGAAACTGCCTGAATTCAGTTGCCTTCCATCGATCTACATCACTGAGAGCCCGGGGTTTACGAGCAAACTCTTTGGTAATGTACACTCCCATGTTTACACATTGAGAAGATCCTTTTTCTAATTTGTCGAGCTTCAGGCGAACATCCATTTTTCCTTTCACCCAAAGCTGCAGTAATTTTTTCATGACACCAAGGCAAATAAGGTGCATATTATCAAGTGGAAACTGGGAAACCATTCCAATATCAAGTTTATCAAAATCAGATGTTACTTTATGGTGTTCTGGTTGCAGTCTTCTACGAAAAGAATCATCTGTACGCAAAGCACAATTCAGGTCTGGAAAAGTAACTCTGTTCTCTACAAAATCACCTTCACACACACACTTGGAGCATCCAAAGTATCCAGTATGGCTTTTGATACCAGTCACAAACGATTTAGCAGGTGCATCACAAATAACTGCATTTATCTTTATTTGATAGTTGACACCCTTCATAGTAAATCCAGTTTTATTAACACACAGCATTTCAGATATAAATGGCTTTAAAAATTCATTTAAATTCGGAGGTTTTGTAGTGCCACAAAAAATTGCAATAGGAAAAGGATGGGTATAAATATCTGGATATACAATCGACCCCAATATAGGCCAAAACTGTTCTGTCGAACTGTGTGAAATAGGAAGTCCATCAATATTTAAATTAATTGCAATAAATTTCTCCTTTAAAATGAGTGAATCTCGTTTAACTGCATTTTGCACTCCAGAACACAATCCAAAATAATAAAATTTCCCACCTGTAATTTGTAATATGCGAGATGATGTAATTCTTGGCGTTTTTAAAAGAGTACGTGCATCAGTTGGCAAATCTGGAGATACATGATTTAACAACTTTAGAAGATCACTTAATGCACTTTGCGTTATGGTATGTTTTATTGCCCAGGTCCTTAGACTGTCCTTCAATTTAGTTTCATTAATACAGCTGTTAAAATTAGTTTCTTCAAAAGCAGGGTTTTCAACTTGTGCATTTAATTTTGTCTGTTCAATAGGGTTAAATTCATTCTGCCCTTCACAACTGTAAAGACAGTTTTCTGTCGTAATATCATCACAAAATTTACTACTTTCTGCAGGCGAGAAAATATTAACTTCTGATAAACCATCTACAGAGAAACCCTCATCTTCACAACATAGTTGTTGCTTTGTAACAACAGGCGAGAAAATATTAACTTCTGATAAATCATCTACCGTCAAACTTCCCTCACAATATAATTTTTGCTTTGTAACACTGCCTGAATTTGAAGTCACTCTATTTATAATTCCTGATTCGCTGGAAATTAAACGCCACTTCTGGCGATTGCTTAATTTACAGAAATCTTTTGGCATTTTTATTAACAATTTTAACTAGATAGAATTAGGCAATACTAGGTAAGTAACAGCAAAACAGAAATAATTGCTAGGCAATACGAGGGAAATTGATTCAAAAAGTTGGGTTAGGTTATTAACTCAAACCATTGATATATTATCAATGACAAACTTAAAATCACATTGAATTTAGCTTATATACTTACTATTTATTAGATACCCCCTTTGAAAATGATACGTAGTTCACACTAACAGAAAACAAAACACAAAGCGTAATACAAATAGAACTTGCGTACAGAAAAATGAAAATGGCGAATGAACTATGAACGACCATAGATACAAATACCATAATGCTGAATCTATGCAAACGACCATATAGCATACACCTATGTCATTTTTTGCTTTAGAACATCTTTTTTTCTGATTTATTCACCTACACTTTTTATAAGTATTTTCTATCAAGTTTTTTTCCGTTTAAATAAATATTTAATGGAACATCCATATAGTACACAACAATTTAAATTATTAACTTATCCTACTGCGGGTAAATGCAAAGGTTCATAAATATGAATTACATTACTGGAGATGTATCTAATACATATCTGCTAAATTTTATCGTTTGATATTTTATCTTTATCATATATACTCTTTTGATGTTATAATTGTCCAATTTCCAAACGCAATCAAATAATAATTATCTTAATACTTACTTTTCAATTGTTTAATTGTGTCACATGTAAAGAACATGTTACTTGTTATATCCCTCTCTGAAACATTTTATTGCAACATTACATGATCTTTGTTTGATCTGTTGTTGATACTTGTTCAATCATATATGATACATAACATTGTTACATTACAGAAACCTTTAAATGTTACATTTGTGTTGTGTATCTAGTACATATGTGTTTGCTGGGTACTTTGCCCAAATGCAATCAAAATCTTAAGTAGTATCCCATTGTTAAGTAATATACAGTGTGTTTTATTAGAAACAACCGTCATGAATGATGTCAGCCATTTATGGGACAGTGGGTGTAATTGAAAATAATTTGAGGTTGTGATGCTTTAGGGAAAAAAACGTTTTTTTTCGCAAATTTCTCCTTTGTAACGCACCAGTTCAGATATTGAACTAATTCGTTGAAAAGAATCACGGTATATATATATATATATATATATATATATATATATATATATATATATATATATATATATGTATGTATATATATATATATATATATATATATATATATATATATATATATATATCTGTACGATATATATACCTATATATTTATTTATTCACACCATACATTCACAAGCTTATACATATCAAGTCTATTTACATATCAGCTAAGACATCTAAGTCTATTGACTTGTGTATGCCTTTTACACTTTTACAAGTTACACAATTTATGACGCTCAGAGCCATGCCTCTCTATTGCCGATGAGCAACTTGAAAACAATCACAGCCTCCACACCAATGCTTAAACAAAACTAAGATCACACAAAACAGACTACCTTTATTTCTTAAAGCTCAACACTTCTACGACTATAAGCATCAGGTGAAATTCCAAGAAGAACAGTACAAAAGTAAGCAGTTTCACGAAGCAAAATACACAGCACATCGATCGCGTGGCCGTATGATACAGACATGGAACATTACATCCCCACTTCCCCTCTGTGCATCTTCTGAAGTTATAGCAAAAATATTTACCACAGCACATTTATCACAGCACCGTTAGGTTTCCCCTCTACACCTCATCCTCAACCATTCACTCACAGAAACAAAAAGAAAAAAGAACAAGAAAACAAACAACGAACCATTCACTCTTACTCGCGTCCATATACCACCCCACATCCATGTCCTTGTATACCATACCATCACTCCCCAGGCACACTCTCACACTCATATACAGCCACATACAGATCTTTACACACAAGCACTTAGCCATTCACTTACTCGCTTGCTCACTCACACATGCCCAATCATCCATTAACAATCGCCAGGAATGAATCTTTTCTCTGTATTAGGAAATCTTTAGCCTTTTTCTTGAACTTGTAATGTATCAGTCCCTTTAATTCTCCAGGTATTAAGTTATAAAACTTTGGGCCGTAGTACCACAAGGATCGCTGAGAAGCATTTTTGACTCTTAGTGGAACTGACAAGACATCATTTACACGAGTCCTCGTTGTATAACCATGTGTCATTCTTGCCTGTTTTGCACTGTGTACATGCATATATTTTAGTGCTTTTAGCACAAATAAGCTTCTCAGGTCCAATATTTTGTTGTCACAGTTGTACAGCAATTTAGTCGGGTATTGGACATCTTTCTTATATTTGACCCTCAGTATGAAATTTTGTGTGATCTGCAGGGAGGAAAGAGCACTCTCATAACATACACCCCAGGACAATATGCCATACAAAAATATCGACTCAACCAATGCTCTATATAACACAAGTTGATTTTTTATCGTAAGTACACTCCTCAGTGAGTAGAATTTGCTGATTAAGTTTCTCATCCTTTTGTTAATGTAATCAATATGATCATGCCACTTGAGGTGCTGGTCAACAACAACACCAAGATACCTAATACTTTGTATTCTTTCAATGGGGTTAACACTCCCCACCATACTTAAATCTCCTAAGTCTGCAGGTAATGCCGCGTTGGTAGGAGAAAATGTCATATATTTCGTCTTACTTACATTTAAAGAGAGCAAGTTATCATCCAGAAGTAATTTCATAGTATTTATTCCTCTCTCAGCTTTCTCGATAACTTCGGTCCAACTTTCCCCTTCAAACAGCAATACAGTATCGTCAGCATATGCTATAGTCGAGCACTCTAGGCTTTTGTTCTCTAGTAGGTCATTAATATAGATGGAGAACAGAACTGGCCCCAACACAGAACCCTGTGGCACACCAGCCTCAACAGTCATTGGTTTTCCGACTGTTTTCCCCACTTTCACTGCTTGTGTACGTGTATGCAAGTAGCTCCGGAAGATCTCCAAAACCGTACCTCTCACTCCAATGTCTTCCAGTTTGTTTAACAATTTTGTATGTGATACGGTATCAAATGCCTTACGTATATCGAGGAATACTGCAACAGTCTTCCTACCCAAGTTAAACCTTTCCAACACTCCTGAAGTCAAAGCCAGCAAGGCATCTTTCGCTGACATATTTTCCCTAAAACCATATTGATATCTAGAGATTAGGTTATGTTTATTTAAGTAAGATGCCAGTCTATTTTTCAAACATTTTTCGAACACCTTGGCAACACTGCTGACCAGACTAATTGGTCTATAGTTACCAAAGTCCCGGGGGTTCCCTGACTTGTGGATGGGAATGACTATACTATCCTTAAATTGGAAAGGTACAGTGCCCGTTTCAAAAATGCAGTTAATTAAATGCGCCAGGGGCTTAGATATGTATTTATGGCAGGTTTTTAATATTTCAGCTGTTATACCATCCCTACCTGGAGCGCTATGTAATCTCAACTTACCTATATTTTCAATAATTTCGTTTTCCCCAACGGGCTGTAAGAACAAGCTATCGCGAAATCTGTCCTTCGCATCGCTTCTAATGGCTACCCTATTTCCCACATTACCAGAGACATATTTCCCAATTGCAATAAAATGTCTGTTAAACGTGTCAGCTATCTCTACCTCATTCTTTATCTCCGAACCATCATCCGATATGAAGAACTCAGTCTCAATCCCTTTTTTAACCTTTCTTTTATTTATCGCTTCGTTGATGGAATTCCAAATTTTTCTGTAGTCACTACCTGCATCCTGAATCCTCTTTTGGTAGTAGTTATTTCGTACATTACGAATGAGATGCGTTAAATGATTCCTGTAGTTTGTATACACAGTTCTGTCAAGACTACTCCCTGTCCTTATCCACCTTCTCTTCAACTTGTCCCTCTGCTTCATAGATGCTATGAGTCCATTTGTTATCCAAGCCTTTCCTTTGGTGACCTCTTTACAAATGGTCTGTCTACAATGTTGCACGTGATCTTCCAACTTCTCGGCAAATGCATCCATCATACTCTGTGGGTCCTGAGCACCATAAACCGCCGACCATACTTCACCACTCACCCTCTCCGTCAGCCGCTCGAAGTTAATTATTTCAGTCATTCTATTTTTCGGACGCTTACAAAGTTTATGCCGCCCAAACTGTATGTTTAGCAAGATCGGATGGTGATCAGTAATACCACACGAATAATTTATTGACCTCATCTCAACACTTTCATCCCCACCCCTTACAAATATATGATCGATGCAGCTGGATGTAGTGTCGGTAACTCTAGTTGGGGAGGTAATACACGGGGCGAAACCATAGGATTGAAGTATGTTTATATAGGTTGTAGAAATGTCCCCATATACACTGGGAACACTCTCACCTATGTCGATGTTAAAGTCTCCCAAGATCAAGTCTATATCACCTTTTCGATTATTCTTTAAATGTGTATCCAGTTCTCGCAAAAACAGTTGGCAATCACTAGAAGGGGGTCTGTAAAAGCCATACAAATTTATGGTTTTATCCTTGACTTTCATGGTTGTCTTTACAAATGTAATTTCTGTTAGCTTAACCTTAGCCACTTCCACCGTCTTCACCTGATCGTTCAAATAGACAACCACCCCATCATTCTGATTAAACCCACCTTCGCTGTAATGCGCCTGAAACCCCTCTATTTCATACTGAGATGTCACTCACATTCCACGTTTCAGTCAATACTATAGCCACAATGTTTGCTCCTGCAATACTATGCAAGAACAGGACTAACTCATCAAAATTTTTTCTCAAGCTTCTTATATTCAAGTGCATAAAGGTTACACCATAACTATCTGCCCCCAGGAGAGACAGACATTCTTCACTATCATTACATTTCATCTCAGCCACCCGATCGACGCCGTGCAGTATATTCATAATGTTGTCAAATTCTCCCATATTTTACCGTATCAATCAACGGAAAGTAAAAAAAAAAAAAAACCTAGTTCACAAGTGCTCAGCTGTGAATGCCCTCCAGATCAACACAACTCGGAACGATTTCACAAATACTCAATAAGCAAACAAAACTACCATATTAAGATAATTTATACACATATATATGAATCCCTTTTCAAAGTGATCCTTAAGCCTATACACAAAACAGAAACTACAAACTAACAAAAGAAAAAAAACAAATAAAAAACAATCAAAAGCAGCACTAAATCTATGTCAACTATTCAGGTAATTTCCAGTACTTTATCAGTCATTCATACATCAGGCAATATACACTGATTTGCACAAAAAAGACACCATCCAAAGTTTCACCCACACAAGCGCAGAGCCAGTTGCAATTTTCGCAGCCGCTACTTCTGACCCGTCTTAGGCACCGGTGTTATCTGTCTCCTCTCAGCCTGTCTAGTGTTTGGTTTCCCGCTTGCACTTGTCACACCCGAACGATAAGTCTTCTTCCCTGTCTTATCACTTTCCTTCGCCACCCCCGGACTGTTCGGCTCCTGGTTCAAGACCACCTCAGACCTCACCAAGGTAGGTGTCGACGGCGCACTGCTGGCCCTTTGTTCAGGTACAATATCATCCAGCGCTTCAGTCTCTGGCAAGTCCTCAAGGTCTTCTGCCCTAAACGTGTCACCATTCACACAAAGTTTCCCCGATTTAATATACGCGTTTTGCTGCTTACTACGAGCTAGCTTAAGATGTTTTCTCAGTATCTTTGCCTCCCTTTGCTCCTCCTCCGTCAGGTCCTGCGCCACAAATATTTTAGTTCCCTTTAACTTATATGATCTTGACAAGATGGATCTCTTTGTAATATAAGACAAGAACTCTACTATGATTGGCCTTTGTAATCCCCTGCCAATCATATATACATCACTCAAATCAGCCTCTGTTAAATGTATCTCAAAAGAGCGCTTTATAAATTCCAAGGTTTTCCCAATCAGATCCTCACCACCATTCACACGAAGTCCAAAAATCACGATGTTATTCTTCTTTAACCTCTTTTCCAACAAGTTTTGCTTTCTCTCTATTTTATCACACCTCACTTTAATGTCATGTATATCTTGTGTCAATGTCTTCAGGGCCAATAGCAAATTGGTATTTTCCCTCTTTATCTCTCTCTTAATTTCCAATGTATGTAGTTCAATCAACTGTTTTATCCTTTTTTCCAAATCAGTATATTCGGCAGCTACAGACATATTATTTATAATCTTATCAGTTTATTCCTTCCCAGATATGAATTCCAAAATTTAAGGTAAAATATAGCCAAAACATATACTTCAAACTCAAATATTATCCAAATGTATATATATATATATATATATATATATATATATATATATATATATATATATATATATATATATATATATATATATATATATATATATATATATATATATATATATATATATATATATATATGACAGAATGTCATTAGACTATATTTTCTAATGATCTGTGAGCTCACAACGTTTGCATGCACACATATATTGACATGGTACACAAATAGCGTATAATAAAAAAAGCCTGGACGCAGCAAGTGCGTTATGGTAGTGAATTTTCATAGAAATGATCTGGCACAAAATATTTTATTATAACCTTTTTTCTTGTAACATAGAAATATAAATTTTGGTGTATAGTTTACTTTTTATATCGTAAACCTACCTACCAAATTTGGTTATCATAGATTTCTTATTTTTTAAGATAAAATTTTTTTTCAAATTGAAACTCAAAATTTCCCGGAAAACCTCGTCTGATTTTTTTGATTAACGAACTTTTCGAAGTCATTTACAAAAGGAAGGTACATGCCAAATTTTATCAAAATCGGCCTATTATTCTTTGAGATAAAAAAATTTTTCGAATGAAAACTCAAAATTTTCCCGGAAAACCTCGTCCGATTTTCTTGACTAACAAACTTGTCAAAGCCATTTACAAAAGAAAGGTATATGCCAAATTTTATTAAAATCGGCTTATTACTTTTTGAGATAAGAATTTTTTTCGAATGAAAACCTTAAATTTTCCCGGAAAACCTCGTCCGATTTTCTTGACTAACAAACTTGTCAAAGCCATTTACAAAAGAAAGGTACAAGCCAAATTTTATTAAAATCGGCTAATTACTTTTTGAGATAAGAATTTTTTTCGAATGAAAACTCAAAATTTTCCCGGAAAACCTCGTCCGATTTTCCTGGCTAACGAACTTATCCAAGCCATTTACAAAAGAAAGGTACATGCCAAATTTTATCAAAATCGGCCCATTATTTTTTGAGTTATCGGTGTGATACATATATATATATATATATATATATATATATATATATATATATATATATATATATATATATATATATATATATATATATATATATATAAATATATATATATATATATATATATATATATATATATATATATATATATATATATATATATATATATATATATATATATATATATATATATATATAAACATATAAAAATTGAAACTGACCCCGGATATGGGTTCTAGGGGTCCTAGATCGCGCTCATTTGAAGAAATTTTTTCAAAATTCAAAAGTCGAGATCTCCTCATTAGTGAATTTTTTCTAAGAAAATTCACTAAAAGCTGGACGCAGCAACTGCGTGATGGTAGTGAATTTTAATAGAAATGATCGGGCACAACATATTTTCTTCAAACTTTTTTGTTTGCAACATAAACATCATAATTTTGCTGGTGGGCTTTTTTATTTTTTTGAGATAAAAACTGTTTGTCGAATGAAATGGAAACTATTCTCGAAAAACCTTGTCCGATTTTCCAAACTAACGAACTTATCGAGGCCATTTGAAAAGGAAGGTACATGCCAAGTTTTATTAAAACCGCCGTATTTTTTTGGAGTTATCGGTGTTATTATTATTATTATTATTATTTATTTATTGGTAAAAATCATACAGCATGCTAATACAATAAGTCTAGGACTTGTGGTGTACATTTGCATAATTTTAAAAGTTACATCTAAAGGAATGTGACATATATATATATATATATATATATATATATATATATATATATATATATATATATATATATATATATATATATATATACATATACAAATATAAAAATTGAAACTGACCCCGGATATGGGTTATAGGGGTCCCAGTTCGCGCTCGTTTGGAAAAAATTTTTGTTAATTCAAAAGTCGGGATCTCCCCATTAGTCAATCTCTTCTACGAAAATTCACTGAAATATATAGCAATAAATAATAAGGCGTACTTAACTTACCGATTTCAACAATTTTTCCTGGACCCCCTAGCCGCCAGGGATGTTCCAAGACCCATCGGGAGCATACGTCTCTGAGATATTGATTCCACTGGATGACGGTGGTGCGAGATAGGCCAGTAAGTAGTTCTTGCGTGCTGGCTCTTATGTCAAGAGCCCACAAATATGCCAGTAGCACAAACTGCCTGAGCTCTATTTTCTGATTTGCTAAAAATGACCCATCTCTGATGCTTTTGGTGTTGCCCTTGTGTATGGGACACCTCCACACGTATCCGTCACCCAAGGAAACCTTTCTTATAAAAGACATGGCTCTGTTGCAGCCTTACCTATCACATCCCGGAGGGATGCTGCGAAGGATGCCTTTATTTTGCAGAAATGCGATGGTGTCTTCTTTTGTGCGCAACTTCTCAACAAAAGACAAAAACGCGTCCATTTTTTATGTACAGGTGGGGAAATAAGGATTTTTGTTGAAATAGACCAAAGAGGAAGTACAGTACTAATAACAAACTAAATAAATGGAAGCAATGAATCAATATATGAAAAAAATAACTACAACAAAGTAGTTGCAAAGGAAACTGGAAATGGTAAATACAAGGCTAACTACACTTTTAAAACTAACGATGAAATTAACTACCTAAAATAAGCAATAACTAACAAACTAAATAACTACGAAAATAACAAAGTAAGAAACTAAAACTAAAAAGAGCACTAGTTAAAAAGTAAAGAACGCAAAGAAAACTAATCAATAAGTAACAAACTAAATAACTACAATAATAACAAACTAACCAACTAAGTAACAAACTACAACGGAAAAGTGCACTACTAAAAACCTAACACAGTAAATAACACAAGGAAAATATATGGAGCGTCTTTCAGCCAGCGGTACGGATTCTAAAGTGAGCTCACTGAAACAGAAGAACATGGAAGACCGCCGTGCGTGATTCCCCCTTCCAAGATTACGAAACATTATCACCATATTTAAGGGCCAGACAATGAAGCATAATTAACTAGGTATGGGCATACACATTTGTATGACGTCACAGCGGATGCAAGCTGAGAAAAATATTGACTAACTTTCCACTATTTGGACGTTCAGGTAGCATACATTTGCTTTGTAATTTTAACCGTTCATTAGAAACAAATTTTCTGATATTTTCGTGATTAAATAGTGGTGATTGTCCTGTTGTTTCATAACTTCCAGAAACATTTATTATTTTCATTGCTTGTTTCTGAATAAGGAGGCTGAGATTTAGTGAATGGCTAGTCATAAAAGTTAAAATTAACACAACTACAATTGGCTGTACAAACGAATTCATCTACATAACAATCTGCAATATATCTACTTAAAAAAACAGTGAAAATGCTGTTAATGCGTTTGCGTACCTACTTCTACAAAATTTAAATGACATGGCTGACAATTCGCACACAATTATTTTCGGAAATACTTATGTATTTCATAAAACATCGCTTTCATTGCGTTGGATAACTCACTCATCCAACCGAATGATAAAGGGGAAATTATTTTTTGGGCAGGTACTCTCCAATATGCAAATACTTACCTTAGCTAATTGTGTTAGATAGCCTAATTCAACAAGTTTATGTAGGAAAATGTAACATTCCTTCACTAAAACTGTCGTATGTTTGAAAAGATATGTAAGTACATTTATGTACACAATTTGTCTTTATAAAGACTACTACATAGGAAACTGTAGAGCTTGTAGCCTTATATAAGGTTAACTTATATTGACATATCTTTTTCTTGATTGAGTTAAAGAGTGCATCAGACAGAAAATTTTTAATGACAAATTTATTAAATTGAATTAACGTGACCAGGAAAATAATCATTAAGAGATGTCTGGGAGTAATTACGCTGTTCTTTTCAGTGACTATCTCTTTTTCTGGATTAATACTATAGAATAATGTATTTGTATCCACCTGAAACGCTCGCTGTGACGTAAAACTGTCGACTGGGTACCAACACATACGCGCACGGTCGCATCTTGCTAGTTGTATATCGTGGACAAGATAACATTGGCTGTTGCTGTGTCTTTAATTCTCAGTATGACTTTATTACGTAATTTATTTTCTAACTCCGATGTCTTACTTCTGAGAAACGTATCGGCTTGTTTTATGTTAATGTTCACATGAAAAATAAAAACCGCAAAAGCCACCTAATAAGATGTTTTAATCGTGTTTTTTTCACAACCAGCTCCTTTCCTCTCTCCACCAACTTCAAATAGTAATAATAGTAATTATTATATTTTATTTAATTACTTCAAATTTGCAAAAAAAAAAACGTATAGTGCTTAAGTCCTGAAGAATTGTAAATATTAATTCATTACCTGAAGGTTATCGTGTTGATCGAATTGTTCTAACAGAGAAGCGCGTGCACGCACGCACAAACACACAAATCAATATTCGCGCGCGCACACACATAGCACGCACACATATATTACATTAATAAATGTTAATATTTTTTTAAAATACCATACACCATAAACTTACATAAAATTACTGTCAAGGCATCAGAGATAGGGTCTATTTGAAATTAAATTTCTGTAAATATGTTAGTAAATGACGCTTACAGCTGAAACTTAATGGTTTCTGGAACACTTTTCTTACTACACTTTCTGTACATAACCCGTGTTTCTTTAAGGTTTTGCCTAAATGTTGTCAATTTTGAGGTTCTACATTGAGATTTGGCGTTTTGAGAGAAACCGGCAACTTTTTTAATTCCTACAACTGTTTTGTGTTTTAACTTGCACACATACATTTTGTTACATGGCTCACTCTTTGTAATGCAAAGACGCTTACCAAATTTGGTCCCCCTGATTTTGTTATTTCGGGAGATAAAAAAACCCGAAGAAAACATAATTTTTCGGGATAACTTGAGTCATTTTGTTGCATAACGAACTTATCAAAGCCACTGAAACTGGAGGTACTTCTCATATTTTACCAAGGTCAGCCCATTTATTTGTCTTGTTTTCGGTGTCTAGGGGGCCTACTTCGCGCTCATTTGAAGAAATTGCGAAAAGAAAATTCACTAAAAAATTAACCGATTTCACTGACACTTTGCACGTGTCTTTTGTTTGTTAATAGCTTAAAAAAAGTTAATTAGCCACGCCAATCGGACCAGGGTTTCCGAAAAAAGAAATGTCTTTAAATACTGTTTGTGAATTCTAACATAAGAAGGTTGCCTGAATTCAGTAAAAAGCCTTAATTCTGGATTTGGGTTATCCAAGTGTACTTAAAACTTTTTATGACCGAACACGCCTTATATTATGGCATTTCCGCATTTCCCTTTGAAATATAAAGCATGTTTGTAAGAAAAGAAATTCTGGACGTGGTAAGTGCGTTATGGTAGCGACATTTCATTAAATGCTTCAAATTCGAATAGTTTAATTTTGTATGAGGTTCGTTGGCATGAGAACCTGTTTCTTCTGGAACATTTTAAGTTTATTTTCGCACATTTTTTTGCTGTGTCCGGACTTTCTTAATTTCATAAATCAATACTTATTGTACAGCCAGTGTTAAGGTTATATTGAAACAGATGGAGTTTCTATAGGAAAATAAAAGATACGTTAAAAATCTATTTTATTGTCTTATGATTCATTTCCATTGAATTGCTGACTTTAAATTATACTTAGTCTTCTTCTTGGACGATGCCAAAAGGTGAAACCTGTGCCCAGGAATATAAAAACTTTATCGCTATTTTATGTCATACACATAAACTGCTTTGGGTATTAAACAATGTACGAAAGCGACATTCGAATATGTGTAGTTATGCACTAAACATATTGATGGCAACTAACGATTTGAACTGACAAAAAATGCATGATAATTATTTATAGTGAGTAGGTAACAATCCTAGAAATAACAATATTATTAGGGTAATTTTAAAGTGGTGTTTTAACACAACACATAATACTTTGACGTTAAAAATGTGTAGTCTCAATTTACGTTTTAGTTTACGCAGCCGCCGGCGGTATTCTTGCTCAACAGAGGAAAAACCGCCGTCGGTCACTGTTTGTATATTTACTCATATGCAGCCGAAATTATAAAATAAAGAACATTTTCGGCGGCTTTTTACTTAATGAACCAATAAAAACGCCGACAGGCGGTTTTATTTTCTTTGGACTTGCAATATCCCCGTTTCGCTAGGCAGAACAATATAAGTATTTTCTTTTATTGCTAATGAATGTCGGTCAGCATTAATATAGTAAATATTAGTAGTTCTGTGTGTGTTTCCGTTTATTATTGCGTCCCTTCGCTTTTTGTTAAATTTTTTGAGAATAGGGAGCATATGACACTAGAGTCTGGTGTAGAATCGCCCCATCTATTAGAAAATAGCAAAAAAACCTATCACTGCCATTTAAAAAAAAGTGAGTTACCGTCAACTTTCGGTATAACCGGTTGCGCTACATTTTTTCTTAATTTACGTACATAGAGCGCGGCCTTTTCATTAACCTGACAAAGTTTTATAATTTTTCATTTACTCGTTTCGCAACAATAAATGTTTATATGCACCATATAGACAGCTTGTTAAGTAGACACCTCCCATCATTTTTGGCAAGGTTTAGCAGAATAGTGGGTATATGATACTAGAGTCTGGTGTAGAATCGCCTCATCTTTTCGAAAATAGCAAAAAAATGTATCGCTGCCATTTAAAAAAAATTAAGTTACCGTCAACTTTCGGTATAACCGGTTGCGCTACATTTTTTTTCTTAATTTACATAGATAGAGCGCGGCCTTTTCATTAACCTGACAAAGTTTTATAATTTTTCATTTACTCGTTTCGCCACAATAAATGTTTATATGCACCATATAGACAGCTTGTTAAGTAGACACCTCCCATCATTTTTGGCAAGGTTTTGCAGAATAGTGGGCATATGATACTAGAGTCTGGTGTAGAATCACCTCATCTTTTCGAAAATAGCAAAAAAATGTATCACTGCTATTTAAAAAAATTAAGTTACCGTCAACTTTCGGTATAACCGGTTGCGCTACATTTTTTTTTCTTAATCTACGTACATAGAGCGCGGCCTTTTTATTAACCTGACAAAGTTTTATAATTTTCAATTCACTCGGTTCGCCACAATAAATGTTTATATGCACCATATAGACAGCTTGTTAAGTAGACACCTCCCATCATTTTTGGCAAGGTGTCGCAGTATAGGGAGCATATGATACTAGAGTCTGGTGTAGAATCTCCTCATCTTTTCGAAAATAGCAAAAAATGTATCACTGCCATTTAAAAAAATTAAGTTACCGTCAACTTTCGGTATAACCGGTTGCGCTACATTTTTTTTCTTAATTTACGTACATAGAGCGCGGCCTTTTTTCTTAACCTGACAAAGTTTTATAATTTTCTATTCACTCGTTTCGACACAAAAAATGTTTAAATGCGCCATGTAGGCAGCTTGTTAAGAAGACACCTCCCATCATTTTTGGCAAGGTGTCGCAGTATAGGGAGCATATGATACTAGAGCCTGGTGTAG
Organism: Tillus elongatus; assembly: GCA_964006375.1. Classification (NCBI taxonomy): domain Eukaryota; kingdom Metazoa; phylum Arthropoda; class Insecta; order Coleoptera; family Cleridae; genus Tillus; species Tillus elongatus. Next base: position 31,751,686 of record OZ023270.1, read on the forward strand.
AATCGCCTGATCTATTCGGAAATAGCAAAAAAATGTATCACTGCCATTTAAAAAAATTAAGTTACCGTCAACTTTCGGTATAACCGGTTGCGCTACATTTTTTTCTAAATTTACATACATAGAGCGCGGCCTTTTTTATTAACCTGACAAAGTTTTATAATTTTCTGTTTACTCGTTTCGCCACAATAAATGTTTAAATGCACCATATAGACAGCCTGTTAAGAATACACCTCCCATCATGTTTTGCCAGATGTCGCAGTATAGGGAGCATATGATACTAGAGTCTGGTGTAGAATCGCCTGATCTATTCGGAAATAGCAAAAAAAATGTATCACTGCCATTTAAAAAAATTAAGTTACCGTCAACTTTCGGTATAACCGGTTGCGCTACATTTTTTTTCTTAATTTACATACATAGAGCGCGGCCTTTTCATTAACCTGACAAAGTTTTATAATTTTTCATTTACTCGTTTCGCCACAATAAATGTTTATATGCGCCATATAGACAGCTTGTTAAGTAGACACCTCCCATCATTTTTGACAAGGTTTTGCAGAATAGTGGGCATATGATACTAGAGTCTGGTGTAGAATCACCTCATCTTTTCGAAAATAGCAAAAAAATGTATCACTGCTATTTAAAAAAATTAAGTTACCGTCAACTTTCGGTATAACCGGTTGCGCTACATTTTTTTTCTTAATCTACGTACATAGAGCGCGGCCTTTTTTATTAACCTGAAAAAGTTTTATAATTTTCTGTTTACTCGTTTCGACACAATAAATGTTTAAATGCACCATATAGACAGCTTGTTAAGAAGACACCTCCCATCATTTTTGGCAAGGTTTTGCAGAATTGTGGGCATATGATACTAGAGTCTGGTGTAGAATCGCCTCATCTTTTCGAAAATAGCAAAAAAACGTATCACTGCCATTTAAAAAAATTAAGTTACCGTCAACTTTCGGTATAACCGGTTGCGCTACATTTTTTTTCTTAATTTACGTACATAGAGCGCGGCCTTTTTATTAACCTGACAAAGTTTTATAATTTTCTGTTTACTGCTTTGGGAGCGATCAATTTATAAGTGCACAATGCATCCATAATATAGCATGTCTGTTAAGTTGACACATTTAAGTCATTTTCATGCCAGTAGGATTAATTAAATAGTCACCGTCTGTTAACTTCATTCATTTTCATAACAATAGATTATATAAATTGGCTTTGTTTAATTTATTATCACTCTACATGACCTATTTATTTATATTTTATTTTCCTTGTTTGAGGGTAGATAGCACAAGCCGGCAACGCCGCACGCCAAGCGAGCGACGTGAATTCTCTCTGACCTCACCCCTTTTGATCACCTGGGGACTTCTTTCTACAGAAAAGTGAGTTTCTCTTCCATTGACCGCATCACAAAGTTTGAGTCAAGATAAACTTTCTTTTTACCTGATAATTTTTAGAAGAACATCTTCAAGGTGTTTTTTTGGGTTTTGATAGAAGATTTATTTAGTTTATTTATGGTGATCCTAAAAAATTAAAACATGTTCTAATGAAATAAAACCTCTGGACGCAGTGCGTTATGGTAGCGAATTTTCTTTAAAATATTTTTAATAGCAAATGTCTTTCTTTGATGAAAGCAGGCATCAAACTTGGTTGCCTATATAGTAGAAACAATGTACCATATCTCATTGAAATAAATTTATTGTTTGAAAATATATAAACATTTTTCAAAAGTCTAGATCCAGCAAATGTGTTGTGGAAGTGAATTTCCACAAAAATGTTTTTAATAGCAAATGCGAGCAAACATCAATCTGATTACAGGTATAGCCTATGTGGTAGAAACAATGTACTATATTTTATCACAATTACTTATGGTTTGAAAATATACAAAAAAAAAATCCGAAAATAAACTTAAATGTTGGTTTTCTATCCAACAAAGCTTACGTTAATAGCAAATTGAGTTATTGAAATTTGAAGGATTTAATGATAATTCGATAAATTTGTAGATTAGCTCCCGAACGCTTTTCAACAAATTGTTTTCAGAAACATTACTAGGACCTCACGTGGATGCAGAAACCACAAGATAAATTTCTTGTTCACACCCCCTAAGGAAGTTATGGGACTGGGGGTGAATAGGGGTGGTGTGCGGGGAAGGCAGGGTTTAAGGGGGATATGGCTTCAAGATGTGAAAAAGACTGCTTTTAAGCCCGCTTTATTCGAATTTTCTGCTCATATTTCCTTTTTACTACCTACCCTGCTCTGCACTCCTACTCACTCCTGGTCCCATAACTTCCTTGGGGGGTGTGAACAAGAAATTTTTCTTGGGGTTTGTGGATTCAGGGAGGTCCTAGACAGGTTTCTGAAAACAGTTTTTTGAAAAGAGTTCGGGAGCTAAACTGCAAATTTACCGAAAATTCTCTACCAAAACGCACTTACTGCGTCCAGTTTTTTTTCTTACAAACGCATCATATTTCGATAAAAAAATTCGCTAAAAAAATTATGCACCCCTACTCACTCCTCGTCCCGTAACTTCCTGTTAGAGTGTGAACAAGAAATTTTTCTTGGGGTTTGTGGATCCAGGGGGGACCCTAGGCAGGTTTCTGAAAATAGTGTTTTGAAAAGCGTTCGGGAGCTAAACTGCAAATTTACCGAAAATTCGCTACCAAAACGCACTTACTGCGTCTAGATCTTTTTCTTACAAACGCATCATATTTCGATAAAAAATTCAAAAATGCATTAACAAATTTGTTCTACGAAAATTATCTAAAAAAAATTATACAGCCCTACTCACTCCTGGTCCCCTAACTTCCTTGGGGAGTGTAAACAAGAAATGCTTTGGGGGAATAGGGGTGCTGTGCGGGGTAGACAGGGTTTAAGGGGGATATGGCTCAAGATGAGAAAAACACAACTTTCAAGCCCGTTTTATTCGCATTTTCTGCTCATATTTCCCTTTTACTACCTACCCCGCCCAGCACCCCTATTCACTCCTGGTCCCGTAACTTCCTTGGTGGGTGTGAACAAGAAATTTTTCTTGGGTTTTGTGGATCCAGGGGGGGCTAGGCAGGTTTCTGAAAACAGTTTTTTGAATAGCGTTCAGCACATTTCTTATCGGAATGAGTGAAATGCATTTTTGCATCTTCAACTGTGAATAATTTTTAAACGGGTTGATAAAACTTCCAAAAAAATTAGTGTGCTGAATTCAGAAAAGAAAGAGCTTTCAAATGATGTAACACTCGACCCATGTTCCCTATTTAAAATATAAGGGTTGTTATCACCACCTTTAAGGGGTTGATGTGACAAAGTTGAGTTTTATGTCAAAACATGTCCCCCTCAATATTAAAATTGACGTGGTTCAGCGTTTCTTAAAAAAAATTATCTGGACGCAAATCGGTCTGTTTCGTTTTCAATGCGCCAGTCTATATATATATATATATATATATATATATATATATATATATATATATATATATATATATATATATATATATATATATATATTGTCACGAAGTGACGTAATGGCCATTAGAAATCTAATTAGTTAACAGGGGAATAGATCCGTACCATCCGTATTTAATTTAATTTACTTTGTTATTAAAACATTCAATAAAATATAGTTTCAAAAACACGTCGGGAGACCGGTGGAAAGGATTATAGCGGGTAAGATCGCCCAGGCGGGTCCTGCGGTATGCGAAGCGATGAAAGCAGGGACGGATGGGCTGGTCCACTGCATACCTATGCGCACCTCGCAGCGCATACTTTGCGAATCGTTCGAGAGCCAGGAGATCCACCGTGACGCGCTGAACAAGTGAGTTCTTTTTCAGCAGTCGCAGGGGCCGTCACGGAAAAGAAGCAGCCACCGTCCGCGTCTTCGTTCTTGGTGTTCGGTTTTATTGTGTGTTTCAGTAGCGAATCCAGCAGGCCGACCGTGGGAGTTTAGTTCTCTTTCAGCGAGCGCAGAGCCAGGTCACAGAGAGGAAGCAGCCACCGTCCGCGTCTTGATTCTTGGTGTTGGGTTTTATTGTGTATTTCAGGCCGGCCGTGGGAGAGTACGCCGCGATTCGTTAGGTGCACCAGCTTAGTAGAGTTAGCAGCTGTGGCAAGTGGAGAACGCCGTCTTCAGCAGGCTGCTTATTTCCGCTTCGTTTGAGTAGGTCGCTGTCTCTATAGCTGTACGGTGGAGGGCCTGTATGAAAGGGGTTTTCCACGGATCGACGACTCTCTCTGGCGGCGAACACCTAGGCGCGCTTGGTGGCCTTCGCCAGAGGTGACGTTAAAAGTCCAGGTGTGGAAAAGATATTGAATGTTGTTGTGTTTGTCAGTGGTTTTATTTCAGAGAGACGGCAGCAAGGGAGCTTCGGATAAATAGGTCCATCGTTCGTTTCTGTCTGTATCCGCGGGGCGACCTGGGGGAGCCGGGGCTCGCGTTCCTTGGCTGGAGTCTTCCCGAGAGCGCGAGAGCACTGGCAAAGCGGCCGACTGCACGTTGATTTGAACCGGGGGGCGGTCTAGCCACGACCAAATCATCCCAAAGCGGTCTCCCGTGGCGCAGCTCTCGTGCTCCTGGATCTGGACGCCAGCGGGGATATTTCGGGCTGCAGTAGGTCTCCACCACTCCTGGCGATCGAAACAGTCTGGCGATACCCGGTGTCCCGACCGTCCGACTGACATTATTGGGAAAACCTTGTCGTTTTCAGTCTTCGGGGGAAAAGCTTTATATGTTTCCGTCGGGAGGCGCAAAGGGGTCGCGTTCCTGGGCTGGAGTCTTCCCGAGAACGCGAGAGCACTAACAACGCGGCCGACTGCACGTTGATTTGAACTCGGGGGGCGGACTAGCCACGATCAAATCATCCCAAAGCGGTCTCCCGTGGCGCAGCTCTCGTGCTCCTGGATCTGGACGACAGCAGGGATATTTCGGGCTGCAGTAGGTCTCCACCATTCCTGGCGATCGAAACAGCCTGGCGATACCCGGTATCCCGACCGTCCTGAAGGCAACGCCTGGAGGCTGTGCTTTCTTTTAACTTGATAGTGAGGACTTCCTTTATTTTGTCGAAGGGAAAGTTCCAACTCCCTAGGGAGACACTTCCTCCGGTCGTAGGGAGTCTGTATGACTGCAACGCATGCTTGAGGGTCCGAAATTAATTAAGTGATAGTAGAAAGTAGAGCAAGCCGTTAGCTGATCTTGATATTGCACCTAGAGTTGGCTTTTTCACATACTGCATGCCTGCTTAAACCGACCACCTGTCCGTTGCCTTGCTTTGGCGATCCTGGGACGCTTCTGCCCGCTTACAAGCCGCGAGTTTACCACCCCTATTCGTGATACCGTCCGTATAACTCGCGAATATTTCAGTTTCTGCCTCTGGTCTCTAATAAATTGATTAGTTGTCAAATAAGTTAGTTTAAACGTGGGGTATACCGGAAGAATCCCTTGTGTAAATATTTCTTTGTATATATTTTGTAAATATTTCCCCACCAATACTTTTGTAAATAGATTATTTGTTTTATACGGTATTTCATTTAAAGCTTCCCAACCAATCCACCCCAACGTAATACGTAACATCCTGATCTCTAATACATAGGCCATAATTAAGGAGTCCTGAGGGACTTCGCCTGAGGACTTAGGTGAACCCTGTCTCCACTGAAGTTTACCCCGGGTCCGTGTAACTGTAAATAACAACCGAGGACAGATATATAGTCCTGAGGGAGCGCAGCGTCTTCCTTTAAACCCACGCTGCTGGCGCCTGAGCAAATCCCGTAAATAAAGCCGTGTTGATAAGGTTATCCCGTGGGAACCTCCCCATATTAGGGAAAGATAACCTTATCCCGATTTGACCCCTCACAATATATATATATATATATATATATATATATATATATATATATATATATATATATATATATATATATATATATATATATATATATATATATATATATATATGCATAAGTGGTGACCAAAAATAAAACCCCATGTTCTTTGAACAATTTTAGAGAGGGTATGTCCTATAAAAAATTTTCCTATAATGTTTCGTGAAAGAGATACAGGGTGTTGAAGTTGAATTTCAAAAAATAAAATTTCCCAATTTTTTAAAAAGTAGCTCATATATTTTGCTGAAACTTCGCATGTGTAGGCTGCTATGTAAGGCGCGTATTCTACCATAACAATTGACTCGGATAATCCAGCAGTAGCGCGCGTACCCACCTGATATTGGTTATCCCTCAAGAAAAAAACGGATAAGCCAATGATATTTTTTTTTATTTTTTGAATCTTACTTTCATTCGTGAACAAAATGACTCCCTTGATAATTTTCTGTACGACGCTTATTTTACGAATAAGCAATGATTCAGGTAAGTCTTTTAGAGCACAGTTCATGATTTTTAACCAGTCGTTTGGTAGAAAATCGCAATGATACACTTTTATGCCTCCATTGGCCTGAATACACGCACGACATCTTTTTAATATGGAAAATTTAATTTCTTGATAATTTTCTGTACAACGATTATCTTTGTTGTATTTTAGTAAGTAGTAGTCTGGTTTGCCAAAATTGTCATTAAGTGTCACTTGACGTGTAGGTTAACAAGTTATTATTTTGAATAGGTGTAAGTGGTAAACTTTATAAAATTGCGAAATTTTATACTCTTTTACTTCTTATAATGGAGTACACCTCAGAAGAGTATGCAGATATAATTTTTATCTACGGATATGCTGATGGAAATGCTCTAGCTGCTTGTCGGGAATATCAACGTAAGTTTCTCATTCGCCGTCAACCTACACCAAGGGTTTTTTCTCGATCGTTTTCAAGACTTCGGCAGTGCGGTATTGGACAACGTCCTGGCGCTAGAGCTAATGGTAGAAGACAACATCAACTTGAAGACGAAGAGAGAGTGGTGGATGCAGTGATGGATCAACCTTCTACAAGTACTCGGAGGATTGCCACGCAGTTACAATATTCTCAAAGCTTTGTTTGGAGAACTTTACATCGAGAAGCCTTACATCCATATCATCGACAGAATGTTCATTGCCTTCTACCTGGAGATAATGTGCATCGACGAGTCTTTTGTGAATGGATGTTGGAAATGAACAATCAAAATATCTTATTCCCTAATCTAATCTTCTCGTCTGACGAATCAACATTTACAAGAAATGGTATTTATAATTCTCATAATGAGCATGTCTGGTCATTGGAAAATCCACATGCAACAAGGACTCGCACATTTCAACATAGATTTTCCATTAATTTATGGTGTGGTATTTTTAACGGCTCACTGTTCATGGAAGTCCTGCCACAACGTTTAAATGGATCTTCGTACTTAGCGCTCCTAGAAAACCGTGTAGAAAACATTCTAGATGACATTCCACTAGCAACAAGAGGTATAATGTGGTACCAGTATGACGGTGCACCAGCGTATCTTAGTCGAAACGTTGTTCCATGGCTACATGAACATTATAATGAAAGATGACCAATATATTGGCCTGCAAGATCACCGGACTTAAACCCCCTTGACTTCTATCTTTGGGGTGATTTTAAGCGACTGGTCTACAGTGAACGAACAACTGATAAATAATGCTTTTCATCATATTGAAGCAACAATGAATCCTCAAGACATTAAATTTTCCATATTAAAAAGATGTCGTGCGTGTATTCAGGCCAATGGAGGCATTTTTGAACATTTATTGTAATAAATTACTATAAGCCTGATAAAAGTGTATCATTGCGATTTTCTACCATACAATCCTCTGGTTAAAAATCATGAACTGCGCTCTAAAACACTTACCTGATTCATTGCTTACTCGTAAAATAAGCGTCGTACAGAAAATTATCAAGAGTCATTTTGTTCTTGAATGAAAGTAAGATTCAAAAAATAAAAAATTTAAAAAAATCATTAGATTACCCGTTTTTTTCTTGAGGGATAACCAATGACATGTGGGTACGCCCGCCACTGCTGGATTAGCCGATTCAATTGTTATGGTAGAATACCCGCCTTACATAGCAGCCTACACATGCGAAGTTTCAGCAAAATATATATGCTACTTTTTAAAAAATTGGGAAGTTTTATTTTTTGAAATTCAACTTCAACACCCTGTATCTTTTTAATGAAGCATTTTAGGAAAAATTTTTATAAGACATACCCTCTCTAAAATTGTTCAAAGAACATGGGTTTCATTTTTGGTCACCACGTATGAATCACCCTATATATATATATATATATATATATATATATATATATATATATATATATATATATATATATATATATATATATATATATATACATATATATATATATATATATATATATATATATATATATATATATATATATATATATATTCAAACGGACCTTGGTTTCGGGTTCTAGAAGACAGATTCGTGCTCGTTTGAAGAAATTTTTTTAAAGTCTCACCATCGATACCCTCTATTTGCGAGTTTTTTTAAATTAAAAATAAAGAAAACAAAAAAATATATACTATATGGTTTCGAAAAAGGCAGACCTAATCTGTCTATAAGATGTTTGGAATATATTTATATTATTTACATGGTTTTTGTTGGAATATTCATCCTCTGTTAAAGTTAGCATTCTGTGAGAAACAGTCGTTTTTGTTTTTTAAGAAAGATGTGCGGTAATTATTGGTCTGTTCGCCAGATGTGCTTGTCGGCGCTCATCACGGGCTCCAATATTCACATAGTGAATTTATAGATCACAAAAGAACGTGAGTCTACCTTAAATAACGCGGCCCCTGTCACTTTAAGCCCATTATCCTTTAAATTAGATAAAAGCTCATACATTTATCAATCTCTATAAGATGTTTGGAATATATTTATATTATTTACATGGTTTTTGAAAAAAGAACTATTATTACTATTATAACTTTCTCAATAAGAAATATAACTAATAGTTAATAATAAAACATGTAACTTTAAACTTAGAATTATATTTACGGACTCACCTTTTGTAAAGTTATGGTGAAATAAGAGGCCCAATAAAAGTCATTAAGACACAAGCAATTCTGAATAATTGTATCCGCAAAACATTAAAATTTTTAAAAGTCTATGACCAATGGACTTAGAATTCCGAGGTTATCCCAAACATGCACACGCACATACACACGCACACACACACACTGATGGTTTTTGTTAAAAATCTTAAAATAATAATTGAGTTATACTGTCTAAAGAACTGCATGTACACATGTTAATTTTCCACTCATTGTTTTGCTCCTGCTTGTTTTCATGTCATCATACTCTTCCCATGCGGAATTTATTCTTCTGCAATGTGCTGTATAGTGGCCAATGGCAGACTCTGCGTGAGGCGGAACAAAATTAAAAACACATCTTAAGTGAAATTGTTGGTCTCTTACTGTTACTTTAGGTGGTATGTCTTCTAAATAGATGCGGGGTGACTGGATACTATTATCACTGCCATTATCTACAAGTTCAAATACAAGGTGGCCATTATGTCCAATATTTCCGTCAACATCTACATTTTCTTTACAGTTGTCACAATTACAAGAAACATCCCTAACAAAATTTTGAATGACTGTTTACCGCTTCTGTGATCTTTAAATTGTATTTGGTTTCTGATAGTTTGCTTATGTCACAAATAATATAGAAGAAGTTTTTTTCACTAGTGTGGTTTTTATTTGGGCAGACTTTTATTTTTGAATAAGTAGGCAGAAGGAGTTTGGAGAAAATGTATGTTACGTTACAGGAGCATTCCAAATCAATAACTTGTGACGGAAGTATCCCATGTTGGAAAAAGCCTTTTACCAAATCACATCTTATTTTATAAGTATGCGCGTTTATGGCACTGCTCACAACTCTCGAGACTATATCATTTATGGCGTTGTATTTTTTATATTCCTCGCTGTCACAGCAGGCCACAGCTAATCCCTGAACGACACTGTCAAACGCACAAGTGTTGGTTACTGAATAATTATTAGCTAGTAAATATATCAGGTGTAAGGTGTTGATACTGCCATTTTTTAAAAGTCCTATTTTCAACGTTTTAGTGAATGCCGAAGCATCATCAAGTCCTAGGTCGGGACAGGGAGTTAAGTAGTAGCCGGTTTTCTTTTTGGTTGATATTTCAGTTTCTGAGCCTCTCCCGTTTTCAGTACCTTTTTTTGCTGTTTACGTGAGGGGGAGAAAACAGTACATTCCTGAGAACCTTTAACATTCAGGATCTGGTCAGTGGTGTCAATGTATTTTTTTTTCTTTAGTGGATGCTTCTCAAAACAGTTTCCAGCTAATAGCATTGTTCCTTCAATAAGTTCGATGTGGTCTTTTATGAATCCTTCTACAACTAGTACTGATGAGCTAAGTATATGAGTTTTAAATTAGTTGAAATATCTCTCGATGGAAGGACTGTTTGAGGATTTACTTCCCCACACAAAGAATGACATCATGACTCCTGACCATAATGGTAGGTTAGAGCAAAGGTTACAAAAGGCTGGAAAAATGTCAGGTAAATAATATAAATTGTCTCTGTCGGCGTCATTAGGGTTACAAAGTGCTTCGCTTTCTGCTTTTAAATACTGAATCCACTGAATTGGTTTTTCATCAAATTCACATGACTCCTTAGTTTCTTTAGGCTGCTCGTTTTCGTACTTTGCGTTAAACAAAGCTTGAAACTCATCGACGTCCCCAGTTCTTCGCGACTCTTAGCCAGCATTTCATTTGTTCACAAGCGTTTGGTGTTTGACTAACACTGGATATACATTCTGTTTCACAACGTGCCACAACCAAAACAGCTAAGATAATTTGCTGTGCCAGCTGAAAATTTGTGCATAGCGCCAGAAGTCCTATAGCCCTCGCGTATAACTCCTTCAGCTTCTTACTTTTTCCATGGAAGCATTTCCACTTCCGGACAGAATTAATAAGATGGGCAACATCGCTTCTTATGTAGCACACAGGCATAATGGTAGCTTTCTTTGTTAAAATTTTGAACATGTGTTCAATATAAGCCCAAATATATTTCATCCTTGTAAAGGCATCGGCAATTGAATCTAGGAGAGCCATTGAAAAATCAGTAACACTCTGCTTCGGAATTTCTGCACTGGAACGAATCCATTCCTTGAGCCAGAGCCCAATAGCATTACTGTCATGTCTTTCTGATAGCATCTGTACCACTGTAATTTGTCCATATTTGCAGCCTATATTCACGACACCTCAATAAAAGAAAATGTCTACCGACATTGTGTTGCCGGGTCTTGCTAACTTCCTCACAACCCGTGGCATCAAGGCATAAAGTTGCGCAAGAACTTATTTTGTGGTATGTGTCCTTCAGCTGATTAACAGACCAATAATGCACGAAAAATGTGTCAAGTGCGATGTCCTTGATAGCCTGTGAAATTGGAGAAATGTACTTCAGCAAATGGAGGGACAACAATGGATCTGGATGCAATCTTAATTTCCTGGATATTTCAGACTTTGATTGTCGGAGAACTGATAATGTAGGTAGATGAGCGGTCTAAGCATCAAACAAATCCATTTCTGTCGTTTAATTTCGGTTTTTAAGTACCTTGTAGCAGATATATTCCTCTCCGACATATACTTTGCTGCGTGTTCTCTCTTTATTCCAGAAAATTTTCTTTCTCCTCATTTGTGGTAAACATTCGAATTTCCAGTCATCTCACATCTAATCAGTTCATCTTCATCATTAAAAGGTTTTTAATCCAAGCTGCCTTATATCTGTAAGTCACAAGATTTGCAAGTGGCATAGAATTTTATGCATGAATGCGATTCTTCAGTCAGCGCTACCTTGCTTCTTTTAAAAATGAGGGTGCAAGGTACATTTTTCTTTTCGAATATAGTATCGTTCAGAACATCGGTCCATATACTTTTTTTTTAATTGCACATCTACGTTCAGTGTGGCGCCTCTGTCTCTTATCGCTCGTGGTATAACTAAGCGCTTCTGGTTCAATTATCTTCCATTTTTCTGAAGAAATTTTCATGTGGAAGACATGAACGTCCTTATTACTGTATCCGGAACAGATGGAGTCTGAAGATCTAAGATTATATGGTTCTTCGGTATTTATTTCCACTCTGGGTTGAAGGCAACAGTTTTTCAAACCAAAAGTGTAAATGGCTAAAAATCGTACCAGAAATCTGTTGAAGGCCCCAGAACTTTATTGTTAGATAAAAAGTTATCTTGCTCACTATTAAGTAGTTAAAGTAGCAATGCTCTCTGTACAGATGGTTGCCTAGGCATGTTTTGGCCGAAATCACAAACACTCAACACTTATAGAAACTCAAAATGTTATTTTGAATTAATAACAATAAAAATTATTATTATATATATTATTATTATTTGATTTTTCAAGGTCAAATCGCCTTCAATTAAAAGTTATGAATCTGAATACACTTATATTGCATTCAAAAAATGGGTTTCATGGGTACAAGTTTTCTGAAGTTGCAAAATAAAACCTACCTTATTTACTTAAAATTTAGCGGGATCCTCCTACTTCGTTTTGCAAACTTGTCAATTATGTCATCATAAAATCTTTGCTGCCGAGAAATTTCTTGAACTAATTCCTTTTTTATGGATAACAGCGCCAAGCTAGAAAGTATTTCTTGCCCGGTAGAATTTCTAACGAAGTTCTTGATTTGTTTTGTGGGCAGAAAAACTGCGTTCTGTGGATGCACTTTTGGCGGGAATAGTCGAGAGTTTATTCACATAATTTTACAATTTGGGGAAAAGCTTGATCGAGTCCGCATTTAACGGATTTCCATAAATCACTAACACTACTTTAATTTATACCTTCCGATTTGTTGTATATCACTGAAAGTTCGGATCGAAATGCAGGAAAGTCAAAATAATCAAAATTCTGTTTCAGAGATTCAAAAGCACCTCCCACAACTGTATTACGGTTACTAATATTTGTCAATTCTATGAATTTTAAATTGTCAAAGTTTTTAAATCTTGTATTAATGTGCGTGGAGATATTGTCGATTATTTCTAGAAATAATCTTCGATAACAGGTTTTTTCGTTTCTTAGGATGTCAGTGCGCATTCTTTTTCTTTGTGTTCGAGTATCAATTTCCAATTGATAAATTTATTCCACAGGAGAGCAAATTATTCTCTCTTGGACAAAATAACAGATTTAAATTCCTGAATTTTTTTACACAGAAATTTATATCACTTGATTTGTTTTGTAGAACAGCAAATAAGTTGTCACAAAACGGAAATATTTCGGAGAAAATAATGAGTAAAAGATTTAAGTTAGCTTCAGTGTTTAATATATCTAAATATCCTTTAGAGAAAACTATTGTCTCATTCCATTCTTCCTGCTGTTCCATTTTGGAAAAGGACAATAAGTAGTTGTCGATATTCAAACAGTTTGCACCAATCTACCATTGTAATTCCATCGAGTGGGAGCTACTTTTGGCACTCTCTTATGAACCTCTAAGTCCAAAGCACTTATTCGTTTTAAAGATTTTGAAAAAACTATGCGAGGCCACTTAAAGTGGAAAAAAATCCTTGCATTCCTTTATGCTACTAACAGACTGTTGCATTTTGGAAAAGGACAATAAGTAGTTGTCGATATTCAAACAGTTTGCACCAATCTACCATTGTAATTCCATCGAGTGGGAGCTACTTTTGACAATCTCTTATGAACCTCTAAGTCCAAAGTACTTGTTCGTTTTGAAGATTTTGAAAAAACGATGCTAGGCCACTTAAAGTGGAAAAAAATCCTTGCATTCCTTTATGCTACTAACAGACTGTTGCAAATCAAAAACTAAACGATGCGCCATACAATGTACAAAAAGCGCACTTGGGTGTGTTTCTCTTACTTTAGCCTGAAGTCCCCCTAATACACATGCCATTACTGCTGCTCCATCATAACTTTGCGCTACTAATTTCGAACTGCAATTAAGATCGTCAACTATGCTTTCCACTATGTTATAAAGAGCGAGTGCTATTCTTTGCATGGTGACATTTAGAAATCCCAAAAAGGGTTCTCTGATTTCACCTTTTTTTTTTCTAACATAACGGACAACCTTTGATAACTGACTAATATTTGCCACATCAGTTGTTTCGTCTAGTATAATAGCAATAAATTAAGTTTCGTTTATTTCACACTTTATTTGCCTTAACGTAATTTCTCCTAGGCACGAAATTAAATCATTCTGTATTATATTAAAGGTGCCTTTAAATACTGCGGTTTTCCAAATGAAATTTTAATGTTTCGTCGTATTTTGCCAGTAAATCAATTAAGTCTACGTAATTCTCCTTATTTGAAGAATTTTCAGATTCAATATGCCCCCTAAAACCAAGCTCATGTTCAGCCAGAAAGCAAACTGCATCTATCAGCCTTTTAATTATATCATGGTTTTTGCGCACTTGCTGATTATATTGTTCATTGCTAATTCTAAGCTGATCATCTAAAGCATGTTCAATTCTCACTTTACCGAATGTTTTTCTTTTATAATTGACTGCAGATGAGATTTACTGGATCACTGTTTCGTTTTTAATTTATGAAGATTATTCAAATCTGAATATCCACTTTTGTTCCACAAATTATTTTCATTAGAGGAGAGAAGACACGGCCAGCAAGATAAAAGTGATTTGGTGTCGCAACCTGTGAGCCATTCACAGTTTTTATAAATTTGTGTTTGAAAAAGTTACACGGTTCTTCAAAGTTCTTTTGAAATTGAAGTGATTGAGCATTAGGTCTGTGTTGCACTCTACGGACTCAGGAAAGGGTTTCAATTGAGAGTGATCTATAACTGTATCTATTACATAGTTTTCATTAATTGATTCCAAGTGCATAGTCAGACCTTATAGTGAGCTGTACCATCCTTGTTGTCAGGTATTCGGTTCTATCAGTGATCTTCAAGGATTCTATAGTGAGGGCTCCCCCTTGGTATTGAAGAAGCTTTTGATACCTCTTGTCCGACACTCCTACTATCCTCATTGGCTTCTCATTATTGAACCTCCTTAGTTCAAGGTCTGTTCTCTTGTTAGTTAGACCTTTGGTCTGGTAAAAGCCATATCCACAGAATGCTCCAATGGCTTTTATGCATTCAAGTACTTCCTCAGCAGTGGTGAAATTGGTGGTAATTCCTAAAACATATCCGGCACTCATTGAGAAAACACCTCTTAGATCTCGGAACTTAAAATGAAAGTTAAAGGACCCCATGGATATTTCCTTTTAAAGTCTACCTGATTGACTATATCCCTATATTTCACTTTGGCTATATGAGGGCACACTATTAGATCACCTTTCGTTTATTTCACACTTTATTTGCCTTAACGTAATTTCTCCTACGCACGAAATTAAATTACTCTGTAGAGGTGCTTTTAAATACTGCGGAGTTTTCCAAATGAAATTTTAATGTTTCGTCGTATTTTGCAAGTAAATCAATTAAATCTACGTAATTCTCCTTACTTGAAGAATTTTCAGATTCAATATGCCCCCTAAAACTAAGCTCATGTTCAGCCAGAAAGCGAACTACATCTATCAGGCTTTTAATAATATCAGGGTTTTTGCGCACTTGCTGATTATATTGTTCATTGCTAATTCTAAGCTGATCATCTAAAGCATGTTCAATTCTTACTTTACCAAATGTTTTTTCTTTTATAATTGACTGCAGATGAGCTTTACTGGATGACTGTTTCTTTATTAATTTATGAAGATGAAAATCCAATTTTGTTCCACAAATTCTGTTCTTGAGAGAAGAGAAGACACGGCCAGCAAAATAAAAGTGATTTGGTGTCGCAACCTGTGAGCCATTCGCAATTTTTATAAATTTCTATTTGAAAATGTCTTATGTACAATTTAGTTTGTTTGGTTAACTTTGTTAGTGCTGCCTACCTCTTAAAATAATCTGCTTTTTTTCTTCAAAATTTGAAGTTCCAAATCCCTTTAGTACTAAATTACACACAATACATACACATAATGTACTAGTTGAGGTAGACGAACCCTGTTCCGGTACTTCAGTGATTAATTCATCGCCTGCTTCTGTATGCCGTCTCGTTTGTAACCTGTACTGTCTACAGCGTACACCTGCGCTTACTTTGTTCAAATTTGTATGACACCTACGATGAAAGTAACACAATTTTTTGTATTTTTTAAATACTACTATTTACTTCACAATGTCTAAAGTACACTTGTATAAAAATTACACAAATTAAAGGCAACACTGAGTCTTAAAACAATAAACAAACTTAACACATCCAAGAACCAAAACACTTTATGGTTATAGGAATCGATATGTAACAATTAACTGTCAGTGTAAGCTTGCGGTCAACAGCTTCCAGCAGTTATCCATGTCGGTAGAGTTCGGGCTATTCAGACACGCTGGCTATTGCACATGCCTAGTAAACGTATGTGAATTAGGGAATATAAAACAAGAAATTTGAGAGTAAATGTAATATTTTTTTCTCATTTTTCCGAGGGAAGCTTTCATGGACAACACGCCACTGTACACGATAGCTACACAACAAGTGTTACATTTGAAGAGAACTCATATATATATATATATATATATATATATATATATATATATATATATATATATATATATATATATATTGTGAAGGGTCAAAGCGGGATAAGGTTATCTTTCCCTAATATGGGGAGGTACCCACGGGATAACCTTATCAATACGGCTTTATTGCGGGATTTGCTCAGGCGCCAGCAGCGAGGGTTTAAAGGAAGTCGCTGCGCTCCCTCAGGACGATATATCTGTCCTCGATTGCTATTTACAGCTACCCGGACCCGGAGTAAACTTTAGTGAAGACAGGGTTCACCTAAGTCCTCAGGCGAAGTCCCTAAGGACTCCTTAATTATGGCATGTGTATTAGAGATCAGAATGTTGCGTATTAGGTTGGGGTGGATTGGTTGGAAAGCGTGTAGTGAAACACCGTATAAAACAAATAATCTATTTACAAAATATGTACAAAGAAATATTTACACAAGGGGTTCTCCCGAAATACCACACATTTAAACTAACTTATTAGATAACAAATTAATTTATTAGAGACCAGTGGCAGAAACAGAAATATTCGCGGGTTATACGGGCGGCATCATGAAGAGGGGTGGGGAATTCTAAGCCTGTAAGCGGGCAGAAGCGTCCCGGGATCGCCAAAGTAAGGTATTTGGCAGGTGGTCGATTTAAGCAGGCATGCAATATGCGAATTAAAAGCCAACACTAGGTGCAATATCAAGATCAGCTAACGACTTGTTCTAATTCCTACTATTAATAATTAATTACGGACCCTCGAGCATGTGATGCAGTCATACATACCCTCTACGACCCGAGGAAGTGTCTCCCAAGGGAGATGGGAATTTCTTCCTGACAAAAAAGAGAAAGTCCTCCCTATCAAATTGAAAAAAAGGCAAAGCCTCCAAACAGTGCCGTCAGGACGACTGTGACACTGGGTATCGCCAGATTGTTTCGATCGCCAGTAATGGTGGAGACCTACTGCAGCCCGAAATATACCAGCTGTCATCCAGATCCAGGCCCACGAGGGCTGCGCCACGGGAGACCGCTTTTGGTGACTTGGTCGTGACTAGACCACCACCGGGTTCAAATCAACTCGCAGTCAGCCGCTTTGCTAGTGCCCTCGCGCTCTCGGGAAGACTCCAGCTCAGGAACGCAACCCCAGCTATTCCTAAACTCGCTAAGCGCCCCGCTCCCCCATCAGTGCTCACCTTCCCCCGAACGTCCAAGAGGCCGAGTCTCGCCGGACTGTTTCGATTACCAACACTGTTGGTAATCAATCGCAGCCCGAAGTACACTTACTGCAGCCGGTCACCGAAACCGTAGGGGCTGCTCCACGGGAGACCACTTTGGGTGATTTCATCGTTACTAGACCGCCACCGGGTTCAAATCAACTCGCTGTCAGCCGCTTTGCTAGTGCACGCACGCTTCCGGGAAGACCGCAGTTTCGGAATACGAGCCGAGGCTCCCCCAGGTCGCTCCGCTGACACCGACAGAAGCGAACGATGGACTTATTTATGCGAAGCTCCGTTGCGGTCGTCTCTCTGAAATAAAACCACTGACAAACACAATAACATTCAAAACCTTTTCCACACCTGGACTTTTAACATCACCTCTGGCCAAGGCCAACAAACGCGCCAAGGTGCCCGCCGATCCGTGGAAAACCCCTTTCATGCAGACCCTGTGCTACCGTACAGCTATAGAGACAGCAACCTACCTAAAAGAATCGGACAATGAGCGGCCCGCTGAAGACGGCGTTCTTCGCTGGTCACCGCTGTCAACTCCCCCAAGCCGGTATACCTAACAAGTGACTGCTTCCTACTCTCCTGCGGTCGGCCTGTTGGATTCGCTATCAATACAACGCACACAAGACTAACAGACACAAACGAAAACAGGACGGTGGCTGCTTACTTTCCGTGACTGCCTCTGCGCTCGCTGAAAAAGAACTAAATTGTTCAGCGCGTTACGGCGGACCTGCTGGCTCTCGCTGCAAAGTCCCGCGCGGTTCACAATTCTGCGCTGCGAGGTGAAGTCGATAAAGTGGGCCAGCCCATCTGACCCAACTTTCGTCGCTTTGCATACCGAAGGCACTGCTTGGACGATCATACTCCGGTACCATGCCTGCCTCTCCACCGGCTGCCGCGACGCGCTCTCAAAACTATATTTTATGAAATATTTGCAAACGTTTGAATAGTAAAATTAAATTAAATGCAGATGGAATGGATCTATTCCCCTGTTAATTAATTAGATTATCTAATGACGATTAAGTCACCTCGTATATATATATATATATATATATATATATATATATATATATATATATATATATATATATATATATATATATATAGTCTCTTAGTCCTATATTTGCATAATTAGATTAACAGAGGTTAAAGTCATAAACTATAAAATAATTGCTAGATAGGGTTATTTATAACGTATTAGCAGCAGTTTGTCATTGATGACTTCTCCCCTATCAGATGGAAATTTATGGAGTTGATATAAATTTTCATTTACAAAAGGTAAAACTTATAAGGTAACATATTTAGAAGAAACATATAAGGAATTAACAATACATCGTTATTACCATTTCAAAATTACACTAAGATTTAGTTTGAAGCAAGGGAAAAACTTGCATTTCAGCCATGTATAACTAATAATAAGTTGCTTATTAATGGACAAATGCTTATTAAAATGATTTATAATGTTTTCCTGATTAGCTTGTAATTCTCTTATAGCATTATCATACCTTACGCCGTCACCTGCGTCTAGGATACCTGATACAAATTTAAAAATTTATCCTAAGGCATTAACTAAACCTCTCCTTTGCCCCTTATTTGTTTCAAAAATATCGGGGTGTA
This sequence comes from Tillus elongatus, assembly GCA_964006375.1. Classification (NCBI taxonomy): domain Eukaryota; kingdom Metazoa; phylum Arthropoda; class Insecta; order Coleoptera; family Cleridae; genus Tillus; species Tillus elongatus. The sequence goes on from OZ023270.1 coordinate 31,770,989, forward strand.
TTGTTAAAAGTTGATGTTTTAGACGTTCTGGTTGTATAATAAAACCGAATTCTATTGCTCTACAGAATTTCTGAAAATTAGATAGGTTGCTAAACATTTCAATATTTTGTTCTAATTTCCTAAAATGTTTACCTAATGCTTCTAAGCTAAAATTATGTAGGAATGTGTGGTGTGTCTTTTGTATACGCACTGTTCCAAGTTTAAATGGTAATATTTCCGGGTTGTTATGTAAGTCCGTTATTTCTACTCTTATTTACTAGTACTAGGTAAAGAATCAATGTTACGAAGGTGTTTGCGTGCGTGCGTGCGGGTGTGTGTGTGTGTGTGCGCGCGTGTGTTATTATTATTATTATTATTATTATTATTGTTATTTATTAAAACTGTCATGTAATCAATACAAGTCATAGTAACATTAAAAATAAATAACTTCTACTTCAAATACAAATATGTACAAATTTACATACACAATATTTGCACATGATTATATACAATATATAATTGGAACTGACAACGTTTGAGCAAGAAAGAGGAGGTTACACGCCAAATACAGTCAGTTATTGTCTTCTAAATAGTTACACATTTAAAATCTGTGAAAAAATTAGGTCTTTTTCTTCAATCTTACACAGCACTGTTTTTGGACACCATACGTCTTCGAAATGGGAGAGGTTTCCGTTACCAAGATGCCAAGCGTACTCTTTGTAGATTCTTGATTTGAGTCTTGCGAGGTAAGAATATTTATAATTGACTGACATTTGTTCGCCCTTGTGGTACGATATGAAGGAGTTATAGATTGTGCTTTTTGCCAATGTACAAAGGTAGTTTGCTAAATTGGCTTCCGGGGTATTCCGACCGTAGCCTCTGTAGATGACTTCAGTTGACATGTGTGGGTGAGGTAACAGTGTTTTGACGAATTCTCTTACTAGTTCCCATATGCTTTCTGTTTTTTCGCATGTGAGGATCATGTGCCAGGCATCACCTCTCTCCGGGCACCATGGACATTGATATGTGTCTCTTATACCGACATGTCTAAGATAGACTGGATCTGCGAGACGATTCTTTGCAAAACGCCAGGCTATCACAGCGTCCTGTCCCAAGATTGGTCTAGCAAAATAAGACCTCCATTCTACTCCACTATTTCAGCTGCCTTGTGTTGCATTTTTTTTTCACTAAAAAATATTGTCGTGAGAGTTTTCTGAACAAGATTCTTTTTATTATTTTCCAACTCGATCGTTTTGTCATCGGATTTCAACAAAATCGTCATTGGGTTGTATTGATTGAAAACCGGAGCAGAATCTTGAAAATTTAAAGTAAAGTAGTCCACAATTATATTATAATGGTTTACTAGTTCTGTCATAGTGTTTGTTGAAGATCGTGAAATCAGTTGTTTTAGCTTGTTACCTGTTAACCACTGGTTGTTTTGAAAAAAATCACCAACGATTCTAAACCCCAGAGAATACCATCTTGAGTTAAATAGGGGTGGAACTGATGTTTGTGGAAAAGTTTTGTGTCGGAAGTTGGAATAATGCTAAGGTAGTTTTTAGACAACGGAAATATAGCTGGTTTTAAATCAGTTGTGGTCCAGACGCTCAGTAAAGAATCCATGAATAATGAATTTATTCCACCTGTGTTATGAAGATCTTTAAAAAATAGTAACTGCCATGATACACTGTGCCTATTTCCTCTTCTCAACATATCTCGCACTAATATTACCCACTTGTTATCAGGCTTGGTAATTATTTTATGCCCCAGCCACAGTCTAAAAAAACGAATTTTTGATGGCAAGTGAACCAATCCAAGCCCTCCACTGTCTGGAGCAGTGCAGAGATGTAGTTGGGATGTCCAGTGTTTTCCGTTCCATACATATGCCACCAGTTGTTTTTGTAAATCATCAGCTTGATGTTTGTTGAACGGCAACACTTGCATGTGATACCAGAACGTTGGTGCGATGAAACGGTTGCAATTTTCTTTCGTGTGTGTGTGTGTGTGTGTGCGTGCGCGCGCGCGCGTATGTGTGTGTGTGTGTGAGTGCGTGCGTGCGTGCGAGTCCGTGCGTGCGTGCGTGTGTGTGTGTGTGTTGTTATTATTATTATTATTATTATTATTATTATTATTATTATTATTATTATTATTATTATTATTATTATTATTATTATTATTATTATTATTATTATTTATTGTAACTGTTAGGTATATACATCAATATACAATTTAGTTATAATATGTACATTATACGGAGGAATAGAATATAAAACTAAATTACATTAAATAAAATAATATATACAAATTACAATAAAATATTTCTTAAATTATGAAGCAAGAACATTGATAAAAAAAAAGCAATTTTAAAATGTAAACAAAATGTTGTCATCCTGGATTGAGAATAAAACCTTGTCATTATTCCATTTACACTCAAATGCTTCAGTACAATTTCTACCTACGAACCAAGAGTATTCATGTACAATTCTTGATTTTAAACTATTCTTGAACATGCTTAAAAAGGGAGGACTTGTGGTGTTATTCCTTATGGATGACAGATGCCCATTGTATATTGTGTATTTTGCCAGATTACACATGGAGTTCATTAAGTTTGCAGTTGACTTGCTTCCACATGACTGAATACCTCGGTATATTTCATGAGTCATTAATGGACATCTTATCAGATTTTTCTTTACGTTGCTGATAAATGACCAAAGTGGTTGAACCAGTCTACAGGACACTATAAGGTGCCATCCGGTTGCTTGCTCGCCACAATAACTACAGAAAATATCTTCAACCTGCCCTATTTTTTGAAGAAAGATACGATCGGCTAGACGATTTTTCGCCAATCTGTATGCAACATCCCCTTCGTATCCTAATGTAGGGAATGTGTAAAAACAGCTCCAGTTGATGGGATCATCAGTCCAGGCTCCATGCAAGGGTTCAGTTGTATTAAAATACTGTAATATAAGATGTTGTAGCAACGGTCTTTTGTCCATAAGGTTGATATTAGTATTTTCACGTTCGTCACCCCTAAAAGACAAAGTCATCATTCTTGTAACTGAGTCTGTTGTTGACATTTCTGAATTATGCAGTTGCAAAAGGCTAGTTTTAATGTAGGCATAATTTTCAATCAGTTGATTCTTAATGCAGTTGTTATTATCAGGAAGTTGTAGCTCTTCTATTAACTTAAATCTGTTTTCATATAGAAGATCTCCTATGGTGTATATGCCAAATCTAAACCATAGACTTGATACATTTGAATTAGGTATAAAAAGAGAGTTCATCAAGGGTATCTGTTTAATATCATTTATTGAGGATGGAAAGTCTTTAATAAAGATGTCTGCTGAACGAAAGTAATTTAGAACAGTGGTGAGGAAAGGAGAGTTGGTGTGTGTGTGTGTGTGTGTGTGTGTGTGTGTGTGTGTGTGTGTGTGTGTGTGTGTGTGTGTGTGTGTGTGTGTGTGTGTGTGTGTGTGTGTGTGTGTGTGTGCGCGCGCGCGCGCGCGCGCGTGTGTGTGCGCGCATGTGTGTGTGCGTATGTGCGCGTGCGTGCGTGCGTGCGTGTGTGTGTGTGTGTTTTATTTATTTATGTTTATTAACGAAAGGATATATACATCAATTATTACATTCCATTTTAAAAATAAGTAACAAACAATATATACACACACATAAAATCTATATATCTACAACTACATAGAATATACAAGAAAAAACATGAACAAAAAAAAGAATGTTACTATTGATAAAAGCCAAAATGTATGGTCTCTTCCCCCGATTGTAAACAATTGGTTGCTATTTCACCATTTTTTTCTGAAGGAATCTATATCGTTTTTTCCTTTATACCAGATATATTTTTTAAGGACACGGGAATTCAGTCTGGCTTTAAAAATAGGCAATAGGGCTTTGTGTTGTAGACCATTCTTATACTCTAATATAAAATGTGTGTGTGTATGTGTGCGTGTGTTTTATTATTATTATTATTATTATTATTATTATTATTATTATTATTATTTATTGTAACAGTTGAATATATACATCAATGTATGTACATATATACAAAAACGATCATCAAAAATATCTAAAAATTTATGCTAAACATTCTTTACAAAAACACCAATTAATCAAATAACTCCAAACAATTAAAAAATTAAATACAATATTCCATTCTTGAACAAAAAATAATACTCTCATTTTCCATTTTGCTTCAAAAGTTTCAATGCAGTTTCTACTTAGGAACCATGAGTATTCTCTCAAAATTCTGGTTTTCAAAACTTTCTTGAAAGTGTCCAAATAGCCTGGGTTCTGAGTGCTATTTCTTATAGAAGACAGGTGGGTGTTGTATATTGTATACTTTGCTAAATACACAAGTAAATTTGCAGCCACTTTCTGCCCAGAAAACTTAATACCTCCATAAATATCATCTATTGTCAAATGTGATGTTAACAGTCTTCTTTTGACATTCGAGATAAAAGACCACAATGGTTGTGCTAAATTGCAAGATATTATTATATGCCAACTCGTTGCTGGCTCTCCACTTTTTATTCTGTCCTATTATTTGCAGGAAGATACAGTCTGCTAGACGGTTTTTGGCCAGCCTGTATGCTATGTCGCCCTCATATCCTAATGTTGGGAAGGCATAAAAACAATTCGAGTCCATTGGATCATCAGTCCAGGCTCCCTGTAAAGATTACGTTGTGTTAAAGAGCTTTAATACAATATGCTGCAGAAGGGGTCTCTTGTTCATAAGACTGATATGGACATTTTCACCTTCTTCATTATTAAAGCACAATATTCTTCTATTTGTAACGGAACATGCTATGTTTATTTCAGAATGATACAATTGTATCAGATTACTTTGTATATGAAAGTAATTTCTATTTAGTTGGTCTGTAATTAATTTATTATTGTTAGGAAGTTGTTGCTCTTCTATTGATTTAAAATTGTATGTGTGTGTTCAAATGCAAGGATGACAACGGAATGATCCTCCACTAGCCACATACTTTTAGAAATTACACGGTGAGAATTTGATGTTTTATATATGATACGGTATAGGCAAGTGGCAAGTAGGAAATCGATTTTCTATCTTTAAACATATCACTTAGATACGGTGCTTATATTTTGTCTTAGTTTATGCTCTTAAGTACTTATTAACATCAATATACAAACACAAATACACACACATACACACACACATATATATATATATATATATATATATATATATATATATATATATATATATATATATATATATATATATATATATATAATACATGATGTAAGTAAAGCTTAACATTCAGATTTTTTTTCCTAATTTGTTCGGGATACGATACACAAGGACACTTGTTCGCCATGGCTCATACAGAAACTAACTGGGCCACGAACTGATTGAGGTTACACACTGGAACAGACAATAGGACTCTAAATTAAATTACATGTGTAATTTATGCAAAATTCTTAACTATTTAATGTTATTGTTTTAAGACAAACCACCAGTTTATTTTATTCCCAGTTTCCTACTTAACCACATACATACTATTATTTACAATTTAAAATTAATTTCACTAAAAAATCCAACTAAATAAATGTACACATTCTTTTTATCGAGGCCTAATAGGTGAGTTATACTAAGTGGCATCGTAATGTTGATTATTCTCAACGCGTCTAACAATTTATTGCGGGCCATAGTGTTGAGTGGGCAAGAAAAAAATATATGATTAAGATCAGCAATGGTGTATCCGTCACATGTGCAGAACGGGCTGTTTAGCACTTCTATTCTATTGTGGTGAGCAGGATATCTGCCATGATTAAACTTAACTCTTATCACCGTTGTAAATTTTCTTGATTCTGTTCCATATTTATTGATATTATTTGTTAGATTTGGGTTTACTAGTACGTAATAGTTATTAGATGTTTTTATATATGCATCCCATTCTTCTGTCCATTTTCTCCCAACAGAATGCCCCAGATGAGCTTTTACATCAGAAAAGGTTACCTTGTTAAGAATTTCCCCAGTTACTATAGCTTCTCTGGCTAGTTTATCAGCAATATCGTTTCCTATTATCTGACTATGTCCTTTCACCCATATGAATATTACATCATTATTAACTATTATTTCTCTATATGTGGAAATTAATTTTGTTATATCGCGATTTCTAACATTTTCTAGCTTGTGTCTTTTTAGGAATATCAAAACTGATAATGAATCACTAAATATAAGCGAGTTACGTTTGCTGTCCTTAACCCAATTTAGTGCCATTTCTATGGCGGTAAATTCTGCGGTATATACTGATGTGATATCATCAAGTTTGTATTGCAGCCTGACGTTTAGGTGTGGTATGTAAACAGCTGCTCCTGTACCGGAAGAGTTTTTAGATCCATCCGTATAGATGTGTGTGTATCCTGGATATTTTTCTATAAGAGGAAGCAACAAAGCTTTATTCAGTAAGGTGTTTTCAGTATAAAGATAACAAAATTTTTCTGCAGTCGGAATTCTTGTCGTACCAGTTGGCAGTCTTTCGTACTCCTTGGTTGCCATATAACCGTCTGTTATGGGTGAGTTGGTTTTTATCCTCCAATATATATTAGATGAGGTTTCTGTCCAAAGATGATGTATTACAAGCAGTTCGCTGTCTTCTTTGCCTCTCAACTTAAGGACATACTGGTTTGCTAATTGTTCATTTCTAAGATGGAATGGACATTCATTAGCTTCAGTAAATATAACTGGACAAGGTGTCGATTTCATTGCTCCCAAGCATATCGCCAAGGCCTTAAGTTGTACTCTTTCTGCTTCGTTAACGTTAGTTTTGGAAGTTGAGCCATACACAATACACCCGTAGTCCCGAATCGACCTAATGTAAGTTCCATAAAATAGTAGCGATGTAGCTACATCTGCACCCCAATTATAACCAATGGTTGCTCTTAGTAAGTTTAGGCCATTCTCGCATCTAGACTTTACATATTTTATGTGTTCAGTCCACAACAGTTTTTTGTCGATAATTATTCCTAGATATTTGTGAGAATTAACAACAAACTTGTTCTTATGTGGCTAGGTAAAGTTATTCGATGTCGGGTGAAGAACATTGCCACCGTTTTTCCACGTTTATTTCAAATCCTCGCTCTTCTGTCCATTGCCTCAAATTATAAGCAATATGTCTCAGTTTTGTAACACAGTGAGAGTATGAAGGCTGCACACTATAAATAAAAAAATCGTCAGCATATTGAATTGATCTTATACTATTATTCCACAGCATATGAAAGTTTTTAATATAGACATTAAATAAGAGAGGACTCAACTTATGGCCTTGTGGTATTTCATATATTGCTGTTATTGTGCCATGAAATTTGTTGTTGCTATCCCTAACGTATACTTTTCGTTCGTTGTAGAGTTGAACAATATTTGTGGCAGCATTCTTAGACAGATCACACTCTACCATGTCGCTAATCAATAAATTGTAATTGACTGCGTCATATGCTCCCTGGACATCGACAAACATACATACAACATACAAATTTTTTGACAAAGCAAACTGTATATCCGTCACTAATTTGCCAATTGCATCCATTGTACCCAGGCCGTTTCTGAACCCATACTGTGTATGAGGCAAAAGTTGTTTTGCTTCAAGATGAAATTCTACCCGTCTTTTAATCATATCCTCAAGACTTTTAGCAGGCAGTTCAGGAGAGATATAGGTCTGTAAGAAGTAGCCAAATTTTCATTTTTCTGATTTTTTTCCCATTATTAACATACCATTTTTAACAAGCTTATCTTTGATGTAACCCATCACATTTCTTCTAGCAGTCTTTCCTCGTCATCCTCCTGGAAAAAGTCAGTTGACATATGTGTTCTTGTGTGCAGGTTCATCTATGTGTGGAAAGCCATCCAGCATGCTTCGTTTGTCATACAAAACGATTGGAATCATTGCTCTTAAGGGCACTCTTCCCTCTCCTAGATGTCTGTCTAAAGTGTTTCGTAATTGGAGCATGACTGATGAGTCCTTGATGACCCCATGTAGCGTTCCAAAGAGATAAGTCCTTAGTTTAATGCCCTCTTCTATGGTGCCCCTGTTATCATCTAGGAACCGGATGCTCCTTTTTAGAGTGCCACGGTTTGGATTGTCAGTTATCCTATAACCGGGGAGCATCCCTGTCAGCAGTTTTCCCTGCTCTAAGCGGGCTTCCTCATTTCTTACCTTCATCCCGAAGAGTTTGTAGTGTTGCCCTTCTTCATCATACAACAAAATTCCAGTTTTCCCCGTGAAATCGACCTGGTAACCGTTTGGAAGGACATATCTGGAGGCAAATTGTGAATTTAATGCCGGAGTTCTATTACTGAACGGATATAGGAATGCAAGCATGCTAGGGTTGGTTATGCCACTGTTGACTATCCTCTCACAATACAAGCGTGCTAAGAGCGACATGGCATAGGTATGCTGACCCAAGAACTTGTTCAGGTAGTTATTCTTCCATATAAAATATTGAGCTCTTATCTTTTCCATGAGTGTAGGCATATTTGACAGGAAGAATGTTACACGGTTCTTCAAAGTTCTTTTGAAGTGATTGAGCATTAGGTCTGTGTTGCACTCTACGGACCCAGGAAAGGGTTTCAATTGAGAGTGATCTATAACTGTATCTATTACATAGTTTTCATTCAGAGATTCAAGTGCATAGTCAGACCTTATAGTGAGCTGCACCATCCCTGTTATCAGGTATTCGGTCCCATCAGTGATCTTCAAGGATTCTATAGTGAAAGCCCCCCCTTGGTATTGATACCTCTTGTCCGACGCTCCTACTATCCTCATTGGCTTCTCATTATTGAACCTCCTTAGTTCAAGGTCTGTTCTCTTGTTAGTTAGACCTTCGGTCTGGTAAAAGCCATATTCACAGAATGCTCCAATGGCTTTTATTATTATTATTATTATTATTAATGCTTTATTGGTATATAATAATACATCATGTCCATATAAAGAAGTCAGAGACTTGTACATATATTATTTGACATAATTTAAATCGTTCTGGCCCAAATGTGTTTGACGTATGCTTTCCAAAAATTATTAACTTCAGATTTTATGCATTCAAGTACTTTCTCATCAGTGGTGAAATTGGTGGTAATTCCTAAAACATATCCGGCACTCATTGAGAAAATATCTCTTAGATCTCGGAACTTAAAATTGAAAGTTAAAGGACCCCATGGATATTTCCTTTTAAACTCAACCTGATTGACTATATCCTGACTATCCCTATATTTCACTTTGGCTATATGAGGGCACACTACTAGATCACCTTTTCTGTGTTCTAATGTGGTGGGAGCACCGTTTTGTGTGTGGTAAAACTTTTCTTCTATATGTTCATGTAGTAGATAAATCGTCATAAGCTTAGCAAACATTGTTCCGTGCACACGTATATTGTCCAGTGCCTGTCTGCAGATTCGCAATTCACATGAGTTTATCTGCATCTGATTGAACAACATATATTTAGTATTCTTCAGATCCATTCCATTAGAAAACATCTAGATAATGTATAATATTTAATATTCAATTTACTGCAAATACATATGTAGATAGAGTAAATACTTGAAGTCATATTAAGTAAAGATACACACTATAAGTAAGTGCAATAATAAAATTAATTTCTGATATGAATAAATTCTTGGATTATATTCAAAATTGAAAAGCAAAAAAATACCTACATATTTAATGATATAAGTCTGTCTCTGTCTGCACTTCAACTTCTAAATATTTATAGAATGAAAGATAGTGATTGATACCTGTTATAAAATTATAGTAATGAAATATGTTTAATATTAATGAAAAAAATTGCTAAAGTAATCATCAATTCTGATTGAAAAACACATGAGAGGTACCTACCCGAGAGTTAGTTGAGAAAAAAGAGTATCAACAAGTCGGTGTGCTTTTATGATTATAGGTAGATACAAATGCAAGTAGGTAATATATAAAAAATAGACCTGGGATCGATTCCTCAATAATTACTAAACAATAAACAATAATGAAAACAATGAAATTGGAGAGGCATAAATAATAAACCATATATATATATATATATATATATATATATATATATATATATATATATATATATATATATATATATATATATACTATATATAAAAACATAACCTCTATTCCTTGAGAAAAAAGCAACAAAATTAAATATAATCTAACATTAAGTTTAAGTATAAAAGATTTGTTATTCCATAAAAAGCTATAATACTAATAACAATAACAAAACAATGTAGATAAGAGGCCAAAAAAATCATCAATTAGGTACTGCCTTGGTAGACATTCAAAAATAATAGTTGATGTACCCTTTTAGCATTTAGTCTTGTTCTCCGTTCGTTCAAAATATTACCTGACTTGGAGAAAATTCTCTCACAGGGCACAGACGTCACTAACGTACAGCATTTCTCCTTAACTATTTGGCTCAGGTATGGCTAGGTCTGTTGATTATTCCTCCACCAAACTAATGGGTTCTCTTTCCTGTGTAGGACCTCATCTTCCAAATATCTTTGAATTTCCATTATGGTCCTTGAATTAGCATTGGATTTTGGCCTTTGATGCTCCAATTTTCTCTCCAGTGAACTCCAAGCAGACAAGTAATGTCTAGAATGGTTGGCTTTTTCAGTGTCATCGCACTCGGATGAATCCATCGTGACACTTTCACTCATACCAGTTCCTTGGACCGCCCCCCCTGTTTCTTCGCTGCCATTTCTGCCGTGATGCTCGTGGCCAATTTCTTTATCTTATCTGTTGCATCTGTGTTTCTAAATGCAAATAATTTGAAACGTGGATCAGGAAAGGTACACAGAGCCAAAGTATTACTATACTCTACGTTTGCCAACCGGTTTTTCAGTCCGGTTTCCAAGGTTTTGATAACTTCAATTATAATGGGGTCGACATCTTGAGCCAGCAACTGTTGACAAACATCGAGTAAACCTCCGGTCAAAACTATCACTAATGACGCGGACACATACCTTTCACCACTAATGGTCTTTGTGACATTCTCGAAGGGTTGCAATACTTGGCACAACTCTTTTAATATGGTCCATTCTTCTGCCTTGATTTGAGGCAATGGTGCGTCTAGAAGGCCTATTGTAGATCTTATGGCTTCTTCTAACTCAACGAATCTCTCAATCATGTAAAATGTAGAGTTCCACCTCGTAATCACATCTTGGATTATCTTTTTGGGCATAGTCACACCGGAGTTCTTCTGAGCAATCATAAGTTTCGTGTTGGCTTGGGTGCTACGTTTGAAATGTGCTACAATCTGCTTGACTGTTCCAACAACTCCTTGAACGGGTTTCAAGGCATCTTGGACGATTAGATTTATTGTATGTGCAAAACATCCAAAATGCTTCTAATTCAGTGATGCTATCGCACTTTTCACATTCGCCGCATTATCGGATACTGCCAGAATAATTTTTTGTCCTAATCCCCATTCAGTGACTATTTCATTCAGTCGACCAGCCAGATTTACCGCTGTGTGACTGCCTGTTAAACTTTCGCAGCTCAATAATAAAGATTTTGGGACGAAGTTTTCATCGAGGTAATGAATAGTGACCGCCATGAAACTCTCTCCATTTGCAGATGTCCAACAATCTGTTGTCAAACACGCATTTCGAATTGAATTGGCTTCCTCTTTGGCTTTGACTAAACACTTTTCATATAATAATGGGATGAGGCTTTTTGAAATATGTCTGCTCGGCAACTCATAAGAGGGGTTCAATGATTTTACAAACTTTTTGAAGCCCCTGTCCTCTACAACTCTGAAAGGCTGTAAATCCAGAATGAATAAACCGAGAAAATCTTCGTCCAATTTCTTTTTAGCTGATAAATTCATTTTTCTAGGAAGATACCGCGTGATGGAATCTTGCTTTTGATTGATAGTTTTACTATATCCACTCACATCGCGATCAGCTGAGGTTGAAGCTGGATAGTCAGCTCCATTTTTTTTATTGCAGCTTCAGCTGTGCTGGCTGTACTTGTTGAGGCGGTAGCTTTTATTTCGGTAGCTGTTGTAGCTCTCTCATCAAGTTCTCTTCTTACAGTAGCACTACCGGTAGAAATTGCTACATTCGGGTGTTTCTTCTGTAAATGTTTCTTTAAATTGGACACAGACGATTTATAACTGAAATTTTGTTTGCAGATATCGCAAGTGGCTATTGTAGCATCTATTTCTGTGAAAAAATGCCAAACGGGGCTGATCTTATTACCTCCGCTTCTTGGCATTCTGCAAATCTAATTAATCTAGCTTTATGCGGCTTTAAATTCGTAAACAATATATCATTAAATATCCTCGCACAACATACACATATGTATTATATTGTTACACTAAATTCACGTAAGTATTTTGTATTTAATTTTTGAGTGTTGCTTATTTCTTATTTCTATCCGGCTGTTGACAGCCCTAGCCAGCCTCTATAAAGCTAGTACAGTAACAACACTACGGAACGGACTACGGACTAGGGACGCAATCGGTATCCGGTATTCACCGTACCACCGTACAGCAGTGATTGGTGTAAAGTATAAAGTACGAATGAAGCGGGTATTTATTACGCAGTTACGCCAGCGCCTGAATCGAATAATTGCAAGAGCAATCAATCCACACTCGATACCTGTTCCCGCCTGGAACAGGTATTTGGAACAGATATACCCTAGGAACAGGAACAGGTGAGAACAGGTATTAGAAAATACTGGTTTATCTCATCTCTAGTTACCACCATTTTAGCCTTGTCTGATAACTGTGCCTCTTGTATTAATGTGCTATAAAGCTCTTGTAGACCAGTTGTCACAATAATGACTAGAGGAGCGATTACATATTTTTCGCCGTTCATTCTTTTGTTTGTGGTTTTCATAGGAGCCAACACTTGAATTAATTCCTTGATTGTTTCAAGCTCGTCAGATAAGAGTGTTGGCCGATCCTCTGTTCCCATGATAGCCAATGTAGCTCACACTTCATCTGCCAACTCAAGCATTCTCTCTAGCATATAAAACACAGAGTTCCAACGAGTCGATACAGCCTGAATAAATTTCTTTGGCTCGCGACCACTTTGCTTTTGGTAGTTGTCCAATTATATTTTTTTTTTGCCTGTGAGTTTTTTTAAGTCCGAAAAATGTTTTTTTGTTCGATCCGCTCTTGTAAGGTAAACGCACCAATGTTTAAATCTGCAAGAACCATTCTTGCCATTTTTGCTTGCTGAAACGTTCGTTTAGTTTTCTTTTTTAAAAATGTATAGTGTGATCATTAGATGCCCCTTGTTTTACACTTTGACTTTTATAACTTCAATATAACTCTATATCTATGGACATTTTGTAGAATTTTTGTAAACAGATACGATTTATCCAATAGTTGGCAGGTTCAAATTTTAAATACCTCAATAGTTGACACTGTTTTTTATTCAATGGTTGACATATTGAAATATCGAAATCATTAAAGCTTATTAAGATAAATTAATTATACTTCCGAAACTACACTTTTATACTCTAAATCAGGCGTAACAGGCTACCTTATTTTATGCGATAAAAAGGAAATTCACTAATAAAGAACCAAAATGATTCAAATACCAATAGTTGACACACTCAATACTAAAGCTTGACAACAAGAAATGTTGATAAAAAATAGTCTATTTTCAAAATCTAAACACTTTATTCAAGGAAGGTAACACATGAAAGTAACTAAGTAAAGGTAAAATATAAAACATATACGTAACACGTAAAAAATCATAGTATAGTACAGTAAAACTTCCCAATAGCGGCCACCATCGGGGAACATGAAACTGGCCGTTATACAGAGGTAGCCGCTATTCAGAGGTTTGCCTTTAATGAATATACTTATGTAGATACTACGGTTAATATATGTGTATAATATAGGTTGTTTACTATAGGGAACTTATTATGAAGTTTTTAATATTTTTAGAAGAAAAAAAAAACAACACCTAAATTGTAAACCACAAACTTTTATTTACATACTGCAATTAATATGTAGGTAGAGGTACAGTTATTAATAACATCTTACAGAACAACGACAAAAAATGAAGTTTAAATTGTAACATGCACAATTTATTTTAAACTTTTTTGACATATTTCATGATAGATTGCTGTTTCATATTCCTGATTTTATTTTTATAATTCTCCGATTCGCATTTAATTAACATTTTTGAAATATTTGTAGCTAACTCACCGTGATTTGAAAGCACAAAAAACTGTCTTAAGTCTCGTAATTTTAGGCAAGCTTTGGATAAACTTGAAATTGTAGATACAGATGCAACACAATCAGATTCTTCACATTCACTATCAGAATTGGTAGACTGCACGTCCGTATTTTCACGTATTTCTTCAATACAATCGGTGATTGTTAGTTCGGTAGTTAAAATATTATCATCAACTGCTGCAAAGTGTATTAACCTTGAAAATGGGTTAGTTAATGTGGAAAATAATTGCGCCAAGGGAATGTCATCTTCTTTATGAGCAATATTTTCTAATTCCTGCTCATTCTGTAAAAATCCAGCTTTTCAGAAACATTTGCTGATAGTGTCTTTTGAGACCTTTTTCCAGGAAGCAGCTATCCACCAAAGCATTGGTAATGGTGATGTGTTTATCAAATTCTTGAACTAAATCACTGTCAATTAACGTTAACAGTCTTTTCACCAGTAAACCTCTATAAATCATTTTGAAATTTTGAATTATACCTTGATTTAAAGGTTGACAGTGGGATGTTGTATTCGGCGGAAGAAAAATTATCTTTACGTTTTCCAGTGGGATCTTGGTGTGCGAAGTTGCATTGTCTAAAAATAGCACTACTTTCCTGTTTTGTCTTTTCATTTTATTGTAAAATTTATAAAGCCATGCTGCCATTATATCTGTTGTCATCCAAGCGTTTTTGTTTGATACCCACTCCAGTGGCAATGCGCTAATATGTTCACCCTTAAAACAACGTGGATTCTTGATTTTGCCAATAATTAGAGGTTCTTCTTTTTCACCCAGCATATTAGCACAAAATAGAATTGTCAGTCGTTGTTTAGCCATTTTTCTTCCAGCACACTTGTCGTTCTTTAAGACAAAGGTTTTTGATGGTGTCGCACGGTAATAAAGACCTGTTTCATCTGCATTAAAAATGTCTCTCGGACAATAAGCTTTTAAGATTGATGGCAATGTTAATTTCCAATTTTCTACATCCGTGATGTTAACGTCAGCTGACTCACCACAAATTGCTTTGAAGCAAATACTATGACTTTGGCAAAATTTTTCTAGCCACCCGTTTGATGCTTTGAAATTGGTCAGATTTAAATTCTGCGCCGCTTCTAATGCTCTTTGTTGAATTAAAGGTCCTGATACAGGCACATTTTGATTTCTAGCTTTGCAAAACCAGTTATACACCACTTAATCAACAGCACTACCCTCAGTTTTTAGAAATTTTCTCCTCTGTTCCACGTTAGCACCTTGTTCACAAAGTTTTTTATATGTCACTTTTTTTTTAATGTCATTTATCTGAGTTTTTCCAACACCAAACTTTTTGCCAATTTTCTTGAACTTGAACCACTTTTTTCACTATCAGTAATGATTTCAATTTTTTCTTTAAGGCTGATACGTTTTCTTTTCACCGACATATTGAGTTGTTGATAAGCAGAAGAATCTAACTTAACTGATTATTCAGTTAGGTATGCGTTTTCTTTTACTTCACAGAACATTTTACCGTTATGAAAGGCTTCTAATATCTAAACTAGACATTACAATTTATTCAATTCTTAAAGTGCACTAGTTGTCGTTTCTTGGACGTTGCTGTTCTTGTACCTATTATTTGACGAATGCGGCGCGGTGGTCATAAATCATCCCGACGTGTTCTTTTATCACTCGATCTTCCGACGGACCATTATCAGATTCGGCGTTGAGGGTGATTTGTTGATGACCGTTATTTAGAGGTAAATTTACTAAAAAAAGGAATTACAAATTTTTATAGAAATTCTCCGTGGCCGTTGTATAGAGATGGCCGCTATAAAGAGGTTAGTTAATACACAAATGCCATAAGAACCATTTTCTGCGTTACATTTGACCGGTATATAGAGGTGGCCGCTTTATAGAGGTGGCCGTTAACGGAGGTTTTATTGTAGTACCTAACCATCCACTGAAAGTTCTTTGTGAAACTGATATTGCATAGTATCTCTATGAACACTCATCTGAGAAAACGGAATTTTTTCAAGGATCTGATCATATTTTACAACACTCACGTCATTTGAATCAAGTATAATCCGTTTTTTCTCCTTAGAAATCATTTTCATTCCCACCACCTCAACTTCTTTGTCAGGAAAGATCTGCTGAATAACGCAAACATATTTATAAACTCGTTTCTTGCCTGGAAACGCAACAAAAATATAATCATTTTCTTTATACTCTTTATCATCTCGCCGAACTAGGCAAGCAAGAGGCATATCTTCTCCATCATCTTCAGCATCAGCTAATTCATCAAAACCTCCGTGATTGATATCTTCTATACTACTTCCAGAGTTATCCATTCTTCTGCTGAACTTTTTTTATCTTCTATGTTTCTTGTTACGAAAAGAACACCGGCTTGAAAACACTTTAACTGTTTGTTAGTTAGGTGAGAGACATGTCCACCGATGAACAGAATGATAGGCAATTCAATTTTCCCTGTTTTCAATGGATGGAAGACGTTTGTAATGTATTCAAAGAAGCTTCACCTGTCATCCACCCTGAGTCGGTTTTTGCAATACCCCAGTTTTCCGGAACACTCAAATTCAATTCTTTGGGTATCGAAAAACTACTATTGGTGGAGCTACGGTTCCAGCTGCATTTCCAGTTATTAAAACAGTTAGGCATTCTTTTTCATCGCTGTTAACTATTTGGTAAATATTTTTCTCTCCCTTTTCTGCTAAGACCTTTGTACCCTTTGAAAAAAAGCAGCTTCATCCGTATTAAAGAGTCTTTCTGGTTTTTGTAAAATACCATCCAAATTTTCCTCCTTTAGATAGGTGTGTACGTCAACAAACCAAGTTTGAAGGTGACTGTCTGATACAGACGCTCGAGTCGTAGTCAAATTTTGTGGAGTTCTATGGCTTATTTTTGGATTTCGTTTCAGGAAGCTTTGGTACCAACTCTTTCCTGGCCGATTGTTTGTAAAAGGATTTTTCCTTTTCATTTGAATCATGAGATGTTGGACGCTGTCCAATAGTTGGTCTTTTCCAATAGGGAAACCTTGACATACTAATAGTCCAGGCTGCTAAAACTTCTTCCTCATTTTTTGTGAAATAAGATTCCCTTCCCATTTTTCTACCTGGAGGCGTCTTACCTCGCACTTTGTAGAGTAAGGTTATTCTAGGAACATCGTTCTTCTTAGCGACTGTTGCAACTGGCATGCCATCTACTAAATTCTGAATGGCTTCCTTCATTTGCTCTTTTGAGTATTTCAGAATTTTCCGGCTTGGGGTTGCCATTATGCCCACAACCTGCATAGAACCAATAGTTGACATGTGCGGAACTGATAGTTGACATGGGTGTCAACTATTAGTCCTGATTATTACATCAATGTTTTTTTTTCCTATACAAATATAAACTTTGGAACAGGCAGTTCCAGAACCGAAAATTAAAAAAATATACCGAATGCCTCAGGACCAATAATTGACACCCATGTCATGCATAAAAAGTACAATTAAATAGACCCAGTAATTGACACCCAGGGTAAACAAGTCAGTTTAATTAGATAGTTATAGTACATCTCCTTACCTCTATTTTGAAGCTCCTGTATCAGCAGATAAAGCTAAAATATATGATAGGTCACTATTCACAATACTTTTAAAAATAAAGCTTTTAGCTTAGAAATCACAAAAAAACATGAACA
The DNA here is from genome assembly GCA_964006375.1 of Tillus elongatus. Taxonomy (NCBI): domain Eukaryota; kingdom Metazoa; phylum Arthropoda; class Insecta; order Coleoptera; family Cleridae; genus Tillus; species Tillus elongatus. Next base: position 31,788,836 of record OZ023270.1, read on the forward strand.
CTGATTTAGGTCTACACAACACATGCCACCATTTTGAACATGAGTCTGTTGTCTTGCTGATGTTTTCACTGTGTGACAACAGATGGCTAAACTAGTATATAGTTTAATTATTTAAGAAGCTGCAACACAGAATACCTTAATAGTGAATTATATTGCGGTGAGTGTCAACTATTGGAGCACTGTCAACTAATGGTGCTTCTACCTTATATGCTTTAGCCGATCCTACACTATTAAATGAATAGTATGAGCTAGGCAACCAAAATGTCTCCACTTAATCTCATCCCCAATTGCTTTTTAGTAATTTTCCTTAAAAAATTCACTAATGAGATCCCGACTTTTGAATTTTGAAAACATTTCTTCAAATGAACGCTAATTAAGCTAGAAACACATCCGGGGTAAGTTTCAATATATATATATATATATATATATATATATATATATATATATATATATATATATATATATATATATATATATGTATGTATGTATGTATGTATATGTATATGTGACTGTGCAAACCGTACCGCAAATTTGTTTAATGAACGACATCCGAACAGACATGTTAACAGAAAATATATTTTGGAGTTAGTTGCAAAGTTTCGACAAAGTGGTTCAGTAGCCAACAAAAAACGGAACCCTGATCGTGAATTTCCGGTTAGAAATGAGACTACTGAGATTAAAGTTTTAGGCTAATTGCTGCAGACCCAACTTTGAGCACGAGAAAATTGGCCACTGTTTCCAACATCAAAAGAAGAACTATTCAGCGAATATTAAAGCATCATACATTTCACCCGAATGAAATTCATCTTGTACAACAACTGAATGAATATGATTTTGATCGGCGGCTGGAGTTTTGTGAAGTTATGACTGCACGAATTGTTGATAACGGGAACTTTCTGTTCAATATCTGTTTTTCAGACGAGTGTACTTTTTTTATTAAACTGTACAGCCAATCGTCATAATTGTCATTATTGGGCAGATAATAATCCAAGAAATTTTCACGAAGTCCACACTTAAACTCCACAGAAATTGAATGTCTGGACTGGCATTTTTGGAGACCGTTTAATCGGACCAATTTTTCTTGATAGAAATTTGAGTGGCGAAACGTATTTGTAGTTACTATAAGATATGGTTTACCCTCTATTAATTGGCATTGTTGGAAATTATGATCGCTATCAAGAAAGTCAATTAGTGTTTCAACAAGATGGAGCTCCTCCGCATGTTTCACAACGTGTTAGGGAGTTTTTGAACAGAGGGTTTCCAGGACAATGGATTGGGCGTAGAGGTGCTATTGAGTGGCCCCATAGATCACCGGATTTAACTCCTTTAGACTTCTTTCTAAGGGGCCATTTAAGGAGTAGAATTTACGCAACAGAACCGGAGTCTCTGGAAGAATTACGACGACACATTGTTGAAAAATGCCGTCTAATAACTCGACAAATGCTCCAAAATGCCAGAGCTCGTTTTGAACAATTTGTACTCTGTATGAAAGCTGGAACGTTTGGTTTTGTTTTTTAGTTTGTTCAACGAAAAATTGACTAATTAGTGCATTTCTTATCACAATGAATGAAATACTTTCTTGCAACTCCAACTGAATAATTTTTAAACGAGTTGATAAAACTTCCAAAAAAATTAGTGTGCTGAATTCAGAAAAGAAAGAGTTTTCAAATGATGCAACACTCGACCCATGTTCCCTATTTAAAATATAAGGGTTGTTATCACCACCCTTAAGGGGTTGATGTGACAAAGTTGAGTTTCATGTGAAAACATGTCCCTCTCAATATTAAAATTGACGTGTTTCAGCGTTTCTCAAAAAAAAATTATCTGGACGCAAATCGGTCTGTTTCGTTTTCAATGCTCCACCCTGTATGTATTCACACCATTAACTCAAAAAATAGTACCTTCCTTTGGCAAGTGGCTTGGATAAGTTCGTTGGCCAGGAAAATCTGGGCATGTTTTCCCTGTGTTTTCTTTCGCAAAAAAATTATATCCGGAAATAACAAAGTAAGGGCAACCAAATTTGGTACGCGTATTTGTATTATAAAGAGTGAACAATGCAACAAAATTTAGGTCTTTAAGTTAAAAGAAAAAAAAATTATGGGAAGTTAAAGAAAAAAAATGGCGTTTGTCTCCAAACGTCAAAGTTGCGATTTGAAACGCCATAATTTGCAAATTTAGTAATGACCTGACCTGACACGAAATTGGATTATGTAAAGAAAATGTCGCAAGAAGAGTATTCTGCAAACTCTTAAGTTTCATCTTCAACCGTCATTCTCGTTCATTTTACTAAAATATTTACAGAAAATTAATTTCAAATAGACCCTTTCTCTGATGCTTTGGCTGTATGTTTAGTCATGTTTATGCTTTAACGGTCTATAATTTTTAGCTAATTTCTTCAAATGAGCGCAAACTAGGCCCCCTAGAATCCTTACTCGGGTTTACTTTCAGTTTTTATCTATTTACATATATATATATATATATATATATATATATATATATATATATATATATATATATATATATATATATATATATATATATATATATATATATATATATATATATATATATATATATATATAATTATTATTATACAAGACACGAGAAAACATTGTATACGTTAATTACGCTGCATGTTATAAACATATTTTGACAACCACTTTTTGGTCCATAAGTCGCTGGTCATCCCTACAATTGTTTTTTTTAGAACACCCTTATATTATTGCATTTTTGATCGAAATATGATGCATGTTTGTAAAACAAAAATCCAGACACGGTAAGTGCGCTTGGGTAGCCAATGTTCATTAAATCATTTCTCTCAATTTTCTATTAACCTAAGGTTTTTTGGCTAGGGAACCAACATTTAAAGTTTATTTTCAGAAAATTTTTGTACATTTTCAAACAATAAGTAATTTTGATAAAATATGGTACATTGTTTCTACTATATAGCCTATACCGGTAACCAGATTGATGTCTGCTTGTATTGGAGAGACATATTGGCTATTAAAAATATTTTTATGAAAAGTCACTTCCATAACGCACTTGCTTGCGTAGACTTCTTTAATACTGGCCGCATTGTCAGATACAGCCAACATAATTTTATTATTTAGGTCCCATTCTATGACAATTCTCTCTCATTTGCCAGATTGGCGCTTGTGTGGTTTACATTATACGACGTCACTTCTAATAATACCGATTTTATTTCAAAACTTGAGCTGATGAAATGGACTGTCACAGTAATGAAACCCTCATTGTTGCAGGAAGTCCAAAAATCGGTTGCTAAGGTAACGCAAACAGCGTCTTTTATATGTTTTGCTTTCTCATATACTTCTGAAAATTTGGCAGGTAACAATGTGTCTGGTAAAGTTGTTCGGCTCGGTATCACGTAAGATGGATTTAAGCCATTGCGGCTATACTCCCTAAACCCAATATCTTTCACAATCGAAAGAGGTTGATAATCTTTAGTGATTAATTTAAGAAGCCTCTGATCTTGGTGCTTAATTTCAGAAATCCTCATTTTCCTTGGCAAATTGTACTGACTTTGATACAGCCTTCTTTTTTGGGGAAGTGAACGAATTTCACTCAAGTTTGACATTGTGCCAGTCTCCGATGTTAAACTACTAGAGGCAGTTTGACTATCTTTAATCACTGGTATATTACTAGTAGTTTCTGTATTGAGCTGGGTATTTTGAATTTCAATACGTTGCCGATGGTTTGATGGCGGTATTTGTCTGATTGAACGCACAATAATCTTGGTTGAATTTTTCACTTCTACCACCCTGGAGATACCATCCTTGCTGTTGAACAATCGTACGATGCGACCCATTGGCCAGTTACATGGTGGCTGGTGATCATTTTTAATAAGAATTAGGGATTCGACCTTGACTGGATTTGTTGTATCCTTCCATTTGTATTGTTGATGTAGTTGTGAGATATATTCTTTCGTGAATCGACCCCAAAACTCTTGGTACAGCCGTTGTATATCTTGGAATCGTGACAATCGGTTGGTTGGCAACTCTGTTAAGTCAGCATTGGGCAGAGTTGTTGTAGGGCGTCCAATAAGGAAATGGGAAGGGGTTATTGGTTGAAGGTCATTAGGATCATTTTATAATGAATAGAGAGGCCGAGAGTTTAATACCCCTTCAATGAGTATAATTAGTGAATTGAAATCCTCATAAACGAGTTTTTTATTAATCATCATTCTTTTTAAATGGAATTTCGTACTTTTAACGGCTGCCTCCCAGAGACCTCCAAAATGAGGTGTATAAGGAGGGATGAAGTGCCATCTTATGGTATTTTGAGCAAGGTAGTCATTAATAAAAATTTTATTGTTAAATAGAAAATGGCCTAGTTCTTTTAGTTCGTTTCGTGCCCCAATGAAGGTACTGCCGTGGTCCGAATAAATTTCTGATGGCAATCCTTGCCTTGAAATAAACCTCTTGAGGCAAGATAAAAAACATTCACTCGTTAAATTGGAAACTAACTCTAAATGTACTGCCTTAGTGCAAAAGCACACGAAAACACATACATAGCCTTTCACAATTTTGGATCCTCGTCCAAATTTGTCCTTTAACAGGAAAGGACCAGCGTAGTCGATACCGGTATATTGAAATGGCAGAGACGGTCTGACTCTGTTATCAGGTAGGCTAGACATTGGGTAAGTAGAGAATGAAGGATTAAATTTGAAGCAAGTCATATAAGCTTTAGTTACTTTGCGTGCTAAATTACGACCACCCACAGGCCAGTAAAATTGTCTGATTGAGGCCAAAAGTAGTTGAGGCCCTGGGTGTAGAAGTATAATATGTTTGTGATTGAAAATAAGCCTTGTAAGGACATGATTTGACATTAGAAGTACAGGATGTTTTTTATTCATATCTAAAGACGTGAACCTTAGTCTACCTCCTACACGGATTAATCCGTTCTTATCAATAAATGGTGTTAAGCTAGAGAATTTATGTTTATTCGACAAGGAATGATCAGATCTCAAGGTAGTTATCACATCTGAAAAGGATTTCTTTTGCGCTAATTTAAGTAAAATTGTGTGAGCATTATCCAATTCAGAAACGGTTAATGGTCCGAGTACACGGTCTCGTGATTCTTTTCTAGCATTTGTTGAAAATCTTATACAGTAACTGGTAACTCTTTGTAATTTTATAAAACTAGAGAACTTATTAAATAGTGAAAATTGTTCAACTGACGTTACATTTAACCTTTTGACTGCTGAATTGCTCTCGGCGGGCATGTCGCCTGTGCGGCGTTTTCCCGCGCGAAACGTTTATATACGTCTACAGCAGTGTGAACTCAATGGTTAAGACAAGAAAATCGTAAATTTCTGTTAGTAAAAGTGTTTCATTATGCTCATTAATGAAATAAACATGAGAAGGGTTTAAACATAAAACTTTATTACCTAACAAGAAACATAATGTGGAAAATATAAAAACAATTTGACAGAGAAAACTTAATAATGCTTATGTGTGTGGTATCTTTCGAAGCAAGTTGACAAGCAAAGCGGTACATCACACTTGGCGCACATATATCTTGTATCACTTCTTTTATCATGTTTGGCACATACAACACATTTTCGTTGAGCATTCTTCTTTTTATTTGTTCCTGGAACGAGGGATACAAAATGGCGATCGGTGAGACGCATAGGATTATCTCCGTCCGTAGATCTTCTTCCAGGTCTAGAGTCGTTACGTGACTTGTGGTATATTTCTAAAATATTTTTTATTAGCTCATACTGAAAATCCAAAATGGAAATATTTTTTCCTGTTTGTGTTTTATATATGGCATGAGCATTTAGTAAGGACAAGTCCACCAAGTGGAAGAAGACTTTTTTATACCATTTTACGGTTTTTCTTACACACTCAACAGAACTTAGCATCATATCAGATCTGTCAACTGAACCCATATTTTGGTTATAGTCCACTATGCAACTAGGCTTCTTTACTTTTTGCTTTGTGTTCCTGTCAATTTTCTCCGTATTTATCATACTGTTTTTATGAAAAGTTGTGAGCATCCCAACCTCTCTCTTATCTTGCCACTTCAAAGCAAGGAGCTGATCTGTACTTTTGTACTCAACATCCCCTCTGTTTAATTTTTTGGGCAAATCAGGCATGTTTTTTCTGTTTTTCTTCACCGTTCCACAAGCATTTGTTTTTTGGTCATGTAAATGAGAGAACAATGAGGGACTCGTATACCAATTATCGACGAATAAAGTATGACCTTTTCCTAGATATGGTTTCAACAATGTGAGAATAATATTTCCGGATATTCCAACATCAGCATTTACATTATGGCATTTGTCTATCTCCGTTGACGCGCCCACATATATAATAAAGTCCTGTACATATCCTGTCTCACAATCACAGAGTATGAAAAACTTGACACCAAATCTATGACGCTTTGACGGTATGTATTGTTTGAAAAATACACGTCCTTTGAACAGAAGAAGGCTTTCATCAACACATAGATTTTGAAATGGATAGAAAGCTTCTAAAAATACTTTTCTGAGATGATCAACGATAATTCTCAACTTCCACAATGGATCGTTTTCGGGCTGTTCATTGTTGTCTGCGAAATGCAACATTCGCAAAATTATTAGGTATCTATCCCTCGCCATAATTTGAGGAAAGCTGGGAGTAGCCAACAGTGAGTCCGTCGTCCAGTAACTGTTTATTACATTTTTCTTCACCTGTGCCATTAGAAAATTTATTGCCAAGAAGCAGTAGAGTTCGTCACAATCAGTGTCCTTCCAGTTCTTTACTCGTGATCGATTTGACACATTATCACCGACACAAATGTTGCTGGCATACAAATTAGATTGTTCTGCAATCTGCGCCATTATTTGGGGCGTAAAAAACACTTGAAAACAGTCGAGAGGAGTACATTGATTATCTAAGGCTGGAAGTTTGCAACCGGAATCATTTCTATTGAAACTAAATATTTCGGGGTCTAAATCGGAGTTTCTCCACTCGAAACCACTTATTTTTCGTTTCTTAGAAACCACGTGTTCTTGTTCTGATTCAGATGACGAATCAAAAGAGGTGGCTGTAACATTGTCTGGTAGAAAGTTATCACAAGGAACTGGTGGTTCGTCATCATCGTCATCTATCCAGCCATAGTCAGCTGGATCATCCAGATCGACGTTATCGTCTTCGCTGTCGCTATTTTGTAAAATAGCGAGTAAACTTTGCTCGGTAAGCCCACGACGTGACATCTTCCTATTCAAAATGCATACTAAATTATAATTAGATCACTGCATCAGCCCAGTATATACAGTGATTTGCTCCGCCCACTTTCCCACTTCATCGGATTTGCTGTAGCTGCAATCTACGCCCACTTTGCCACGTCATCTCATATGACGTGATGCAATAATGTGTTCCACGGTACTGTCTAGACGTAGACATGCGTTTACAGCAGTTTACCCGGCTTTAAATAATTTTTAGAGGCCGAACGTCGATATACGCCTATAGCAGCTTATTAGATATTCGTATATATACGCCTATAGCAGCGAAAAGGTTAATACATTCACATTAACATTACTCTTTTTCATTTCGGGTACATCGTCTGACAAATTTAGGACAGGAGGATTATTCAACAGGTGTTCGATAGAACCTGATAGAAAACTAGGGCCTTGCCACCAAAGCTTCAAGTGAATAATATTTTCTGGTAATATTCCCCTAGTAGCTATATCAGCGGGATTTTCTTTGGTGTTAATATGATGCCAGTTATTGACATCAGTAAGTGTCTGAATTTTAGAAACGCGGTTTGCAACAAACATTTGCAACAGAATAGGTTCCTTTTTAAGCCAGCATAATACAATTTGTGAATCTGTCCAATAATAAATAGGCGCCGTGAGCGAAGTAGAATCGATAATTTTTTTAATTAATTGAGCGCCTAAATGTGCAGCACATAGCTCGAGTCTAGGAATTGTTAATAATTTTAATAGAGACACTTTGGTCTTTGAGCACAATAAATGTGTTTCAATATTCCCGTCTGGATTTATGCTTCGCAGATAGACACAACTAGCATAGGCGTATAAAGACGCATCACAAAAACAATGAATATGTGCGTTTTACCTATGGTCATTCTTGGGATTGAAAGTTTATTTAATTCCGACAAAGGTTATAAAATTGAGTCCATTTAATGAACAATTCTTTGGGAATTATTTCATCCCAAGAAATTTTCAATTTCCATAGCTCCTGTATTAAAATTTTTTAAATTATGACCACTGGCCCCAAAAGACCAAGCGGGTCATATATTTGAGATATAATAGATAGAACTTGCCTTTTTGTAATATTGTTATTTAATTGAAAATTGTCAGTTTGAATTTTGTATTTTAATACATCTTGCTTACTGACCCATTGAACTCCCAGTGTTTTGAAGCTCTCGGATTCACCTACATTTAAACTGGAACTCGGAATATTACTAGATTTAACATTCTTCAAAATGCGTTGATCACTTGAGATCCACTTCCGAAGTATGAAATTGGCCGATTTTAGGATATCAAAAATATTTTTACATCTTTCTTGTAATTCAGTAATATCATTAGAACCTGTTAAAAGGTCGTCCACGTAAAAATCATTTAAAATAGTATGAGAAGCACTAGGAAACGAATCTTTATTTACAATTGCTAATTGATTAATGCACTTGATAGCAAGATATGGGGCTGCTGTAGTACCATATGTGACGGTGTTCAGTTGATTAGTTGACAACTCGTCACTTGTATTGTCCCTCCAAATTATTAGCTGTAGAGGTCTATGATCTTTATGCATTAAGATTTGTTTGTACATCATTGAAACGTCAGCAGATACTACATACTTGTATAACCTGAATCTAATTAGTATGTCAAAAATATCATTCTGTACCTTAGGTCCCGCATATTGCAAATCGTTAAGAGACCACCCAGAGCCAGTGGAACAAGAGCCGTCAAATACCACCCGCAATTTTGTTGTGATACTTGACTCTTTAAATACACCATGATGTGGCAAATAGTAATTTGGAATCGGTAAATCTCGTTCATAAATTTTAGTCATGTGACCCAAATCTATATATTCACTTATAAAGGTTTTATAACTTTTATGAAAATTGGCATTGGAAGAGAATCGCCTTTCCAGTGATAAATATCGTCGAATAGCTGTCTCTCTAGAATCTCCGAGAAGACTAGGTGATCTTTTAAAAGGGAATTTCACTACAAATTGTCCTTTATTATCCCTTGTAGTATTTTTTGCAAAGAGTTATTCGCAATGAAGATCATCGGTTGACAAAGAAATAGGTTCGTTGATTTCATTAATTTCCCAAAATCGACGTAGTTGCGAATCTTCAGGTACAGTTTTTGAAAAATTGCAAACAGAATTTAAAATTGAATTGGAAATTGTACCAGAAACAATCCAGCCTAGTTTCGTGTTTTGCAATATGGGACCATCGTTAGATAATTTTATTTTCCCGTCTAATAATAAATCCCAAAATAGTGATGCACCGATCAGCATATCGATATAATTACATAAATAGAAGTCTGGATCAGATAAACTGATGTTCGTTGGAATACTGATGCTTGATAAATTGATACTCTCTGAAGGAATGGTTGTTGTTATTACAGGTGTGACATAGCAACATAAGTGGCATTGATAACTGTTAACATTTGAATGGATAACAATTGTAGTCTTTCTTGTTAGGTTGGATACAACCTGATTGATTCCCATAATTGATAAATTGGTAGGGACCAGTTCTAAATCTAATCGTTTGCAACAATTATCACTAATTAAATTGGATTGCGCTCCCGAATCCAATAATGCCCTACATAATTGAAAATTGCCTTTATTATCTTTCACGTTAAATGTAACAGTGGATAATAGTACCGATGAATTGTAAACATCATTATTAGGTAAAAATCGATGACTTGCTTGAAATAGAACATTGGATTGATTTGAATTAGTTGTCGATTGTCTAGCTATTTGTGAATCATTAGAATGGTTAGCGTTATTATGATTACTTGATTCGTTAAAATCATAGTGAAGAAGTGTATTATGTTTTCTCCTGCATTTTCTACAGCTTCCAATATTGCATGTCTCTTTAGCATGACCAATACGCAAACAGTTTGAAGACAGATTGAATGTTCTTACCTTGCCCCATCGTTCTTTAGTACTTAATTGTAAAAATTCTGGGCACGTATAAATAGTGTGCTCCCCCTTGCAGTAATTATATTTTAAAGAAATTGTTGTTGTTAAGTGTACTTGATAACGAGGCTGATATTCCTTCAAACCCATATTATTCTGATGCGAGTATGGCTTATTAGTTCGAGACTGTGAATGAGGTTCTTCCATGGATTCCAGGATATCTTGCCTAGCTTTTAGAAATTCTAAGAATGCATTCAAAGTTGGTAGTTCTAAACTTGTGTGAAACTCCTTCCATTTATTTTGCGTAATTTTGTCTGGTTTATTATAAATGACATGAATAACAGTCATATCCCATAAGGGGAATCCTTGGAAAGACTCATCCCGTCAAGAGCCGTCAGGTGCTTTGATATTTCATCAAGCATTGTTCGAAATTGAATAAAAGTACTTTTATTAATTGAATTGATGTTAAAAATTGATTTTATGTGAGTGTATACGAGGAACTTTTTTTTATCAAATTTATCACAAAGCACCCGCCATGCTTCTTTATTATCTTGTGATGCATCACAACCGGCAATAGTTCGCCTTGCGTACCCCTCTAAAGCAGCCTTCAAGAAATTGTATTTCTGGCCATCGTTTAAAGTTTGATTGGAATCAATAGTAGTAATGAAGCTCTTTTTAAATTCTAACAATTGTTAATAGTCACCATTAAAAACCGGAAGTTTGATTTTCGGCAAGGGAAAATTCTGTAAAGAATTAAATGCAACATGTGTTTGAGTATTTGGATCATTAACCAGGGATGTATCTACACTTGAGGAAGAAGCTAATTTATTATCAATATATTGCTTTAAAAATGACACTGCTTTATAGTATTTGTTTTCAAACGGTTCACGTTCGTCATAATGCCCCTCTAATTCCCTTCATCACAATTCTGCTCTATTAACTTCTGTACCTCTTGAAAATCGGAAATTATCAGTAGACTATTTTCATACCTTAATTGAGCATCCTGAACTTCAGGCGCAGAGGTACCCACAACAATGGAAGAAATATATTTTTCAATTATAGTTAATCTTTTTTTAGTTGAAGCTCGATTTCGAGTTAATTGCTGAAGATTTACTTCCGTCATAATTGAAACTAAATTGAAAATTGATTTAAATAGATAAATTCAGGTAATACCTACCTATTAGAAATTGAAAATATATTTGAGTCAGAATAACAATTGAAGGTAGTAAACTCTCAAAACCAAAATCTTTTGCTTTAAAATAGAAAAATAATAGGAACAGCAAAAATAGGCTTAATAATAACAGGACTTGGAACGTGGATAAGATAAATGCTTTGTAATTGGGATGGACTAACCTGTACGCCGTACGGCGTTACCTCGTGGTCTTGTCGTCTGCACGTGTCGCGTGTCCGTAATTTGGCACTTTTGGCTTGCTTGTAACACAAAAAACTCGTGTATCACTCGTGAAATTGAATTAATAAATCGCTTTCCACTACATCCGGCTCGAAGGACCAAATGTTTTATTAAATAAATGGAATTAAATTGTGCTGGTGAATAGGTATGTAGTGGAAAGAAATTGAATCGATTGATACTAACACTTTGTTTATTAATTTTAAAAGCGATGTTCACTGTTCTGCGGTCGGAACATGAGAGAGCAAAAGTGGTGATGGATGTTACAAAATAATTATGTAGTGACTGCGCAGTATCTTGTCGTGTTGCTACTGATTTAGACAGTGTTGCCACGTTAGGCAAAATTTCAGTAAAAATAAAATATACATAATATCAAAAGTATTAACAAGCATCATTTGCAGAAATTTCTTGCGGACCTTCGTAAAAAAACATTTAAAAACTTTTCCAGTCTGTTTTTATAGAAAACCATCCCAGATCTAATATGGATCGAATTTTCCTCTTGTTAGAACCTTCTTATAATTGGGAAAAATTCGGAGACTGTTGTTTTGTTAAAAGCCGTTGAACGTACCAGACTTGAGGCTTCAGGCTTTCGCAATGAAACGTCAGACTAACGTTTACGAAACATGTGAAACCAACTCACTCCAGCAATTTTATTTTCTTCCCATACAGGCACATTTTTCTTAGCCGCAGGTGCATAGTCATATGCTGGTTTTCTGGTCTGGTACACTGTCAGGCCATAACGAATTTGAACAGCATGCTACAAGTAATCAACCAACTGCTGTTCTTCTTCAGGTGAAAATATTCTATGACTATTAAACTTGGGAGCATAAGAAAAACTGGTCAGAGCATTAGATCTCATCTTTTTTACGTAGCGTCCTATAGCAGTTTTTGCAACTTTATATTTATCTGCAGCAATTCGCAGAGACAAACTGGTGTTTATAACATCGTGTACGGCAGATACATATCCATAACTTCCTTCCATGGAACTGGCGTTTATATGCCCAATTTACTGCGGGGCATCTAAAAGGATTAAAAACATTACATATCTGTGCTGCTTGATTTTCTACAGGGTAAAATTTAGTAATGTACTAAGGGACGTCTCCTGGTATTAATAACATCTTGTACGGCAGATACATATCCATAACTTCCTTCCATAGAACTGGCCTTTTTATGCCCGATTTACTGCGGGGCATCTAAAAACATATATATATATATATATATATATATATATATATATATATATATATATATATATATATATATATATATATATTACTGTGTGTGTGTGTGTGTGTGTGTGCTGCTGAAATCATTGATTTTCTGCAGGGTAAAATGTACTAAGGCACGTCTCCTGGTACAACATGTTGCGCCTTTCTTTTTGGTTTTTCTTTTATAGGCTTTCTTCTTGGTTAATGAAAAATTGTCTTAGTTCGGCTTGTTATTTTATTAGTATATCTTGGAGCCTGGACTAGTATTGGTTTCCCCCGGGATGTCGCAATATTACTTGTTGGCGATTTAGATGTGTCCGGAGCCCTAAATCTTACTGAATTCGCCATTTGTTTAACCACCCTTGATGCTGGTTGAATGTTGCACTCAAACATTTGCTCGAGCCGCCTTGCGTGCTCCCCGACTGAACGCTGTTGCAAGTTGGTTATTATGGGCTCAAGCCGGGTATTATAGTCTCTTACCCTATTTGATGCTGTTGAAGCCACATCTGACTCCATCTAGACTGCTTTTTAGTTTATTGATACATTGTTTGTGGTGCTTTCTGAACCCACATATGTTGGACATTCCTGAAATTTGACGTATTGTTACGTTGCTTTACAAAATTGCTCTATGTAAAAAAAAACGAAGAAAAACGTACAACTGGTTTGCTTTGGGAAGACTCTTCAGTTGATAACATCCACAAATAGATGTTTTTCGTAAAGAGAAGTTTTGTTTGGCTCTTTGTGAAGAGCTAAACTGGTCAGAGCATTAGACCTCATCTTTTTTATGTAGCGTCCTATAGCAGATTTTGCAACTTTATATTTATCTGCAGCCACCGCAGAGACAAACCGGTATTAATAACATCTTGTACGGCAGATGCATATCCATAACTTTCTCCCATGGAACTGGCCTTTATATGCCCGATTTACTGCGGGTAATCTAAAAAGATTAAAAACATATATCTGTGCTGCTGAAATTGATTTTCTACAGGGTATAATTTACTAATGTACTAAGGCACGTCTCCTTGTACAACATGTTGCACCTTTCTTCTTGGTTTTTCTTTTGTAGCCTTTCTTCTTGGTTAATGAATAATTGTCTTAGTTCGGCTTGTTATTTTATTAGTATATCTTGTGGCCTGGACTAGTATTGGTTTCCCCCCGGCTGTTGCAATATTACTTTTTGGCGATTTAGATATGTTCGGAGCCCTAAATCTTGCTGAATTCGCCATTGGTTTAACCATCCTTGATGCTGGTTGAATGTTCCACTCAAACATTTGCTCGAGCCGCCTTGTGTGCTCCCTGACTGAATGCTGTTGCAAGTTGGTTACTATAGGCTCAAGCCGGGTATTATAGTCTCTTACCCTATTTGATGCTGTTGAAGCCACATCTGGCTCCGTCTAGACTGCTTTTTTAGTTTTGTTGTGCTTGCGGAACTCACATATGTTGGACATTCCTGAAATTTGACGTATTGTTACGTTGCTTTACAAAATTTCTCTATGTAAAAAAAAACGAAGAAAAACGTACAGCTCGTTTGCTTTGGGAAGACTCTTCAGTTGATAACATCCACAAATAGATGTTTCTCGTAAAGAGAAGTTTTGTTTGGCTCTTTGTGAAGAGCTAAACGGTCAGGGCATTAGATCTCATCTTTTTTATGTAGCGTCCTATAGCAGATTTTGCAACGTTATATTTATTTGCAGCCATCGCAGAGACAAACCGGTATTAATAACATCTTGTATGGAAGATACATATCCATAACTTCCTTTCATAGAACTGGCCTTTATATGCCCGATTTACTGCGGGGCATCTAAAAAGATTGAAAATATTATATATCTGTGCTGCTGAAATCATTGATTTTATACAGGGTAAAATTTACTAATGTACTATGGCACGTCTCCTGGTACAACATGTTGCGCCTTTCTTCTTGGTTTTTCTTTTGTGGTCTTTCTTCTTGGTTAATGAATAATTGTCTTAGTTCGGCTTGTTATTTTATTAGTATATCTTGGAGCCTAGAGTAGTGTTGGTTTCCCCCTGGCTGTTGCAATATTACTTGTTGGCGATTTAGATACGTCCGGAGCCCTAAATCTTGCTGAATTCGCCATTGATTTAACCATCCTTGATGCTGGTTGAATGTTCCATTCAAACATTTGCTCGAGCCGCCTTGCGTGCTCCCCGACGGAATGCTGTTACAAGTTGGTTATTATAGGCTCAAGCCGGGTATTATAGTCTCTTACCCTATTTGATGCTGTTGAAGCCACATCTGGCTCCGTCTAGACTGCTTTTTAGTTTGTTGATACATTGTTTGTTGTGCTTGCGGAACCCACATATGTTGGACATTCCTGAAATTTGACGTATTGTTACGTTGCTTTACAAAATTTCTCTATGTAAAAAAACGAAGAAAAACGTACAACACGTTTGATTTGGGAAGACTCTTTAGTTGATAGCATCCACAAATAGATGTTTCTCGTAAAGAGAAGTTTTGTTTGGCTCTTTGAGAAGAGCAAAACTGGCCAGAGCATTAGATCTCATCTTTTTTATGTAGCGTCCTATAGCAGATTTTGCAACTTTATTATCTGCAGCAATCGCAGAGACAAACCGGTATTGATAACATCTTGTACGGCAGATACATATCCATAACACCCTTCCATGGAACTGGCCTTTATATGCCCGATTTACTGCGGGGCATCTAAAAGATTGAAAACATTATATATCTGTGCTGCTGAAATCATTGATTTTCTACCGGGTAAAATTTACTAATGTACTAAGGCACGTCTCCTTGTACATGTTTCGCCTTTCTTCTTGGTTTCTCTTTTGTAGTCTTTCTTCTTGGTTAATGAAAAATTGTCCTAGTTAGGCTTGTTATTTTATTAGTATATCTTGGAGCCTGGAGCAGTGTTGATTTCCCCTGGCTGCTGCAATATTACTTGTTAGCGATTTAGATATGTCCGGAGCCCTAAATATTGCTGAATTCGCGATTGGTTTAACCATCTTTGATGCTGGCTGAATGTGCCACTCAAACATTTGCTCGAGCCGCCTTGCGTGCTCCCCGACTGAATGCTGTTGCAAGTTGGTTATTATAGGCTCGAGCCGAGTATTATAGTCTCTTACCCTATTTGATGCTGTTGAAGCCACATCTGACTCCATCTAGACTGCTTTTTAGTTTGTTGATACATTGTTTGTTGTGCTTGCAGAACCCACATATGTTGGACATTCCTGAAATTTGACGTATTGTTACGTTGCTTTACAAAATTTCTCTATGTAAAAAAACGAAGAAAAACGTACAACATGTTTGCTTTGGGAAGACTCTTCAGTTGATAATATCCACAAATAGATGTTTCTCGTAAAGAGAAGTTTTGTTTGGCTCTTTGTGAAGAGCTGAACTGATCAGAGCATTAGATCTCATCTTTTTTACGTAGCGTCCTATAGCAGATTTTGCAACTTTATATTTATCTGTAGCAATTCGCGGAGACAAACCGGTATTAATAACATCTTGTACGGCAGATACATATCCATAACTTCCTTCCATGGAACTGGTCTTTATATGCCCGATTTACGGCGGGGAATCTAAAAAGATTAAAAACATATATCTGTGCTGCTGAAATCATTGATTTTCTACAGGGTAAAATTTACTAATGTACTAAGGCGCGTCTCCTTGTACAACATGTTGCACCTTTCTTCTTGGTTTTTCTTTTGTAGCCTTTCTTCTTGGTTAATGAATAATTGTCTTAGTTCGGCTTGTTATTTTATTAGTATATCTTGTGGCCTGGACTAGTATTGGTTTCCCCCCGGCTGTTGCAATATTACTTTTTGGCGATTTAGATATGTTCGGAGCCCTAAATCTTGCTGAATTCGCCATTGGTTTAACCATCCTTGATGCTGGTTGAATGTTCCACTCAAACATTTGCTCGAGCCGCCTTGTGTGCTCCCTGACTGAATGCTGTTGCAAGTTGGTTACTATAGGCTCAAGCCGGGTATTATAGTCTCTTACCCTATTTGATGCTGTTGAAGCCACATCTGGCTCCGTCTAGACTGCTTTTTTAGTTTTGTTGTGCTTGCGGAACTCACATATGTTGGACATTCCTGAAATTTGACGTATTGTTGCGTTGCTTTACAAAATTTCTCTATGTAAAAAAACGATGAAAAACGTACAACACGTTTGATTTGGGAAGACTTCAGTTGATAACATCCACAAATAGATGTTTCTCGTAAAGAGAAGTTTTGTTAGGCTCTTTGAGAAGAGCTAAACTGGCCAGAGCATTAGATCTCATTTTTTTATGTAGCGTCCTATAGCATATTTTGCAACTTTATTATCTGCAGCAATCGCAGAGACAAACCGGTATTAATAACATCTTGTACGGCAGATACATATCCATAACATCCTTCCATGGAACTGGCCTTTATATGCCCGATTTACTGCGGGGCATCTAAAAAGATTGAAAACATTATATATCTGTGCTGCTGAAATCATTGATTTTCTACAGGGTAAAATTTACTAATGTACTAAGGCACGTCTCCTTGTACAGCATGTTGCGCCTTTCTTCTTGGTTTCTGTTTTGTAGTCTTTCTTCTTGGTTAATGAAAAATTGTCCTAGTTCGGCTTGCTATTTTATTAGTATATCTTGGAGCCTGGACTAGTGTTGGTTTCCCCCTGGCTGCTGCAATATTACTTCTTGGCGATTTAGATATGTCCGGAGCACTAAATCTTGCTGAATTCGCCATTGCTTTTACCATCTCTGATGCTGGTTGAATGTGCCACTCAAACATTTGCTCGAGCCGCCTTGCGTGCTCCCCGACTGAATGCTGTTGCAAGTTGGTTATTATAGGCACAAGCCGGGTATTATAGTCTCTTACCCTATTTGATGCTTTTGAAGCCACATCTGGCTCCGTCTAGACTGCTTTTTAGTTTGTTGATACATTGTTTGTTGTGCTTGCGGAACCCACATATGTTGGACATTCCTGAAATTTGACGTATTGTTACGTTGCTTTACAAAATTTCTCTATGTAAAAAAACGAAGAAAAACGTACAACACGTTTGATTTGGGAAGACTCTTTAGTTGATAACATCCACAAATAGATGTTTCTCGTAAAGAGAAGTTTTGTTTGGCTCTTTGAGAAGAGCAAAACTGGCCAGAGCATTAGATCTCATCTTTTTTATGTAGCGTCCTATAGCAGATTTTGCAACTTTATTATCTGCAGCAATCGCAGAGACAAACCGGTATTGATAACATCTTGTACGGCAGATACATATCCATAACACCCTTCCATGGAACTGGCCTTTATATGCCCGATTTACTGCGGGGCATCTAAAAAGATTAAAAACATTATATATCTGTGCTGCTGAAATCATTGATTTTCTACAGGGTAAAATTTACTAATGTACTAAGGCACGTCTCCTTGTACAGCATGTTGCGCCTTTCTTCTTGGTTTCTGTTTTGTAGTCTTTCTTCTTGGTTAATGAAAAATTGTCCTAGTTAGGCTTGTTATTTTATTAGTATATCTTGGAGCCTGGAGTAGTGTTGGTTTCCCCTGGCTGCTGCAATATTACTTGTTAGCGATTTAGATATGTCCGGAGCCCTAAATATTGCTGAATTCGCCATTGGTTTAACCATCTTTGATGCTGGTTGAATGTGCCACTCAAACATTTGCTCGAGCCGCCTTGCGTGCTCCCCGACTGAATGCTGTTGCAAGTTGGTTATTATAGGCTCGAGCCGAGTATTATAGTCTCTTACCCTATTTGATGCTGTTGAAGCCACATCTGACTCCATCTAGACTGCTTTTTAGTTTGTTGATACATTGTTTGTGGTGCTTTCTGAACCCTCATATGTTGGACATTCCTGAAATTTGACGTATTGTTACGTTGCTTTTCAAAATTTCTCTATGTAAAAAAAACGAAGAAAAACGTACAACAGGTTTGCTTTGGGAAGACTCTTCAGTTGATAATATCCACAAATAGATGTTTCTCGTAAAGAGAAGTTTTGTTTGGCTCTTTGTGAAGAGCTAAACTGATCAGAGCATTAGATCTCATCTTTTTTACGTAGCGTCCTATAGCAGATTTTGCAACTTTATATTTATCTGTAGCAATTCGCGGAGACAAACCGGTATTAATAACATCTTGTACGGCAGATACATATCCATAACTTCCTTCCATGGAACTGGTCTTTATATGCCCGATTTACGGCGGGGAATCTAAAAAGATTAAAAACATTATATATCTGTGCTGCTGAAATCATTGATTTTCTACAGGGTAAAATTTACTAATGTACTAAGGCGCGTCTCCTTGTACAACATGTTGCGCCTTCTTGGTTTTTCTTTTGTAGCCTTTCTTCTTTAGTTCGGCTTGTTATTTTATTAGTATATCTTGTGGCCTGGACTAGTGTTGGTTTCCCCCTGGCTGTTGCAATATTACTTGTTGGCGATTTAGGTATGTCCGGAGCCCTAAATCTTGCTGAATTCGCCATTGGTTTAACCATCCTTGATGCTGGTTGAATGTGCCACTCAAACATTTGCTCGAGCCGCCTTGCGTGCTCCCCGACTGAATGCTATTGCAAGTTGGTTATTATATGCTCAAACCGGGTATTATAGTCTCTTACCCTATTTGATGCTGTTGAAGCCACATCTGGCTCCGTCTAGACTGCTTTTTAGTTTTGTTGTGCTTGCGGAACCCACATATGTTGGACATTCCTGAAATTTGACGTATTGTTACGTTGCTTTACAAAATTTCTTTATGTAAAAAAAAACGAAGAAAAACGTACAGCACGTTTGTTTTGGGAAGACTCTTCAGTTGATAACATCCACAAATAGATGTTTCTCGTAAAGAGAAGTTTTGTTTGGCTTTTTGTGAAGAGCTAAACTGGTCAGAGCATTAGATCTCATCTTTTTATGCAGCCTCCTATAGCAGATTTTGCAACTTTATATTTATTTGCAGCCATCGCAGACACAAACCGGTATTAATAACATCTTGTACGGAAGATACATATCCATAACTTCCTTCCATGGAACTGGCCTTTATATGCCCGATTTACTGCGGGCATCTAAAAAGATTGAAAACATATATCTGTGCTGCTGAAATCATTGATTTTATACAGGGTAAAATTTACTAATGTACTAAGGCACGTCTCCTGGTACAACATGTTGCTCCTTTGTTCTTGGTTTTTTCTTTTGTAGTCTTTCTTCTGGGTAATGAATAATTGTCTTACTTTGGCTTGTTATTTTATTAGTATATCTTGGAGCCTAGAGTAGTGTTGGTTTCCCCCTGGCTGTTGCAATAGTACTTGTTGGCGATTTAGATACGTCCGGAGCCCTAAATCTTGCTGAATTCGCCATTGGTTTAACCATCCTTGATGCTGGTTGAATGTTCCATTCAAACATTTGCTCGAGCTGCCTTGCGTGCTCCCCGGCGGAATGCTGTTGCAAGTTGGTTATTATAGGCTCAAGCCGGGTATTATAGTCTCTTACCCTATTTGATGCTGTTGAAGCCACATCTGACTCCATCTAGACTGCTTTTTAGTTTGTTGATACATTGTTTGTTGTGCTTGCGGAACCCACATATGTTGGACATTCCTGAAATTTGACGTATTGTTGCGTTGCTTTACAAAATTTCTCTATGTAAAAAAACGATGAAAAACGTACAACACGTTTGATTTGGGAAGACTTCAGTTGATAACATCCACAAATAGATGTTTCTCGTAAAGAGAAGTTTTGTTAGGCTCTTTGAGAAGAGCTAAACTGGCCAGAGCATTAGATCTCATTTTTTTATGTAGCGTCCTATAGCATATTTTGCAACTTTATTATCTGCAGCAATCGCAGAGACAAACAGGTATTGATAACATCTTGTACGGCAGATACATATCCATAACATCCTTCCATGGAACTGGCCTTTATATGCCCGATTTACTGCGGGGCATCTAAAAAGATTGAAAACATTATATATCTGTGCTGCTGAAATCATTGATTTTCTACAGGGTAAAATTTACTAATGTACTAAGGCACGTCTCCTTGTACAGCATGTTGCGCCTTTCTTCTTGGTTTCTGTTTTGTAGTCTTTCTTCTTGGGTAATGAAAAATTGTCCTAGTTCGGCTTGCTATTTTATTAGTATATCTTGGAGCCTGGACTAGTGTTGGTTTCCCCCTGGCTGCTGCAATATTACTTCTTGGCGATTTAGATATGTCCGGAGCACTAAATCTTGCTGAATTCGCCATTGCTTTAACCATCTCTGATGCTGGTTGAATGTGCCACTCAAACATTTGCTCGAGCCGTCTTGCGTGCTCCCCGACTGAATGCTGTTGCAAGTTGGTTATTATAGGCTCAAGCCGGGTATTATAGTCTCTTACCCTATTTGATGCTGTTGAAGCCACATCTGACTCCATCTAGACTGCTTTTTAGTTTGTTGATACATTGTTTGTTGTGCTTGCGGAACCCACATATGTTGGACATTCCTAAAATTTGACGTATTATTGCGTTGCTTTACAAAATTGGTCTATGTAAAAAAACGATAAAAAACGTACAACACGTTTGATTTGGGAAGACTCTTCAGTTGATAACATCCACAAATAGATGTTTCTCGTAAAGAGAAGTTTTGTTAGGCTCTTTGAGAAGAGCTAAACTGGCCAGAGCATTAGATCTCATCTTTTTTATGTAGCGTCCTATAGCATATTTTGCAACTTTATTATCTGCAGCAATCGCAGAGACAAACGGGTATTGATAACATCTTGTACGGCAGATACATATCCATAACATCCTTCCATGGAACTGGCCTTTATATGCCCGATTTACTGCGGGGCATCTAAAAAGATTGAAAACATTATGTATCTGTGCTGCTGAAATCATTGATTTTCTACAGGGTAAAATTTACTAATGTACTAAGGCACGTCTCCTTGTACAGCATGTTGCGCCTTTCTTCTTGGTTTCTGTTTTGAAGTCTTTCTTCTTGGTTAATGAAAAATTGTCCTAGTTCGGCTTGCTATTTTATGAGTATATCTTGGAGCCTAGAGTAGTGTTGGTTTCCCCCTGGCTGCTGCAATATTACTTCTTGGCGATTTAGATATGTCCGGAGCACTAAATCTTGCTGAATTCGCCATTGCTGTAACCATCTCTGATGCTGGTTGAATGTGCCACTCAAACATTTGCTCGAGCCGCCTTGCGTGCTCCCCGACTGAATGCTGTTGCAAGTTGGTTATTATAGGCTCAAGCCGGGTATTATAGTCTCTTACCCTATTTGATGCTGTTGAAGCCACATCTGACTCCATCTAGACTGCTTTTTAGTTTGTTGATACATTGTTTGTTGTGCTTGCGGAACCCACATATGTTGGACATTCCTGAAATTTGACGTATTGTTGCGTTGCTTTACAAAATTTCTCTATGTAAAAAAACGATGAAAAACGTACAACACGTTTGATTTGGGAAGACTTCAGTTGATAACATCCACAAATAGATGTTTCTCGTAAAGAGAAGTTTTGTTAGGCTCTTTGAGAAGAGCTAAACTGGCCAGAGCATTAGATCTCATTTTTTTATGTAGCGTCCTATAGCATATTTTGCAACTTTATTATCTGCAGCAATCGCAGAGACAAACAGGTATTGATAACATATTGTACGGCAGATACATATCCATAACATCCTTCCATGGAACTGGCCTTTATATGCCCGATTTACTGCGGGGCATCTAAAAAGATTGAAAACATTATATATCTGTGCTGCTGAAATCATTGATGTTCTACAGGGTAAAATTTACTAATGTACTAAGGCACGTCTCCTTGTACAGCATGTTGCGCCTTTCTTCTTGGTTTCTGTTTTGTAGTCTTTCTTCTTGGTTAATGAAAAATTGTCCTAGTTCGGCTTGCTATTTTATTAGTATATCTTGGAGCCTGGACTAGTGTTGGTTTCCCCCTGGCTGCTGCAATATTACTTCTTGGCGATTTAGATATGTCCGGAGCACTAAATCTTGCTGAATTCACCATTGCTTTAACCATCTTTGATGCTGGTTGAATGTGCCACTCAAACATTTGCTCGAGCCGCCTTGCGTGCTGCCCGACTGAATGCTGTTGCAAGTTGGTTATTATAGGCTCGAGCCGAGTATTATAGTCTCTTACCCTATTTGATGCTGTTGAAGCCACATCTGACTCCATCTAGACTGCTTTTTAGTTTGTTGATACATTGTTTGTGGTGCTTTCTGAACCCACATATGTTGGACATTCCTGAAATTTGACATATTGTTACGTTGCTTTACAAAGTTGCTCTATGTAAAAAAAAAACGAAGAAAAACGTACAACAGGTTTACTTTGGGAAGACTCTTCAGTTGATAACATCCACAAATAGATATTTCTCGTAAAGGAAGGTTTTGTTTGGCTCCTTGTGAAGAGCCAAACTGGTCAGAGCATTAGATCTCATCGTTTTTACGTAGCGTCCTATAGCAGATTTTGCAACTTTATATTTATCTGCAGCAATTCGCAGAGACAAACCGGTATTAATAACATCTTGTACGGCAGATAATAATAATAATAATAATAATAATAATAATAATAATAATAATAATAATAATAATAATAATAATAATAATAATAATAATACCTTTATTATCCATTTTGACAGCATACAAGCTACATTGGATTTGTCAGCCTTTTACAATAATTAATTTTTCACTACATTAAAATATTCATTTAACGTATAAAAACACTGGTCTGATAGAAAAGAAGAAACTTGACTTTTAAACACCTTAATATTTTGGATATTTTTTAAATTATTAGGAAGATGATTAAATATTTTTAATCCAATACAGTCTGGAGAGTCTTTTATCATCTTAGTTCTAGCATACGGAACATAAAAGTTACAAGCCTGTCTGGTACTAAAGGTATGAACATCACTGTTTAGTCTAAATTTATCACTATTTTTAAAAACATATATACACAACTCTAAAATATATAAACATACCACAGTTAAAATTTTATGATCAGAAAAGTAGACCCGGCATGACGTCATCTTTCCTATGTTGAAAATAGAGCGTATTATTCTTTTTTGAGCGATAAAGACATCATGCAGCAAGGTAGAATTACCCCACAGACATATACCGTACCTCAGTCTAGAATCAATATAACTGTAGTATAAAGATATTAGTTGCTTTTCAGTCAAAACATTTCTTATATTAATAAATAAAAAATTAAGAGATGCAAGCCTTGAAACCAATGTCGTACAGTGTAACTTCCAGTTGAGATGTTCATCAACGTGTACTCCAAGGAACTTGTAGTTATTGACACACGTTAGGTAAGTATTGTCAACACCCACACTAAGTATATCAACTTCCCTCTGACGCGGATGAAATCTCACCATCTGTGTCTTCGAAGAATTAAAATATATTAGACACCGAGAGAACCAACTCCTTAAGTTATTAAAAATGTGATTACATTTATTATTCAAAGCATCCTCTGTCTTTTCAGAAACGATTAGAGACGTATCATCCGCATACAGAGTAAAATGCGCATCAGGGGATACTTTATCAAGCTCATTGACGTAAAGGGTAAAAAGAATAGGGCCCAGTACTGAGCCCTGAGGCACACCAGTAGGAACAACAACACGCTCAGAACATACCCTACTTAGTCGTTCTGATGTCTTGAACTTTATCTCAGTATACTGTTCTCTGTTCGTCAGGTAAGAGTCAATCCAGCCAAGCGCATTACCTCTCAAACCATAACAATAAAGCCTGTCACACAGTGTCCTATGGTCAACAAAATCGAAGGCCCTGCTCAGATCACAAAAAATCCCAACAGGGCACTCACCAGCCTCCAAACAAGTGACTAAGCCCTGATAGAAATCAATGAGAGCCGTTGTAGTGGAGTGGCCCTCTCTAAAGCCATGCTGACAGGCAGAGACATATCCATAACTTCCTTCCATGGAATTGGCCTTTATATGACCGATTTACTGCGGCGCATCTAAAAAGAGTAAAAATATTATATATCTGTGCTGCTGAAATAATTGATTTTATACAGGGTAAAATTTACTAATGTACTAAGGCACGTCTCCTGGTACAACAACATGTTGCGCCTTTCTTCTTGGTTTTTCTTTTGTAGTCTTTCTTCTTGGTTAATGAAGAATTGTCTTAGTTCGGCTTGTTATTTTATTAGTATATCTTGGAGACTGGACTAGTGCTGGTTTCCCCTGGGCTGTCGCAATATTGCTTGTTGGCGATTTATATGTGTCCGGAGCCATAAATCTTGCTGAATTTGCCATTGGTTTAACCATCCTTGATGCGGGTTCAATGTTCCATTCAAACATTTGCTCGAGCCGCCTTGCGTGCTCCCCGACTGAATGCTGTTGCAAGTTGGTTATTATAGGCCCAAGCCGGGTATTATAGTTTCTTACCCTATTTGGTGCTGTTGAAGCCACATCTGGCTCTGTCTAGACTGCTTTTTAGTTTGTTGATACATTGTTTGTTGTGCTTGCGGAACCCACATATGTTGGACATTCCTGAAATTTTACGTATTGTTGCGTTGCTTTACAAAATTTCTCTATGTAAAAAACGATGAAAAACGTACAACACGTTTGATTTGGGAAGACTTCAGTTGATAACATCCACAAATAGATGTTTCTCGTAAAGAGAAGTTTTGTTAGGCTCTTTGAGAAAAGCTAAACTGGTCAGAGCATTAGATCTCATCTTTTTTACGTAGCGTCCTATAGCGGATTTTGCAACTTTATATTTATCTGTAGCAATTCGCGGAGACAAACCGGTATTAATAACATCTTGTACGGCAGATACATATCCATAACTTCCTTCCATGGAACTGGCCTTTATATGCCCGATTTACGGCGGGGAATCTAAAAAGATTAAAAACATTATATATCTGTGCTGCTGAAATCATTGATTTTCTACAGGGTAAAATGTACCAATGTACTAAGGCACGTCTCCTTGTACAACATGTTGCGCCTTTCTTCTTGGTTTTTCTTTTGTAGCCTTTCTTCTTGGTTTTTCTTTTGTAGCCTTTCTTCTTGGTTAATGAATAATTGTCTTAGTTCGGCTTGTTATTTTATTAGTATATCTTGGAGCCTAGAGTAGTGTTGGTGTCCCCCTGGCTGCTGCAATATTACTTCTTGGCGATTTAGATATGTCCGGAGCACTAAATCTTGCTGAATTCGCCATTGCTTTAACCATCTCTGATGCTGGTTGAATGTGCCACTCAAACATTTGCTCGAGCCGCCTTGCGTGCTCCCCGACTGAATGCTGTTGCAAGTTAGTTATTATAGGCTCAAGCCGGGTATTATAGTCTCTTACCCTATTTGATGCTGTTAAAGCCACATCTGACTCCATCTAGACTGCTTTTTAGTTTGTTGATACATTGTTTGTTGTGCTTGCGGAACCCACATATGTTGGACATTCCTGAAATTTGACGTATTGTTGCGTTGCTTTACAAAATTTCTCTATGTAAAAAAACGATGAAAAACGTACAACACGTTTGATTTGGGAAGACTTCAGTTGATAACATCCACAAATAGATGTTTCTCGTAAAGAGAAGTTTTGTTAGGCTCTTTGAGAAGAGCTAAACTGGCCAGAGCATTAGATCTCATTTTTTTATGTAGCGTCCTATAGCATATTTTGCAACTTTATTATCTGCAGCAATCGCAGAGACAAACAGGTATTGATAACATATTGTACGGCAGATACATATCCATAACATCCTTCCATGGAACTGGCCTTTATATGCCCGATTTACTGCGGGGCATCTAAAAAGATTGAAAACATTATATATCTGTGCTGCTGAAATCATTGATGTTCTACAGGGTAAAATTTACTAATGTACTAAGGCACGTCTCCTTGTACAGCATGTTGCGCCTTTCTTCTTGGTTTCTGTTTAGTAGTCTTTCTTCTTGGTTAATGAAAAATTGTCCTAGTTCGGCTTGCTATTTTATTAGTATATCTTGGAGCCTGGACTAGTGTTGGTTTCCCCCTGGCTGCTGCAATATTACTTCTTGGCGATTTAGATATGTCCGGAGCACTAAATCTTGCTGAATTCACCATTGCTTTAACCATCTTTGATGCTGGTTGAATGTGCCACTCAAACATTTGCTCGAGCCGCCTTGCGTGCTGCCCGACTGAATGCTGTTGCAAGTTGGTTATTATAGGCTCGAGCCGAGTATTATAGTCTCTTACCCTATTTGATGCTGTTGAAGCCACATCTGACTCCATCTAGACTGCTTTTTAGTTTGTTGATACATTGTTTGTGGTGCTTTCTGAACCCACATATGTTGGACATTCCTGAAATTTGACGTATTGTTACGTTGCTTTACAAAGTTGCTCTATGTAAAAAAAAACGAAGAAAAACGTACAAGTTTACTTTGGGAAGACTCTTCAGTTGATAACATCCACAAATAGATATTTCTCGTAAAGGAAGGTTTTGTTTGGCTCCTTGTGAAGAGCTAAACTGGTCAGAGCATTAGATCTCATCGTTTTTACGTAGCGTCTTATAGCAGATTGTGCAACTTTATATTTATCTGCAGCAATTCGCAGAGACAAACCGGTATTAATAACATCTTGTACGGCAGATACATATCCATAACTTCCTTCCATGGAATTGGCCTTTATATGCCCGATTTACTGCGGCGCATCTAAAAAGAGTAAAAATATTATATATCTGTGCTGCTGAAATAATTGATTTTATACAGGGTAAAATTTACTAATGTACTAAGGCACGTCTCCTGGTACAACATGTTGCGCCTTTCTTCTTGGTTTTTCTTTTGTAGTCTTTCTTCTTGGTTAATGAAGAATTGTCTTAGTTCGGCTTGTTATTTTATTAGTATATCTTGGAGACTGGACTAGTGCTGGTTTCCCCTGGGCTGTCGCAATATTGCTTGTTGGCGATTTATATGTGTCCGGAGCCATAAATCTTGCTGAATTTGCTATTGGTTTAACCATCCTTGATGCGGGTTCAATGTTCCATTCAAACATTTGCTCGAGCCGCCTTGCGTGCTCCCCGACTGAATGCTGTTGCAAGTTGGTTATTATAGGCCCAAGCCGGGTATTATAGTTTCTTACCCTATTTGGTGCTGTTGAAGCCACATCTGGCTCTGTCTAGACTGCTTTTTAGTTTGTTGATACATTGTTTGTTGTGCTTGCGGAACCCACATATGTTGGACATTCCTGAAATTTTACGTATTGTTGCGTTGCTTTACAAAATTTCTCTATGTAAAAAACGATGAAAAACGTACAACACGTTTGATTTGGGAAGACTTCAGTTGATAACATCCACAAATAGATGTTTCTCGTAAAGAGAAGTTTTGTTAGGCTCTTTGAGAAAAGCTAAACTGGTCAGAGCATTAGATCTCATCTTTTTTACGTAGCGTCCTATAGCGGATTTTGCAACTTTATATTTATCTGTAGCAATTCGCGGAGACAAACCGGTATTAATAACATCTTGTACGGCAGATACATATCCATAACTTCCTTCCATGGAACTGGCCTTTATATGCCCGATTTACGGCGGGGAATCTAAAAAGATTAAAAACATTATATATCTGTGCTGCTGAAATCATTGATTTTCTACAGGGTAAAATGTACCAATGTACTAAGGCACGTCTCCTTGTACAACATGTTGCGCCTTTCTTCTTGGTTTTTCTTTTGTAGCCTTTCTTCTTGGTTTTTCTTTTGTAGCCTTTCTTCTTGGTTAATGAATAATTGTCTTAGTTCGGCTTGTTATTTTATTAGTATATCTTGGAGCCTAGAGTAGTGTTGGTTTCCCCCTGGCTGTTGCAATATTACTTGTTGGCGATTTAGATACGTCCGGAGCCCTAAAGCTTGCTGAATTCGCCATTGGTTTAACCATCCTTGATGCTGGTTGAATGTTCCATTCAAACATTTGCTCGAGCCGCCTTGCGTGCTCCCCGACTGAATGCTATTGCAAGTTGGTTATTATATGCTCAAACCGGGTATTATAGTCTCTTACCCTATTTGATGCTGTTGAAGCCACATCTGGCTCCGTCTAGACTGCTTTTTAGTTTTGTTGTGCTTGCGGAACCCACATATGTTGGACATTCCTGAAATTTGACGTATTGTTACGTTGCTTTACAAACTTTCTCTATGTAAAAAAAAACGAAGAAAAACGTACAGCACGTTTGCTTTGGGAAGACTCTTCAGTTGATAACATCCACAAATAGATGTTTCTCGTAAAGAGAAGTTTTGTTTGGCTCTTTGTGAAGAGCTAAACTGGTCAGAGCATTAGATCTCATCTTTTTTATGTAGCGTCCTATAGCAGATTTTGCAACTTTATATTTATCTGCAGCCATCGCAGAGACAAACCGGTATTAATAACATCTTGTACGGAAGATACATATCCATAACTTCCTTCCATGGAACTGGCCTTTATATGCTCGATTTACTGCGGGGCATCTAAAAAGATTGAAAACAATATATATGCGTGCTGCTGAACTCATTGATTTTCTACAGGGTAAAATTTACTAATGTACTAAGGCACGTCTCCTGGTACAACATGTTGCGCCTTTCTTCTTGGTTTTTCTTTTGTAGTCTTTCTTCTTGGTTAATGAATAATTGTCTTAGTTCGGCTTGTTATTTTATTAGTATATCTTGGAGCCTAGAGTAGTGTTGGTTTCCCCCTGGCTGTTGCAATATTACTTGTTGGCGATTTAGATCTGTCCGGAGCCCTAAATCTTGCTGAATTCGCCATTGGTTTAACCATCTTTGATGCTGGTTGAATGTGCCACTCAAACATTTGCTCGAGCCGCCTTGCGTGCTCCCCGACTGAATGCTGTTGCAAGTTGGTTATTATAGACTCTAGCCGAGTATTATAGTCTCTTACCCTATTTGATGCTGTTGAAGCCACATCTGGCTCCATCTAGACTGCTTAGTTACTCCCATGTGATTGTTTACTGTGGGCTTGTATTGTCGGTGATATGTTTTGCAAATGTAGCTTTCTCAGCGTGCTTATTTCTAAGTGCGTAAATATGTTCTTTGTATCTGGTATTAAAACTTCGATAAGCTTGGTAGATGTAGACTACGTTACAATGCTGATTTACAAATTCTAGCTTTTGTCAACAAATATGATTTTTCTTTCTCGCTAAATAGGAAATCACGCGTCGTGTTCTGAGATTTAAAAGCTATTTTTGTATTTGTACTGATACTTAACATTTCAGAAATATTTTCTGAAATGTTTCCAAAGTAAGTCTCCGAAACATATTTGTTATCTTTTTTGTTTCTAATATATATTTGGGTAAATTAAATTTAGGACTAATATGTATTATTTTGTGTCTATTATCTTATCGATTATTTTAACAGAGTATACGTTATTAAATGCTGTTTGTTTGATTCATGACATTTTTTGAGTCGTTTCAGGCCTTAATGTATGGAAAATGCACGATGCACCATCTTTGAATGGTAGACTGACGCAGGTTTTGTAAAATGGGTGGCATGAATCGTATGGTATAGTTGTCCCCTGTATATTGAAAAGCCAAGTGAAGTATTTTCTAACTTTTTAATGTATACACGCAAGAGCTTTATAGTATCGTTAGCTTCTTTGTCTAAAGTACATTTTAATGTTTGCATGGGGGTTATTAATAAACTCTAAAAATGCATTTAATTCTGTAAGGCTATCTCGAAAACATGCTAAAATACAATCCATATCTGTACCAAAAGATAATATTAGGTGAAACAACCACATGATGTAACTAGATTTTTATTAAGAATGGGGGCGTTATGACTACATACTATAGCGGGCAATTTTAAAATGACACACAAATGTCAAAAACATTCTGCATTAAATTTTTCATTATGCACCGGATCAAGATATTCAAATATAAGGAAAAATGAAGACCTTGGTGCAAAAACCGGCCAAGTCCTAAAATTAAAATTTGTGAGAAATCAAAAAAAACTTTCTAAATTTGGAAATAAATTTGCAACTGTCCCAAATTTTGGTTTAAATATAGATATTATTGTTATTTGTTATATGGCCCAATATAAAATTGAAATTTTGTAAAAATCACACCAAAAGTGATTTATGAAAATTTGGACTTGTCCGACTTTTGCACCAAAATATAAAAAAAAACACAAAATTTATTAAACCAATATTTATTTCATAAATAAAATATTATTCAAGTACAGAACTACATACACGAAGAGTCTGATTCATAGGCTGCGTCTTCTAAAGGTTCCTCTCGAGGTTCTACCGCCTCCACTTGTGGTTCTGGTTCTTCTCCAACTTCCGCGAATATTCTATTGTAGTAACCGTGGTATGCTTCTGGTACATATTTCTTAACTAATAGCTTCACATCTTCCACCTTTTTTTCATTTATTGGCAAAGGATAGGCCTGGGTCATCTTTCTCGTAGGTAGCGATAAATTAGTGCCAAGCTTAGTAGCGGAAAATTTATCGAAAATTGGAAATGAAACGTTAGTGCTACATTCAATGAAGTTAGAACCGCTTTGATATTTAAATAATCGGAATGTTGAGATAGAAAATTTTGTTTTATTTTTCTGGCTGGTAAACGTTGCTTTAAAAATGGGTTTAAAATGCTCGGTGAAGTCCATTATTATGTCCTGAGTTACATCTACGACCCGAAACATTTTGCTAGTTTTTCTTACTAGTTCTTTCCATTCGGCAGGTACGTAAACTCGTTCTCTTCTTCTTTTCTCTTTTTCTATTAAGCCAAAGGAGCGGTCACAGGGTAAAAAACTATGACCAGGCTCAGGATATTGATGAATAACTTGAGTAATATTTTTAATACGCTGATTAACCAAGGTGAACAAATATTTGGTGATAGTATGATTTTTGTTCTGAGCAAACGAGTTGTCAGAAAACAGGTACAATGTTGTTATAGATTGGGAAAGAAGCGTAGTAATATAATGGTGGATAAAACTAATGACTTCGTTGCTACTTTTTTTTGATGTGGCCTCGTCGTACATGTAAAATGTTGATAACCCGGTTTTTCCAGAAAAAATACAAAAGTTATATTGCCACAGCTGTCGCTTATAAAAAACGTCTCCAGCCGGAACATGCGGGAGAGGAAGATTTAGTTGGTAGTCAAAACATAAAACTTCTACTGTTTCATCGGTCTTGGCAAGCAGGGTTTTCTCTTTCATCGATGTATAGAATACTTCCGCTTTTCTAATATGTAATGTTTTTTCTCTCTCTAGTACATGTTTGGTCTCAGGATCTTGCTCTGCTGCTGTTAAATTTTCCAACCTATCGCATGTCTGACATGTATCCGAACGAGGAGAACCAAAGCTTATATTGTAGTTTTCGCGAAAATGACGAAAGTAGAAGTCATACGAAACCTTTGCTTGACATTTTTCTTCACGTTTAAGTTTTTCAGAGACATCTGGTTCATATTTTTCCAAGTATAACCTATACATTTTGGAAACGTTCAGATCAGACGATAAATAGGTCCGACGTTCGTTTTTCTCTCGACTATAATGTGGTGAGCGCTTGGGAAAGCTTAGTATATGGTTATCTACAGCAGCTATAATATTCCTAGGAATTTTGTTAGGGCGATTATTATGTTTACCCCTCATGTCCAGTGGCGCGGCGATTTTTTCTTTTAAAGTGAGCCCTATACGATTTGCCCGGTGTTTGGTAATTCCATGGATTGAACAAAATGCCTGTCTGCAGACCATATATTCAGTACCTTTAACACGAATCTGAAATATAAGCATATTTAATATTTAATGTTTTTGAATAGTAGGTACAAAAATAATAAAAATCATTTTGAAAAATATAAAAGCCGAACCCATTTTTAAAGGAAAAATCTAATTATTAAAAAGTTAAAAACAAAGTTCAGTAAATTTAGTAAAGGAAAATTATGTCTAACGTCCGCCATTTTATTTTTTTATAATGTATCCAGCGACACCTCACTTAACAAATTCGGTTAAGCCGTTTAGGCTATAGAAGGGAAAAAAGAAAAACCAAAATGGTGTCTAGTGTCCGCCATTTTGATTTTTTTGTGGCGTAATATAAAATACCGTAAGTAAACAATGTGAATCCGCCACAAACATATAGAAACTATCCGGTGACAATGCCCACATATTTTGGCAATTTTTGATGTTGGTGTTTTGCCATTAGATGGCATTACACCAATATTTATTATATAGAAACTAACTAAACTTTAATCATTATCTTAACTTACCTTGTAATGGAAAGTAACAGTCTTTGCTTTGCCGGTTCCTGTTCTCAATCTTTTTCTTGCTACCTTGTCTACCCGGATTAGGCCACCCAAGTATAGATCCTGCTTTTCTTTACTAGCTAAGCCATTAAATTCCTGCAAGACTTGATTTCTTTCTTCCGCATTGATCTTCGAAAAACATTTAAGACGACAAGCACAATCGTTACCCACTTTTCGCTCTGGTATTAATTTTCCACTTTTTGCCGTAGTGTACTCTTCACCTTTTGCCATTTTTGCTTTTCTAATATTTCGTTGCCATAATGCCTCATTTCGTATTCTCTTTTTTCCTTTTTTTGTAGAAGGAGTATTTACATTGGCTGGTAAAATATCCTTGTTTACAACTGGCATCAGACTCGGATTATTTAAAGGAATATTTTCAATTTTCCTGCGATTTGTCGTTCGTTTTTTATTTTTTTTGTTTATAACTAAGCTAGTCTCTAGGCTGATCGCTATCAGATGGCAAATATTCACTACCAGATGACATAAAAGGTTCTTCTTCATCAGATGCCATCATGTTTGATATTATCACACTACTATTGTGCGTAAAAATACACACGATAAACAACAGACCATGTGCCACGTGCACGCAAACATAAAAAGCAACAAGAAGACTGAATCTTGCCGGAACGCGTCTAATAAGCTTAGCGCGCAATCGTTCATGGTCATGTCCTCCCACTCCACTAGTATTAACGTTGGTGCAAAAATCGAACAAGTCCTGGACATGACTGGTTTTTGCCCCAAAGGGTACTGTCAGCTAAGTCCTTTGGGCATTTCAAATCATTAATATATTTCGGACTTGTCTGATTTTTGCACCAATCGATCAGGGATGCTTTAAATTATATTCCTAGTGAAAAAACGTAATTTAACCCAAAAGTGGACTTGGCCGGTTTTTGCACCAAGGTCTTCAAATGCAGGGTGTCTCATTTGAAAAATACATTTAATACAAAAATTTCTGCTGTCAAGACATCCTGTATATAAAAACACATTTGCACGGAAAACAGTTTTTTTAAACCAAGAACATTTTTTATTCTGTACTGGGGCCAGGATGTTGATTGTTTTAATAGACTTGAGGCACCCTGTATAAATATTATAAAAATACGCGGAACATTTGACTTATACAACCTAGGTATTATATTTTATTTAACTCACTTGACTTGTTTATGGAAAAATATGTCCACACAAAGTTAAAAATTGCTGGGCACTCTTCACTGCACAATTGTCGAAAAATTCCAAAATAATTCACACCAAAACTTCCCTCAATTAAATAAAATGATACGATTTTAATTAAATTACGTTATATTACTTGCTTACTCAGCAATAAATAAATACTGAGATATTTATATCTCGTTATCAATGGTGTCACCTGACGATTGACATAATGGTAATAGAAGAGCAATTAAAAAATTTCCAAACAAATTTTAAAGAGATTGTCAAACTATATTACATCATTAGAAGCATGTCCAGCACTTTTAGAATGAAAAAATACAAAGGCAATTCTCCAATAAAACAATAATTTTACATTTTTTTCACTTTAATTTTCTTTTATTTATTTCTACAGCTTTTTTTACAGCGTTTACAATTTTTTGTTTTAAAAAGTAGTTAAATTTGTATAAAAGTTCACAAAAAAGATAAAGTTTACTTTAAAAGATGGATGGCTACTTATTATATATATATATATATATATATATATATATATATATATATATATATATATATATATATATATATATATATATATATATATATATATATATATATATATATATATATATATATATATATTGATATGGTTACTAAAGGGGGCCACATATACATATATATACATACATAAACACATTTTACCACAAATTATACTAAACACAAACAACAACTTACCTTTGGTGTATGCAATGTTTTTGCACTGTAAGGCAGGGAGAAACTAAATTTTACAGATATATATGTCTTAAAAGGAGGCAAGGCAGGTGTAAATGTATGACAAGTTTAATTAGATAGTTTAAGGTATTATTGTTTGATAGCTGTTATGTAATTTAAGATGTTATTGTTTGTTAGAATTAAGGATATTGTTTGCTAAAAGTAAGAATGTCATGTAATCTAGATATAAGATACAAAAACTATAAAGCAGATAATGTAAATAATGGACAATACAAACTGCATAAGTAGTTTTTAGCTAGGTTAAGATGTCAAAATTTGAGTGTTAAATTGTAAGAAATGTCATTTCATAACCTATATTTAAGTCAGCTGTTTTTATTTAGGACAGACGTCAAACTGACACTAAAATTATAGTTAGGTTAATTATTCTGTCATTGACTAACAACAATGTATGTATCCGAGGAGATGATGGGAAAGAATTATTGTGTTAAAAATTTGATAGGATATTTTATTTGAAGCAGGCATAAAGCAGTTTTTTGATTAGTTACGCTGGTTACGGAGGAAAAAAAACAAGAAGGGTAAAAGTTTGGATAAAATCATAACATTGAAAATTGTTATTAAAAAATTTAATAGATGGGAAAATTTGGATTAAATTATTAGAGGGGAATTTTGGTAGTAAAATAAAGTTTGAAAATTTAGATAAAATGGATAATTTCAAAATTTAGTAGTAAGAGAGAAAATCGACAGGGATCGCTGGCCTGATAATCCAACACAGGAAAGTCAGCTAAGGCAATAAAGTCTGAGTAAGTACAGTAAAGCAATAACTTACCTTTTGTTGTGTGAAACATCCATCGCTCCAAAAAAGTAACAAAACTATTATATATATCAACCGAAAATAAAAGGGGGCCATTGGTAAATAATCATCTTCAGACTTCCATTTATAACACCAAGTGCCTGCAGCATCATCTTTTGACCTTAAAGGTCAGTAGCCGTGGCCTACCAGTGAAATAACTTGTCCATTGACTGCACGTCGAAATAAAGAGTAATATAAACCATAAGAACACCAATAGGTGTCGGTACATATTGGTTTATAAGCAGCAACGATCGTGTACATATAGGGATCTCAAAATTAAGCAAGTAATACTGATTAGTTTATTTTCTGGGGGATTTTTATTGTTAAAAGTAAGATAGAAGTAAGAAAGAGCTCTAAATTTAGAGATAAAACAAAATAGATTGTGAATAGTATTAGGCATTTGTCAGTTGTGTTTGATTTAATAAATATATAAGTTCTGTGAGCGTATAAGGACCTTTGTTTTGTTTTCTTTAACATATATTTATAAGCATTTTGAGTAAAAATCAGAGAGGGAATACATTTCAAAATTTAAAATTTAATCATACTTTTGGAAATAATAATAAAAATTTTGATAGGACTTGAACCCACCAGCTTAAGAAGCTCCCTGTTTTAAAGAGTAAGTATATCCATGCTATCAATTTGTTTATATCACATGCAGCAATAAAAGACATTGGGTACACCAGGGTGGAAGTCAAATACACGTATATTTAATAAACATTTTTTTTACAGCATAATTCACTCAACTTTACAGGTAGATAAAACTCACAAGATAAAATACACTTCGAAATTAACATCACAAAAAGCAATAAAACATATTTAAGTTAGCCACCATATCAAGTATTTCAATATACCTAATAATAATAATATAAAACTTAAAATAAACCTTTCCCTATTTTAATTATCACCCAATAGTGGGACTAAAACAACCCTAGCTTAAATTAACTTTCTATAACAATTGGCGCCCAACGTGGGGCTTCGAAAGTCTGTGAATAAAATAATTGATATATAACAATTGGCGCCCAACGTGGGGCTTTCGAGGTCCACGAGTAAAAAAAAATTAAAAAAATAAATAAATAAACAAAACATAATAAGGAAGTCGAGAAAATGCCTAGGGGAAGAAAAATGACCACGTCAAAGGACATACAGGACAGGGGAGACGAAAGAGAACATGAACAGCAGGAAAGTATGGAAATATATCAGGAGAGAAGATATGATCAAGAAGTTGGTGAGAATGTAGAAGAACAAGCAGAAGGAATGGTACAAACAGGAGGAGAAACGTCAATAGAAGAACAGACACCCGATCTAGGTAAGGTAGACGACACAAATACGACAAAAGAAAAACCTGACAATAACAATGAAATGTTGATGAAATTAATGCAGAGCATAAATAGTATGAATACAGATATAAATGAGAAAATGGACAAACAAGAGCGGAATGTAAATAATATGAATGAAAGCATAAATGGCCTAAAACAAGACATAAATGAAAGCAAGAAAGAAATGAAAGGGGATATGTATAGCATGAAACTTGATATAAATGAGAAAATGGATAAAATAGGAGAAAAAGTGGATAGGCAAGGGCTCAAAATGATTGAAGGTATGAATCTGATGAATGAACGAAATGAATGCTAAATTAACACAGAGAATTGAAAAAACTGTACAAGTGAAAAAATATGTAGAAATGGGGATGGAAGAGAAAGACGAGGCAGTACGAAAGTTTAAAAACAAAGTAGAGACAAAGATGGATGTAGTACGTAAGATAATAATAGAGAAAATCAGAGCAAATGATGATGAACCGATGGATAAAATCATAGAGAGAGTGAATGAAAGAAATCAGCGAATTAGATGGCCTAGAAAGATGCGCAAACACAAAAGAAACAGATATGAAACCAAAATGGAAGAGAGATTGAGAGAAAGGAATGGAAATTTGGAGAATCTAAGAGAAGAGCCAGATGTAAAGCTGACGTTGGGAAATAAAAGTCTGAGAGAAGAAGTAGAAGAATGTTTTGGGCCAAAATGGACAAGAGCAATGGGGAATAGAAGAAACAAAAAGAAACAAGAATGCCTAGAAGAAATCAGGAATAAGGGTGACAAATTTAAACGGAAACGTATAGGAAATAATAGGTATAGACGTGAAAACAAGGATGGCAACGATGGCACGAATAGGTATAAATGCCAGAGAAACGAGGATACCTACAAAGACGATTCTAGCATGGAATACGATGCAAGACAGGCAGAAGAGTCTGATAACAATCATGAGCAGTGGAGAAGACCACATAACGGATATAGAGACTACGCAGCAACAAAATATGAAACGACTACGAAGAATTAATGAACAAGAATGAGATGAATGACCTGGGAAGTCTTTAAACTCACAAACATTTTTTGAAATAACAATCTAAATTCAAAATTGCAGACCTGGATTAAGTCTATAAATTGAACCAAAACTAGTTCGACCAAATAGCACGTAAAAATTCAAAATTTAAAGCAAATGTCAAGCATGAAAGAAGAGTATAGCCAAATTAAAACCGAGGCAGATAGATTTAGTAACCAGCTAAGCGTGGGGAAGAATCTCACGACAAACAAGCAGTAGAAATGCATGTCAAACAAGACATATATGATCGGAAACAAACGAAGTAGTGGGGACAAGTTTAAACCCAAGATAAGAGGACCAAAGCTGCCAACAAATGAGGAAAAAGAAAGAAAAATATATGAAGAAAACAGATATCAAGGCCAATTATGTAAAATTCGTTAAAATTATGGAACATTTAGTAGGATAGACAACTAAATAAGGACGTCGGAATCAAGGAGTAATGGGAAAAGTCAAAAATATATATGTACGAACAGTGAAATGAATTTAATAGATGGAGAAGCTAACCAGTGAATATGTAAACCCATAGAGGGCATATTGAGATAATGGAAATAGATATAGATGATTATGTGCACAGTAGTTGCAAGAAAATATAGATATTAAAGCAGAAAAGAAGCGAAATGCGGTAAACAATTAATAATAAGCGGAAATATAGGGGATTGAGATGAAAAGTCCAGTAATAGGAGCATATATCGACTGATAAATAGTAGTTTCAGACTAATAATAAAAATAAAAAAGTTGGTTATCAGAATAATCAAGCGAATGATAAAGAAAAAGACCTATTATCTAATGAAACGTAAGGTAACTCGAAATGGCAGCTATAATTTAAAAAAAAAGGTTTAAATATTGGGGTGATTACGAACATTTAATAAAAATTGTTTGATGTATGCATACGAACACACGATATTGGAAGTTAAGATTACTCGGTAATGAATAAAGGCAAGTACGAAGCCCTAAATTACAAAAGCAAACAGGGGCGAAAAATAAATATGTATAAATATGAATCCAAAATTCTGAAAATGACCAAAGAATTGTCAAAATTTTTTGAAACTAAATTTAGCCTTGACATAGTCAATTAACAACATTTTTTTCATTTAATGTTGATTGCAATTCTTATAGCATGCAACATGCAAACTTAATAGCTAAGTCGAACGTTGCTTGGGCAAACGTGACATTAAAAAAAAGGAATATAAGTTGAAGAAATCCCAGACGAACAAAGCACTGACATGACACATAATTTTTTTAAAGCACTTAAACTAACGAAGAACTATTTTAAATAAAGGCCATAAACACTTCGAAGAACTGAACACTTGTGAAGCTGGAACAAACATGCAGCAATAATGACAACAGGATCAGTATTCGACAGTAGCAGAAATTAGCAGGCACAGTAGTATTTTTCTTAAAATAATTGTGGGCACAGCAGTGGTCTTCAAAAACATAATTGACAAAATATTGGCACAGCGGTGTTCTTATAAAACAATTAAAGGCACGCTAGTGTTCCTCTAAATTGTAGGCACGCTAGTATCTTTTTAAACATGCTTATAAGCACAATAATGTCTCTCATGCATAAGTGCATCTGACACGTAAATATAATAACTTCTCATGTTCGCAGCTAGATCACTTGAGTCTCAGATGATAGTTCTGATTTCACAGCATAACTTGTTTCCGTAATCTGAAATGCAAAAAATGTATTAAGGGAGGAAAAGATTATATTGCTATAAACTAAAAGCGTGAATAAAATTTTTTCCTAGCTTCAGAAGGCAAGCCTCTAAAGCAGTAAAAACTTATTATTGGGGATTTGATATGGTTACTAAAGGGGGCCACATATACATATATACACATACATAAACACATTTTACCACAAATTATACTAAACACAAACAACAACTTACCTTTGGTGTGTGCAATGTTTTTGCACTGTAAGGCAGGGAGAAACTAAATTTTACAGATATATATGTGTGGAGGCAAGGCAGGTGTAAATGTATGACAAGTTTAATTAGATAGTTTAAGGTATTATTGTTTGATAGCTGTTATGTAATTTAAGATGTTATTGTTTGTTAGAATTAAGGATATTGTTTGCTAAAAGTAAGAATGTCATGTAATCTAGATATAAGATACAAAAACTATAAAGCAGATAATGTAAATAATGGACAATACAAACTGCATAAGTAGTTTTTAGCTAGGTTAAGATGTCAAAATTTGAGTGTTAAATTGTAAGAAATGTCATTTCATAACCTATATTTAAGTCAGCTGTTTTTATTTAGGACAGACGTCAAACTGACACTAAAATTATAGTTAGTTTAATTATTCTGTCATTGACTAACAACAATGTATGTATCTGAGGAGATGATGGGAAAGAATTATTGTGTTAAAAATTTGATAGGATATTTTATTTGAGGCAGGCATAAAGCAGTTTTTTGATTAGTTACGCTGGTTACGGAGGAAAAAAAACAAGAAGGGTAAAAGTTTGGATAAAATCATAACATTGAAAATTGTTATTAAAAAATTTAATAGATGGGAAAATTTGGATTAAATTATTAGAGGGGAATTTTGGTAGTAAAATAAAGTTTGAAAATTTAGATAAAATGGATAATTTCAAAATTTAGTAGTAAGAGAGAAAATCGACAGGGATCGCTGGCCTGATAATCCAACACAGGAAAGTCAGCTACGGCAATAAAGTCTGAGTAAGTACAGTAAAGCAATAACTTACCTTTTGTTGTGTGAAACATCCATCGCTCCAAAAAAGTAACAAAACTATTATATATATCAACCGAAAATAAAAGGGGGCCATTGGTAAATAATCATCTTCAGACTTCCATTTATAACACCAAGTGCCTGCAGCATCATCTTTTGACCTTAAAGGTCAGTAGCCGTGGCCTACCAGTGAAATAACTTGTCCATTGACTGCACGTCGAAATAAAGAGTAATATAAACCATAAGAACACCAATAGGTGTCGGTACATATTGGTTTATAAGCAGCAACGATCGTGTACATATAGGGATCTCAAAATTAAGCAAGTAATACTGATTAGTTTATTTTCTGGGGGATTTTTATTGTTAAAAGTAAGATAGAAGTAAGAAAGAGCTCTAAATTTAGAGATAAAACAAAATAGATTGTGAATAGTATTAGGCATTTGTCAGTTGTGTTTGATTTAATAAATATATAAGTTCTGTGAGCGTATAAGGACCTTTGTTTTGTTTTCTTTAACATATATTTATAAGCATTTTGAGTAAAAATCAGAGAGGGAATACATTTCAAAATTTAAAATTTAATCATACTTTTGGAAATAATAATAAAAATTTTGATAGGACTTGAACCCACCAGCTTAAGAAGCTCCCTGTTTTAAAGAGTAAGTATATCCATGCTATCAATTTGTTTATATCACATGCAGCAATAAAAGACATTGGGTACACCAGGGTGGAAGTCAAATACACGTATATTTAATAAACATTTTTTTTACAGCATAATTCACTCAACTTTACAGGTAGATAAAACTCACAAGATAAAATACACTTCGAAATTAACATCACAAAAAGCAATAAAACATATTTAAGTTAGCCACCATATCAAGTATTTCAATATACCTAATAATAATAATATAAAACTTAAAATAAACCTTTCCCTATTTTAATTATCACCCAATAGTGGGACTAAAACAACCCTAGCTTAAATTAACTTTCTATAACAATTGGCGCCCAACGTGGGGCTTCGAAAGTCTGTGAATAAAATAATTGATATATAACAATTGGCGCCCAACGTGGGGCTTTCGAGGTCCACGAGTAAAAAAAAAATTAAAAAAATAAATAAATAAACAAAACATAATAAGGAAGTCGAGAAAATGCCTAGGGGAAGAAAAATGACCACGTCAAAGGACATACAGGACAGGGGAGACGAAAGAGAACATGAACAGCAGGAAAGTATGGAAATATATCAGGAGAGAAGATATGATCAAGAAGTTGGTGAGAATGTAGAAGAACAAGCAGAAGGAATGGTACAAACAGGAGGAGAAACGTCAATAGAAGAACAGACACCCGATCTAGGTAAGGTAGACGACACAAATACGACAAAAGAAAAACCTGACAATAACAATGAAATGTTGATGAAATTAATGCAGAGCATAAATAGTATGAATACAGATATAAATGAGAAAATGGACAAACAAGAGCGGAATGTAAATAATATGAATGAAAGCATAAATGGCCTAAAACAAGACATAAATGAAAGCAAGAAAGAAATGAAAGGGGATATGTATAGCATGAAACTTGATATAAATGAGAAAATGGATAAAATAGGAGAAAAAGTGGATAGGCAAGGGCTCAAAATGATTGAAGGTATGAATCTGATGAATGAACGAAATGAATGCTAAATTAACACAGAGAATTGAAAAAACTGTACAAGTGAAAAAATATGTAGAAATGGGGATGGAAGAGAAAGACGAGGCAGTACGAAAGTTTAAAAACAAAGTAGAGACAAAGATGGATGTAGTACGTAAGATAATAATAGAGAAAATCAGAGCAAATGATGATGAACCGATGGATAAAATCATAGAGAGAGTGAATGAAAGAAATCAGCGAATTAGATGGCCTAGAAAGATGCGCAAACACAAAAGAAACAGATATGAAACCAAAATGGAAGAGAGATTGAGAGAAAGGAATGGAAATTTGGAGAATCTAAGAGAAGAGCCAGATGTAAAGCTGACGTTGGGAAATAAAAGTCTGAGAGAAGAAGTAGAAGAATGTTTTGGGCCAAAATGGACAAGAGCAATGGGGAATAGAAGAAACAAAAAGAAACAAGAATGCCTAGAAGAAATCAGGAATAAGGGTGACAAATTTAAACGGAAACGTATAGGAAATAATAGGTATAGACGTGATAACAAGGATGGCAACGATGGCACGAATAGGTATAAATGCCAGAGAAACGAGGATACCTACAAAGACGATTCTAGCATGGAATACGATGCAAGACAGGCAGAAGAGTCTGATAACAATCATGAGCAGTGGAGAAGACCACATAACGGATATAGAGACTACGCAGCAACAAAATATGAAACGACTACGAAGAATTAATGAACAAGAATGAGATGAATGACCTGGGAAGTCTTTAAACTCACCAACATTTTTTGAAATAACAATCTAAATTCAAAATTGCAGACCTGGATTAAGTCTATAAATTGAACCAAAACTAGTTCGACCAAATAGCACGTAAAAATTCAAAATTTAAAGCAAATGTCAAGCATGAAAGAAGAGTATAGCCAAATTAAAACCGAGGCAGATAGATTTAGTAACCAGCTAAGCGTGGGGAAGAATCTCACGACAAACAAGCAGTAGAAATGCATGTCAAACAAGACATATATGATCGGAAACAAACGAAGTAGTGGGGACAAGTTTAAACCCAAGATAAGAGGACC
Source organism: Tillus elongatus (assembly GCA_964006375.1). Taxonomy (NCBI): domain Eukaryota; kingdom Metazoa; phylum Arthropoda; class Insecta; order Coleoptera; family Cleridae; genus Tillus; species Tillus elongatus. Next base: position 31,832,210 of record OZ023270.1, read on the forward strand.
AAAGCTGCCAACAAATGAGGAAAAAGAAAGAAAAATATATGAAGAAAACAGATATCAAGGCCAATTATGTAAAATTCGTTAAAATTATGGAACATTTAGTAGGATAGACAACTAAATAAGGACGTCTGAATCAAGGAGTAATAGGAAAAGTCAAAAATATATATGTACGAACAGTGAAATGAATTTAATAGATGGAGAAGCTAACCAGTGAATATGTAAACCCATAGAGGGCATATTGAGATAATGGAAATAGATATAGATGATTATGTGCACAGTAGTTGCAAGAAAATATAGATATTAAAGCAGAAAAGAAGCGAAATGCGGTAAACAATTAATAATAAGCGGAAATATAGGGGATTGAGATGAAAAGTCCAGTAATAGGAGCATATATCGACTGATAAATAGTAGTTTCAGACTAATAATAAAAATAAAAAAGTTGGTTATCAGAATAATCAAGCGAATGATAAAGAAAAAGACCTATTATCTAATGAAACGTAGGGTAACTCGAAATGGCAGCTATAATTTAAAAAAAAAGGTTTAAATATTGGGGTGATTACGAACATTTAATAAAAATTGTTTGATGTATGCATACGAACACACGATATTGGAAGTTAAGATTACTCGGTAATGAATAAAGGCAAGTACGAAGCCCTAAATTACAAAAGCAAACAGGGGCGAAAAATAAATATGTATAAATATGAATCCAAAATTCTGAAAATGACCAAAGAATTGTCAAAATTTTTTGAAACTAAATTTAGCCTTGACATAGTCAATTAACAACATTTTTTTCATTTAATGTTGATTGCAATTCTTATAGCATGCAACATGCAAACTTAATAGCTAAGTCGAACGTTGCTTGGGCAAACGTGACATTAAAAAAAAGGAATATAAGTTGAAGAAATCCCAGACGAACAAAGCACTGACATGACACATAATTTTTTTAAAGCACTTAAACTAACGAAGAACTATTTTAAATAAAGGCCATAAACACTTCGAAGAACTGAACACTTGTGAAGCTGGAACAAACATGCAGCAATAATGACAACAGGATCAGTATTCGACAGTAGCAGAAATTAGCAGGCACAGTAGTATTTTTCTTAAAATAATTGTGGGCACAGCAGTGGTCTTCAAAAACATAATTGACAAAATATTGGCACAGCGGTGTTCTTATAAAACAATTAAAGGCACGCTAGTGTTCCTCTAAATTGTAGGCACGCTAGTATCTTTTTAAACATGCTTATAAGCACAATAATGTCTCTCATGCATAAGTGCATCTGACACGTAAATATAATAACTTCTCATGTTCGCAGCTAGATCACTTGAGTCTCAGATGATAGTTCTGATTTCACAGCATAACTTGTTTCCGTAATCTGAAATGCAAAAAATGTATTAAGGGAGGAAAAGATTATATTGCTATAAACTAAAAGCGTGAATAAAATTTTTTCCTAGCTTCAGAAGGCAAGCCTCTAAAGCAGTAAAAACTTATTATTGGGGATTTGATATGGTTACTAAAGGGGGCCACATATACATATATACACATACATAAACACATTTTACCACAAATTATACTAAACACAAACAACAACTTACCTTTGGTGTGTGCAATGTTTTTGCACTGTAAGGCAGGGAGAAACTAAATTTTACAGATATATATGTGTGGAGGCAAGGCAGGTGTAAATGTATGACAAGTTTAATTAGATAGTTTAAGGTATTATTGTTTGATAGCTGTTATGTAATTTAAGATGTTATTGTTTGTTAGAATTAAGGATATTGTTTGCTAAAAGTAAGAATGTCATGTAATCTAGATATAAGATACAAAAACTATAAAGCAGATAATGTAAATAATGGACAATACAAACTGCATAAGTAGTTTTTAGCTAGGTTAAGATGTCAAAATTTGAGTGTTAAATTGTAAGAAATGTCATTTCATAACCTATATTTAAGTCAGCTGTTTTTATTTAGGACAGACGTCAAACTGACACTAAAATTATAGTTAGTTTAATTATTCTGTCATTGACTAACAACAATGTATGTATCTGAGGAGATGATGGGAAAGAATTATTGTGTTAAAAATTTGATAGGATATTTTATTTGAAGCAGGCATAAAGCAGTTTTTTGATTAGTTACGCTGGTTACGGAGGAAAAAAAAACAAGAAGGGTAAAAGTTTGGATAAAATCATAACATTAAAAATTGTTATTAAAAAATTTAATAGAAGGGAAAATTTGGATTAAATTATTGGAGGGGAATTTTGGTAGTAAAATAAAGTTTGAAAATTTAGATAAAATGGATAATTTCAAAATTTAGTAGTAAGAGAGAAAATCGACAGGGATCGCTGGCCTGATAATCCAACACAGGAAAGTCAGCTAAGGCAATAAAGTCTGAGTAAGTACAGTAAAGCAATAACTTACCTTTTGTTGTGTGAAACATCCATCGCTCCAAAAAAGTAACAAAACTATTATATATATCAATCGAAAATAAAAGGGGGCCATTGGTAAATAATCATCTTCAGACTTCCATTTATAACACCAAGTGCCTGCAGCATCATCTTTTGACCTTAAAGGTCAGTAGCCGTGGCCTACCAGTGAAATAACTTGTCCATTGACTGCACGTCGAAATAAAGAGTAATATAAACCATAAGAACACCAATAGGTGTCGGTACATATTGGTTTATAAGCAGCAACGATCGTGTACATATAGGGATCTCAAAATTAAGCAAGTAATACTGATTAGTTCATTTTCTGGGGGATTTTCATTGTTAAAAGTAAGATAGAAGTAAGAAAGAGCTCTAAATTTAGAGATAAAACAAAATAGATTGTGAATAGTATTAGGCATTTGTCAGTTGTGTTTGATTTAATAAATATATAAGTTCTGTGAGCGTATAAGGACCTTTGTTTTGTTTTCTTTAACATATATTTATAAGCATTTTGAGTAAAAATCAGAGGGGGAATACATTTCAAAATTTAAAATTTAATCATACTTTTGGAAATAATAAAAATTTTGATAGGACTTGAACCCACCAGCTTAAGAAGCTCCCTGTTTTAAAGAGTAAGTATATCCATGCTATCAATTTGTTTATATCACATGCAGCAATAAAAGACATTAGGTACACCAGGGTGGAAGTCAAATACACGTATATTTAATAAACATTTTTTTTACAGCATAATTCACTCAACTTTACAGGTAGATAAAACTCACAAGATAAAATACACTTCGAAATTAACATCACAAAAAGCAATAAAACATATTTAAGTTAGCCACCATATCAAGTATTTCAATATACCTAATAATAATAATATAAAACTTAAAATAAACCTTTCCCTATTTCAATTATCACCCAATAGTGGGACTAAAACAACCCTAGCTTAAATTAACTTTCTATAACAATATATATATATATATATATATATATATATATATATATATATATATATATATATATATATATATATATATATATAATCGTCATCTATTGTTTGTGTTCGTCCCTCGCGTATCGATTTAATAACAACATCGTTCACTAGGTGTGGGACAATGTACACTTCGTTGCACTTTGTCACCTCTTATATCACTGCACCTAGATGGTCCTCAATGTTCAACATGTTGGTGAGCGATGCGACTTCAATATATAACTGGAATGCATTACTTGTATCCTTGGGTACAAATGTTATTGTTTCTGGGGGATGCCTGTTCTATTAAATAATCCAACAGCTCATAGCGCCCCAGCCTGCCATCTTCTTGGGACTCACCATTGAGAATCCTAATGTTCTGGTAATTTACTAAGTAGGTCTTGGAACGTACTGTAGGTAAAAGTAGCTCCCAAATCCACTCTAGGTTTAACAATTTTCACCGTCAGTTGGAAGCTGCTGTAGCGATCTAGGCCAACACAAAGTAGCTTGCTGCCGCTGTTATTAAGAGGGATACGCTGCTCCTTGAACAATCGCTGCCTCTCATAGCGGCTTTTAATGGCTTGCTGGTACTGCAACGTCTGCTGCTCTAACTGTACCCAAGCCTCTTCCGGAATTTGGATGTCTTCCTCATTGGTAAAAACATCTGCAGCCATGTTGTCAACTTGAAACACCGGTATTTCTTCCTCCACGTCCACCAATTCGCTGGTGGCACGGTCGTAAGGCCCCCTTTTGCAGCTACGGTGTCTTCGACGATTGATCACGCTATTTTCTACTTTCGAAGACGAAAACATGGTTAACAATAATATTTAAAAATTAAAGTGTTACTATACTACTTGCTTACACAAGAAGAAATAAAGACTGAGACGGTTGGCAGATTTATTTCTTGTTTATATGTATATTGAGATACATTTATATCTCCTTACGAATGCTGTCACCTGACGATTAACATAATGGTAATAGAAGAGCAATTAAAAAAATTCCAAACAAATTTTAAGGAGATTGTCATTTCTAGACGTTTTTCCGACATTATATAACATTTTGATGAAATGATAGTAATACTTTAAAGTTATTTGAAATAACTAAAACTATATTATATCATTACAAGCATGTCCAGCACTTTCTTAAACTTAAAGAATGTGAAAACTAACATTAATTTTCAATCATACTACGTCAGACATATTATAATATAAATTACAAGTGATTCCAATCTGCAATCAGTAATATTACAACAATTAGAAACCAGTTATTGAGCCACACACGTTATAGACCATTAAAACTGCGATAATTAAAAGCTAGTTAACGACCTTCACATCGTCATTAAAGAGCAATTAATAGGATTATAATTATCCAAGATGGCTGAAAGTGGCTCCTTTATACTGTAGACATTGATACCACAGTCAGCGAAGCAAACGATTTCGACACTGTTGGGAGCCCATGATCATCGCTGGTTTCCTCTTCATTTCCATTCTCTTCGTCAATAGTTCGGTCATAGGGGATAACTCAGATACTGATGCCATAAGTTCAGCATCGCTCGGAAGAAGTCCAGTGGTTACTAAACTGTCATCGATTGATAAATACTCATCTAAATTAATATTGTTTTGCCTCATGCAGGCAGCGAAAGGCAGGTCGTCTTTATCTATATCCTCAATGAAATCCTGGCCGTGACTTTTCTCTTGTAATTCTATTCAACGTGCCAGAGGTAGTTCATCTTCTCAGTCATCTGGGATAGCTAGCTGAGGCTTATATCCTGCGTGTCGTTTTTTTTTTGCGACAATTTGTGCCAAGAAGCGCTAATCACGAATATTGCCTCCAATAAGGAAAACTTAATGTCTTCCTTATTTTCAAGTACTTATTAACGTTATTAAAAACATTTTGCGATAGTATGACTTTAAACATCGTATGACACATTGGTTCATAGGTTGTAAAATGTCAGTGACATTAGGAGGTAGAAAAACCAGTTTGATAAATTGGAAATATTCTAAAGGCGGATGCGCTGGACAATTATCTACAATAGATAGATACAATTAGTTCATATAACTGTAATCACATCCATCAATATTATTCACTATCGAAAGGTCTGGAAGCAGCCAGTAGGTTACGGTACTGAATTTTCATAAAAATGATCTAGAAATATAATTCCATAGTGTTCGCTGTTACCAACACACTTTAGAACCGGCCTCTGCCCATACAAGTAACAAATTTCATATACTTAATGATCATAGAGGCGGCGGATGTGTCAGTATCCCCTTTTTACATCGAATTCTAACATTACTTGGTATGGCGTAAGCCTGTGCATATGGACCACCTTCATCTTGCTCTTCGGGCTCCTCTGAATGCGATAGACAACGTCATTGATCCTTTATATATATATATATATATATATATATATATATATATATATATATATATATATATATATATATATATATATATATATATATATACAGGGTTGCGCATTGAAAACGAAACAGATCGATTTGCGTCCAGAGAATTTTTTTAAGAAACGCTGAAACACGTCAATTTTAATATTGAGGGGGACATGTTTTGACATAAAACTCAACTTTGTCACATCAACCCCTTAAGGGTGGTGATAACAACCCTTATATTTTAAATAGGGAACATGGGTCGAGTGTTACATCATTTGAACGCTCTTTCTTTTCTGAATTCAGCACACTAATTTTTTTGGAAGTTTTATCAACTCGTTTAAAAATTATTCACAGTTGGAGTTGCAAGAACGTATTTCATTCATTGTGATAAGAAATGCACTAATTAGTCAATTTTTCGTTAAAAAAAAAACTAAAAACAAAACCAAACGTTCAAAAATGTTTATTCAGTTGAGTAAGTGTTCAAATTGTTGACCACCAGCTTCCATACAAAAGTACAAAATTTGTTCATAACGAGCTCTGACATTCTGGAGCATTTGTGGAGTTGTGTCAGTCCAGACATTCAATTTCTGTGGAGTTTGAGTGTGGACTTCGTGAAAATTTATTGGATTATTATCTGCCCAATAACGACAATTATGACGATTGAGTGTAGAGTTTAATGAAAACGTACACTCGTCTGAAAAACAGATATTGAACATACAGTTCCCGTTATCAGCTATTCGTGCAGTCATAACTTCACAAAACTCCAGCCGCCGATCAAAATCATCTTCATTCAGTTGTTGTAAATGATAAATTTTATACGGGTGAAATTTTCTCGTGCTCAAAGTTGGGTCTGCAGCAATTTGTCCTAAAACTTCAATCTCAGTAGTCTCATTTTTAACCGTAAATTCACGTTCAGGATCCTGTTTTTTTTTGTTGGATACTGAACCACTTTGTCGAAACTTTGCAACTAACTCCAAAATGTATTTTCTGTTAAGATGTCTGTTCGGATGTCGTTCATTAAACAAATTTGCGCTACGGTTGGCACAGTCATCGTTTTAAAAAAAAAAGAGTTCGACAGAATACACCATTGTGAAATTAATTTTTGGTACTACTATCAAGTATCAAACCGACCGATAAACTGAAATAATAAACCGCATTCCAATAAGGAATGTTCTGATAGACAATTTTTGTTTACAAACCAACAAAACATTGACTATCAGCACATTTCTTACCGGAATGAGTGAAATGCGTTTTTGCATCTTCCAACTGTGAATAATTTTTAAACGAGTTGATAAAACTTTCAAAAACATTAGTGTGCTGAATTCAGAAAAGAAAGAGCTTTCAAATGATGTAACACTCGACCCATGTTCCCTATTTAATATATAAGCGTTATCACCACCCTTAAGACGTTGATGTGACAAAGTGGAGTTTTATGTCAAAACATGTCCCCCTCAATATTAAAATTGACGTGTTTCAGCGTTTCTTAAAAAAAAATTCTCTGGACGCAAATAAGTCTGTTTCGTTTTCAATGCGCCACCCTATATATATATATATATATATATATATATATATATATATATATATATATATATATATATATATATATATATATATAAACTCAAAAAATTGTGGGAAAGCCGTCAGTTACAAAATAAAACTCTGTATTAATAAGCCGAGCTTTCGGAAAAATTTATTCGATTCTCAAGGATATAACGTGAGTTTTACTAAACTAATTATTATTTATTTATTTATTTTATAAATTTATAAAAAGGTTTTTTTCATGTTTGTTGTTGAATAATTAGTTTAGTAAAACTCACGTTATATCCTTGAGAATGGAATAAATTTTTCCGAAAGCTCGGCTTATTAATAAAGAGTTTTATTTTGCAACTGACGGCTTTCCCACAATTTTTTGAGTTAATAGCACTATTACCGTCACTAAAACTTAATACTATATATATATATATATATATATATATATATATATATATATATATATATATATATATATATATATATATATATATATATATATATATATATATATATATATATATATTTATTTATATATTTATTTATTTATTTATTTAAATTATCGTCCTACAGACAAAATCCAATTATTGGATGCTGGAATACACATTGTATATAGTAGTGAGGACTCTACCACATTGAGCGTTGCAGTGGGTAAGTAGAAAGTCAAAGTGTTTCTAGCATTGAACGTCGGTACTAGAAAGTTTAACCCGCCCAGGATATCAGAGCAGTCAATCTCTTTCGAAATTAGTTTATATAAAAACATAATGAAAGTGTAATTACGTCTCTGTTGCAAGCTAGTGGCAGAAAATCTTGAGAGTAGGCATGAATGAGAAACATGTTGTGCAGGGTAGATGCCATCCTCCTTCAATCCAAGAAATTTTAGGAATCGCCTCTGTACTCGCTCTCCAAACAATCAATATACACAGAATAGTTTGAGCACCATATGACACAAGCATTTTCTAGTTTCGACTGGACAAATGCATTAAATATAATTACCATGGTTTTGATTGACACAAAGTCTTTTGAAGTTTTTATAACAAATCCTAACATTCTATAAGCATCCGATGTTATACTCAAAATATTTGAAGCAAACGACAATTTGGCATCAAAAGTAATCCCCCGATCAGTAATCAGCTCCTTTCTTGGTAGATACGAATTATGCATGCTATACCCAAACTGCACTGGAAGTTTCCTGGGATATATGCTGAAAAGATGTCGAAACGTACTGGGTGAACGAAAATAAATGTGTTACAGTAGATCGACCGGGCAGAAACCGTGTTGGGCAGGATCGATCATCGCCTTTACGTGATTATACATTAAGGGATGCAGTACCGATTCAAAAAGCTTACCAAAGCTATTCGAGATAATCTCTTCCAAAGAGACGGGTATTTGGCTTGTTGAATGCAGCTTTTAAAGATTAAAGTAAGAGGGTAGGCAAAAACAGAAGCACAATCTCGAAAAATAAAGGAGGGGATCTCATTTGGGCCCGCAGTCACGGCAGGTCTGAATCCACTCAGAGCAGTAAGTACATCGTCCTCTGAAACAGAGGTAATATTCAAAGTATTATTTGAAATGACTGGGGAATAAGGCATGTTGTCTCCTTGAAAACTCTGGCAAATGCCTCGGCAATGGATTTTGCACCTCTAAATTCACTTGTGCCGTTACACATAATGTTTGGAATATTGTTAGAGCCTTTCTTAGAATTAATATAATTCCAAAACTTCCGAGGTTCAGTTAACATACCAGACTCACAGTGGGAAACATACTCTCTGAACCGTGTTCCAATATCAGTCTTGACTGAATCTCTCACCCTAGTGAATTCCACATAGCTATTTTTAGCGCCATGACGCTTAAACTGCCTCCAGAGACTATATTTAAGCTTAATCTTACTGATAATATAATTTATAAACCATGGTGGATTAGAACTGCGTCTAGACACTGTTGTCGGGACGTGCATATCCAAGACATTGTATACTTTGCTGTAGAATAGTTCACAAATCACATCGGGGTCGCCAGACCAATTCACCAGGAAAAACCAGTCCACACGCAGAAGTGCATCATAAAGAAGTCTCACATTCGCTTTGCGAAAGCTGTAAGACGGCACAACCCTGGACGGAATACATTTATTACGGGAAAACTCATCAACCAGGTCTAGCGAAATTTTCAAAGAAGGATGAAAGGCGTCCTCCCTTACAGGTGGATTATCGCGACGCTCAACCGTGCATAGTCTATTACACAAAACGAGACCCAGTACTCTGTCATCACAGTTGACAATGTTGTTATACTCACTCAAGTCCAAAAAAGAAATGAGATTTCTATGAGCCGAGACAGAGCCGCTTGAAGAGTATTGAACACTACGCAAATGGTGAAATTCAGCTAGATTGAAATGAGCTAGAATTAGTACATAGCAATTATCATCAAATAATTCCAAGGAGGCTATGTATGAGAAAAGAGAATCATAATTACCATGACTAATGTTCGGTGGAACATAAACAACGAAGACATACCACTTGCTCGGCAACACACTGATTTTAACGCAAAGGATATCAATGGCGGGATTTATTACGGCACACCTGCCAGCCAAGTCAATTTCAGTTGCAGAAAAGTCCCGATCCACTGCCAACAACACACCCCCGCCCCTGGCTTGACCGGTGACAGAATACTCCCTATCCTTTCTAAAAACATTATAGTGAGAAGGGAAAAACTCCCCACCATACGTACCTGTCTTCAACCAAGTCTCAGTCATAGCAACTAGACTGTAAGGAGACGACAAGATATTCACATGTAGCGCCGACAGTTTAGTATTAAGGCTACGAACGTTTTGATAAATGAGAGACACATGTTTAGAGCGATCAGAGCACACAATTTGCTCTCCGCAGACAGTGACATCCATTAAGCAGTGAGTCATTGAGGAAAAAAGAAGGCACAACTTACCCTACCTCTGGCCTCTTTATAAGACTGACAGTTGGTGTCCCAAGCCGCATGATTGACATCCCAGGTCGACTTGGTTATATCATTAGCTGTCCGACAGTTAGCACAACTTAGATCTTCGGCTGCACAGTTTTTAACCTCATGATTGTCCTCGCATATGGGACAACAAAGGTTATATTGACATGTTTTAGCTGAGTGATTGAACCTACAACACCGGAAACAGCGAATAATCTCATTGGCATCACAAACCGCACAGCTGCTGTACCCAACAAATACACTTCCAAATTTAATAATGTTACTATAAGAAGTATTGTATAACTCGATTAATGCTTGGGAAACATCAGCATCTTCTTTGTGGGCCAGAATTTCACCAAAGAACACTCAGAGTTATGGTGCAATAGGTGACTGTTCATGCTCCTAAAGTACGGCATAACACTATCCTCCCCAACGTTCTGAATGCCCACGATGCGAACGCTCGGTCTTCTCCCCTTCAACTCTTGGACCTCATATGCCACCGACAATTTATCTTTCACCATTTTTTATAGTTGCGTTGTTTTCTCTGGTCTGGCAACTCAAAAGGACAGCCTCGTTCTTCATATTTTTTACTTTTTCTAGCTGAATATTGTTCGCCGCAGGATCCACCGTTCTAAGAGTATCCGCTTTGGTAACTCTTGTACTCTGCTGTGACTTCGGCTTGATAACAATGGCCGGCTTTGTGGTGTCTGCTACAATAGAGGAGTAAGTACGAGATATCAGACGATTTTCAGAGTCGGTGTTGGCAGCAGATTTATCAGATTTAGTTTCCTCCACCAAATTAATTAATGTAGACTTCATATCAGTTATCCTCTCCTCAACCGATGTCATTAGATCGGCTTTAACGCAATTCAAGAGCTGAGCCATCCGCAGCATCAGTCTCTCAGACGAAGAGACGCTCAAACAGTAATCACATAGGAAACACAGATTACGGTGCTTGTTCACAATATCTCCCTCAGACACCAAATAACCCAAACAGCAGCCATGAAAAGACCTCCGACAGGGGCCCCCACACGGAATATTAACAGTTTGTGTGCTGACTGTACACATCGCACAGCTATCTGTTATCAAATTATTTATAAAATAAAAATTTTCTTTGATTGAAAATATAAAGATGCTACGTCCGATTAAGCAAAAAGTTGCTGTTTAATTTTTCTAATCGAATATTTCATATAATATTATCTACTGTTTTCTTAAATTTTACATATTGAGATTTAATTTCTTCTTCTATATTTTAAATTTCTAAAATTGACAATTTTAAAAGTAAATTTTTTATAATTTCTAAAAGACGAAGTCAATTTTTAAACAGTCTATATCTTGGCTAATTATGGAAACAATAAAAGTGTGTGTGTGTGTGTGTGTGTGTGTGTGTGTGTGTGTGTGTGTGTGTGTGTGTGTGTGTGTGTGTGTGTGTGTGTGTGTGTGTGTGTGTGTGTGTGTGTGTGTGTGTGTGTGTGTTGGCGCGCGCGCGCGCGCGCGTGTGTGTGTGTGTGTGTGTGTGTGTGTGTGTGTGTGTGTGTGTGTGTGTGTGTGTGTGTGTGTGTGTGTGTGTGTGTGTGTGTGTAGGGGATGGCTTTGGAAAACAAGTTCTATTAGCCACAGACTTATTTTTATACCACTTTTAGAAATGGTAAGATCTGTCGGACTTAAATAGCATAGTGGGTTAGTTAGAGATTACAAGATAGATAATACTACATATTATAGAAGAGATGGGCGTATGATATGTTGATCTGTGAAATGAGTTAATTTATAAGTTAGGCTATTTGTGAACATTTTATAAACACATGTGTCCCAACATACATACACACACACACACAGATATATATATATATATATATATATATATATATATATATATATATATATATATATATATATATATATATATATATATATATATATATATTTAAGAAATTTTAAGAAACTGGTACAATAGTGAATAAGTGTACAATCTCAATTTTAATTCGCAGTAGATAGGACTATTCTAAAAAATCTGACTCTAAAAACACTACCACTATCTTAATGACAATCACAACACAACAACAACACATCGCACAATATTTTATCAACAAATCATAATGATAAACGTGTGGCATAGCAAAACTATACAGCCCATGTTATCTCCATAATTACCCACGTATTACATTTCAACAAGTTATTATTTTAGACAGTCAGGTATCGTGACCTCCGGAAACAACTTACAAACTTACTAGATATATTAGCTAAATTAGATGGTTAAACAATCAAAAATACTGCAAGATATCACCAGAACTCGTACCTACCACTCTTAATATGTATTCACCATTCATAACATTTAAGAGCACCTAAGTTGTGACAACTTGTATGTGCTCTCCTGTTATTCTGCATATCTTCCCTAAGGTATAAATAAAAAGGACATGTTATTCTCTAACAAACCAAAAATACAACAAAAAAAAGTTTTTTTCCAATCCAGGGCGTTAACCTGAACTAGATTCAGCTCGCATCGCTTATAACCTGCACACATTCCCACACAAACCACCGGTCACATGCATCCACGCCCAACCACACAAACACTCACACATCCAAATCAACCAGAGACATACATAATCGTTTACTTCATACACAAGCGTTTAAGATCTCAAGCAGTTGAAATCCAAAGCTCTATAATAAATCGGAGAATATATCGTAGTTCTGTAAGACATATAATTGAGCCCTTTTCCTAAATTTGTAATTTGTCGTGGCCCTAATTTCACTGGGCAGCAAGTTATATAAACCAGGTCTAATAGAATTAATGTAACGTCTGGATACCTCTTTCTTAGATGTGTTAAACGTAATGTGTTTCCGTACTTTTTGCCTCGTAGAGTAACAGTGCGTTGCATACGTATGCATCGCCCCCCTAGACTTTGTGTGACTCAATACTTCAAGTCTATACAACCCAGTAACATTAAGTATTCCAGTATCGATGTTATACAGTAGACGTGTGGGATACTCAATGTTCTTAAACCAAATTATTCTAAGAATAAAATTTTGTGTTATCTGCAGTGGTGAAATAGCAGACTTATATGCGGATCCCCAACACGTTATTCCATATCGTAGTATAGATACCACCAAACTATCATAAATGGTTAAAAGCGTTTCAGTATCTAAGATAGCCCTGAGTATATAAAATACATGAATCAGTTTACGGACTCTGTCAGTAAGGTACTGAACATGTTTACTCCATTTTAAGTGCTGGTCAATATTAATTCCTAGGTATTTAAGGTTAGTCGCTCTCTCAATTTTAGTTTCGCAATTTGCGACACTTAGCTCTGGCATAGTTTCCGCCAGCCCAGCGATAGTTGGTGAGAATGCAACACACTTTGTTTTCTCCATATTCAGTACCAAACAGCCGCTGTTAAATGCCCCACAGATTTCACCCAGCAATACACTAGCCTCCAACATTGTCGAATTCCAATCACAGCCCGTACAAATTACAGCAGTATCATCCGCATAGGAGATAACCGTACAACGTTCGTTGAAACTAATCAAGATGTCATTGATATACAATATGAAAAGTACAGGACCCAAAACTGTTCCCTGTGGTACGCCTTGTTTCACTATCAAAGAACCACTCGTTTCGTCTCCCACCTTTACACGCTGTTCTCTATTTGAGAGATAGTTTTTAAATAATTTTAAAACCATCCCTCTCACTCCCGACTCGTATAGTTTACCCAACAAAACCTCATGGCAAACAGTGTCGAACGCCTTCTGCAAGTCCAAAAATACTCCCACTGCTTTTCTATTCTCATCAAAGCTCTCCACAACTGACGAGCACATTTTATGGAGTGCCATGTCTGTCGACATACGTTCCCTAAAACCAAATTGATTTTGAAATAAAATATTATGCTTATCTAGGTAGTCGTACAGTCTGTTCTTTAAGCATTTTTCATATATTTTGGCAAATGTATTAATCAGGCTAATTGGCCTGTAATTATTAGGGTCGAGTTTGCTTCCCGACTTATGAATTGGTATAATCACACTCTCTTTAAACTGCTTCGGAACTATGCCTGTTTCAAAAGTTTATTAATTATGCTCACCAGTGGTGTTATCAAGAAAGAATGACCATCCCTCACCAATCTGTTCAACACACCATCCGGACCTGGTGCCGAGTAGGGTTTCAAGCTTCCAATAACCCTTATAAGCTCAGTCTTTGTGACTGGTTTCAAATAAATTGACTTTGCGCCACTAATTTTCTTTGTTCTCCAACTGCCTTTGCCAAGGTTTTGTGATAGTTCACCAACTACGGTGATGAAATAACTATTAAATTCCTCAGCCATCAAATTCCTGTCTTCAGTTATCGATCCATTTTTCAGTGAGAGGTGGGCCACGTTTCTGTTTTTGTCTTTCTTACCTGTTATTTCTCCAACTGTACTCCAAATTTTCTTAATGTCAGTTCCAGCACTCAGTATCTTCTTCCTGCAATGTGTGTTTTTTGCAACTCTCAGAAGATTGGTTAACCTGTTTTTATAGAGCTTATATTCCTGTTCGAAGCCAGTGTTACTCTTATTTTGGAGCCATCTAAGCTTTAGTTTATCCCTTACTTTAATTGATCTTATTAGGCCCTGTGTTACCAATGGCTGTTTGTTCACCTGTTTAGTCAAGGTGATTGACCTTTCCATACAAGAGTTGATTTTTTTGTAGAAAATATCAGTCATAACTTGCACATCTGTGGTATTTAAAATTGGTTCCCAACTTTCATTTTCCAATTGTTGCAGGAAATGTTTTGCACTGACTCTAGAACACGATCTCTTTTTATTAGTATTTATTCTCGTTGCTCTGCCGTCAGTGGCACAAGAAGGATCCGTTCTCTGTTGCTGTAAAATTACATCGGCTACCGTTGCATAGTGGTCCTCTATGTTCGTTTGTAACACGAAAGATCTGAGTGTCAGTCTGTCTTTGTGAATTTCGCTTTGTGCTGCTCTACTGTATTTTGCAAATACGTGATCTATACAACTTTCTGTGTTCTCCGTCACTCGAGTGGGAATGTTCACCTGTGAAAAAAATCCGTGTGTCTCGAGTGCATTTAAATATCTTAAACTTTCCACGTTACCTTCATCGCTAATGTCGATATTGCAGTCACCGATCCACAAGGAAACATCAACATTTTTTGTTTGTTTCATAATTAAATCTATGTCTTTTACAAATGTGGCCAAGTCACTTGACGGGGGTCTGTATACCCCATAAATACTTAGCGTCTTTGTCTTATACCTGAGCGTTGTCTCAATAATAGTAATTTCTGTCAGTTGAATTATTTTAACATCGGCATTGTAGTTTTTCCTAACATAAAGCACCACTCCATCATTTTGAATGTAAGTACCATTGTTATAATAAACATCATAGCCACTGATCTGAAACAAGCCAATATCTGGAATTGACCACGTCTCACTCAGTACAATACAATCCACCTGTTCTCTTCCCAAAGCCGCCAGAGTGACAATCAGCTCATCGTGATTTTTTCTAAGGCTTCTAATATTATTATGATAGATGGAAAATCTTTCAGCGTTACCTCTAATACCAACGTATTCATCAATAGTTGCATAGCTTGCAGTTGCATCACTGTACAAATCAAAACAATCCAGACCATCCATGTCAGCAAACACATATATCCCTCACCAAACAGGGGTACCCAAAACAACTCTTAAAGTTTATCCAAAAAGGTCCGAAATGAAGTGCATGTGTAGCTTCATCGGCATAATTGACACCATAAAGTACTATAAGCCACACATAATATAATACATATTCATCCACACACTCACATTCTCTCTCGCTCTCTCTCTCTCTCTCACACACACACACACACCTCCACAGATCCATATACACACCCACACACACACACACCAAAACGGGCGCATAAACGAAACATAAAAAACATACAGAACAAAAGTTATTTTCTTTTTTTTTTTCCCAAATTATAATCTAAAAATAATCCGCAGCATGCTCTAAGCTATGTGTAGAGATCATAAATCTACATATTAACCTATAATATACCCATACAAATCTATACAAATCGATAATAGATATTGCACTTTGTTACAAGTTAAAACTTAAAAACATATGTACAAGTAGAACATCTTTAATACAATAAATTAACATAAACACGTAAATCCAAAAATCTTCTGCAAGAAAGAAAACTCAAACTGAGTCCGCCATTAAAGCACACAATAAGTTAGTTACAATATTAAAATCCTATATGCAAACAAAATGTAATCTTTCTTAACTAGTATATAAAACGACAAAAAATCTCTGAGACAGATAAAAGTTAAAATACGGTAATATACATATATTACAACCATACAAAAGTTATATATTAAACACAAACACGGACCCACTCAGCAGACACAACACATACAGACCCACACACTTGCATCCAACAAAACACACGGACTCAGATGGTCAACCAACCACCATCTCACCACTCAGGAAAATGATTCCAATGTATCTTACTAAATTCGCTGTCTCTTATTACCAGATATTGTGCGTGTAGGGTACCTTTGATCCTTGGGCGTTTGTTCCTTTGATCCACTTCCACCGCTGTTTATTCGTGATTTCTTACCTCCTTCTATGTTATGAGTAATTCTTTTTGAAACACTATGCGGTTCTATTTTCCTGTGTATGGCTTGAACAACATTTTCTGCCTTCCCAGCATCTATCACGGAAATTTCCTCAGGCTCTTCCCTTTCTATCTGTGTCAATGGAGTTCCGGGTGCACTTGCAGACTTTCTAGGAGCAGGTGGGGAGAAGACTGCGTCTGGATTTTCAGTTTCAGCCTCCAAGTTCCCACTCTCTCGGTTAGTCAGTTGTTGACAAGTGAAATATTCATCTCCTACCTGCAACCTGTTTCCCTTAATACGTGCTGTGAGTCCCCTCTTCTTAGCCTCTTTTAAATTTTCCACTAAAACTTTTCTTATTTCTTGGTCTTTCTTGGTCAGATCATTACCTATGGATATACCTCTTCCTTTCAACCGATAAGCAGACTTCAAAAATTCTGTTTTTCTTAAATATGAGGAACACTCAACTAGTAAAGGGCTTTTTAAATTACTAGTCTTGCCAATAAAATATCATTCAGGTCACCCGCGCCCACATCTATGTCCAACAATTTACTGAGCTCAGCTGCAACCCACTCAGCCAAATCTATACCCTTTTGTTCGTTTCTTTCAAGTCCAAAAACAACTATATTGTAATAATAATAATAATAATACTTTATTTGCCAAGTTTACAAATTACAGATTATAATCATACATAGTCGATATTATCCTAAAAATTTATTAATCTTTGTGCATAAATTAATTAAAATTTGTGCGCACATTTTTTATTCAAGTCCTTCCATTTTTACCCAGAATAAAACTATCAATGTTTCTCTATTACATCTAACATAAAAATACAAACTAAAATGCCTAAAAACTACCTAACCTACTTAATGCCTTACTAACCTACTTAGTCTATTTAAATTCCTATTCCCCTAAATTTTACTGTATAACTCAGTTTACTAGTAATCTTATTGTATTGTGTGTGTTTTTTTTTCATGCGAAAGTCGAAGTTTCACTAGTGGTCAGATCACAGCAGGTAGCACTATCCCTTAAAACCCGTCACACAGATGTTTTTTGTTACATTGAAACCACTTTAGCATACCCTTTAGACCTCTTGCTGTAGTATCATTTCTGATGTTTATGGGCACTTCATTGAAAAGCTTTGGACCTACATAAGACACATGGCGCTTGCACGCAGTTAGTGATTTATATGGGACTTTTAAGGAGTTGTCTGTCACTGCTCTTGTCTTTATTCTATTTGTGACTCTAGTTTTAAAAGAATTTCTTTTAAACATAAATTTTAATGTTTCCTGTACACATAATTCTCTAATGGTGTTTATGTTAGATTCCTCAAAAAGAATGTCACTAGGATATCTTCTTTGTTTATTTAACATTGTCTTTATAATTGATTTTTGTGTTATAGTCAACATATTGAGATGTGTATTCCATGTCATACCCCACGCTGTTATCCCATAGGTTAGAACTGACTACAAGGGCTAAGTAAATAGTTTTGATTGTACTCGCGTCTAGGATATTTCTTAAACCTAAAAATGTATAAATCGTTTTTCTCAGCTTTGCGTTAAGGTAAATTATGTGGGTATCCCATTTCATAAATTGATCGATAAAAACTCCTAAATATTTTATATTGTTTGTTCTATCTATGTTCACGTTGCATACACAATTTCTTGGTATTTTGCAATGTGTCGCATGTATGTTGATTACATTTATGTTTGGCTTTGGCGAGTTTGTTGGAGAGAACATAATAAACTTGGTTTTATTGTAGTTGATAGTGAGTAAATTTTTATCTATCCATTTATTTATTTCAGAAAAACCTTCTGTAGCTGATTTTATCGTACTTTCCCACTTGTCTTCTGTAAATAATAAAACCGTATCGTCAGCAAAACAAATCGTACTGCCTTTTGTCTTTACGTTCATGATGTCATTTATGTAAATGAGAAACAGAATAGGTCCCAAAACTGTTCCTTGTGGCACCCCACAACAAATTTTCCTACTTTCACTAAAAGAATCCTCAATGCGCACCCTTTGAACTCTATTGGTGAGATAGGATTCAAAAAGCTCAATTGCAACACCTCTTACCCCTAAATGTTCTAACTTTCGTAGTAATATATCATGTGACACAGTATCAAATGCCTTTTTTATATCCAGAAAAATTCCTACACACTTACGATTTTTGTTAAATGCTTCATTTACTATGCTTGTTACTTTTGTAATGGCGTCGTTTGTTGATGAATTTTCTCTAAACCCTAACTGATTTTCATTTAGAATTTCATGTTTTTGTAAGAATTTTAAAAGTCTCAATCTAATACACTTTTCAATTAGTTTACTAATGACACATGTTATAGTAATTGGTCTATAATTATTCACGTCCCTTTTATTGCCGTCCTTAAAGAATGGCAATACAGTAGACTCTTTCAGAACTTTAGGGAAAAGCCCTGACGATATTATTGTATTTGCAATATGTGTAATCGGTTTTACAAAGTAAATGCTGTATAATTTAATTATTCTATTGCTTATGCAATCGTGACAATTTTGAATCGAGTTTTTTAACTGATTTATATATTTTAAAATTTCATCTTCGCTAACGGGGTCAAGAAAAATTGACGAATCATTTCGAGGTTTAATTTGAGCATCTTCCATATCTAAGAAATGTTGTTTTGTTTTGTTTAGTTTCATACCTATTTCAGAGAAGAATTTATTAAACTCATTTGCAATACCATCTTTATTATTTATTATTTTATCAGTGCCATTTTCAGCAATACTTGTGACCGCGATGTTTTTTCTAACTGATCTATTTGTGGCCTCGTTTACGGTTTGCCAGAGATTTCTAGGTGAATTCTTGTTTTCTTCTACTTTTTTTTATAATGCATTTCCTTAATTTTACTTATAACTTTATTTAGCATATTTCTATATTTTCTAAATGAACTTAATGCGTTTGTATCATTGGGTTTATTTTGAGCTATAATTCGTAATCTATTTCTGGTTTTAATAGATTTTAACACTCCCCTTGTGATCCACGGTTTTCTTTTTTTTATTATCTGGATGTCAGTAGTTTGCGACGATTTTAAAATATAAGCTTTCAATTTGTTTAGAAACATTTCAGTACACAAACTGGCATCCGTGCTATCCAAAACATCTTGCCAGTTCTCAGACATAACTAATTGTTTTAATTTATTGTGGTTTACTTTGGTGTGATTCTGTGTAAGATTAGTTTTTATTGGTGTAGTTCTATTTACCACTACACTAAGAATAACAGGTAAGTGATCAGTAAAACTGTCATTTAGGATTATACTGGTTACATCGCTATTACATCGGTTGCGTATAAAATAGTGGTCAATGCATGAGCTTGATAACTGAGAGTGCCTTGTCGGTGCATCTATTTGTTGAATAAAACCAAATTCGCCCATCAAGTTTAGATAATTATTAGCTACACTACTATGTTGATTAAGGATGTCAATGTTTATGTCGCCTGTAAAAATTTCTATAGAGCACTGTTTCGCCTGTCGTTTACTTAAAACCGCTCGTAAGTTACTAAGAAACTCATTGCAGTCAATCGCCGGTGATTTATATGTAGCTATAATCCCCACTTGGATGTTGTTTTTAGTTAAGACAATATTGAGAAATTTTGTGACATCCTCAGAAACTACACTACATACGGAATTTAAGGATGATTTGATGTAGGCTATGCAGCCGTCATTTTTATTATTCTCACTTTCGTTGTAATAAATATCATATCCGGCAAGAGTAAAATCTGATAAACTTGTTATGTTCCAGGTTTCGCTCAACACAATTGCATCAAAGTCGGCCCCGAGGTGTTCTAGAAATGCAATTAATTCATTATAGTTTTTGCTGATACTTCTTACATTAAAGTGAATAATGTTTAAGTGGTCATGATTACTTTTCAGCGATGGAATGTTATTGATATCATCTACCACAAGCGTGTTTTTTGAAATATTTTCAGTTATGTTTAGGATATCGTCTTCAAGCATGTCTGTAGACTAAAGAACCGGGTGTGTGACGATACAGATATGTCTTAAATGTCAACAAAGAAAACAACAGGAATAGAAATATCAATAGTTACAAATCCGTTTGTGTGGAGCTTATAACTAAAATTGGATTTTCAAGAATAAAGATTATGTTGTCAAAATCCGCAGCAATCTCTTGAGTTAAATTTACTAATGTCTACGTTAGTTCCTAGTTAAGAATTTAAAACTGTAGATTATAAAAATTAAAACTAGTGACACTACCTATAAGCAAAAAAAAAAAATCTGGTGAAAATAAGATACATACAAATTAAATAAAAACTAGTAATAGTAAAAAAAAAATTGTCATACACACATATAACATACACACACATATACACACACGCACAACAGCGTGCATATACACACATATATACAATATACACATATACACATATATATCATCCATACACAGTTATACATATTTTTAAACCTTGCTTTGAACAATCTGATTATTCCCATTATTTAGCAGGTCACTGGCACCGGTTTGTGGCCTTATCTTCTGTAATAAATTTTCTCCATGTTGAGATGAAGTGAAAGTTTTTCAAAGAGTTGTCTGGTAATTTTACGGTGACAATTCCATCATTACTCCACACATTTTTGTACCCAAACTTTTCAGTTGCTTCCTTGATGAGCGACAGTTTGTTTTTAGTCAGGTCTTCTTTAATTGTTATTGCTGTTCCTACTAATTTTTTCTTGCTGTAAAATATGTTATTCCTCTCTTTCTTTGAGGCGAACCTAACAAATATTTGCCGATTTCTATTTCCCTGTTTCTTGCCCACCCGAAAGCATTTTTCAATTGTGTTAACATTTATGTTTAAGTTTTTATGGCATATCATTTTGATTACCTCTTGCGTGTTCTCTTTATCGGATTCTGGAGCGCCAAATATTCTTAAATTATTATTCCTGTTTTCCTGATCTAAGCTTTCAATGTTGCTTTCTAATTCTTCAATGCTTCTCCTTTGCTCCTCTATAATTTCTTCTTGTCTTGTAATTTTCTCAATACACATTGACATGAAGTCATTAATTTTTGACTCAATTCGAGAAAATAATTTGTTGCATATTTTCTCTATGAATTCTTCTGACTCAATTAACTCGACTATAGACGCTGCTGGGGTTTGCAATGAACTATTCGATTTTTTATTTACTCTCTCAGCATTGTTATCACTAAAGGATTTACGTTGATTACGTAACACACGATCACCAGCCATTTTAGGTAAATAATTTCCCACACAAGGAGCACGTATATCAACACTAGTTAAGACAGATTTTTTATTTTATTTTACGACAGAGAAGTGTACCGGCACCAGCGACTAGCGTACGCGTCTACTCCGCACTACTGCACATTTGAGACTGTATTGACTATATTGTTCTTTAATACTTTCCTTTCTAGTTGCTCAACTCTCTCAGTCAAGATACTATTCTGCGTTTTCAGATACTCAAAAGTC
The DNA here is from genome assembly GCA_964006375.1 of Tillus elongatus. NCBI lineage: Eukaryota > Metazoa > Arthropoda > Insecta > Coleoptera > Cleridae > Tillus > Tillus elongatus. The sequence continues at coordinate 31,854,511 of OZ023270.1, forward strand.
TTTGTAATATTCTTCAATTCTGCTACAAAATCAATTTTAACCGCCTCTATTTTACACTTTACTTCTTTTTTGCTTGCCTCTATTAAATTCTTTAGTTCATTAAAATGTACTCCAAAGTCTATCTCAGCTCCGCTTGTCATTTTCTTCGGAAAGCAGCGACATACACACAACCAGGCCGTAAAATAAACGAACCACAAATGAAATGCTGCTCGTATATGTCCAGCCTTAGTTTTATCTTCGCCTTGACCTGTTATCTGATAAGTTTTGTCTGCTAAAATGTCGACCGAATTTCACAACCTTTTACGGTATTTTTACCTGTTGCAATTTAGCGACTCAACCTACGCAGAAATTGTTACATTCTACTACTAGACCACTACATAAAGAAGGCGCTAGTACTACGTTCCCGTATTTTTTCTTTCTGAGTTGCCCACAATTCTTCAAAACACTCACACAACTATTACACGAATATTCACACACTAAATATATATATATATATATATATATATATATATATATATATATATATATATATATATATATATATATATATATATATATATTCTAAATATATAATGGGGAAAACACAAGGACACAGTGCTTCAAGCCCAGGAGCCAATCAGGGCTACTTTTGGCAAAACGAACAAGACGTGGCTGCTATAAGAGAGGGTAGAAACAAATGGAAAGACAAGGAAAACTTATTGCTAACACAAAAATTTATAAGATTTCGCACGTATCTTAACTAGATTTAAATAAACTAGTTAAACTTATACTATCTTAAAATAATTTAAACTAAAACCTAATTCTAAATGTGGGTTTTATTGGATTAGTTTTGTTTTATATTTGTGTTATAATGTTTAATTTCACTTCTATAATGTTATCGCTGCCTGGTTTAAAAAATTAACTAAGATCCTATACATCTTTTTGTTTTCTTGTGCTAGCAACGTGACAATGCATGTCGGAAGTTCAGTGCCGATGTTTATTAAGTTCTCCAGGAGTGACTGTCTAGGTAAACTGTAATTTTCAGATGCGAATATAATGTGATTTAAGTCTGCAATGGATTCGCTATCGCAGGAACATTTTGGGTTTTTTATAATACCTATTTTATGGAGGTGTGCAGGAAACCGTCCATGATTTAGCATCATCCTTGTAATTGACCGGGTATACGCCCTTGAGGTGTTGTTTTGTTCTATGTGTAATATTTTGCGAGGAAGTGAACGATGGATTTGCACATAATGATTTTGTGTGCGCCTTTGGCCAAACAAAAATTACATTGTGATTTTTCTCACAGATTTTGTTGTATGCTTTTTTCAAAGCACAAATGATCTCATCTTTGTAGTTTTTAATACATAGGTTTTTTAACCCTTGAAGTATTGATTTTGAATCACTGATTACAAGAGCGTTTGCTATATTTTATTCTAAAATGTAGATAAGAGCCATATAAATTGCCGTTCCCTCAGCTGTAAAAGTTGATGCGCTTTTATGTGAGCTAAATTCACATATAACATTGTCTGCTTCGATGAAGAATGCACAACCCCTGCCGTTTTCGTTTCTTGACCCATCGGTGTAAATGTATTTATGGTCTGGATATTAATTAACTAATTCATAAAAGATAGAGGCGTTTATGGCTGGTATATTTGTGTATATGGGAAGAATTACTGGAACTTCTTTTAAAATGGCTGTGAGTGTCAAAGCAAACAATGAGAGAATTGTCTGAGTCTCGAACTTCGGTACATTCTCCGTGGCTAAAAAAGCGTCCACTAATGGCGGGTTATTTTTCTTTTCCCAATACTTATTGGATAGGCATGACTTGGTCACTTGTGTTAATACATCGGCTCTATCTTTATTGTACCCTCTGAGTTTCATAACATACTTCTTAGCCAGGAAGTTACAACGCACGTTCAGGGGAAGTTCTTGTGCTTCGACCAGTATAGCTTGACAGGGAGATGATTGCATTGTGCTGATGCAAATTCTAATAGCTTTGAATTGGATTCTGTCTAATTTCTTGAGATAAGAGTTTGAAGCTGACCTATAAATGAGACATCCATAGTCGAAAATAGATCTTATATATGCTAACATTAAAACTATTTTTGTTTCAGCGCCCCTTTATTGTTGGCTACCATTCTTAGGAAGTTAATTCCCCTATCGCATTTTGAAACGGTCTCTTGTACGTGTTTCGACCAAAGAAGTTTCTTGTCCAAAACGAAGCCCAGATATCTCTAGGTGTCAACAATTTTAATTTCGTAGTCATCCCTTTTAAGTGTAAGGGGAGTCTGCAATCTGTGCCGTGTAAAAAACATTAACGCTGATTTTTCCCAACTTATATCAAAATCGTGAAGAGTTAACCATGTGCTCAGAGTGTTCATAATATGGCCTAATTGTTCTATGCATTTTACATATGTGTTTTCAGCAACGTAAATGCAAATGTCGTCGGCGTATTGAAGGCACGTCATTCCTTTACTCCATATTTCATGAAGAATACGTGTGTATAAATTAAATAGTAGGGGACTTAGTACGGAGCCTTGTGGTAAACCCCGGCAAACTGTCCTCGGACCGAATAGTTTATTATTGTGGTCTTTTAAATAAATTTTTCTGTTGTAATATAAATTGGTCAAACTAATTGCGACTTTGGTTGGAATTCCAAAAGAAACCATTTCGTTTCTTAGGGTGTTGAGATTGACTGAATCGTATGCCCCTATTAGATCCAGAAATACACACATTAAATAGGCGTTTTCAGAGAATGGATGTCCGTGACCAGATGTGAAACAGTTCCACTTCCTCACTTCGTGTCTGTTGGCTCACAGGTTTAATTTCTTGTGGTACTGTAGGTGGTTCCAATTTGATCAGCATCTCCTCTATTAAAGATTCTTCAAGACGGCCCTGGGAAGATGACCCTTCTTTCCGCATTCTTTGCTTAGAGAACTTCCAGATTTCTGTTAGGAGAAGATTGAATGAACGATAGCCAGCGCTTTCCGCTTTTTGTTTAAAAATGTGTCTACATATTGCCTCAGCCCTTTTGTAGTTTATTAAGTTATTGAAGTTTCCTGCTACTCTATATTCTCTCAACATATCTTTTTGGAAATTTAAGGGAGACAATGAATTCGGGTATTTCGTCAAAAGCTCTAATAGGACCAGGGAGAAATTTCTGGTACTGTTGAATCTTTTCAAGAGTAATCGGCTCAGTGTATGAAAGGAATGTGTCATAAATGGTTTTACAAAATAAGTAAAACTGCATGTCACATCCACATGACACGTAAGCGAGACCAACGGCTCTAGCTGACATGAATTTACGGTTTGGACCGTGTTCAGGATATGCCAGTTGAGCAACTAGTTTGTCAATAGGCCGCTTTGGATAACCAAAGTTAACCTTATATGATAGTGTCTCAATATTGTGACGCATTGATGTGATATTAGGTTTAAGAACACTTAAATCCATGTTATATCTCATTTTTGCATAGGACTCGAAAAAGTCTACGAATCTGTATACTTTCGGAAGTTGCCAATGGGTGAATGTACAGTTGTCATCGCCCATTATGAAGAACTTCATATTGCGGATAGAATCAGGCGCTTCACCAAATTCAATCAGAGAGTCAATCATTACGTATAAGTTGCAGTAGCTATCCAGCATCTGTGTGTTTAGGAGACCAGATGGTATTCCACAGGTTGTACGCTTGTAAGCGTGTCCAGTTGGTGTGTAAAACACAATTTCTTTAAACCATAGTTTTAGGAAATGTAGAAGGTTACCCATAAGTTGGGGAAACCTCTCAATGGTTTCTGGAGGGTGAGTGGGATACTCGTAAGTAGGATGGTATGCATGACTATCAATTAAGAGGCTTGGAATGTAGTCATTATAATACGTTTCAGATATTATGAAAGGAACACTTTCATCAAAGTGCGACCAGTCAATAGTGAAGAAAGAGCTATATCTTTGAGCTACTCCATCTAAATACTTGTTTCCGCCGCGTAGGGTTTCAAGACTATGCATAGTGCATGAGTCCATTCGCCTAGCTTGCATAAGCATGGGAAAAGTAAACATACACTCATTTGTAATAAATAAATCGTCAACTGCATAAACAGGACGTTGTTTTAGATCGCCACCTCGGGTTGAGATGTAATTTCTAGTGTACAGAGTGGTTGGATATTGCTGAAAGGAGGTTGTTAGCCGATCTTCTGAATAAGGAACTGAACTCTCGTCATTCCGTAGTTTAAAATGAAAAGGTACTTGAGTGTACTTAATTCTGTGAACTAAAGTTTTTGAGATGTCTAGGAAGGCGTTAATGTAGTAGCCTTTGCATGTGAGTTTGTGGGCAAACTCTTTAGGGTGCGAGAAATTTGCATTTATAGCAAACGAGGTTCTGTTGTGGTAGCCAGTTCCTGTTGTAAGGGGGAGACCAGCGTGGAGGGTGTCGACAAAATGGAGTGGCAGATATGGGGTTATGCCCATGAATTCTTTGACTAGCGTGAAGACTGTTTGATGTCTTGGTTTCTGCTCTCTATTGAAGTCTTTGAACGTAGCTTCAGTCGTGCCAAGAGGACGATAATATTCCCGTATAATTCTAAGGTAAACTGGGAATTGTGACTCAATCACTTGATATATTAAAGGATCTGCATCATATACGGTTGCGGGCACACTAATTGATGGGGTTACAGTTCTACCTGTATGATATCTTAATGGAAGCTGGATTATGCCAGGTTCGGGTGTGATAATATATGGAAAGTCAGATAGCTTGACCTTTTCATAATACTGAATTTTTCATATGTGTTTTCAGCAACGTAAATGCAAATGTCGTCGGCGTATTGAAGGCACGTAATTCCTTTACTCCATATGTCATGAAGACTACGTGTGTATAAATTAAATAGTAGGGGACTTAGTACGGAGCCTTGTGGAAAACCCCGGCAAACTGTCCTCGGACCGAATATTTTATTATTGTGATCTTTTAAATAAATGTTTCTGTTGTAATATAAATTGGTCAAACTAATTGCGACTTTGGTTGAAATTCCAAAAGACACCATTTCGTTTCTTAGGATGTTGAGATTGACTGAATGGTATGCCCCTATTAGATACAGAAATACACACATTAAATAGGCGTTTTCAGAGAAGGCCCGCTGGATGTCCGTGACCAGATGTGAAACAGCGTCCAAGGTTCCTCTTCCTCTTCTAAAACCATATCGGTTTAAAGGCATTTTCATTTTACTTTCACAGTACCATTCAAGCCTTGCCTTAACTAATCGTTCGTAAATTTTAGGGATGCAGGATATTAGTGATATAGGGCGGTATGATAATAAGAGATTTTTTGGTTTGTTTGGTTTAAGAAGCAGCCATATTACTGTGACTTTAATTTGATTAGGGTATGTGCTACCTAACCACCACTTATTAAATATTTCAAGTAGGTATTTTTTGGTTCGAAAACTTTACTTGCTTATCATAATGTATGTTATTTTATACAGACCAGGCGTTGTTTTCCTAGGGTTTTCAATTGCTTTCTCTAATTCATGAAACGAAAAAGGACGTTCCACTTCCTCACTTCGTGTCTGTTGGCTCACAGGTTTAATTTCTTGTGGTACTGTGGGTGGTTCCAATTTGATCAGCATCTCCTCTATTAAAGATTCTTCAAGACAGCCCTGGAAAGATGACCCTTCTTTCCGCATCCTTTGCTTAGAGAACTTCCAGATTTCTGTTAGGAGAAGATTGAATGAACGATATACAGCGCTTTCCGCTTTTTTGTTTAAAAATGTGTCTACATATTGCCTCAGCCCTTTTGTAGTTCATTAAGTTATTGAAGTTTCCTGCTACTCTATATTCTCTCAACATATCTTTTTGGAAATTTAAGGGAGACCATGAATTCGGGTACTTCGTCAAAAGCTCTAATAGGACCAGGGAGAAATTTCTGGTACTGTTGAATCTTTTCAGGAGTAATCGGCTCAGCGTATGAAAGGAATGTGTCATAAATGGTTTTACAAAATAAGTAAAACTGCATGTCACATCCACATGACGCGTAAGCGAGTCCAACGGCTCTAGCTGACATGAATTTACGGTTTGGACCGTGTTCAGGATATGCCAGTAGAGCAACTTGTTTATCAATAGGCCGCTTTGGATAACCAAAGTTAACCTTATATGATAGTGTCTCAGAATTGTGACGCATTGATGTGATATTAGATTTAAGAACACTTAAATCCATGTTATATCTCATTTTTGCGTAGGACTCGAGAAAGTCTACGAATCTGTATACTTTCGGAAGTTGCCAATGGGTGAATGCACAGTTGTCACCGCTTATTATGAAGAACTTCATATTGCGGATAGAATCAGGCGTTTCACCAAATTCAATCAGAGAGTCAGTCATTACGTATAAGTTGCAGTAGCTATCCAGCATCTGTGTGTTTAGGAGACCAGATGGTATTCCACAGGTTGTACGCTTGTAAGCGTGTCCAGTTGGTGTGTAAAACACCATTTCTTTAAACCATAGTTTTAGGAAATATAGAAGGTTGTGACGAAGTCTATATTTTCAGAACAGCTGTACGTACTGGAAACGGTTGTTTGAAAATAAATATAATATAATTCTTACAAATAAAAATTCCACGCAGTAAAAATTATTATCTTCATCATTAAAATTTCTTAAAAGTACGCATTTTCGAATTATCGCGGCGGTGTAAAAACATATCTGCAGAGATAAGGATAAGGTATCTTCCACCGATTAAGATGTTTCAGCCGGAGACTGGGCAGAGAGAATTTAACTACTGAGGTAGATAGTTCACCGTTTGCCGTAGCGTGTTGAAAAATATTTAGCTGGAAATTATATTCAAGAAATAGTCAGTTTATAGAAGTTGTAGAGAAACGTCAGTATACCGTACCCTCTTGTCCGTGGTTGTGAGAGACAAGTCCGTGGCGTAATAAACCTATCTAACGCCGTCGAGGTAAGAATATTTTAGTTTTGCCTTATTTGATATAATTGTAGCGAATTTTCGGATATTTTCCCTCAGTCCCCACGTGCCTACCCGTCGACGTCGAGACCACGAGATTTAGTGCCGTTCCCCTTCACGATCCTATCCCCTCATTGTTAGCGTATCATAATACTTCTGGAAGGTGATGCTGTATTTAACACAGACCTTCTAAGGGTATTAACTACGACTGTTCCAAGTCGACTCTGGTCTGGACGCTGTAGTACACAAGCAGGCCAAGGTCGAGTTGGGATACGACAATATCCTTTTACAGGGTGTTCCCCTGTAACCCTCCCGCTCCTTATCGACGCCCTGACGTCGAGGCGCTAGATCTCTTGTTGTCGACTCCGTCGACTAGGCGCCTTTTTAGCTATTTGAGGAGCGCGTCTCCAATTGACCCATTTAACGGCTGCATCCACGGGTTGTAAACCACCGCACTCGAGGTTTCCGTCCGCGTGACTCCCGCATTTTCTTTCCGTGGGGAATAAGCGATTTCGTTGGCCCGTCACCAGCAATACGACTTGTCTTAGAGTAAGTTAGAGCGATAAGTACATTCCATATTGTGAGCATACCAGTGTGTTGTAAAATCTTATAATGTAATAAATAGAGTGGAAACTACGTTCAGTCTGTTTCATAATCTTAAATAAATCTGCTACACCCTTATAAACTTTCGGAAGGTCAGGTAAATACCGGGGGAGCGATTAAAGCCCGCAACCCCGGAGGTATCTATACGGCCTGCTACATCACAGGCTTCCGGACCCTCTCCACGGAGCTACCCAGGCACTCCGGCCACGTCGGTGGTCGGAGTCTTATGACGAGGTCGCAGACACCCTCGTAGGGAGTAAACCCTCTAAAATCTGGCGCCCGGGACCGTTCCTGTAAATCCATTGATCCGTTTTACCGTATAATTCACCCCGCAAGTCAGGCCTCGTTACAAAATGGCGCCCGAGCAGTTTAGCCGAGCAGGGAGCCGTAACTAAAAAACTGACCATTCCGTATTGATACCGTCCCGTTACATTACCGTTCCGTTGCAATATAGTTCCGTTAAATATTATTGAATAAAAAGCCGACCGTTCCGTGTTCATACCGTCCCGTTCTAATACCGTCCCGTTCCGTTACAGTCTTGTTACATATTATTAAACAAAGAAGCAAACCGTTCCGTGGTAATACCGTCCCGTTACAATACCGTCCCGTTACAATATTGTTCCGTTACATATTATTAAATAAACTAGCTAACTGTTCCGTATTAATACCGTTCCGTTCCAATACCGTCCCGTTCCGATATCGTTCCGTTGCAAGTTATTTAACAAAAACCGTCACCGTTATGTCCACTCCGCAAGAAAACGTCCCAAACTGGAAGGTGCAGTTTGACGGAAATTCCGACCCAGCTGCCTTCCTAGAACGTTTGGAGGAAATACGCATATATTCAGGCGTCAGCAGCGACCGTCTCTTATCCGCCCTCCCACAATGGTTAGATGGACCAGCCCTGTTGTGGTACCGCAACAAGCGGGGCATGTGGAGTCGATGGGAGGATTTCCTGACTGATTTCCGTCAATTCTACTTCCCAGTTAATTACTTGGTGGACATAGAAACGGAAATAAGCCGGAGGCTCCAGCTACCGGATGAGCCGGTCATAAGGTATGCCACCGACCTCCAAACGCTTATCAGGAGACACGGGAATATGTCCCCGGAAAAGGAGCTGACATGGCTTAAAAGAAATCTTCTACCTCAATACCGCCAAATGCTGTGGAATTGCGACATTCCAGACATTAGAACATTCATAGAGAAGGTTAAGTCCGTCGAATCCCTCGTCCAAGAAACCCGTGGTAACCAGCGTTGGGCCGGGTTATCGATGAGGCCACAGTCAAACCATGCTCCGTACTACTCTCCCCCACCGAGCCCCACCGCCAGGGCAACACCGCCAGCACCCGATATTCGACGCCGCACGTTTATACCAGCCTCCAGGAGAGCTAACCCAAATGAGGTACAAGCCGGAAACAACACCCATAGAGCAGTGAGATTTGCTCCTACTTGCTGGCGATGCGGCCAACCTGGGCACATGAGAGGCCAGTGTCAAGCGCCGTCAGCCAGGTTGTTTTGCTCGCGCTGCGGGCGTCCCGACACCCTGTCAAGGGAATGTCCTTGCTTATCTGATCAGGGAAACTATTAAGGGACTGCGCCAGACCGAGGACCCCGCAGTTTCCGTCACACGAACCCTCGGAAACAAGCGTCGTAACAGACAACCGACCGTTTATGGCGATAAGCATCGCCGAAGAGACCTTCGAGGCGCTGGTGGACACCGGGGCCACGCGCTCATTCGTGGGTGGCAAAGTGGCTGAGTATTGTCACGCGAAAGGCATGCCCGCGATCCCCATCGGCGACGTGGCCACCCGGGTCGCCGACGGCAATGCCATCAACATCAGACAGGCTTACGACCTGGTGATGAGGATTGGCTCACGGACTATCAGGCGCCGCATGCTATATTTACCCACATTGCCAGTCGATATTCTCTTCGGAATGGACGTGCTAAAGGAACACGGGTTTGAGATAGACCTCCGTACCGCTCAGTGCCGACTAAATGGAGAATTGATACCTCCCGTTGTCGCAGATTGCACAGAGCTTACGACTGGGGAACAAGTATCAACAGAAGGCCCTTCCTTGCCACACCTATCTGCCGTCGAACAGCAGGAGCTGCAGCGATTCCTAGCTGAGGAGTTGCCAGCTTTTGCAGATATCAAAGGCCCTACTCACCTGGCACAACACCGTATACGGCTTGCTAAGACTACGCCTATCAAGCAAAGGTATAGACCCCGTAACCCGAAAATGCAGAAAATAATCAATGAAGAGGTGGATAGAATGTTAGCGGAAGGCATCATAGAGCCGTCGTCTAGCCCCTGGAGCTCGCCAATCGTGATTGTCAAAAAGAAAGATGGTACCCCACGCTTCTGCGTAGACTTCCGCAAAGTTAATGAGGTATCGGTTAAGGATGCGTATCCCCTCCCGTACATCTCGGCCATATTAGACAAACTGAGGCGAGCTAAGTATATCACCACCCTCGACCTGCGGCAGGGATACTGGCAGATACCGTTGACGCCGGAAAGTCGACCGATCACGGCGTTCACCGTCCCCGGAAGAGGCTTATTCCAGTTCAGGGTAATGTGCTTCGGTCTCCACTCGGCCAGCGCGACGTTCCAACGCCTACTAGATAGGATCATTACTCCTGACATGGACGACATCGCGTTCGCCTATTTGGACGACGTGATTGTGTTGGGAGAGACCTTCGAACAGCACCTGAACAACCTCCGGGAAGTATTCCGCCGACTCCGTAACGCTAACCTACAGCTAAACCCAGACAAGTGCCACTTTTGCCGCCGTTCCCTCACATACTTAGGACACGTGGTGAACGAGGGGGGAGTACACACCGATCCAGATAAGGTGGCAGCGATCCGCGCTATGCCCCCGCCGAACAACGTCCGTAGCCTACGTAGGTTTTTGGGAGTCTGCTCTTGGTACCGAAGGTTCCTGAAGGACTTTTCGCAAGTAGCAGCCCCACTAACCAGGCTCCTAAAGAAGAAGGAGAAATGGAGTTGGACCGTACACCAACAACAGGCGTTCGACGACCTAAAGACCGGACTCACCGAGGCCCCAGTGTTAGCGTGCCCAGACTTTACGAAGCGCTTCACGTTGCAAACCGACGCTTCCAACGACGGACTGGGCGTAGCGCTGACGCAAAACCTGGAAGAGGGGGAACGGGTAATAGCGTATGCTAGCCGTACTCTGACCGGCCCAGAAAAGAATTACTCCGTAACAGAAAAAGAATGTCTGGCCATAGTGTGGGGCATAGAAAAGATGCGGCCGTATCTGGAAGGCTATAGCTTCACCGTAATAACCGACCATATGTCCCTCCGGTGGCTACAGTCAATCCGTAGTCCTTCAGGAAGGTTGGCACGCTGGAGTGTGTTCCTCCAGCAATACGATTTCGCCATAAAATACAGGAAAGGCGCCATGAACCGGGCGGCCGACGCGTTATCGCGAAACGCGTTACCGGCTACGGATACGCCGGAGGAACATGCTTGCTTCAGCCGAGAAGATACTCAATGCACGTGGTTATAAACAAAATCACCGAGGTGCAGAAGAATCCCGACGCGTTTCCGGACTACCGGGTGGAAGGGGGGAAGCTCTATAGGCACTTCTGGGACTCCAACGAGTTCGCCGAACCTGAAGTATACAACCCGTGGAAAATATGCGTCCCGAAAAACTTCAGGTCAAGGGTACTGGAACAAAACCATGATGCACCCACCGCGGGGCATTTAGGAGTCGCCAAGACCATAGCGCGCATAACCCACAACTACTACTGGCCCGGCATGTTCCGAGACATCGCGCGTTATGTCCGGCAGTGTGATCGTTGTCAAAGGTACAAGGTATCACAACAACAACTTCCTGGGAAAATGCAGCCGTTTGTCAGCAAGGGGCCATGGGAGGTCGTGAGTATAGATCTGGTAGGACCACTACCCCGATCCAAGAAGGGTAACTGCTACCTGGTCGTCATGCACGATAGGCTCACTAAGTGGGTAGAAGCGAAACCGTTGCGAAAATCGTCGGCTAAAGCCGTCGCCGACGTGCTCTTCGAACAGGTTATGATGCGCTTCGGGACCCCACGAATAGTTATTAGCGACAATGGCTCCCAATTCACCGGTCGCGTATTTAAAGGATTGCTCAAAGAAATGGGCATCAAACACCGTTTAACACCCCCGTATACACCCCAAGCCAATCCCGTGGAGAGAAGCAACCGCACGCTAAAGACCATGATATCGCAGTTTTGCGACAGCGAACAGGCCAGATGGGATGAGAGATTACCCGAGCTAGTGTTCGCCATAAACACCGCTAAACAGCAGTCGACCGGCTTCTCCCCGGCGTTCCTCAATTTTGGGCGGGAATTGCCGGCACCGAACATGATACCGACCACCGAACCAGCCGACGGAGATGACGCCATCGTGGACGCTCCCCAAATCAACCGTCAATTGAATCGTGTGGAGAAGTTGCGGGAGACCTTCGAACTCGTGAAAATCAACCTCGACAGGGTCTTTTCCCAACAAAGCGGCCATTACAACCTGAGGCGTCGCGAGTGGAGGTGTGCCGTAGGTGACCGCGTCCTACGGGTAGATCGTCCACTGTCTTCGGCACCCCGAGGCTTCGCGGCAAAATTGGCCCCGAAATATACGGGACCGTACACCGTGAGTAAAGTCGTGTCACCGGTGGTTTACGACTTAAAAGATGCAGCCGGTAAGAGGCTCCGTAATATTCACATCAAAGACCTCAAACCTTATTACCCCCCGTCTCCGTTGGTTCCAGTAGTCGACATGAGGAGAAATCCCGTCCGCCAAACACGGGGTGTAGCCGAAATCGCCATGGCCGCAAACACGATTCGCCCACCCCCCGCCGAACACGTACGCGCCATCCAACAGCGTGTGAGACAACCCGCACAGGGTCGCCGGATCAGAACTCCCGGTTTCCTGGAACTGTACGAGGGCTCGGGTCAACGCCTAGGAGAAGGGGGCTTTGGTATAGTATACCAAGCGACCTGCAGAGCGACGCGAAGACAAGTCGCAGTGAAGATAATAAACCTTCGCAAGATGGACCCAAAAGAGGAAGTGGCGCACATGCGAACCGTTAACCACGCAAATATAATGCCCCTCGAAGCTGTGTTCACAGACCGATCGTACTGTATGATGGTGATGCCCCTAATGGAGGGATCACTGCACGACCGGATCTCGGGTGGACATAACAGCGCCGACGAAGTGACGTCCTGGGTCGTCCAGCTAATCGCAGCGGTGGGAGCCTGCCACCGTACTGGCGTCATACACCGGGACATCAAGCCGGCGAATGTCCTAGTAAAGGCGTCAGCCATAAAACTAACAGACTTTGGGATGGCACTGCGCCTGGACCCCAACCAAGTAGTCAGACAAAGAGCGGGTACCCCCGGGTATATGGCCCCCGAGGTGATGAATGATGACTGGTACTCGTTCCCGGCGGACATGTGGTCATTGGGGGTGACCTGCGTGGAATTGATGTCTGGGACGAACCCTTTCAGTCGAACCGACGCCGGGCAAATCAACTTGGGGGTCATACAAACAGAAAGGCCACAGGCGATAAAGTCCGTACAAGCGTACGGTGGCTGGGCGACTACCCTAACGCGGGGACTGCTACAACTTGAGCCAGGAACCCGGCTCACGGCCGCCCAGATAGAGGGACCACCGACGGCAGGGACAGTCCAAACGGTAGAAACGGCAACCGCAAGAGGGAAAGGACCACGGAGGCTAACCCTCAGCGTGGCGGCACTGCTCCTCGCGCCGCCAACGGATAGCCGGGCCGCGAGAGAGCGCGCCCGGAGGCTGCAGGAATATCGGCAGCACCCAGGTAACAAACGATACCGGGCACGCCTGGTTTTCCCCGACGACACAACTAGGAATGTGTGGATCCCCGCCCGGCCATCAAACACGGGGAACCAGACTTAGGACATGCGACCAGACACCGAAAGAAAAACAGGCCCCGCCCCGATAACCGTACCCGCAAGCGGGGACGACTAATAGACGTTTTTTTTATTGTAGTGCAGGATGTCTTCCCTGTCGCTGTGTTTCAATGAAAAATGGGGGCCACTCGAGGACAACGACGCTCAAGCTCACACAGAGACCGAACCTGACGCAACCCTTGGACCTTCGACGGGAAACCCCAAATATATAGACGTCACTAAGAAAAAACTGTGCTGGAGATGCGGGACGGAGGGCCACCTACGCAGCCACTGCCGCCAGGAGAAGATCCTCTTCTGCTCTAGGTGCGGCACGGTAGGGGTCCTGTCGAGGAATTGCCCGTGCCACAAAGGGTCCCCCGGAGACCAGCCACGACAGAGAAGCGTCGCCACACAATGCCCGATACCAAGGACGAGGGAAGTGTCCACCCAATGGGACGCGAACGCTCTAGCCCAGGCGCCCAGGACACCACCCGGCACACACCACGAGGCGTCGACCACAAGGAAGGCACCGTGTCACTCCAGACCTTGGGACGCAACCGCCAGCAAACGTTGTCGTAAGTGACCGACCCCAATGTACACTGTTACACAATAACTAGTATTAAGTTTATAATAGGTTAAGGTTTAGTTAGTAGAGTAAAATTTCTTTTTGTGAGAATTGCAATGTTCTGTTTTCATTATTGTTAGTTGTAGGTAGGTGACGGCCAACAAGTCGGTAGGGATAAAATATTTGTATGCAAATATTTTTCTGTACGAAGGGGGGGCGTGTGACGAAGTCTATATTTTCAGAACAGCTGTATGTACTGGAAACGGCTGTTTGAAAATAAATATAATATAATTCTTACAAATAAAAATTCCACGCAGTAAAATTATCTTCATCATTAAAATTTCTTAAAAGTACGCATTTTCGAATTATCGCGGCGGTGTAAAAACATATCTGCAGAGATAAGGATAAGGTATCTTCCACCGATTAAGATGTTTCAGCCGGGGACTGGGCAGAGAGAATTTAACTACCGAGGTAGATAGTTCACCGTTTGCCGTAGCGTGTTGAAAAATATTTAGCTGGAAATTATATTCAAGAAATAGTCAGTTTATAGAAGTTGTAGAGAAACGTCAGTATACCGTACCCTCTTGTCCGTGGTTGTGAGAGACAAGTCCGTGGCGTAATAAACCTATCTAACGCCGTCGAGGTAAGAATATTTTAGTTTTGCCTTATTTGATATAATTGTAGCGAATTTTCGGATATTTTCCCTCAGTCCCCACGTGCCTACCCGTCGACGTCGAGACCACGAGATTTAGTGCCGTTCCCCTTCACGATCCTATCCCCTCATTGTTAGCGTATCATAATACTTCTGGAAGGTGATGCTGTATTTAACACAGACCTTCTAAGGGTATTAACTACGACTGTTCCAAGTCGACTCTGGTCTGGACGCTGTAGTACACAAGCAGGCCAAGGTCGAGTTGGGATACGACAATATCCTTTTACAGGGTGTTCCCCTGTAACCCTCCCGCTCCTTATCGACGCCCTGACGTCGAGGCGCTAGATCTCTTGTTGTCGACTCCGTCGGCTAGGCGCCTTTTTAGCTATTTGAGGAGCGCGTCTCCAATTGACCCATTTAACGGCTGCATCCACGGGTTGTAAACCACCGCACTCGAGGTTTCCGTCCGCGTGACTCCCGCATTTTCTTTCCGTGGGGAATAAGCGATTTCGTTGGCCCGTCACCAGCAATACGACTTGTCTTAGAGTAAGTTAGAGCGATAAGTACATTTCATATTGTGAGCCTACCAGTGTGTTGTGAAATCTTATAATGTAATAAATAGAGTGGAAACTACGTTCAGTCTGTTTCATAATCTTAAATAAATCTGCTACACCCATACAAACTTTCGGAAGGTCAGGTAAATACCGGAAGAGCGATTAAAGCCCGCAACCCCGGAGGTATCTATACGGCCTGCTACACCACAGGCTACCGGACCCTCTCCAC
The DNA here is from genome assembly GCA_964006375.1 of Tillus elongatus. NCBI lineage: Eukaryota > Metazoa > Arthropoda > Insecta > Coleoptera > Cleridae > Tillus > Tillus elongatus. The sequence goes on from OZ023270.1 coordinate 31,869,952, forward strand.
GGAGCTACCCAGACACTCCGGCCACGTCGGTGGTCGGAGTCTTGTGACGAGGTCGCAGACACCCTCGTAGGGAGTAAACCCTCTAAAATCTGGCGCCCGGGACCGTTCCTGTAAATCCATTGATCCGTTTTACCATATAATTCACCCCGCAAGTCAGGCCTCGTTACAAGGTTGCCCATAAATTGGGGAAACCTCTCAATGGTTTCTGGAGGGCGAGTGGGATACTCGTAAGTTGGATGGTATGCATGACTAGCTATTAAGAGGCTTGGAATGTAGTCATTATAATACGGTTCAGATATTATGAAAGGAACACTTTCATCAAAGTGCGACCAGTCAATAGTGAAAAAAAAGCTATATCTTTGAGCTACTCCATCTAAATACTTTTTTCCGCCGCGTAGGGTTTCAAGACTATGCATAATGCATGAGTCCATTCGCCTAGCTTGCATAAGCATGGGAAAAGTAAACATACGCTCAATTGTAATAAATAAATCGTCAACTGCATAAACAGGACGTTGTTTTAGATCGCCACCTCGGGTTGAGATGTGGTTTCTAGTGTACAGAGTGGTTGGGTATTGCTAAAAGAAGGTTGTTAGCCGATCTTCTAAGTTAGGAATTGAACTCTCGTCGTTCCGTAGTTCAAAATGAAACGGTACTTGAGTGTACTTAATTCTGTGAACTAAAGTTCTTGAGATGTCTAGGAAGGCGTTAATGTAGTAGCCTTTGCATGTGAGTTTGTGGGCAAACTCTTTAGGGTGCGAGAACTTTGCATTTGCATTTATAGCAAACGAGGTTCTGTTGTGGTAGCCAGTTCCTGTTGTAAGGGGGAGACCAGCGTGGAGTGTGTCGACAAAATGGAGTGGCAGATATGGGGTTATGCCCATGAATTCTTTGACTAGCGTGAAGACTGTTTGATGTCTTGCGAGATCAAGAGGTTTAATTGGTTTCTGTTCTCTATTGAAGTCTTTGAACGTAGCTTCAGTCGTGCCAAGAGGACGACAATATTCGCGTGTAATTCTAAGGTATGCTGGAAATTGTGACTCAATCACTTGATATATTAAAGGATCTACATCATATCCGGTTTTGGGCACACTTATTGATGGAGTTACAGTTCTACCTGTATGATATCTTAATGGAAGCTGGATTATGTCAGGTTCGGGTGTGATAACATATGGAAAGTCAGATAGCTTGACCTTTTCATAATACTCAAAAGGTTCTTTCTTATCAAGGTTCTTCAGTTGAAAACTCTGTTTAATACGGTCAACTTCACTTTGGAGTTGTTTGTATAAAGTTTTCTCGTCAAGTTTATTACGTACACCGTGGTATATTCTAACATGATGTTTATCTTGATAGTAATCCTGGAGTTGAAGGGAATTTCCTTGTAATTTTGAGAACATTCGACGTTCATGTTCGATCCTAATGTTGCGTTCACGCAAATAGTTTCGTACATTGTTCAATGCCATGTATAGTAGTTTATCGTTTAGATAAGATTGTCTGCGAAAATAAGTTTCGATAAGACAAAACTCTACAATAAAACTTACAGAGTTGGTTCAAATATATTGATTTTCATAAAAAAGTAATCAAAAGTTTTAAGATGATTCTATACAAAATGCTAAGTTTATATTATATAAAATAGTCGTGTCATTACTTCTCTCACAAAAAAACAAACTTTTTGCAGTAGACCCTCTATAGTTCGTCACACTTTGTTTAAAAGGCGTAACATTTGACATCTGATTTTAAAGCCACACAATGTCTTACATTGGCGCATTGACTCTTCATCAGGAAAAGGGTCCACCTGAATTATTTCCATAAATTAGCACTTATGCTAACGCATAATTCCTGATTACCTACTCATTTAAACTACTCTCATTTATATACAACTTTCCGTCTAGCTGATATTTGCTATTAAATTCATTCTTTTAAAGAGAACAATATAAATAATGCATTTTTAGATTCTACTAAACATTTTAGGAGATATGTAGGAGACAAGAGAAATTATTAAAATTAGCGGTTTTTACGTAATTGAAGTTTTAATGGTATTTTTAGCAAATGGAGTGATTTCTTTAAAGAAAATCTTATGACCACTGAAAAGAAAATAAATCTAATGAAGAATTGTATCACATAAAGTAACTTGTAGAATAGAGTTTAATGTAGAAGCATAAAATGTCAATTATTGCGTTAATATTACCGGGTGAAATCTCTTAGTTAAAACTTAGAAAAATGTCATAATACTGAAGATAAACTCTGCATGATAAAGTTAATTTTAGAGTGCTTTTTCCCAAAGAAAGTACTTTTTGGACGGTGTTACTCTTTTAGTTTAAAGGCTTGTGGCACTAAAAATTACATGGTGGGTTAAACACTAAGGGTCATCAAAACCATGTAGTAGACCAATTGATTATTTGTTACAAATTGGGTGCATTTTGAAAAGTATATTTGTTAGATTGTTAAGTATTTGTAATTAAAATGCACCCGAGAATAAGTTCTTGTTTTGATTTAATATGAACCGTCATAATTATTTGAACGAAAATTTGTATACCCAATATAAGTATTTATCACCAAAAAATTATCGTAATGTGATCTTAAGGTAAGTGATATTATTATTGGCGTTAATTTATGTTTTACTTTAAGGGTTGGGACAATTGTATGCTTTTTTTGTTGAAATAAATACCACAGGATATATGATTAATTATTTTATTTAATGTAAAAAAGTAAAGACTTTACTGTATTGCCAGGTGAAACGTAAACTTAATATATGTTCACGAAAACACAATAATTGTAAAATTTTAAATTATGTGTCCAGGAAAACTGCGACAGATGTAAAATAATAAATACATGCATTTTAGAGACAACTGGTTGGTATCGAATCATCTTAAAAGGCAACTTTACATTACAATATTTTATTAAATATTTCCAACAAAACTTAAGTATTTCGATACACTATTGTTTATACCTAAGCCTGAAAATTTTTTTAAGAAATAATTATAATACATATGATTATATATAACCAAACATTTGCAAGTGCTGCGATCAGATTATTACAAAAATTACTAATAATAATAATGTCACTGTCCATTCTTAAAAAAGTTACTACTAATAATGCCACTGTCAGAGAATGAACAAACATAATAAAAAAATTATATTGAACACGGATATAAAATATTGGAATGGGACTAATAGTAAGCAATGGAACAAATATTGTATTTAAAAGAGTTAATTTTTATTTATGTTTTTTCTTATTTTATTTGCTATCCAACTTTTGATTACACGTGGACTACGATTTTGTAACCCGGGATGAGCAATAATTGAATCCTGAATATGCCTTAGTGATGGATATGTTTGGTTATTTATGTAGCCTCCGAACAAATCTGTCGCTATCTTACTTTTTTCTTCGTTCCATATTCTTTACGGGACCAAATGGAGACGCTGAAAATATTAAATGCCATGATTCCAACTAAAGTAATTAAAATTACAAATTAGTTAAAGTCAAATAAATGAAACTAGTTTATAAGCTAATTATTTTACTTAAACATACTAGATCTTTTTTTTCCATTCGATGATGTGGATGTATTTGCTGCATGTGTTGAAGTTTCAGGTACTACACCTGGAACAAATAGTTTTGAATAATGTTTAATATCAAAGAAGAAAACAATTATTATCCTTAGAAACACCCAGTTACTCTAAATAAAAATCGCTTTGTTACCTATATATAAAAAATATCAAAACAGTATAATTTTAAATAAGCTTATCGTGAGAATAATTTTACAATTTTGTACCTGTTGAATGTTCCATGTGGTAGTTGTTTTTATTATCTGATTTAACAGAATCGCCGTTTTCTGAGTCACCATCTTGAGCCAGTTCTAAAAATCTGCTTATTCTTAAAATTTCCCTGCTAACAATGGGTTGCCTGTAATGTTGCTTATGTATTTTGTCGCTGTGGCCCATTAAATTAGCTACGTCAGCAATTTCTGTTTCATTCAGATTTAAGTTGACGCAGTTATTAGCAATGTTTTTTCTTAGCTTAGTGCCCCGAAGATTATTAGGAAGATCAGCACCACATGCTGTAGCAAATTTCATCATCAAAACACAGGCTCGTAGATATCTAAATCGCTGGTTTATCAGTCCAGGAATTCCAAACACATATGGGTTTTGTGCTTTAACTCCCGTCTGTTCTCTGTATTGGAATATTGCTTGAATCGCCTCTAATAGTCCGCTATTTAAAAGAACAGGTACTGTTGAGTTTGAGGTACGATTGAGTTTTCCCCTGATAACAAAGCGCGCATAATTTTTGGCTACTTTTTGTAGGTTATTTGGTAAAGTTCTAATCAAATCTCCATTATATTGTTGAAAGCTTTCAAAATCTTAAATAAAAATCCGTTCTATTTCGCCTGCCCTTCTTCTGTTAAATAACTGAAGGGATGTTAATGTTGTTTTACAGACTTTCATCCATGAATCTAATGAAAACTTACGCTTGAGTTTCTCTACGGCAACACTTCTTTCTTTTTGTAGGTATGAGTTCAATTTAATAATATCCTCTTTTGACGGAAGTTCGACGACTTTCCTTCGAAATTGCCTAGTCTGTGTCTCAATCACTGTTTTGTTTACAGTTAAACCAATGTCTTCGATAAGCAGTTTTAAGAAATCCTCTGTATTTTTTTCCTGTCGTCTTGTTTTTGTTTTATATAGTTGCTTATATGTATGTTGCCAATTTTTTTAACTAGTGGTCCAAGATTGTAAGCCGTAGATGGTGCTTTGTACGTATTGTGGGCTTCATTAAAATTATTGAAAAAATATTTGCCTAATAATGCTGTTCCGCCATTATTTATTATGTACAAATATAAATCATCATTTATTCCATTATAATTAACATTTACCAATATTTTTCCAGTGGGTATAATTTTTGTACCATCATAAGTACTTAAAATGTTATCTGTTTTGAGCAATGTTAAATATTTAAAATACTTTTGATTCATTTCGCTTGAAATAACACTGACAGAGGAACTAGTATCTTACTTAAATTCTAAGTTATAATTATTTACCTTTACATGAATAATAATAGCATCATTTTTACAGTTAGAATATATTTTAAACGCATTTTCAACATCATCCGTACAAGAGATTATTATTTTGTTTGAATAAATCTCAACGTTTGTTACATTTAATCGCTAAATGACCTTTGAGTCCACAATTTTTACAAATATAATTTCGATACCTGCATGGTGTCGTATGATTTTTACCACACGTCGAGCATTCCATCTTTCTTGCACACCAGGTTAAGTTGGGGCTGTCAGAATACCGGGTCGTCGATGAACCTTTCGATGCTTGGTGCCTTGTCCACTGTTCAGGGAATGACATACCTCTGCTTGCTCTTCGCTCACTGGAATTTAAACTGCCTTGCTGTCTTCCCCTGGGTTGATATTGTGACTGTGGCTGAATTTTGAAAACTTCCGATTCCCTTTTTATTGAAACTTCATACTTTTTCTGACTGCTTGCTTCTTTATTACTTGCAATTTCTAATGCTTTTTCCAATGTTAGAGTTGTTGCGTGTTCTTCGAATAATCTGTCCAAAATAACACCTTTTTCCAAACCCATTATAAATCGATATCGTATCATAGTAGAAAGTTCTGTTGGAAACTCACACTTCGCTGCTAATTGCGTAACTCTTGTATACCACTCAGCATGGGTTTCATTTTTATCTTTAATTGCACTATAAAATATTTGTCTTTCAGGAAAAACTAACTTTGTCCGTGAAAAATGCTTATCAAAATGCCTGATTAGCACTTTGTAATCTACCGTTTCTGGTTTAAATGGAACACATAAATTATATATTAACTGGCAACTGCTTTCTGTGCAACAATTCAATAACACTGCCCTCTTTATTTCATCTTCGCTTATTTTATTTGCAATAAAATACTGATTTAACTGTTCTTTATAAATCTTCCACTCACATAAACTGGGATTAAATTCTCTTAAATGACCAATGCTCGTACTTGTTGCCATTGTTTTACTTAACAGAGTACCTACTGCGATTTTAACCATTTTAAACTTTATATCACTTTTTACCTTTTTTTTAGTGAATTTTCTTTAAAAAAATTCACTAATGAGGAGATCCCGACTTTTGAATTTTGAAAAAATTTCTTCAAATGAGCGCTAATTAGGCCCCCCAGAACACATATCCGGGGTCAGTTTCAATTTTTATATGTTTATATATATATATATATATATATATATATATATATATATATATATATATATATATATATATATATATTTATCAAAAAATTGTGGGAACGCCGTCAGTTGTGGAATAAAACTCTTTATTATAGGCCGAGCTTTCGGAAAAATTTATTCCTTTATCAAGGCTACAACATGGAAAGAAAAAAGTTTACAATTTACGTGGAAAAAATATAAAAGTTTAAAATACTTACATATAACATGAGTTTTACTAAACTATTTATCTAATAACAAACATAAAAAGAAAACCTTTTGATGAATTTGATTGAAGTCTAATAAATGCCAAACTGACATATAAAGCTAAATATTGTTTAATTGAATTTGTTTTTTGTTTTTGTCTAGGAAATATAAGAAGGGGTAGTGATTTCTAAAATTATTATCTTTCTTTAAGTTTATTAAATTTTCGTTAAAAGTAATTTCAAATTCTTCTAAACACATTCTTTTATTACTTAAGGTTTCACAGTGTAAAATAGAAACATTACTAAAATTTATATTATGGCCAGTGTCGAGATTATGTTCTGACAGAGCGCAAGTTCTTTTTTGTAAACGTATGTCACTTTTGTGCTGTGTTAACCTATCTTTAAGGACTCTGCTTGTTTGGCCAATGTATCTTAAACTACAATTATTACATGGAATACAATACACCACTCCAGACACTTTGGAAATTTCATCCTTACTTTTGAGTTTACTGAAAATGTTATTAATTGTTTTTGAATATCGAAACGTTATTTTAAAATTGGTTTCATCTTTAAATATAAACTTTAACCTATTGGAAATACTTTTAATGTATGGGATAGATATGTAAAAAAAGTTAGATGTTTCCGAACTCGAAATTATATGGGTGTTATGTCTGTCAGATAAATTTGATACTGTTTGTAGAGATTGTCTTGTATTGTAATGGTGATTGTTTGAAAAATTGTATAAAAGTTTATTAAGTAGTTTGGGAGGATAAGAGTTGTTAACAAAAATATTAAAAAGTTTTCTTAAATTTTTTTTTTCGTGGAAAGAAGGATGGCATATCTTTAATATTCTATTTTTTAAACCTAATAAAATGTTAATTTTAGTTTTAAATAAATGATCTGAATGAAAATTAATATATCTTTGAGAATTAGTTGGTTTTATATATATATATATATATATATATATATATATATATATATATATATATATATATATATATATATATATATATATATATATATATATATATATATATATATATATATGTATCACACCGATAACTCAAAAAATAATGGACCGATTTTGATTAAATTTGGTGAATAAATTCCTTTTGCAAATGGCTTGGATAAGTTCGTTAGCCAGGAAAATCTACCCAGGTTTTCCCGGAAAATTTTGTATTTTCTTTCGAAAAAAATTTATATCTCCGAAATTAACAAAGTAAGGGCAACCAAATTTGGTACGCGGGTTTCATCCCTATAGGTAAGTCACTTACCAAAATTTAGCTATATAGGTCAAAAGACAAAAAATTTATAGGCATTTAAAGAAAAATAAATTGGGGTTTTCCTCAAAACGTCAAACTTGCGATTTAAAACGTCAAAATCGGCAACATTTAGGCAAATAACTTGAATCTAATACGGGCTATGGAAATCAAATGTCTCAAGAAGGATGTTTTACAAACCCTGAAGTCTTAGTTTCAACCGTCATTGTCCTTCATTTTACTAAAATGTTTCCAGAACATTCATTTCAAATAGACCCTTTCTCTGATGCTTGGCAGTAGTCTTAGCTATAGAGTTTATCGTTTAATGGTATATAATTTTTGTCGAATTTTCGTAAAAAATCAATAAAGCTCAATATATACGTTATTATACAAGATATGAAAAAAACTTTATACATTAATTATAGGGTGTCTTGAGCTACATCTTAAAAAAATATTTCTACAATCACAGGCTGGCCCATAAGTCGTTGGTGATACAAATTTTCTCTTTTTTTTAATCAAACACGCCTTATGTTATTGCATTTTTGCATTTTTCATCGAAATATAATGCATGTTTGTAAGAAAAGAAATTCTGGATGCAGCAAGTGCGTTATGGTAGCGAATTTTGATCAAATGCTTCATATGTGAATAGCCCAATTTGCTGTTAAGCTATAAGGTTGACCAAGAAACGAGTTTTTCCGGGAACACTTTAAGTTTACTTTTGGAAATTTTTGTACATTTTTACACAATAAAGTTATTTTTATGAAACATGGCACATTGTTTTTACTATATAGGTTATACTGGTAACCAAAATTGATGCCTGCTTTCTTAAATAAAAAGAAAACACATATTATTTGCAATAAAAATATTTTTATGAAAATTCACTACCATAACGCACTTGCTGCGTCCAGAGTTTTTTTACTATTTCTCCCAGTTTGAGTCACTTATCCTCGTCGCCATTTTTATGCAACGTTTTATAGTGGCTTTTTACAAGTAAATTAAATACCTTGTAACCCCAAATGAGCTTTATTCTAAAACGTACATTAACATAGCACAAATCGCTTTAAGTAAAACTTACTGCTACTACAATTCACGAGCGTACCTGTAGGACTGTGAATATTTTTGGTGGCGGCGATAACGCGTTTCTTATCGCTCTATAAAAACATACAAGATACACTCACAGCCTTTAATAAAACTACCCAATAAATATATACATCCCTATTTACATATATTACAATACCCAATATAAGTATTTACCACCAAAAAATTATCGTAATGTGATCTTAAGGTAAGTGATCTCATTATTGGCGTTAATTTAAGTTTTACTTTAAGGGTTGGGACAGTTGTATGCTTTTTTTGTTGAAATAAATACCACAGGATATATGTTTAATTATTTTATTTAATGTAAAAAAGTAAAGACTTTACTGTATTGCCAGGTGAAACGTTAACTTAATATATGTTCACGAAATCACAATAATTGTAAAATTTTAAATTATGTGTCCAGGAAAACTGCGACAGAAGTAAAATAATAAATACATGCATTTTAGAGACAACTGGTTGGTATCGAATCATCTTAAAAGGCAACTTTACATTACAATATTTTATTAAATATTTCCAACAAAACTTAAGTATTTCGATACACTATTGTTTATACCTAAGCCTGAAAATTTTTGCAAGAAATAATTATAATACATATGATTATATATAACCAAACATTTGCAAGTCCTGCGATCAGATTATTACAAAAGTTACTAATAATAATAATGTCACTGTCCATTCTTAAAAAAGTTACTACTAATAATGCCACTGTCAGAGAATGAAGAAACATAATAAAAAAATTATGTTGAACACGGATATAAAATGTTGGAAAACGGCTGATAGTAAGCAATGAAACAAATATTGTATTTAAAAGAGTTAATTTTTATTTATGTTTTTTTTTTCTTATTTTATTTGCTATCCAAGTTTTGATTACACGTGGACTACGATTTTGTAACTCGGTATGAGCAATAGATAAATCCTGAATATGCCTTAGTGATGGATATGTTTAGTTATTTATGTAGCCTCCGAACAAATCTGGTGCTATCTTACTTTCTTCTTCGTTCCATTTTCTTTTGTTCTTTACGGGACCAAATGGAGACGCTGAAAATATTAAATGCCATGATTACAACTAAAGTAATTAAAATTACAAATTAGTTAAAAGTCAAATAAATAAAACTAGTTTATAAGCTAATTATTTTACTTAAACATACTAGATCTTTTTTGTTTTTTTTTTCCATTCGATGATGTGGATGTATTTGCTGCATGTGTTGAAGTTTGAGGTACTACACCTGGAACAAATAGTTTTGAATAATGTTTAATATGAAAGAAGAAAACAATTGTTATCCTTACAAACACCCAGTTACTCTAAATAAAAATCGCTTTGTTACCTCTATATAAAAAATATCAAAACAGTATAATTTTAAAAATGCTTATCGTAATAATAATTTTACAATTTTGTACCTGTTCAATGTTCCATGTGGTAGTTGTTTTCATTATCTGATTCAGCAGAATCGTCGTTTTCTGAATCACCACCTTGAGCCAGTTCTAAAAGTCTGCTTATTTCCGTGCTAACAATGGGTTGCCTGTAATGTTGCTTATGTATTTTGTCGCTGTGGCCCATTAAATTAGCTACGTCAGCAATTTCTGTTTCATTCAGATTTTAGTTGACGCAGTTAATAGCAATGTATTTTCTTAGTTTAGTGCCCGAAGATTATTAGGAAGATCAGCACCACATGCTGTAGCAAATTTCCTCATCAAAACACAGGCTCGTAAATATCTAAAACGCTGGTTTATCAGTCCAGGAATTCCAAACAGATATCGGTTTTTTGCTTTAACTCCCGCATGTTCTCTGTATTGTAATATTGCTTGAATCTCCTCTAATAATTTTCTATTTAAAAGAACAGGTACTGTACGATTGAATTTTTCTCTGATAACAAAGCGCGCATAATTTTTGGCTACTTTTTGTAGGTTAGTTGGTAAGGTTCTAATCAAATTTCCATTAAATTGTTGAAAGCTTTCAAAATCTTCAATAAAAATCCGTTCTATTTCGCCTGCCCTTCTTCTGTTAAATAACTGAAGGGATGTTAATGTTGTTTCACAGATATATAATATAATAATAAAAATAATAAATAACTGAAGGGATGTTAATGTTGTTTCACATCAATGAATCTAATGAAAACTTACGCTTAAGTTTCTCCATGGCAACACTTCTTTCTTTTTGTAGGTATGAGTTCAATTTACTAATATCCACTTTTGACGGAAGTTCGACGACTTTCCTTCGAAATTGCCTAGTCTGTGTCTCAATCACTGTTTTGTTTACAGTTACACCAATGTCTTCGATAAGCAGTTTTAAGAAATCATCTGTATTTTTTTCCTGTCCTCTTGTTTTTGTTTTATACAGTCGCTTATATGTAGGTTGCCAATTTTTTTAACTAGTGATCCAAGATTTTAAGCCATAAATGGTGCTTTATACGTATTTTGGGCTTCATTAAAACCTTCAACCATATTTATGGCAGTAATGACGTCATCGAAATTAAAATGGGTCATATATATCAGCGAATTGACTAATGTTATCGTTAACATTGAGGTGGTATCATTTTCTAGGAATGAAAGTTATACATCACCCCTTAGATAGCTAATGCTTTGTCGAGTATCTGTCCCGCTCATTTCCGAAACTGGTTAACTTGAAGATTTCACATTTTATTTCTTCCGACAAAATACACCTTCGTCGCTAAATAATTATGCACGGACCTGCATACCCTTCCTATAGATAAAAGCCAACTTTCCAATATGTAACGAAATTATTATATATTTTTAGAAACTCGCAGTTTTCTCTAGAAATAGCAAACCATAAAAAATTATCGTAATGTGATCTTAAGGTAAGTGATCTTATTATTGGCGTTAATTTAAGTTTTACGTTAAGGGTTGAGACAGTTGTATGCTTTTTTTGTTGAAATAAATACCACTGGATATATGATTAATTATTTTATTTAATGTAAAAAAGTAAAGACTTTACTGTATTGCCAGGTGAAACGTTAACTTAATATATGTTCACGAAAACACAATAATTGTAAAATTCTAAATTATGTGTCCAGGAAAACTGCGACAGATGTAAAATAATAAATACATGCATTTTAGAGACAACTGGTTGGTATCTAATCATCTTAAAAGGCAACTTTATATTACAATATTTTATTAAATAATTCCAACAAAACTTAAGTATTTCGATACACTATTGTTTATACCTAAGCCTCAAATTTTTTTGAAGAAATAATTATAATACATATGATTATATATAACCAAACATTTGCAAGTGCTGCGATCAGATTATTACAAAAGTTACTAATAATAACAATGTCACTGTCCATTCTTAAAAAAGTTACTACTAATAATGCCATTGTCGCAGAATGAACAAACATAATAAAAAATTATGTTGAACACGGATATAAAAAGTTGGAAAGGGACTAATAGTAAGCAATGAAACAAATATTGTATTTAAAAGAGTTAATTTTTATTTCTGCTTTTTTTTAGTGAATTTTTACTAACAGAGATGTATCGATGGTGAGACTTTGCAAACATTTTTGCAAATGAGCGCGAATTTGGGCCCCTAGAACCCATATCCGGGGTCAGTTTCGATTTTTATATGTTTATATATATATATATATATATATATATATATATATATATATATATATATATATATATATATATATATATATAATAACGTATTCCAATTTTATTGGAATCTTTTAAAAAAGGTTTTATTTAAGATATAAACAGACAGGCAAACTACATTGATTAACTAATTACTTATAATAATATAAATGCTCTGAATTTTACAAGTGTTGTATAAATTACAGGAGCGAATGAAGATTACAGTGAACACGTCTAATGTTTCCGTAATGATAATTATAACGTCTCTTGCAAGATCACACACTCCGTGCTGTGTAGAAACACTATCACATGCGAAGCAACTTAATATGTTGAGTAAGCTGTTTATTGCACTTTGACTGGTTGTGGTCGACTAGGCCAAAGGGTTTCGTTCTAACTTAACTCCTCCATCCTCAGATACAAGAACGCCCTCGTTCTTTCGATTATGCTTGATTTTCGGTAAAGTGCTTTTTCTTCTGTAACCTATTAATGCTATTATCACAAGAAACAAAATAATAAAGATGGTTATTCCTATATGGGTGCTGTGTACCAGTGGGTCTATACGGGTAGAGTGAATTTTCTGAAGATGTTGTTTTAGCTTGACGTTGTCCTTGAGATGTATTGGTCTATATTGGATCGTCGCTATTGATTTATCGAGGGGAATCAATGTTTCTTGTTCCCAAGTTATATTTTGATGGGTGTCTTCATAGGTATTTCCATTAATTATTATTCTGCATTCGGCAACGGCAGTTAGTACGCTGGTTTCTTGTAAACGATGTCTTTTCAAACTTTGGGGACACTGTTCGGTGAATTCTTGAGGTTGGTTAGTTATTGCCAGGACGTTGCCATTGTAGAGCTGTACTGAGTATGAAAATTGGTTGATTACTTTGGCAAGGGTGCAGTTCTTGAGCTGGTTCAGGAAACAGTCTTCTTCGAAGAACTCATCTTTGCATATTATAGCTTCTTCAATTCTAGGGCAGTGTTCTTTGGTCCACAGGTTCTAATCGGGAGTCTCTAAGTAATAAGAGCTCGGAGGTACAAGAAGGGTATTTTGGTAAGGGACAGGTATAATGTGGTAATAGGAGCCAGAGGTCGGATGTAAAATCGGGATTTTTAATTGACATACAATAGTGTCCCTAAATGCAATTAAATTGAGTAAATTCTAAAATTTTAAATATGTGATTGCGGTCAAAGCTTATCAGTTCAGCATTGCTATAGATTAGTTTTAAATGGTCACTTATGTGGGTTAAATCGCGAGAAGTGAAAATCTCTATATTAGTAAGGCCATTAAAAGCAAGACTAATTGTTCTCTGAAGGATTTTTATGTGCTCTAAAAGATTATCGTTTAGAGATTTTTGAAAGCTGTATAAACCTATCTGATGTTGAAACTCCTTAAGCTCTTTAAAAGATTGTTTAATGAGATCAAGGTTTTTATTGATCACGTCTTGTTCATGTTCAAATCTATCAGTTATTAGAGAAGCAAAAGATACAAAGTCGGAAACTTGTGACATAAGTCCATTTGAATTTGAAAATAACAACTTTAAATTTTTGTTAATTTCTTTGAGATCGTCCTGATCGAGATTACCTGTTATTGTTTTGATCACAGATCCTAGACCGTTAATTAGACCTCTTTTGTTACGAGAGTGAGTTAATTTAGAAAGTTCATTTTCGATATCGTTTATTTGCTTATTGATTATTTGTTGATAGGGGTAAGAATGTTTACTAAGCAATTCTCTATTTCTGATACAATTTTGATAATTTTCTTCCAATAAAGTAAGGTTGAAATAAAAATAGATTCGATAAAAATGATTGATTATTTTAGCGACACCTATCGGGTCTTTAAAATATCCATTAGTTTTAGCGGGATGAATTTGTAGGGCCGGGATCGTACGTACCAGGAGCGCTAGTATCGTTCTGAAACACAATTTTTTTCCTTACTCGTTTTACATTACTAACGTGTGCTTGTTTCTTTCTGCTAAGGGGTAGACTAATTTTTATACCCTTTTGTTTTACATTTTTGTGAATTTTGTAAGGCGAATCTAGCTGTTTTACTCGAGGAGTTTTTATAGCTAGTTTTTGTTCATTTATAATGGGTACATTTTCTCGCGCTTCATTTAATTTTTCTAAATTTTTGCTTAATTTTTCTTTAGTTTTCTTATATATCTGATCATAAAAGGGGATGATTTCTTTAAGTCTTTTGGAATTATATTCCTCATAAACTGTAGCTGTGGGATCTATAGGATCTAATTTATCAAAGGGGCCATATAGGAGGTGAAAAGGTGTATAGCCTGTTGTGGAGTGTATTGATTGATTATAAATTATAAGTGCGGTAGTTACTAGTTCTAAAATATCTTCTTTAGGATTATCTATTAATAAACATCTTACTTTCTCGATGAGTGTTGAGTGAAATCTCTCAATGGGTAAATTAGAATTTGGATTCTGAGGGGACGTAACGTGTAGTTGTATTTTAAAGGTCTTTAGGTATTCTTTCAGAACATTATTATCAAATTCCTTACCAGGGTCGCAAACTACCCTTAAAGCGTAATTATGGTGCGTAAAATAGTGTCTTAACTTTTTAACTATAGTAAGACCGGTTCCGTCTTTTATAAAATATTTGCTAAAAAGATCAATAATCGTAAGGAACTTATAATTATTAAAAGAAAAGGTATCAATATGTATGACCTCAAAGGGTCTTTTCGCAACCAAAGGGCCTTGAAAAGGAACCTTATACGAATTTCGTTCATATTTACCTTTTAAACAAGTTTCACATTTATTAATAATATCGTTTATGTGATCTTTCATCTTGGGCCAATAATATTCGTTTCTTAAGTGATTAAACGTTTCGTTAACGCCATTATGATTCGACTTATGATACTCTATGATAAGCGCTTGTTGATCTAAATGGTTTTCTACGTCTTTAAGCATTTTATCACACCTTACTAATTTAATCGAGGAATTTAGATTGTTTCTTACGTAATTTATAGTTTCTAACCTTAATTCTTCATTCAAAAAATAAAATGCAGTAAGAGCGTTAGGGTTAAGATATTCTTTGATAAAGCGTTCTATCTCACGATGTTTTTGTTTCTGTAAAATATGAACAATCGTTCTTTCCTTAGTTTTAAATATCTTTTGTTTTTGTATAGAGTGTTTTTGACCATATTTAAAAATAACTTGGTGCGAGTAAACGTTAAGTGGTTTTTCTGTCAATGGAATAACACCTACAGGGTGTTCCTGATAAGAGTGCACGGTAACGTCTGTTTCGGGATCCCTCGAAATGGGTAATTCTATGCCAAGACTTTGTAAATCTTCGTATGTAAGTTCTTGCAAATCTTCGGCGTTATTTAGTAGTGACATAAGGTCTAAGGGGTCATCTTCAATAGCATTAATTTCTTGAGTCGGAGTTCGCGAAAGGGCATCGGCAAATACGTTGTCCTTTCCTTGTTTGTATTTAATATCATATTCGAATTCCTCTAGTTTAAGACGCCATTTTACTAGTCTAGAGTTCGGTTCTTTAATTGAGAAAAGCCAAACTAGGGGTTTGTGATCGATTTCGATGCTGAATTTTCTGCCAAATAAATAAGGGCAAAAATGTTTGCAGGCTGTTACAATAGCAAGCAACTCTTTTTCGATGGTGGAATAATATTTCTCTGCACTATTGAGAGCTCTGGAATAAAAAGCGGTAGGCTTTTGTTCTTGGGACAAAACCGCTCCGATTGCTGTGAGCATCGGGCGTTAAATAGAATTATTTTTCAAAGTCAGGGTAAGCAAGAATAGGAGAGTTAGAAATTAGTTCTTTTGCATGCTCGAAAGCTTGGATGTATAGGGGATCATCTATGTTCATAGGGGTGTCTTTTTTGAGGCGTTTAGTTAATGGATGAACGATTTTTGCGAATTTTTTTATAAATCTTCGGTAATATCCAATCAAACCTAAGAAGGATTTTATCTGCTTCTGACTTTTTGGAAGAGGGTAGTTTCGAATAGCCACAATTTTATTGGGATCCGGCGATATCCCGGTACGTGATATTACATGTCCGAGAAAAGCTACCTCTTTACGCAAAAATTCACACTTATCTAGTTGTACTTTTAAGTTTACTTCTCCTAATTTCTGGAAAATTTGTTTTATGTGGATAAGATGTTCTTGGAGGGACTTAGAAAAAATCACAATATCGTCCATGTAGACGAAACAAAATTTATGCAAATATTCCCGGAAAATATTATCGATCATGCGTTCAAAACTGCTCGGCGCGTTCTTCAACCCGAACGGCATCCGAAGGTACTCATAATGCCCATTGTTAACGGTAAAGGCAGTTGTTTCAATACTCTCGGGTGTGAGTTCTATCTGATGGAACCCTTGAGCAAGATCAATAGTGCTAAAATATGTGCATTTTCCGAGATTATCCAATATTTCCTCTATGCGGGGTAAGGGGTACTTTTCATCTATAGTATTGGCATTTAGTTTTCTATAGTCTATAACATGTCTCCATTTGCGTTTACCGCTAGAGTCGATTTTCTTGGGGACGATCCACACCGGAGCTGAATAGGGCGAGATGGAAGGGCGTATTATTTTATTATCTAAAAGTTTTTGAATTTGGGACTGAATCTCATTTTTTAAATGAAAAGGATATCTATATGACTTTACATGAATGGGCGTTTCATCTCGTGTTCTTATATGATGTTTAACAGTGTTTGTAAACTTTAAATCCGAATTTTCGTTATAAAAAATGTCGATATTTTTTACATAAATGTAGTATTTTTTCTTTTTCTTCACCATTAAGATGAGATGTTCTTATAAGGCTAGACAAATCGATATAAGTATCATCTTTGTTTTCATTAGGTAATTGGGATTGTACGTCATAAGCTACAATTGGTTCGACTTCCATTGGCTCGTAAAAATTTATTGGAATTGAATTTGGAATTTTTCTTTCTATAGGAACCGTACAAATACCATTACACGCTAAAGCAATTGAATTTTGGGTGCTAAAGGTTGTCTCATTCATTTAGGGTAGCAGAACGGAGCCCTTTTCTACATTTACTGGAATTCTAATTGTATCTCGACAAATTTGTTTAAATGATTTAAAATTCGCATGATTCAAGTCGAAAAAAAATGGTATTTCGATGTTATTGATTTTTAGAACTTGGTTTTCATAATCTAATTTTGCTTTTAATTCTCTAAATAATGAGGAACCTATTAAAGCATCAAATCTATTTTGCCATTCGGCAACGCAGAATGTAATTTTGTTATTAATGCCAAATTCTTTTAAAATAGGAGTAATTAATCTATAATTACCTTGTACTGTACCAGCTATAGATTTTAATATAAATGGGTCATTAGTAAAATAATTTTTGCTAAAACATTCGGCAACATTAGGGTTAATAACACTGTTCAATGCCCCCGTATCCAGGAGAATTTTCATATTTAAAGATGGGCACACTATAAATGGGAGTTTTGGGACACCTGATATATAATTTATATCTATAAATTCTGTTCTTCCGAGGCTTCTTTGAGAAAATCCTCATCTTATAAATTATTGTCAAAATATTCTTGATCTGAAATTTGATTTTCGAAATCTGTATCGTCGGCATAATTTTCGTATGATTCGTTTTCAAAGGGCTCAGGAGGGCCTTCATGAAAATGAAGCTCTTCATGACCTAATGCTCTAGGAGATTTTTGTTGAAAATAATTATTTATTCTAGAGGGTCTTGAGGGAGGTCTGGTGTTTCTAGTAGATATCGACATAGGGGTTGGACATTGTCGAGAAATATTTTGAGGCCTGTTATAGGTTATCGGTCTTTGATTACTTCCACTAGCTCTAGGAGTTGGGTTACCTTGATTAACACGGGGTATTATGTTTTGTGGTTGTGTAAAGTTATGAGGGTTTCTTTGAAAAGGGTTAGTATTAAAGTTTTGATTTTTATATGGGATTTAGTAGGGTTTGAAACATATTTAATAGATGATTGTGCTTTTTGTCTTAAAGAATTTAAAAAATTCGCTTGCATTTGCTCATTATTATGTTTATGACATTCTAGTAAAGCTGCCTCTAAAGAAGTTATATGTGCAAATCTTAAATAACTATGGTATGGCTTGATGATACCTGCTTTGAAAGTATTTAGTGCCAGATTCTCAAAATATTGCTTTTTATACAAAATAATTGCTGTAGGTAAATTCTGTAAATTGATATGCTCTACTAAAGACTGTAATTTAGTTTTAATTAAATTATGATAATCTGTAAACGAATGTGCTTTTTGCATGAAGCAAGTAGTCAAGTCGTTTAACAAAAGGTCTTCGGATCTAGCATCCGCAAACTGTGCCTTGAGACTTTCTTTAAGAGAGCTCCAGGACTGTTCAGGTAAACTAATTAGGACATCTCTAGCATCACTTGTAATTTTTGATTTTATAAATTCTAAAATCATTGAATTAATGTGTGAAGCATTAGGAGAACTGTCGTCCTGTCTATGGGTTTCTATGAATAGTTCGCATTGGTTAAAAAAATAATTTAAATGTTTCCTACCCCCTGTATAGGGTGGAACCATAACTGACGCTTGCACTATCTGCGTAAGTTCATTTTGTGAGTGAAGTAAATTCGTTTGGTTTGGTTGAGTCATTTTAAAATTCATAGGAGATCTATCTCTTTCAACCATAAAATATTAAAATATTTTCAGCCATAATTTTTGAATTGATCACTTTAAATAATGATTATTCAATTAGCCAAGCTAAGAAATAAATTAACTGTGTTTGACTGACTGTTAAAAATTTCTTAAATAGTAATATCACAAAAGGACACAGTTAAATCAATCAAAAATTAAGGAAGGAGTACTTACAGGGATTTCAGCATACTGTCTGTACCAGTCTTCTTACTTTTGGACCACTTGTGATGCGAATGAGTGATGTTCTTCGTATACCAGCAAATTGTTGAAACAATCCGACGCTTAAATTGAACTTTTATGTGTTAATTAAGGCCGTCTCGTATCCGGGTAGCAGCGCCAATAACGTATTCCAATTTTATTGGAATCTTTTAAAAAAGGTTTTATTTAAGATATAAACAGACAGGCAAACTACATTGATTAACTAATTACTTATAGTAATGTAAATGCTCTGAATTTTACAAGTGTTGTATAAATTACAGGGGCGAATGAAGATTACAGTGAACACGTCTAATGTTTCCCTAATAATAATTATAACGTCTCTTGCAAGATCACACACTCCGTGCTGTGTAGAAACACTATCACATGCGAAGTAACTTAATATGTTGAGTAAGCTGTTCATTGCACTTTCCTTATGATGACTGGTTGTGGTCGACTAGGCCAAAGGGTTTCGTTCTAACTTAACTCCTCCATCCTCAGATACAAGAACGCCCTCGTTCTTTCGATTATGCTTGATTTTCGGTAAACTGCGTTTTCTTCTGTAACCTATTATTGCTATTATCACAAGAAACAAAATAATAAAGATGGTTATTCCTATATGCCTCCCGTGTACCTGTGGGTGTATACGGGTAGAGTGAATCTTCTGAAGATGTTGTTTTAGCTTGACGTTGTCCTTGAGATGTATTGGTCTATATTGGATCGTCGCTATTGATTTATCGAGGGGAATCAATGTTTCTTGTTCCCAGGTTATATTTTGATGGGTATCTTCATAGGTATTTCCATTATATAGGTATCTTACGTTCATCAATAATAACTGTGAGACCGAAACACTGTGTTTCAACCTAACAAAGTATACTTGCGTTATACCAAGCGTTTTGGTTATTTTTATTAAACGTTTGTCATCTCCCAAGAGAAAGACCGCTTTTCTTCATTAGGTTAAGTAAATTAGTCGATTGGGCAAATTAGGCTAATAAATTGAGTTCATAAAATAATATACTCCAACATGATGTGCTAGTTTTTCAATTTCTTTAAATCAAGTGAAACAATCAATTTCTAGGGTCCTCTGCCTAATACATACTGGAAATATAAGATTTATTTTCTAGATAAAACAATGTGTTGCTATTCTATAGGTTTTGCTTTCAGTGCCTAATTTCTACTGCTTTTGTGAGACCATGCTCTTTTTTCTTTAATATGTTGTAATTTAATCTAATTTAGTTGCAATTTAATCTAATATAGTTGTAGTTACTTTATATATAATTTTTTTATCTTCAGAAGTGTTCTCTGATTAAAACATATCATAATGTAATATGATAATACCATACATAACTAAGGTGGCATACAGGAGTTGTTGGATTTATGTGTCATCATATCAATGTTAAATTAAATTGTTATACACATTATTGTAAGTTAAATGTATAAATGGAAATTAGAAATAAATATCAACAATCTTTCAAGAAAACAAATATTTAAAACTAAGCAGACTTTATTGCTTTAATTTTTGTAACTGTAGCGTATAAATGTTCATTTGTATTTTATGCTGCTGCAGCATTTGCTTTCTTTGCAAGTCAGCATTTTGAATTTTTTTTCAAAAATAATTTTTTGTTAGCTCTTTGGCCGTGTGTTTTCTTTTTAGTATCTTTTTTGTAGCCTTTTTTCTGGGTACAGAAGTTTCAGGAGTACTGATATCAGGAATAGTATAAGGTTCGGGAGTGGGTTCAATAAATAGTGGAAGATCAATATCTGAAAAAAAAAGGTGTATTTAAAACAAATGTGTAAACTTAAAGAAAATGTGCTTTCTGAAAGCCTGCTTTGTCAAAATATTATAGACATATCATGTAATGATATCTACAGCAGCTGGGCAAGTGTAGTGTCCAGTTTATTATGTACTGTAGCAATGGTGAGGTTGATAATGTAGAGTTAAATTTAAATAACTCAATTTTCTATAAACTTAGACAGTTTAATTTTGGTATGTAGTAAGGTATCTTCCAAGGCAAGATATTCACGAAATTTCATTAAAATAGCTTTGTAATTTTCGAAGAAAAAAATTTGTTTCGAAAGAAAACTCAAAATTTTCCCAGAAAACCTTGACCGATTTTCTAACCTAACGCACTCATCCAAGCCATAAATAAAAGAAAGGCAACTGTCGAGTTTGTTCGAAATAGGTTAATTATTTTTTGAGTTATCGGTTGGATATATATATATATATATATATATATATATATATATATATATATATATATATATATATATATATATATATATATATATATATATATATAAACATATAAAAATGGAAACTGACCCCAGATATGGGTTCTAATTCGCGCTCATTAGAAATTTTTTTGCAAAATCTCACCATCGATACCCCTCTATTAGGAAATTTTTTAAAATAAAAATTCACTAAAAAGCCGACCTTACAGTGGTTTTGATATTTTAAAACAAAGGTACCTTCCATTTTACATATTAGCAAAAATACATTGGCTTTTAGCTATTATTGTTTCATTGTTAAAAAAATCATCATTAAAGTATGGAAATCTTACAGTACATTCCTAAGGTATATTAGGTATATATGATTATTATTTTAGAAAAAAACAATAAAACTTCAAGCTTTTATCCCACATCGGTTTTTATCAAAATATAATTTACTTACTAACAACTTATATTACATTTGAATACAAATGATCTTACCAAAATATATTGCAGCACTATCAGAAGGATTTGTTAAAGGCTTTACTTGGTCCCCAAGCAAACCCAATATTTGGCTGCCAACATCCGGTAGAGTGGTAGAACAGGTACCACCACCAGTTTCTTGCCGTTCTTTCTACAAGTAAATTATAAATTAGCCACGGCTTATGTATAACCATAAGCACACGTGTGTTATGTAAGTGGGTATATGTCACCTGTGGTTTATCTAAGAAATATAGGCATGATTATAAAAAATAATGAAATATGGTTGAACATAAAATTATATTCAAACAATGATCTAATGCCACAGTATAAGCAAAAATAACTCTAACTACTACATAGTTACTATACTTTTCTATTCAAAAAGGTTATATAATTACCTTCTTCAATGCAGCTTGCTTTTTGAAGTTTTTCACTTCTTCTCTTGACACACCTAAGTCCTCATAGCGCTGTCTCTGTTAGTAAAAAAAATTGTAATTAATAAATATGTTAATAACTGCACCGAAAATAGACTTACATTTTCTGTAGCCATTTGCTTTCGAGCATTTCTTTTCAGGTTGTCATACAAGTTTCTTAGCTGCTCTTGAGAACGGCTACCGCTTCTCACCTGGGCATTAAACTGGACAGTGATGTGCTGCCAGGCATCACTTTTTTCTTTTGAGGTTCCAAGGTCTGTCCCCCTATTTTATATTTTGTTATTGTAGGTAAAAAAAACACAAGAGATGTGGAAAGGGTAGGAGGTGAAATATGGATATCAAACGTTTAACAGGAAGGGAATACATTTTTGATTTGTGTGTAATATTTACAACACATTCATTTATTCCTTTATTTTTTAATAGTGATACAGAAAATGAAGGTGTGGATTAATTTAAAACAATTTTTATATGGAAATTGTCACTTGTATAATTATAATACACAGGAATGCTTGTGCTATAAGTAAAAAGCTGTTAGGTACTTCTGGAAGCTACTTGAGGTAATGTTGTTACTTTCGAAAAAGTAAAAAGATAACTAAAGATTTAATTTTAACCTCATAAAATCCTGGTCAACATTTTAAGGTTAAGGGCATTTTCTAAACTTATAATTTGTGTGAAAAAGGGATCTAGGACATTTGAAGGATGGAAAAACTAGAATAAATAACTCATAATAAAGCCAGAATAAAACATTATAAAATTATAACATTCTTGAACTATATTTCGCAGCAAATTACTGTGATAAATGTAGTAAGGATACTCAAACTTACAGTTTCACTAAATCCATCAGGATTTCTTTCTCCTCTGGAGAATAATTGGTTCCCCTGCCCCTTTTCTTATCTTTATTATCCATTTTTTGATATCACAAATTAATTAAACACAAAAATATCACACAAATCACAAAACACCGTTAAGCAAACGATAACAAATAATGCTGTCATGCTGTCTTTCAACTGTCAAACACCGGAGCAGTGACGTGTTTGCCTTGTTGCCAAGTTAGATCAACTGCTAATCGCCGGTTAGCTAACCGAGAGTTAAAAATGCTTTGTGAAACGCTCGCCAATATTTAATCATTGATTAACGTTAACGGAGGATTAACTAACCGGCACTTTAATCAGCGTTTGTGAAACCGGGCATAAGTGATCCGATTCCAGACGCCTTCTACGTTCTTCTGGATTCTACAATGTAGTTGATATAAATTTTGAGGTATAGAATTTCGAAGGAAGATAAGAGAGTAGTAGAAAAAGAGTGTCTTCTTTTTTTTTTGAAGCTGTGTGGAGGAATACCTATGTCACACAGAATTGCGTCGAGCTTCACGAAAATCTTTAGGATAAGTCAATTTTATGGAGTCGTCATCATCGGTCTCGACCTTATGACGAGCTCCCACACAACATTCATCCTGCATTCACCCAAATCCACTTGGTACCCGACGAGAGCGTGTGGATTGGGCGCATCAAGTCGGTCGGACGCAAGGCGTTAGTTATGGTCCAAACTACCAAAAGACCCCACTCTGTGCATATACACATTGAGTGTCCAAATCGAGAAAAAGAAATAGTTTAATAGTTATAGCGTAGAAGGAAAAGAAAAGTCACAATCGGTAAAAAAAAAGATAACGGTAATCTGCCGAGAATATGTGCACCCCACATCAGGAGAAAGTACATCACAGAACAAAGAGAGATCGAAAATTTTCTTCTGAAAATTCGCCAGGGTAGGACCCATAAGACTCTATCTTCAGACGTAGCGTTCACATGTATTCAACCACCTACACAGTAACTTTAAAAGGTTTCGCCACTTAAGCGGCACATAACTCGTTAGCGATAGCTCGCCAATACGATAGGCTTGACAAAGTAACACTTCATCAACGGTAAGATAATCGGCAATTCATCAGCGATAACTTGCCAACCAACATAACGGTACGATAGGTTTGACAAAGTAACACTTCATCAGCGGTAAGATAATCGGCAATTCATTAGCGATAATACGCCAACAAACATAACGGTACGATAGGTTTGACAAAGTAACACTTCATCAGCGGTAAGATAATCGGCAATTCATTAGCGATAACTCGCCAACCAACATAACGGTACGATAGGCTTGACAAAGAAACACTTCATCAACGGTAAGATAATCGGCAATTCATCAGCGATAACTCGCCAACCAACATAACGGTACGATAGGCTTGACAAAGTAACACTTCATCAACGGTAAGATAATCGGCAATTCATCAGCGATAACTCCCCAACCAACATAACGGTACGATAGGTTTGACGAAGTAACACTTCATCAACGGTAAGATAATCGGCAATTCATTAGCGATAATACGGCAACAAACATAACGGTACGATAGGTTTGACAAAGTAACACTTCATCAACGGTAAGATAATCGATAACTTGCCAGAGATAACTCGCCAGCAAGAGTAACGATATAATAGGGGCTTGATAAGATGTAACCCATCTTATCAACAAGAAGCTAATCGATACCTCGCCAGAGATAATTCTACAGCGAGAATAACGATTCGGTAGGTCTGATAACCATAACCTGCTTAATCAGCATTAATGGTTCGATAATTGTCAACGCTAACAACGGTAACAATCTTTCGCACCCAAAATATTTCAGAAGCACACCAACTTATGAAAAGTTGCTAGAGATTTATTGTTTCGCTGTACATATGCCAGATTTATCTTTTATTGAGATATCTCAGCAGAAACATGAAAGAATATCCAATCCGGGTAGTCAAAATCAAGAGTAAAAATCGAGCTAGTCAAAATGAGGTTAGTCAAATCAGGAGTCAAGCCCGGGTAATCAAATCCATGTGGTCGACGCTGGCTGTAAAGGGTCAAGCCATTACTTTAGCGATCACATAAGGTTGAAGCATGGTAAGTGGTCAGAAAATAATATTAGTGACTTATGTGCCGGCCAGACAGTAAGGTAGATCAAAACCAAAAGAAAGTAAAAAGACTGTTTAGAAATGACACTCAGATAAAAAGACTCAAAATGACTCACCGGGGTTAGGTTATATGTAGGACGTCAGAGTATGTAGGACGTCAAAGGTATCTTCCAGTTCACCTGTTGCTTGCTTACAGATGTCACACAGGTGGATGCCGACTATCAGGGCCCAACACAGTCTCTTAATTTCTCCCCAAAGAAAAACCAGGAGGTGCTGAAAGGCGTGATGACCAGACAAACCGTTACGTACCATTGTATTGTAACACGGGATTAGTAAACCTGTAGTCTAAACCTACAGCTGCTGAAATGGTATCTTCGGCAGGTAATTTCGCTATTACGGCCAAAATGTACCCGAAGGTATGCAGAATTTACTGATGTTGAAAGCTAATTTGCTTATAAGATTGCGTTAGAAATTTCACTATACGAAAACGAACAGAGGTTCACTATTTCACTCACGTTTTATTAAACACAGGTTATTAATTTCTACATAAATCGAGATCAAAACACTTATAGCACCCACTGATAACTATATTATGCGATATTAACGGTAAAAGATAAAATTTTAGACCCCTTTTGGGTTATAAAGAGCCTCAGCAGTTTCAGCTATGTTAACTGTGCGCTAGCCCAAGACCGAGTCTCTGTGTGCAGGCGTTGAACGCGCCTTGCTTGCTGGTTTCGCGCGTCTTTCTTATCGGTCGTTCGTGATCTCCTTCTAGCTTCATGTGTTGGAAGGAGATAGGGCAAAAGATCTACTTTTGAATGCGAAGGCTCCGCGACCTACACCCGGGGTTCGTGTTCCTTGTGAGAGAGACAGATAGTATCGAACTCCCCTTGATACTACAATGGACGCGGTCCGTTCTTTTGAACTCCCCTCAAAACAACAATGGACGCGGCCCGACGATTATTGCCTGACGGCGACCTATTACATCATGATGTCAGCTTATTATTTATTAATTTGGCTCCTTGGGAGTTCTCTTTAGGTCTTCAACGTAGAAACGATGGTAAATAAAAAGGCAATCGTTACAACTTACCAACAAATTATTATCATTTTGCATATCTAAAATATTTATATCTAATAAGCTTCTTTCGTATCTACGAGATGCTTCTTCTTTTCCGTCTGAATCCACCTTAATTAGAAGAAAAGAATATTAAAATTGCTGTTTTCAAGGTTAGGTTACGAAACTTTATTATTTGTTTTAAATTTCCGCTTTACTGTACATACCCGCATTTCGTGAAATGGTGCCATTTGTAATGCCAAGGTAACCAATAACTTTTCCCTTGATTACATTATTTTAAAAGCTAACACACTTATTAAACACTGCAAACACGCGGCATTTAAAGGGAATGCTGTCTTAGTGTTTTGCAATAAAGAACGACATCGCTTGGTTCTGTATTGCAAAAGGTTATAGATGAGATCTGCCGTTTTTAGTTGAGTCTTTAGGCCAGTAGATGGCGCCAACGGTGAACTGCTTGTTGGTTCCTCGTTGCAAATAAAATAAATAGAAATTTTACATCCTAAACTCATATTACCTTAGTTTAGCAAAAATTGTAAGTTGATTCCTTATTATTCTGATTCCATAATCCAAATAGTGAACACTGGTTATAGGATCTGATTTTATCAATCTTGCTTTTTCTCCATAGGCCATACCAACATATATTTACAATCCTTAACAGTGAACATCGGAATCTTATCAAATCCCATCGACTTTTTATTCTTTAGACTTTTTATAGAGGAAATGACATCTTCCGCCGTAATTATTAAATTACAGCCTGGTCGAATGTTGTCATGGATCGTACCGACCCCATCGCTACTATCAACAAAATATTATTTGAAACTCCTGACAAAAGCATTAACTATGTCAGGTCTACTATACAGGCTAGACATGTGTAACACTGCGCTGCGCCGCGCAATTGCGCCAACTCAGTTCACTGCGCCGTATGTGTTAACTCACTTTCTTAAAATATGTTGGCGCATAGCGCAGTACCGGGAAATTCGAAAGGTGTTAAGGTGTTGCGTTGCCAGGCGTCACTTTCAAAAATATACATAATATAAATATAACAATTCATTAAAAATATATTACCTACTTTTTTAAAGCATTATCTATTTAGTATTACTGAATAATCGATTATTACTAATCACGGTCGTAACATGTATTACAGTATTTTTCATGTAAGGTGGGTACTGTGCTACTGTGAAAGTTCTAAGTGTCCAAGAGAAATATACTTTATTAAATGGCACTAAGAGGCATTACCTGTTTCTATGGTTTTATGCCTTAAAACCATTGAATTAAAGATTAATTACTTTTGACACTTAGAACTGTCATAATACCTATCTTACGTGGAAAATATTATACAAACTGACTGAGAGAAAAAAACAGCACTCAACTTTTTAACTGTATACGTATTAGATATTAAGATCGAATATGCTACATACCTATTAAATATAAGGTCGAAGTTCAATGATGAATTATGAAGTTATGAAATATTTATTTAGTTTAATAAAAATTACAAATAAATATTACCAAAATATATAACCATTTATATTTTTATATTGCAATAAGATATGGTTACGAATAAAATATACATCCAATTATAATATTGCTTTTACTTATTATAATAAATTTATGACATCAAGATTACAAAATATTAACGAAGTCAGCTTTCTAAACTTTAAGTCTTAGAAGTATCAGTCTTAAAAATTAACAACGAAGTATTTTTCAAACAAAAAAAATTAATCTTTGATTATATTAAAAATCATTCTTAAACTACAAGTAATAATTCAAAAAAACAAAGTTTTTACTGCCTCTAAGAGGTATCATTCAAATTATAATTTAAAAATACCACGTTAGATATCTTGTTTGCTTTCAGATTTCCTCTTTTTTCATTTATAATTTGACCAGCATTGGAAAATATTCTTTCACATGGTACTGATGTAGCCATGATACTTAATCTTGTTTTGACAAGTTGATATAGTCGGGGATAGATGTGTTTCCTTTGGAACCACCATAATAACGGATCAGTGTTTACTCCATTAGCATCTTTTCTGGGTAATAATGGTTCTTGTAAGTATTTATCAACTTCCACAATCGCAGATGCTGTAGCATTGGTAGGCCTGATGTATTTCCTAACGTCGTTGTCAAAATCCTTGAAAAGTATATCATCTAATTTATCCGCCTTATTTGTACATAAAGCCATGTTTTGGTTGGATACTATTTCGTTATTAAGTGGTGTATTTTCACAGGTCTCTATTGGATTCATACGTGTGACTTTGCTATATAAGTTCTCCAGCATTTTTTTGAATTTTGTTTCATCCATGAAACCAAATTTTTTATATCTGGGATCCAAAATTGTACTCAGTCCTACTAAATCATTGTCCTCGATGTGATCTCTTTCGCTAAAGAACCGTGAGTTTAGTTCTCTCAATATTCGTACCACCATGTTGTTTATTTCTGGCATCAGGCTGGATTTATTCATTTCAAATTTATGTAAATGCATTTTTAATTACTTTAAATAAATAATGATGGCGGACATGGTAACTTTATTTTGTGAGCTAATAACAGTGGTGAGAGTATCAAATACTTCCAACACTTGAACAGCTTGTTTTGCGATCAACCATTCATCATGAGTGAGCACATCAACTTCTTGTATTTCTTCATTTCGGACTAAAAGAGATGATTTTAAGACAGCGATCGTAGAGACTATTGCATTTTTTACAGACAGGATCCTTTTAATCATGTTAAAGGTAGAATTCCACCTAGTAGGAACATCATTTTTGAGCTTAAGACTCGGCAGATTCATAGTTTCTTGTGTGGCTTTTAACTGAGCGGTTGCGTGAGAGCTTCTTTTAAAATAACTCACTATGGTTTTGATTTTCTCAATCACTGCTTCAATCTCTTTATTTCCCGCCTGTACCATAAGATTAAGAGAATGGGCAAAACAACCCCAATGGCGCCATTCACCTAAACGCACTGCAGCCTTCATGTTAGCTGCATTGTCACTTACAATGACTATCACTTTATTAACGATTCGCCATTCAGCCATAATATCTTTAATTTTGTTTGCAATATTTTCAGCAGTATGGCGCTCAGTGAACGAAACACACCCCAATAAATCGCTATCCAAAATCACACCGTCATTATTTTCAACAATATAATGTGCAGTAACAGCATAAAAACTTTCTCCTGCTCTTGACGTCCATCCATCAGTGGTGAGACACACTGCAAAAGCGCGTTTTAAGCGGTTTTTAACTTTTTCAACAGTTTCATTATATATGGCTGGTACTAACGAATTGGATACAGTTTTTCGTGTTGGTAATTTGTATGCTGGACAAAGAATATTGAGTAACTTAACAAATTCCTTATTTTCTACAATACTGAAGGGGTGATATTCTTTGGTTATCATTCTCACTACCTGTCTATCTATTTCTTTCTGTTTTTTCGTATTAATAGTTTTGTTGTAAAAAAACATCAATTTTTTGAGATGCTGGTACATTTGAACTAATTCTACGTCTAGGCGGGACAGAGCTGGCGACACTGACTGCTGTAGATGTTGACTGGGTGGCAATTGGTATATTATTTGTCAAATCATTATTAATATTATTATGCGATTCATGATGTGCTTGTCTCACTATATGTTGAGTCGGGTGCTTTTTATTAATATGTCTTATAAGACTACATGTAGATTTATTGGCAACTGATAATTGTTGATCACAATATAAACATTTAACCTTTTTTCTCCATTTACAGCAGTAAAATGTAACCATATTTGGCTGGTCAGTCTTGATGACGACATTCTTCACCATTCAGAATTACCTAAACAAGAAATATAAATATAGATACTGAATTATGCAAATAATATTATTTTTAGGTACGCTTTTAAAATGATGCTTCATTTAATTTAATAATATAATAGATAATTTGTCATCAGTATGAATCAATAAAATTGCAGCGATAAATTCGAGGAAAGGGTAAAAAATAGGTAGGCTGTATCTTTCGGCACGAGATCAATTAAATATAAAATCGAATATGTTTTTAGTTTTAGGTTAGGAAATCAAAAACCAAATGTTATCATATGATTAATCAATCTATCCATCACGAATCACTATATAACAAGTTCACATAAACATAACTACAGAATAAATAATAGTAAGTACTAACGTAACCTATCCAAATAAATACATAAAATAACTTACCATCAACAAATAAACATAAACACGCACAACACCAACATCCGAATGAATGCAATCAAAATCAAGTGTCAAAGTGTCAACACGCCCGATCTCGATCTCATGAGCCAACTCAGTGCGCGCGCTGTGCGCTGTTTGTTTAATGAACTTGAGAACGCGGCGTGTAGATAGCGTGCGTTTTGCTGCTCACTCGGCGCGTTTCATTTTGTGCGCCATGGCGCAATTTTGAGTTAACGCAATGAGCCGGCGCAGTAAACTGCGCCTGAGTTACTGAGTTAACGCAAGAAATTTTGCTGAGTTACCCATGTCTAATACAGGCTTTATTCCTTGTATTGCATGGTGTTCGGAATGTATGAGCTCTGCCGTTTGTTGTTGACATAATTCCAGAGTTCACCACGATTACTTTTTAGGCGCAGCTCAATATGCTTCACATAATAACTGTTGTTTTTTTATATCAGTTTTCAGTTTACTCCGCAGATGTAAATATTCCATACCACACTGTGGTATCCCACATTTAGTGAACAATCGCCTATTTCTAGTCTTGGCTTTGATGTCTAAGACCATTGCAGGAGTAAACCAGGTAGGATACTTTCCTGTTTTTTGCTATACAACTATCAAATAAACTATATATTATTCTATAGAAAGTATTTACTGCTGCGTTAACATCAGAGATTGTCTCCAGTACTGACCAGTCCACATCTGCAATCATGTCATATAGCCAATGATAATCACCCTTTTTAAAGTTTAATTCATACGTCAAATTTATATTCTTAGCAGGCGACACCTGCAATTTCCACTAGTGTTGGAAAAATACAGCGATTTTCGAGGAACCGGTAAGACGGTGAAAGTGGTCTAGAAATCACTGTGATTTTTAGCAGTGATTTGAATCACCGCAGTGATTGAGAATTTTAGAAAGCGTGGAAGTAACTGAAAGCAGTAATGATTTTTTTTTGAACAACACACCACGAGTGCTTACAGCCTAAATACTATCGTACCGTGGGTGTCGGCAAGGAGGAAAGAGGCAACTTGTTAATTCTGGACTTGAAGGTTTGGAGGTTCGGGGGAGAAAGAAAAACATGTGCCGGCAAGAAGTTCCACAACTTGGAAGTCCTCGGGACAAAAGAGCGGGCATAACAAGATGTTCTATGTCTGGTGACCTGGACAATAAAAGGGTGCATTCGCTCTGTTCCCCTGGTAGATCTGTTGGGGGCAGCAGGTGGAGGAACTATAAAAGAAAGCTCCTCTGAGCAGTGCCCATGCAGATATCTATAAAAGAGAGAGGTCACCAACGGCACGTCGGTGGGCAAGGGATGGCAGCCTTTGGGTAAGGGTAGGGTCACCGATGAGACGTATAGCTCTCTTTTGAATGGAGTCCAGGATAGCGAGTGTAGAAGCGGCAACGGCACCACAGATGTGGGAGCAGTATTCGAGGTTTGGTCTTATTTGTGAAGTATATAAAGTATAGAGATTATCTGGTGAAAAGTATGTGCGAGCCCGGAAGAGCAAACCTAATTTCTTAGCAGCCGCTTCTGCAATTGATGTGACTTGTTGGAGCCAATTGAGATTTCGATCCACAGAGATGCCAACAAGTGAAAAGGACTCATTACTTTGAATAACTTGGTTGTTTATTGTGATGGGTCTAGGGCTGGTGTATCTCTTATGAGAAAGAAAGCAAGACTGTGATTTGGTGGGGTTGAATTGTACAATATTTCTACTTCCCCAGTCTAATATTTTTTGCAGATCCGCGGAGATAGAACCCTCCATGAGTCTGCGATCCTCATCTAGTTGGGCTAAAGAGACAGGCTTAGTGTATTGTATATTGGAGTGGAGGGTGCTGTCGTCCGCGTAACTGTGAACTGGGTTAGATGTGCTAGAGAGGAGGTCATTGATGTGGAGAAGAAACGAAGCAGGGGCTAAAGCTGAACCTTGAGGAACTCCTGCATTAATTGGATACAGTTTAGAGGAATGGCCATCCACGACAACAGAAATTCTCCAGTTGGAGAGGAAATTTGCTGTCCACGTACATAGTTTTGGTGATAGGCCATAGGCCGATAGTGTATTAAGCAGCGGTGCGTGCCAGACCTGGTCGAATGCTTTGGATATGTCTAGAGCGACAATCTGGGATTCACCGTGTAGTTCCATAGACTTGTTCCAAGAATGGGTGACAAAGGAAAGGAGGTCGGCAGTTGATCTGCGCTGACGGAATCCATACTACCTGTCGTGGATTGGACTGTGTTTTTCAAGAAATTTTAGTAATTCGGTGTTTATATACTTTTCCATCACTTTAGAGATGACTGAAAGGAGATAAATAGGCCTGTAGTTGCTAGGAAGCGCTTTCGATCCTTTCTTGGGGACGGGTTGTACGCGAGCAGTTTTCCAATTACTAGAGAAAATGCCTCTATTGCAAGATGTCTGAAACAGACGAGTCAGGATAGGAGCAAGTTCTGGTGCGCATTTTTTGAGAACAATTGCTGGGATCTCGTCAAGGCCAGAGGCTTTCCTGGTATTAATAGAAGAGAGCATCTTTCGTATCTTTCTAGTTTTGAAAATGATATCCGTCATTTTATGCACGACATTGGGGACTGTTGGTGGTTGAACATTTGGAGGTGGGTTGAGAGTAGAATTGCCGGCGAACAACGAGGCAAAAAGTTCAGCCTTGCCCAGGGCGGTAGAAACAATTTCATCCCCTGAGAGAGATGGGAAAGTGCTCTTGCAGAAATTATTCCCAATAGATTTAGCAAGAGTCCAGAAGGGTTTGCTGCCGCTGGAGCTTAATAGGACTTTGTTTAAGTGGTTATTAAACGAGTTTTTTGCCTCAGAAAGAATGAGGAAATAGCGGTTTGTTGTGTCGTTAAATGCTTGACGGTTTTCTTGACTGTGATTGTGTAGAAGCTTTTGTGCGCTTTGACCTTTTCAAGTCTGACCTTGTCACGGGATTTACAGAACCAGGGATTTTGAGTGGCTGCAGAGGTTTTCTGTGTACGTGGAATAAATAATTCCATGCCAGCTTGGATAATTTCGGTGACGTTTTGTAAGATATCAGAGGGGTCAGGATGAGAGAAGCAGACAGACGCCCATGGAAAGGAGGAAAAGTAATCTCGCATTTCGTCCCAGTTCGCGGAGTTGTAGTGCCAAACGATACGTGGGTGTGATGACTGTGTGACATCGGGTTGCATTGCGCAGGAAGCAGTGACAATGCCGTGGTCTGAGCGATCCAGGGGGGCGGTGACTGATATCTTATAGCAGTCAGGATTTGTAGTAAGAAAGAGATCCAAGGGATTTGAGCTGTGTGTTGGGATGCGAGGAAAGTAAGTAGGTTGCTGAACCATATTGGCTAAAGAATTGCTGACTGCAAAGGCCTCCGCTGCTCTTGCTTGTGGATCGGTTTTTGAAGACCCTAGCCATTCCTTATTATGGACATTGAAGTCACCAAGAATAGTGACCTCGGAGGAAGGATATTCAGAAATCAGATGGTCAGTTTTTTCAGAAATGTAGTCAAAGAGCTGGACAAAGTTGTTGTCAGAAGGTGACCGGTAAATGCAACAGATGAATTTAGTTGCAGCCCTGAGAGAGAGATTTATCCATAGTATGTCTTTTATTCCAGCTTCTAAATTGGGGAGTCTGGTGCAGGATAGATTGCTACGGACGTACGCGCACACGCCTCCATGCAATCTAAAAGAAGTAAGGAGCTCATACCCCGGGAAGTTAAGGTGATTAGTGGCTGTTTTGGCACTGATTTGAGTTTCGGTCAGGAAGAGGAGTTGGGGTCTATTAGCCTGGAGAAAATGGTGGACGGAGTTCAGGTTAGAATTTAGGCCACATATATTCGAGAAGGATATTGTAAAGCTCGATGCTGGCGCCCCCTGTACACCCCTCTCCCGGAGATCCGAATGGAGGGGTATTTTGCCCCCGGAATCTTTTGTACAAGGAGGAGCCATCATCATTTTTGTTTATAAGGGAAACCGACTCATACACCAGAACCGGAAACGTACGTTGGGACTGCACCGGCCCCTTGATGCAAGGGGTGGTACCTCTTCGGGCGTGAAAAAATCCTTTACTATCACGTAAAGGAAAATTCCACTACCACCTACCATATTGCAAGTATACCACACCAGCCAACTATTAAAGAGCTGACCAGTTTTGGAATTTACGTACAATTGGTTTTACTAGTGGTGTTTCTAGTATTTTTGTGCAGAATTTTAGGATATCCATGCGTTAAATGTTTTGTCTCACTATTGTGTATAATTAACTATAAGGCCTATTTGTAATAAATAATTTGTTGTAGATTAATTAGCGTAGTTTAATTTGTTTTAAAAGGATAAAAATAAAAAACAACTAGATTTTAATATGCAAAATTAAAAAAATATTTTAAGTCTCGGATCTCACTGATCTCAGTAACAAAAACCTAAACATAAAAAGCTAATGAGAAATATGTGTAAAAATAAATCATCTTTCTGTCCTAACATTTATAATATATCATTTTTGTTATATTTATGAATATATTTTGTAAATTCAGGTACCCATTATAAATACAAATGAAAATATCAGGTTACGTGTAGGAATATAGGTAAAAGAGGTATACCTCTCTCTCTCTCTCTCTCTCTCTCTCTCTCTCTATATATATATATATATATATATATATATATATATATATATATATATATATATATATATATATATATATAATAATAATAATAATAAAATGTTCATTTACCCACGTAAAGTACAATTTTAGTAATAACAATCACAATTATAACAACAGACGAGTCAGGATAGGAGCAAGTTCTGGTGCGCATTTTTTGAGAACAATTGCTGGGATCTCGTCAAGGCCAGAGGCTTTCCTGGTATTAATAGAAGAGAGCATCTTTCGTATCTTTCTAGTTTTGAAAATGATATCCGTCATTTTATGCACGACATTGGGGACTGTTGGTGGTTGAACATTTGGAGGTGGGTTGAGAGTAGAATTGCCGGCGAACAACGAGGCAAAAAGTTCAGCCTTGCCCAGGGCGGTAGAAACAATTTCATCCCCTGAGAGAGATGGGAACGTGCTCTTGCAGAAATTATTCCCAATAGATTTAGCAAGAGTCCAGAAGGGTTTGCTGCCGCTGGAGCTTAATAGGACTTTGTTTAAGTGGTTATTAAACGAGT
The DNA here is from genome assembly GCA_964006375.1 of Tillus elongatus. Classification (NCBI taxonomy): domain Eukaryota; kingdom Metazoa; phylum Arthropoda; class Insecta; order Coleoptera; family Cleridae; genus Tillus; species Tillus elongatus. The sequence goes on from OZ023270.1 coordinate 31,905,600, forward strand.
TTTTTGCCTCAGAAAGAATGAGGAAATAGCGGTTTGTTGTGTCGTTAAATGCTTGACGGTTTTCTTGACTGTGATTGTGTAGAAGCTTTTGTGCGCTTTGACCTTTTCAAGTCTGACCTTGTCACGGGATTTACAGAACCAGGGATTTTGAGTGGCTGCAGAGGTTTTCTGTGTACGTGGAATAAATAATTCCATGCCAGCTTGGATAATTTCGGTGACGTTTTGTAAGATATCAGAGGGGTCAGGATGAGAGAAGCAGACAGACGCCCATGGAAAGGAGGAAAAGTAATCTCGCATTTCGTCCCAGTTCGCGGAGTTGTAGTGCCAAACGATACGTGGGTGTGATGACTGTGTGACATCGGGTTGCATTGCGCAGGAAGCAGTGACCATGCCGTGGTCTGAGCGACCCAGGGGGGCGGTGACTGATATCTTATAGCAGTCAGGATTTGTAGTAAGAAAGAGATCCAAGGGATTTGAGCTGTGTGTTGGGATGCGAGGAAAGTAAGTAGGTTGCTGAACCATATTGGCTAAAGAATTGCTGACTGCAAAGGCCTCCGCTGCTCTTGCTTGTGGATCGGTTTTTGAAGACCCTAGCCATTCCTTATTATGGACATTGAAGTCACCAAGAATAGTGACCTCGGAGGAAGGATATTTAGAAATCAGATGGTCAGTTTTTTCAGAAATGTAGTCAAAGAGCTGGACAAAGTTGTTGTCAGAAGGTGACCGGTAAATGCAACAGATGAATTTAGTTGCAGCCCTGAGAGAGAGTTTTATCCATAGTATGTCTTTTATTCCAGCTTCTAAATTGGGGAGTCTGGTGCAGGATAGATTGCTACGGACGTACGCGCACACGCCTCCATGCAATCTAAAAGAAGTAAGGAGCTCATACCCCGGGAAGTTAAGGTGATTAGTGGCTGTTTTGGCACTGATTTGAGTTTCGGTCAGGAAGAGGAGTTGCGGTCTATTAGCCTGGAGAAAATGGTGGACGGAGTTCAGGTTAGAATTTAGGCCACATATATTCGAGAAGGATATTGTAAAGCTCGATGCTGGCGCCCCCTGTACACCCCTCTCCCGGAGATCCGAATGGAGGGGTATTTTGCCCCCGGAATCTTTTGTACAAGGAGGAGCCATCATCATTTTTGTTTATAAGGGAAACCGACTCATACACCAGAACCGGAAACGTACGTTGGGACTGCACCGGCCCCTTGATGCAAGGGGTGGTACCTCTTCGGGCGTGAAAAAATCCTTTACTATCACGTAAAGGAAAATTCCACTACCACCTACCATATTGCAAGTATACCACACCAGCCAACTATTAAAAAGCTGACCAGTTTTGGAATTTACGTACAATTGGTTTTACTAGTGGTGTTTCTAGTATTTTTGTGCAGAATTTTAGGATATCCATGCGTTAAATGTTTTGTCTCACTATTGTGTATAATTAACTATAAGGCCTATTTGTAATAAATAATTTGTTGTAGATTAATTAGCGTAGTTTAATTTGTTATAAAAGGATAAAAATAAAAAACAACTAGATTTTAATATGCAAAATTAAAAAAATATTTTAAGTCTCGGATCTCACTGATCTCAGTAACAAAAACCTAAACATAAAAAGCTAATGAGAAATATGTGTAAAAATAAATCATCTTTCTGCCCTAACATTTATAATATATCATTTTTGTTATATTTATGAATATATTTTGTAAATTCAGGTACCCATTATAAATACAAATGAAAATATCAGGTTACGTGTAGGTATATAGGTAAAAGAGGTATACCTCTCTCTCTCTCTATATATATATATATATATATATATATATATATATATATATATATATATATACATATACATATATATATATATATATATATATATATATATATATATATATATATATATATATATATATATATATATAATAATAATAATAATAATAAAATGTTCATTTACCCACGTAAAGTACAATTTTAGTAATAACAATCACAATTATAACAATTACAGATCTTAACGTGATTATGTAAACTACTAGTCACTAACATCCGAAGGCAAATTAAACATAAGAGAGAGTGAGAGAGAGAGAGAAAGACTCGCAAAGGCGAACCTGCATGCGGGCTATTATATCTCCTTATACTTTTATAAACAAAAATTTTGCTCACAATGTGCCACAATAAACCTATATATAAAATAATTATACAATAGTGTACGCAACCTAAAGTATCGCACACTTACACATTCTCAAATCACCGGTGTAACTCAGACCAGCACAATTATAGCCACATATTAACACATTTGAACAACACACGTACCCACTGACACACATGCGGGAAACAAAAGCAGTAATGAATACAATAAGTAACAGAAAACACATATCAGACACACACTTCCACAAACTGACATACCTGTGTACCGCAACTAGGAAATCTGTGATAAAGAGTTGAAATAAAGTCCAGTATATATCAATCGGTGGGCCTCTTGTCTGGTCATTTGAACAATCCACAACTTAATTTTATGTTTGAAAAGAGAAAGAGAGTTCAACTTTTTTAAAGATTCTGGCAGAACATTGTATATTTTTGGAGCAAGGTAAGTATAAGACCGCTGTCCAATGGTCTTCTGCATAGTGGGAACATTGAGGCAACTTACTTTATGCCTCGTTCCATATACATGGTCTATGCGAATGGAAGCATCCACATTTTTTCTAGTATGGATCAGAAGCGCTAGGATGTAAGTCTGTCTAGGATCTATAATTCCTGACTCCCTAAAGAGCGCATCACTGGGGTAAACAAAACACCTGTTGTAGACAATTTTCAATATGCACTTCTGGATCACTTCCAGCCTCTTATAGAAACAGTCTGCCACACCACCCCAAACAATAATCCCATAGTTAATATGAGTGTGCACCAATGCATAGTATCCTCAGATGATCCAAGTCAAGGAATTTTCTTAAGTATTTAAATTTGTAAGTTAAACACCTCAACTTAACGACCAATTCGTTAACATGGACATCCCATTTCATGTGGCTGTCCATGATCACCCCAAGGTATTTAATCGTTGAACTGGATGACAGCGTCATGTCGCAGTCATTATATCTAAACGATATGTCTGTAAAGTCCGGCAGGTGAGATCTGTAACTAGCATACGGTGAAAATTTTGTTTTATCCATGTTGATTGTCAAAAGCTTTTCACTGAAATAATCCAGCAAAATGGGAAGTTCACGTTGTATTGTGTTTTTCAAAGTTGTCCAACTACTACCCCGTAAAACACGGCGGTATCATCAGCGAAACTGGTGAGTTCACCTGATATTGGTAGTTCGAATAAAGAATTTATGTATATAACAAACAATAACGGCCCCAAAACTGTCCCCTGCGGCACCCCGAAACGTACAGTTCTCATCCCACTCATCGTACCATCTATGAGCACACACTGCTCTCTATCAGATAGGTAACTGTCAAACAATCTAAGAGCAGTGCCTCTTATTCCAACGCTTTCCAAGGTCTCTAACAGATCTGGATGACTGACCGTATCGAACGCCTTGGCTAGATCAATGTAGATGCATATCGATGGTTCTGCTTCATCCATGGCTCTGTAAATTTTACCTGCTAAATCTGCAATTGCATCTTGCGTAGAGCGACCCTCTTAAAAACCAAACTGACATTCTGATATTAATTGTTACTTATGGACAAAACTATACAACCTCTTTTTTATAATTTTTTCAATGATCTTAGATATATTTGAGATCAGCGAAATTGGTCTGTGGTTGGAAATATCCAACCGATCTCCAGATTTGAAAACTGGTTTGATTACCGCTGTTTTTCAGAATTTCGGGGAAAACACCACTCTCCAAAACCAAACCAGCTACATATGTCATTGGATCCACCAGATATTTAGAACAAGTTTTGATCGTATATGCACCAATACGGTCATTTCCGGGAGATTTGTTAGTTTTTAGTCCATCTATTATTTCTTCAAGCGCCTCCTTCTCCGGGTTTATTCAAATATATGCTGTTTTTGATATATTTATGTGTTGCTTTTTTTCCTGATCTATTAATTCGTTGCGGCAGCTTTACACCCACCTCAGCAAAATAACTGTTAAATGTTTCAGAGATAATATCTCTTACTTTGATGATTCTTCCATTCACATTAATTTCCCTTATCTCGGTGACTTTGTTCTTCGATGCGATACTATTTATACACTTCCACATCTGTTTAGAATAATTTGTTTTTATTGATTTCGTGCTTATAGAAATCACATTTGTTTTTTTTTTTATCAGATCACCGAGAACATTTCTATACGTTCTAAACTCTGTTTGCAGAGTGAGGTCGAAAGGTGTTTTCTGAAGGGCTTTATACATTTTGTTTTTTGTCTCTACGGACTGTATTAAACCTTCTGTTATCCAAGGATTTTTTTTTATGTTCACTTTCTTAATTTCTATTTTTCGGCTGCAACCTTCAATTATCTGCCTCAATTTGTTAACAAAAGACTCTGTAGCCCAATTTGGATCCTGACTACAGTAAAGGTCAAGCCAACTCTCATGCTTCAGTTCATCTTTTAATTTCTTATAGTCAATAAACGACTTAAACGACCTTACCTGGCTATCATGTTCCTTAGCAGTCTGAAAGTCCCATCCAAGAAGAACATAATAACGATCGATCAGTGTTGTCCTAAATACTATGGGCCAAATACATTTCAGGGGCTCCTTTGTTTATATGAATATATGGTCCAAACACGTCTGGCTCACTACCTGTACACGAGTTGGTTTATTTATCAAGGAAGAAAATCCAAATTCCTGCAGCACGTTGATGTATTCTTGGCAACAATCGTCATTGCTGAGAATATTTGCATTAATATCACCCAACATGATATTGACCTCACCTCTCCATGATTTCCCACATAAATACTCGTAAATCTCCATATTAAATGCAGAAGGACACGTTGACGGTGGTCTATACAGGGCAAATATATCTATTACTTTATGTTAATGATTTACCATAAGTTCTACTGCTTTAAGACTGCCTAAATTTACCACCCGGTATCTAGTGTAGTCCCTGTCTTATATAGATAATTAGCCCATCACATATATTTATGTTCCCTTCGTTATACAGCAGATCATAGCCATTTATCCCGAAAATATCAAGGTTATATAGCCTTCTAGTTTCCGTGAGGAAAATGCAATCAAACGCACAGTCCAAACCACGGAGCAATACTTGCAGCTCATCGAAATTTTTTTGTAGCCCTCTAATATTATTGTGAAAAGTCTGAAAACCTACATTATGACCATGACTCAGCTGCGCTCTCGTGTCAACTATGCTATCCTTCACAATAGTATCAACTTCCTCAACCTGATAGTCTCGGATATAGGCATCCATTTTACAGTAAAAACTGGCAACAAATCGCAACAAATACAATATGTCAAGTAATGTAGACACTCTACACACCACAACAAACAAACACTGAAAAATCCCACAGTAACCTACTATTTTTCGGGAAAGAAACAAAACCAACCCCAACCAATTTAAATGCATGCAAAGTTCAAGATGCGACCCAAAGTAACGAGTCGACAAACAGATTACATCTATATTTCCCTCTCGCAAAAGTGCAAATACAAGAGACTAAAAAATACACGCATACACATACAAACACACACACATGTACCCACACATATATAAAATATGTATGATTATAGCACAAAAAAATCGACTGGAGCAATACGGAGATTAATATAAATGAAACAGAAAAAAGCAAACTCGCATATAAAATGTTTAAAAATCTTAATCTATAGAAAACCAACACAGCGTCACACAATTTAGCGACACATTATGCGACAACAACTCCAAAACAAGAGTGTTCCAAACAAATAAAATAAAAGTTTACATAATATCAGTGAGAACACGCGTTTACACAATAAACAATAAATCAAATTGCCTTACTCACTTATCAATGCAGATAAAAATGTAAACAAACACATATAGACCCATACAAAAAAAAAAACATCAATTAACTCGCTTCTTCTGGACATTCGGATTTCTTCCAATGGGGGTATCCACCTCTCCTGGTGGCTTTCTGGAAACCGCTTGAGTTATATATATATATATATATATATATATATATATATATATATATATATATATATATATATATATATATATATATATATATATATATATCTATATATATATATATATATATATATATATATATATATATATATATTCTTTATCTTTAATATGAATGAAGCGGTTCGGTTTTTTCTAAATAAAAATATAAATTTGGTATAAACATGGAAAGTAAATGAAGAATGATGATGCGAAAGTAATGATGGATGTGTAAAGATTAGTAGTAAATGAAGGCAGGTATTGGAAATGTAAGATGGAAGAAAAATGGTATAAAAACTTTATTTAAAATGGGTTGTCAAAATTCGAAATGACACATTTGGATAATGCCGTGTCAAATATTTTTAGAATAAACTGTTTAAATTATGTCACTATACAACACAAGTCAAAATGGACTTACTGAATAGGCGTATTTTGTAATTTCATCCAATAAAGTATAAGTATAAGTTTAAAGCAATCCACATTGTCAAATACAAAATTAACAAAACGTTTTAATTTAAAACTTAAAATTGCTTAAAATTTAAGAGAAAAACATTTAATTATACCATGTTAAAAAAACTATTAAAATAAAAACATAATACCCATTTTCTATTTATTACAAGTAACGTAGTTATTAGAGTTAAGGAAAATAAGCTGTTCTGATTTTTTACACTTAATTTATTTCTCCGATCTGTTATTACCAGTCCTGCTTTCGAAAACAGTCTTTCACAGGGGACCGACATTGCTAAAACGCAAAACCTTTCCTGAACCACAGCAGTTAAATTAGGGAAATTCAAACGTTGCTCTCTCCAAAATTTCAGGGGATCCTCATGTCTTGGCAAAACGTCGAACTCCAAGTAGCGTTGGACTTCTATTATTGCTCTACTAGTTGCATTGCCTTGAGGTTGGGATTTTGTTAAAATGTTATTGTGTAATTTTCCCCATATTGACAGCTCATCTATTTCATCTTCAATTTGTGTTTCATCAATATTTCCATTGGGTATTTATTGGTTTTTTTTGGGACCCTATTTTACAGATACTAGTGATATGATTGTTTTTTTTTAAATATTTTCTGCCACTCCACTGTTTTCAAATAACATCATTTTAAAACGCGGATCGAGAAATGAACTTATTGCCCAAAGTATTACTGTTTTCTACGTGGCCTAGTCTAACATTTAACCCTTTAGTCAGCTTGGTAACCACACGCATCACATCATTCTCGATTTTTTTCTTTAGTGTTGTACACACAACGAGTAAACCATTTACTAATGGAATTAGAAATGAACCGCTTGTCGTCATTTATGAAATGTCCAGTTAATGCAATAAAACTTTTTGTAATAACAGATGTCCAACAATCGGTCGTCAAGCATATTTTTTTTACACTTTTTAATAATTGACGACAATCATTTAGACACTCCTCGTAGCGTGCAAGGATAAGTGTAGCAGAAATTTTTTCTGTTTGGCAGTTCATAAGAAGGGTTTAGTGCGTGGAAAAATTCTAGAAAACCTTTATCTTCTACAATTCTAAAACTTTGATAATGCCTTATAAATAACTGCAAAAATTTTTCATTTATATATTTTTTTGTAATTTGTCTAGTTTTCCTTGGTAAATAAGGTGTTAACTTTTGTTGAGCAGTTGATCTTGTGGACGATGAAAGCGCCGATGATGTGTTTGCAATTGCATCACTGGCTGCACTCGTCGATGGTAAATCATTTGTGTCCCTACCTGCATTATAATTTTTTTTGCGAACTTTTAATGTAGTCATAGAGACCGTGGGGTGATTTTAGATGATATGTTTTTTTTAAATTTGAGTTCGTTGTTTTGTACGAAAATTTTTTCTTGCATATATTCGATGTTGCATATCAATTGTCCCCGTCAATAGGTGTAAAATGATTCCAAATTTCACTTTTTGTTTTGTTTTTTAGACACGTTTTGCACAACGCCGCGATATACGCTGAGATGAAAGATGAAACTAAAACTAAACTAAGTATGAACAGAAATGACACGGCACGGGCATAGCGCTTCGGCGATACTGCATCCAATGAACGAACAAGTCTGAACGTCTGTACAAATATTTTTTCAAATAATCTCTGGCTGAGGAGTGAGCACTGTGAGCCAGTATATCGCTACACCGGTGAACGCTTAAGGTGCGTATTGACTTGAGCATTTTAGTCCGAACGAGCCGAGCACGCACGTACGAACCAAACAAACATTTGTGAGAAAAGCTTGTGATCTTCGTAGTGTTTGTACTGTTTGCTATGTTCCCGTATTCGCCAGTTTGTTTTTGGTGTTCGTAGAGTACAAACCTCGGTATAAACTATGGACGCGCAAAATGTGGCCGTGGCTGCTGGTGCATTTTTAATTACACAAGCTCTAACTAACACGAAAAAGAAGAAATGCAAAAAAATGTGGGCGAGACGCCTGTTTTTACGGCGTGAAAATGCGACATTACTGAGAGATATGGACAGTATTCATGTTAAGAATTTTACTAGAATGTCTGCAGAAGATTTCGAAAAATTAATATGCCTTGTGGGACATAGAATTGCTAAAAAATACACGCAATTTCGAAAAGCTATACCTGTATAATATCGTTTAGCTATTACTTTACGCTTCTTAGCTACAGGGGATTCATATAGCAGTCTACAATATTTATTTAAAGTTTATAAACAACGCATCGGTATGATAATTGTAGAAACCTGCAACGCTTTGATTCAAGAACTAAAGGATCAAATAAAGGTAAGATGAATTTTTTTTTTTTATGTAACAAAACATTTTTATTATCAATCATTAAACATTAAAACGTATTATCAATCCTTAAACAAAACAAACGTTTTTTTACTAATCGGTAAAACCCCTGGACTCTTCCTGATTTTCTCAAAAGAGAGTATTATCTTGGCTAGGTAGGACATTGGCCAGGAGGGTGTATGACTGTATAGTGGCATTACATTTTGATGGGGCTTGAGATGGAGGTAAATGGGTAGTTGAAGCTTGGTATGAGTTTACAGATGTTACGGTGGGATGAGATTTTGGTGAAGGGGTTGGAACAGGTGTCTGACTGGTTGACAATGGGTATTGTGCAAAAGATGACGGTACGCTAGTTTGGGAGTCTGGAGAAAGGCTAGGGACACTTGTATGATGACGCGACGACAAAAAACTTGGAGAGCGAGCTGGCTCTAAAGAATATACACTAAACCTTGAATTTGCTGATAGAACCTGTGCTGTCGTAGTGTCCCATGTCAGCATTAAACAGTATATTGTTAATATGATGTTCTACTATATTTCTTGTTTTAGTGAATTTTCGTAGAAAAAATTCACTAATGGGGAGATCCCGACTTTTGAATTTTGAATTTTTTTTTTGCAAATAATGGGCCGATTTTGATAAAATTTGGCATGTACCTTTCTTTTGTAAATGGCTTGGATTAGTTCGTTAGTCAGGAAAATCGGACGAGGTTTTCGGGGAAAATTTTGAGTTCGAAAAAAATTCTTATCTCAAAAAGTAATAAGCCTATTTTAATAAAATTTGGCATGTACCTTCCTTTTGTAAATGGCTTTGACAAGTTTGTTAGTGAGGAAAATCTGACATGGTTTTCCGGAAAAATTTTGCGTTTTCATTCGAAAAAAATTTTTATCAAAGAATAATAGGTCGATTTTGATAAAATTTATCATGTACCATAGCCTTTTGTAAATGGCTTTGACAAGTTCGTTAATCAAAAAAATCGGACGAGGTTTTCCGGGAAAATTTTAAGTTTTCATTTAAAAAAAAATTATCCTAAAATATAAAAAATCTATGATAACCAAATTTGGTAGGTAGGTTTACGATATAAAAAGTAAACTTTACACCAAAATTTAGATTTTTATGTTACAAGAAAAAAAGTTATAATAAAATATTTTGTGCCAGATCATTCCTATGAAAATTCACTACCATAACGCACCTGCTGCGTCCAGGCTTTTTCAATATTATTTGTGTAGGCTCTTAATTTATAAGCCACGTGCTGCCCATATATACTACATCCATCGGCTTTGAGAGCGTTGTTTGCAACTGCACTTTTTAAAATTCTCAAGGCTTCATCTACCTTGGTATTCTCTGTTGTTTCAGATGGCTTCTTCCGTTTACATAGTGAGTTGACCGATCGTCTTTCTGCAGAAGTTTGAGGCGTTGACGTTGCTATTTCAACCGTTTGCGACGCCATTTTCGGAGTTTGCGTCACTGTTTCGTCATTGTCTTGTAACGTCTCAGCTTTTTCATTGTCTAATTCCTCAATATCACTTTCCGGCTCATTATCTTCCTGAAATGAAAGTTAAAAAACAAATTTGTGACATGTAAAAAAACATGTAACTTATAATCTTCATAAACGGTACCCAAAACATTATTTTTTTCAGATGCCCCAAACTCCGCAAGAGTGGTTATTCATATCTAGTCAGTTAAAAAAAAAGGCAATTCCCTCACTGTGTGAGAAGTATGGATGGGAAGTATGTAGTAATCCAGGCCCCATTTCACAGTGGCAGCGATTTATACAATTACAAATCAAATTTTAGCATTGTCTTATTTGCACTCGTGGATGCTGACTACAATTTTATATTTGTTGATGTTGGTTGCCAAAGCAGGATTTCAGACGGTGGTGTCTTCAAAAATACAACACTTCATAACAAACTTGAAAACGACGCTTTGGGCCTACCTAAAGATTCACTGTTACCTAGCCTGAATAAAACAATGCCATACGTTTTTTTTTTTTTTTAGCCGACGAGGCATTTGCTTTGACAAATTATATAATGAAGCCATTTTTTGGATTACATGCAAGGGGGACAATCGAAAGAACATTTAATATTCGACTTAGTCGATCGAGAAGGGTAGTAGAAAATGTTTTGGAATTTTGTCGGCAGTGTTTAGAGTACTAAGAAAACCATTATTGCTATGTCCTGAAAAGGCACAAACGGTTGTTGTGGCAACTCTACGTAATTTTTTTCGAAATGGCAGCTCTGGAAATGTTTACACGCTACAAGGAACTTTCAGTCACGAAGACGATCAGGGCAATATAATCCCTGGTAATTGGAGAGAAGAAAATAATCTTGGAACATCATTTTTGCCTATCAGAAATGTAGCACGCAAGTCAGCGAGTACAGCGAAAGAAATTCGTAATGGTTTGCTCAGTATTTATAAAATAATAGGGAGTGAAATTTTTCTTTCTTAACATGTATATCTTTTATTTTGATAGATGAACGTCTTGTATTATTAAAGCAATTTATAAAAATAGTACTTTTTTTGTTTTATACCTAGACCTACTTTTTTTAAATCAATATACGTACCTCAACTGTATCTACTGTTTTCCTCGGTTCATCTCTGTCCAAAAGAAATGCCAGGGGTCAAAAGTTATCATATCCCGCATAGTTCTCGGAAGTTAAGTAGGCTTTAATTACTTACTCCCGAATAATGGCTGTTTTCCTAGCTTACAAAGTTGGAAGCAGAAATATCATAAACAGGTAAATATAAATTAAGATATACCTCCGCTAGCTGCAATCCGTGACAGGATTCTAGCTTAAACACACATGCACTAGTGCCACTATCTGATAGTAGTGTAGTGAAACGCAATTAATTTTATAAAAGTTTCTAATAACACTCAAAGTATTTACAAACGAAAGTTACAATATTAAAAATTCATAAATTGCGAAAACAAAAAAATCGCTACAGTTGATGCGATTAAGGAGAAACTATATCTCATGCCAGATAATACTATCTCTGATAAGACATTATTTCATAGTACAAACGGTACAAATACGTTAATATTTAAAAATCCAATAATATTCGACTAGAATAATATTTGTGCATTCTATAATAAATGAAGCGTGATCTTAACATTAGCACAGCAATCAGCAAAGCATATGAAAGCAACGGCAAGCGAAAAGCGACATACACATGCATCAAATGGGGAATTACCCCCGATGTAAATTTATCGCCTCAGTCTGAGGTGTTATATTTCCCTGGGCTTTATTCCCGCGGTCCCCTGCAGTCCTACCCTGCTATATAGGCAAGCAAACGGCTTCCACTCTCATATGACTATACTCTGCTAACTAATGACACCCCTGTTTGACCGCTACGCAACGCTCAGGTTGGCACCGTTATCACCATCTGGACACCCGGCCAAAGGATAATCAAGACCCCCCTACACATGTGGAACGAGTTGCCGGACACATTGAGTAATAAATAAAAAGCCTGACTGGCACTTCCCAGTGACTAGGTTTCCCTTAAATGGGGCGAAACTGGGCAAACTTGTCATCTATATATGTAGCTCCATACTCCACCCAAGCACATCCGTCCCTCGGACCAAACATAGGCTACCCAGTACAGAACCGGTTGCCGGACACCCTAAATATCGACTATAACACTTTAAACAGCACTATCCGTGCTCCTGTTCCCATTATATGGTCAATACTCGTGGCAGCTCGTTACTTATTTAGGCTGGGTACTCTATTTAATCAACCACCCCGTCTAGCGATCACATACCATTCAGAGTAGCTCCATACTTCACCCAAGGACATCCGTCCCTCGGGCCAAACATAGGCTACCCAGTACAGTACAGTATACTTTGCCAGACGCCCTAAATTCACTATATTACGATAAAGTCATCTACAACATACCGACTCCCCTTAAATGGGCAAATACGTAACTAGTTTTGTCACTCGTCCATACAGAACACACTGTGTACACTTTTAATCATAACAAGCTGTTATTATTACAAATAGAAAAGCACCCCTAAAACAGCCAGTTAATTATATCAGTTTGCAATTCCAGTTCATAAACTGCAGGAGTGCAACTAACCTTCGCAAACTGTGAGAAAATAACAGAACACGGTCGTTACGGACCCTTGTTCACTTCTCCTCTGTAAAACTAACACGCTGCTATCACTACAAAGTAGAACAGCGAAACTACCCAGTTAACTTTGTAACAGTTTCCCACACAATATCGGAAGGCGGACTAGCAATTCTATTACAACCACCAGAGCCCTTGTCTCGTACGCGAGCTGAAGGCATCTGTCCTCTGCGTTCCGTCTCTCGGTCGCGATTCTTGTCATGTGTCCAGCGACGTACCTAAAAAAATACCATTGCGCGTGACAGACCGACGTTATTCCTTTCACAACCACGATTTATTCTCCGCTCGTGGCGAATTGTCATATTTTGAAATGTCTCTAAAATGAGTCGAATTTATCCTCTTATTCGTTATTTAAACCGCCTAAATGAATTGTGCGCTATTCAAATAGACCTAATAAATTCGGACTTCATTACAGTACAATTAGTACCTTTTCAAGTTCCTACAGATTGTTTGCCCTTCGCCTTATCTCTTCTAATACTTGTAAGAATGTTATCCATCTTTTTCTTGGCATCTCTAGGGGCACATCCTAAATTTTCGTCAATTATTGTCCAGGCCACTTTTTTTTTACTTTGTTGTAATATAGTCCATGTTTCGGATTCCATAGTACAGAGTACTTTTCATACCTATCTATTAACTCCAAACATTTTTCTCTGCTCCAATCCATTTTTTCACAATATACAAACAAATAAATCTGATAAAATTAGCGCGAACGTTCAGCACGGAAAGACCGGGGCGAATCTCCGTACCCACTGAGCGCGGACAAACGACTAATTCCCTTTGAGCAAATCACATTTACCGACAAGCTGCCGCAAAAGTTTGGCGCGCTCGGTCTGTCAGAGTTCGGCTCGGAGAGACGTACTGACTAGCCGAATTCGACTGTGCGCGCTCGGCTCGTTCGATTCGTTCGGACTAAAATGCTCAAGTCAATACGCACCTTAACATTCGATATTTCGATATTTATTTCCAAGCGCTGTACCAGATCTAATACTGATATTTAGTATTACGTTGCCGGTTGCGCGGTTGCCAGTGATCGCTTCGCTAATTCTCAATCGCTACTCATTGCAATAGTTAAACTACGATCACCGATAGCTCCAGTAATTTTCCGCTCATCTGTATAAAATCACCGTGATCGATGTCGCCCAACACTAATTTCCACACTGTATGCAGAAGTGAATGATGTATATCCACTCTACATCTCAGCGATTACTACATCTAGTATCTTATTATATACATTAAATAAGTATATTATTACATTGCGTAAAGCCTGTAAAAGATAAAAAATGTTTATAGACTCTGCAAAAATCATTGTTTAGATTATTTGCATCTTCAATATCAGTTAGCATTGTCATATTGAGGTTTCCTACAATTAAGGTAATAGTGGCAGTACTTAAATATCAAAACGCTCATAAAGTATTTTATAAATGTGTAAAGATGCATTAGCAGCAATATAGAAATTACAAATGCACAACTTAGAAGAGTCAACAATTACCCAGACAACATCCACTTCTCTAATATTATGTTGAATGTTCACCTGTCTTGCATTGTACTCATAGCCAACAGCAAGCAGAACACCACCACCTCTGGATTTTTTAGTTATGATTTTATCCCGATCCCTGCGAAATACACCGTATCGTGCACCAAAAAATTCACTGTTCAAGTGTCATCCAACCAAGTCTCAGACAGGGCAATTATATCATAATCGCTCATGAATGAATTACTACTAATTTCATTCAGTTTATTTTTGACACTTCTCACGTTTTGATAATAAACAGTTATATTACCAGGTGATCTTCTCCGTAAATTGGCACTTAGCTCTCCTCTACTACTGTCCTCGCTGTGCGAAAATTTTCAGTTTCTGACAGAGTAGCTATATCAGACGCTCGGTCAGAATATACAGGCACCTTGCCTTCATTTTTATTGTTCTTCCTATCAATGTAAAAGATAAATTTCCTTACTATAATGCCAGCAAGCCAAAAATTTGCCTCCCTTAAGGAATCACCGTACTTCTCAATTCCTAGTCTAAATGCTTTACATAACCCTTTAGTAGACAGCAAGTTCACTTCAAGGCTTACATCACTATTCAGTTTATTTTTAATATAATTCACAATAACTAACCCGTTTACAGACTGTGTTGCCCTGCCAACATACAGCCACCTTTTCTAGGAGCGACTAAACGTAGCATTCAAATCCGTCGTTGCCACATGTGACTATTCGTCCATGTCTTAAATAAGTTTAAATAACTCTTTATAACTGTACGCAGTGACACAGAGTGAAATTCGTTAATTTCTTCATAACTTGCAAATGGGTTGGTGAGGTGGGTTAAGTGACAAGGAATTGAACTACATTTGGTTTAAATCGCAATTCTCGTCAGATTTATCAATTTCTTCATAAATTGCAAAGGGGTTTGTGGTATGACTATTCATGCATGTGAGTCCCGAAAAGCGCCAAGTTTGAATTACTCTTCATAACTGTCGCCTTATTAAAAAAGTAACTTGTAATAGGATGCAAGATATATTTCTACCTTTATTACATTTTCTAGGCCTGTACCTATTTTTAGTCAATATTTTATTTTAAAAAAATCACTAATAGAGAAGTTTCGATGGTGAGACTTTGCAAAATTTTTTTCAAATGAGCGTGAACCAGGGGGCCAGTTTAAATTTTTATGTGTTTATTATATATATATATATATATATATATATATATATATATATATATATATATATATATATATATATATATATATATATATATATATATATATAGAGAGAGAGAGAGAGAGAGAGAGAGAGTTGGCTCATATAACAAACACTGGGTGATTTCACCTTAACACAAACTTTATTCACCTATTTATTTACACCTATTTGTTTACTTTACTATGACTAAACGATTATAACATTTATACACAAAGAAACTTCAACAAAAACAATACATTTGTTGTCGCTATTGAGGCCGACAGATAATATTTGCATCTTTCGTCTTTCGGCTCTGTTGCCCTTCCACCCATCCGCTACCTTCTAGCTTTCATCTTTACCACCCTAAGTGATTCGTGAGTGCTGTTGCCATACGTTACAAACTAATGATCGAACTAAATAAGAAGTTAAAAACTAATTGTTTGCCAATGGTAAATCCCACAACTCGGTCATCCTACACTTCATCCGACCCGGATGAATCAGAATCATATATCTTCATATAGTCTGCGCTGGTTGACGTAATTCTAGGGCTTTCGCCTTTGCCTATCCTTCCCACATCGTAGCGGTCGTTATGCTTGACTTATTATTTTGTAAGGTCTTAAAAATTTTGGGTACAGTTTAGCCTGAGTGCCAAACTAGGTTCTTTTAATAGCGAGAATTTGGTTAAGACTATACGTGGTCGCTTTTCTTCGCTTTTTGTTAAAAGTATTGGCGTTCTCTCTTTGCATGGTCTGAGTTTAGGATTTTGCCCTTCCTCTGCAATCTTCCCTCTCTTTGTCAACAACTCTCGGCCAGATTCTTCAAGTGCTTGCAGAATATCCAAGTTTTACCTCTTTCGCATCTGGGTTCCAAACATCAGTCGGAGGGGTGCATAGTTCGTACTTCTGTTGACCGTCAAATTTGTAGCCGGCTGAGCACGATTGGTATACTTGTATCAATTTGCAGGATCGTCACATGGTAATCTGCGAAGAGGACTCGTGACTATCTGGATCATATTTTCCACCTGTGCATTACCGCTTGGAACTCCTGTTGTTGTGCCACTATGTTTAACATTTTCGTTCTGGCAACTGTGTTTACATTCCTGGGCTTTAAAGGCTCCAGCTTTGTCAATGATTGCTCTTCTTAGATTTACAAAAGTTGGATGCATCTTAGATTCACGCTACAATACCGCTCTGTTTTTTTTTTTTGGTATTGCCAGCTGCCTACGAGTTTGGTAAATGGGTTCCTCGTCTTTCAATATAACCTGCATTACATCATCTGTACATTCCGTCTTTTCTGGTTTGTAATTTTCCACTATTTTTACTGTCGTCTTTCGTTTTTCCTCTTTAGTTTGTTCTGCCACAACAATTTTGCCGGTCTCATCTATGCTCATTCTCATAAGAAAGTTAAATTTCTTATGCAATATAATTACATCTTCGCTTATAATGGCTTGTAATTGAGAAAGAACATTACTGCCTACGACCGCCGTAAAGCCTACCTCCATCGACAAAATGTGAAAAGTCAGATCAACCTGCTCGTCGTTTACTGTGACACTCTTTCTAAATAAACCAAGAGTCTGGGCCTTATTGTCCCCAATTCCCGTAATGTGCGTCAAACTGGGCACAAGATGAATGTCCTTGAGATACTGTTTGTATATATCTTCTCTTATGCCGCTTATATTGCTGCCGGTGTCAAATAAAGCATCAATAGTAACATTATCTATTTTCAGCTTGACTTGAGTAAACGGCGATAAAACCATTGTTCTCACGTGTGGCACTGGTATTGTTTCGTCTTTTGTAATTCTCTTTGGACAGACCGTAGCAATATGTCCAAATTCATTACAACTAAAACACTTGTTCCTTTCTCTCTGAATGGACACTGCTTCGACATGTGATTTTTCTCTCCACAATTAAAACATATCAGCTTGATCTTCTGGCCGGACTTGTCCATCAAGTTTCCTCTGTACATTCCAAAATTCTTCTTAACTACCTTATGTTCTAGTGTGCTTTCCTTAGATGTTGTGGCCGATAGCTTTAAAACTATCTTCTCATACATCTTCACCTTCTCTTTAACATTGCTAATGGAACGTGCACCATATATGATTACTTTATTTGCAGAATTATCCTGAATGCCATCAATGATGTATTGGATTGCAACATCAGCGTCTATATTTGCACGAGCTCCAATTTCGCGCATTACTAAGGCATACTCCGACAAAGATTTTTCTTTCTCTAGCTTACGAAACATGAGCATCCTGTGTAAAGCGGCACTATTGACTTTGACTTACTTGAAACTGTTGTTTCAATAGTCGCTTCAGTTTTGTCCAATTGGTTACTCCTTTCTCCGCATGAATATATAGCTCAGCCATCCCGCATAATGACTTTTCGGCAAAAATTAATTTCTGAAGATCGTTCCAACCGGTAACCTTGGCTATCTCCTGAAACTCTTCTATCCATCTCTCTATTGGATAGTCGTCTTGTCCACTAAACTGGCGAATTGAATCCTCTACGTCTCAGAAAGTTAGTGCAAATGAACCAGCCCTTTCCTTTTGGCCACGTCTTTGTGTTGTCAAAACCTCATGATCCCTCCACTCATTGTCCCATTGTTGGGAGTCCACAAATTCTCTTAAATATGAAAATCGTTTTAAAAACTGACACAACTACTTTGTTCAAATTTTTGTGTAAAATGCGGTTCCATAATATCAATTACGTCAGAAAGTTCATCATCAAACAAAAAACGGCTTATAATTTCAGTTATTAGTTTTATGTAAAATTTTAGACATGATGTAAAAAAAATCTCATTGCAGTGGAGTCAAAATTGATTTCTCGTTTTAACTCTTGCACAGATTCATGAGCTGCCATTCCGATATCTATTTTTTCAATTTCTACGAGTTTTTGTGATCAAAATTGAAAATATTGTCATTGGTAAGATTCCCAATAATCTGAATGTCAATAAAATTACTACATAAAGTTTTTAATAATTTAGTTACTTCTGGTATGAGTTTATGCAGTAAAGGACTTTCTGATTGAAACAATATTAAAATTATCAAGAATGTTTAACACATAAGCCATACATTGTAAATATATTTTGGTATACTTATTATTTAGTGTTTCAAAAATTTGGTCAGTAGTAATGGAGGGATCTTCAAAGCATACCAGCCTGAAATATTCTATAAGTGGATCATACTGTTCAAGAACTCTTGTGCAGGACTGTTCTTATGACAACCATCTAGTTTGACTAGGCAAAAGTATTTTGTGAATTTCTGCACCAAAAAAGTTTGGAATTCTTTCAATTTCTCCTGTCTGGAAAAACTTCGGCTAAAGTGGGCTCCAACATTGCGCAAGACGTCCTCTACCCGTCGAGGCGATTCCAAGCAAGCCTTGGTACAACACAGAGGAATCATATGACAGGAGCATCTGACAAGTGCAATTTCAGATAGCTCTCATCTCAAATAGGAAAATATGGAGTTATGTTCCCATACCATTACATTAGTTGTGTCACTAGCAAATCCAATTAAATTATTTATTGGTATTTTTTTTGTCCAGGCTAGATTTTAAAGATTGATATAAATCATCTGTCTTTCCAGATGCCACTTCTATCATATAAAAAAATCTAGTTAATACATTATTTGCGGTATCAGAATTTTTTTACGGTAAATGCACACTGTTTTATTGTCCCTTTATATGTTGTCTCGTCAATTATTAAAGAAAAAAATCCTGGTTTTTGAAGCAGGGAATAAAATTCTTCTTGGAAATATTTTCCTAGATTTTCCTTAATGACAGAAGTGGTTTTAGTTCGTTTGCAGGCAAGATCTTTTGCAATTTTACTATCTAGAAAAGTGTGTGCACATAATGGACTTAATGCGTCCATAAATTTAAACGGAACATCACACTCTGTTAAAGCCGCAGCCAATTTAATCTCTGCATTCCGAATCTTATAATAATGAGACGTATGTAACATTTTTTCCAATTTTTTTTTTAAATAATTTTTACCGAATTTAAATGCTGTAACACGATGGCTTGGCGTGGCCGTGTGTTTCATCCCCATCAAACCGGTAGGGTGCGGGAATACAGGGGAGTCGACTGTTAAGTAGGCGACAGTTAAGTAGCGCCAAGCGAACGATATAGACATAGACCCGCCGGCTTGAGGTTGGGGGCCTTGAGCCGTTGGCATTCCAAGCACCCTTTCACATAATTGGTAATGTATCTTCGCAAACCAGTAAAGTAGTACTTGGCCATTACCTTCTGGATTGTCTTCTCGACTCCATAATGGCCAGCTGTCGGAGAGTCATATACTGCATCATGATCTCCTGTCGCAACTCGCTTGGAATCACCAGCTGAGCATCTTCTGACTCAACCTCTGGGTTGTATCGATAAAGGAGTCCGTTTGACATGATGTAGCCCCTCTCTGACCACCTTGTACTCTCCATAGAGTCGTCGGATTCAAGTCCGTCAATGATTTTCTTCAATTTCGGATCATTTACTTGCTTTTCCCGCATGTCAGTGGAGGGAATCGCCGGCATCGTTACTGACACAAGACATACTTCACAGCTGTCTTCTCGTGGGTGGTCGCAAAATGGCCTTGATAGTGTATCTGCTACCACGTTCAGTCTTCCAGGTGTGTAGGTCAGCTTCATATTCATTCATTGGATCTTTAGAGCCCACCTCGCTAAGCGTCCCGATGGTGTTTTGGCGAAAAACAGCCACTTCAACGGTTGACAGTCGCTTGCGATGATCACTTCAGCTCCTTCCAAGTATGTACGATACTTTTCCACCGCCCATATAACGCATAAGGCTTCTCTCTCTACAGTGCTGAAGTTTTTTTCTGCAGCTGTTAACAACCTACTAGCATATTCTACGGGACTTTCTTCCTGACCATCGCCCTGGAGAAGAACTGCCCCCAATGTGTAATTGCTAGCGTCTGTTCTGAGAACATAAGGCTTTGATGGGTCTGCCTGGACTAAAACGGGTGCCGTGGTCAGCTTTTGCTTAAGAATGTCAAAAGCCGTGTTCTCAGCTTCTTCAAACCGGAATTTGGCATTCTTCTTCAGCAGATTTGTAAGCGGTCTAGCTATTGCCGAAAATCCGGGTATAAATTACCGATACCAAGAGACCGTCTGTACAAAAGTGTGCACATGTTTCGTGCAGCACGGAGTCTTTATGTCACTTATAGCAGTCACCTTGTTCGGATCCATTTCAATTCCATTTTGTGTTAACATGTGACCTAGATATTTTACAGATTCGCGCATAAAACTACACTTCTCGCGACGCGCACGCTATCTAAATAGTCTAAGTCTTTCGAAGACTGCCTTTAAGTCTTCTAAATGTTTTTCGAATGTTTCTGATAACACAAGTATATCGTCCACGTAGGCAAACACAGCCCTGCCACTCAAACCTGCACGAAATTTGTCCATAAGTCGAACGAACGTAGCCGGAGAATTACGAAGTCCGAAAGGCATGCGCAAATAGAGAAAAGTTCCAAATGGTGTAACAAAACATGTCTTGTCCTTGTCCTCCGGTGCTATGGGAACTTGCCAAAATCCACTCTGCAAATCTATTGTTGTCATGTATGGAGTTTTCTTAGCAGCATGGAGAAGATCTTCTATTCTTGGCATTGGGAAGTCATTGCATAGTCGGTAGGTACCGTCAGACTTCTGAACGAGTACCACGGGACTGCTCCATGGGGACTCGCACTCTTCTATTATCTCCTTTGAGAGCATCTTGTCCAATTCTTCCCTAAACATCTTCTTGTGTTCGCTCATAGGGTACGGCGGAACCGATAATGGTTGATGCTCACCGGTATCAATACGATTAACAGCAAACTTAGTCGGTGCTCCCCCCTTTCGAAAGATATCTCGACTTCGCGTCAAGAGTTCATTTAATGCGTCTCTCTGCTGCGAAGTCAATCTTGCTTCCTCTTCCGGACGCAGGTACACACTGCTATATTGCTCGATGTTTGCCTGCTCTGGCGTGTAAAATTGAAATTGATTACTTGGCGTTTCGGCGAAAAACCATTTGTCGTTTGGAACGTCTAAAACGATGTTTGACTGAATTTGACTCTACTGCTTCCGAAGTCTGACTTCTGCATGTTGGGCATTTTGCTCTGATAACACCCACAGCGCCGCAGCCATAACATACCACCCTCGGTTTTTCATTTTCCTGCTGTTGGGACGGGCTGGTCTTAACACCTGATGACTTTTCCCGCTTTTTAAGCTTGCGACATTCAGAGCGCTCGTGTCCTGTGTATTTGCAAAAAGTGCAGCGCTTTTTGTTGCCAGAAGCCCGGCTTTCCACTTTTTGCGTTGTAGACTGAGGTTCTGCTAATGAAGACTCGATGCATATACTCTTCTTGGTCAGCTCTTGTTGAAATAGGTAACTTATTTCTCCTTCTTGAAGTTGCCGTATTAGAAATAGACCATAAGTGTGATCTACCACGTCATGTCACCTCATATTGATGAGATCTTGTACACGAAGCCCAGCAGTGCCGGGAACGACATTCAGTTGTGTTTTTATTTATTTTTAATTCGACAACACGCCACGAGGGTTTACAGCCTAAATGCTATCGTACCCTGGGTGTCGACAAGGAGGAAAGAGGCAATTTGTTAATTCTGGACTTGAAGGTTTGGAGGTTCGGAGAAGGAAAAACATGCGCCGGCAAGGAATTCCACAACTTGGAAGTCCTCGGGACAAAAGAGCGGGCATAACAAGATGTTCTATGTCTGGTGACCTGGACAGTAAAAGGGTGCATTCGCTCTGTTCCCCTGGTAGATCTGTTGGGGGCGTTCCTAATCCAGTAGCTCCGAAAAGAAGAAGTGGTCGACCCAAGAAGAATGTACCATCTACTTCTACCACTCGGAAGAGAAGAGGACGGCCCAAGAAATCTACAGCTTTTAAACTCCTCTCGTCTCCTCCAGAAGTTTAGAGGGGGAAGAGTGTAACACGATGCCTTGGCGTGGCCGTGTGTTTCATCCCCATCGAACCGGCATGGTGCGGGAATACAGGGGAGTCGACTGTTAAGTAGGCGACAGTTAAGTAGCGCCAAGCGAACGATATAGACATTTTACACTACTTGTTATTTCTTTGTTCTTGTTAAAGTTTATGATTATATTTGTTACCCTTATGTACCTGTGTTTTCGGTGAAAGCTACCCACAGCCACGTGTAATAACAACCACCTGAATGCTTTTCTAAATGTCCATGCCGTAATATATCACTTTTATTTGGAAATAATGCAACATCACAAACCTTACAGGCAGCATACTCAATAAGGTCGTCCTTTTTGTTCTTATCGGACTTGACAAACCAGCTTTTAAAATTTTCGATTTTCAGCCAAGCAATGTTGAATCTATGAAACCGTGTTATTAATTTGTTCTTTTTACTTGGCGGGTTTATGATACTGTCACTGGATTCCTAAAAAAACATTATTTCTATTCAAACAGTTTTTTTTTCATATTTAAAATTGTATTACCAGACCAACTGAGCTGCTAGAAGCTTGTGGATCTTCCCTATTAGCTGTTTCATAACTATCATCAGTATCGACAGTATTGGAAATTTCGTCATTTAGGTGTTGATCATCAGCCTCAGAACTACAAATAGTCTGGTGTTGTTTATTGTGCGGCGACGCTTCATTCTTTGACTGAAAAATATATACCTTATTTGATATGACAATATATACCCCTGATGATTGTGAACCTATATTATCTGTTATTTAATTTTTAGCGCATTAAAAAAAATTCGCTAATGAGGAGATCTGTGTATATATATATATATATATATATATATATATATATATATATATATATATATATATATATATATATATATATATATATATATATATATATATATATATATATATCCGACCGATAACTCAAAAAGTAATGGACCAATCTTGATCAAATTTGGTAAGTACCTTCCTTTGGCAAGTGGCTTGGACAAGTTCGTTAGCCAGGAAAATCGGACCAGGTTTTCCCGGAAAATTTTGTGTTTTCTTTTTTAAAAAATTCCTATCTCCGGAAATAACAAATTAAGGGCAACAAAATTGGTACGCGTGTTTGTACTATAAAGAGTGAACTCCGTACCAAAATTTATGTCTCTAGCTGTAAAGACAAAGAAGTTATGGGCAGTTAAAGCAACAAAATTTGGAGTTTTACTCAAAACGTTACACTCGCAATTTTAAACGTCAAAATTAGCAATGTTTAGGCAAAGAACGTGAAACAAATACGAATTTTGAAAAGAAAATATTGCAAGAAGAGTGTTCTGTGAACACTTAAGTTTCAGATTCAACCTTTATTTTACTAAAATATTTACAGAATTTTTTTTTGAAATAGACCCTTTCTCTGATGCTTTGGCTGTCGGTTTCGTTAAGTTGATGCTTCCGCTGTAGGTTTAGTGAAGTTTATGGTTTAACAGTCTATAATTTTTTTTTTGTTAATTTTCGTAGAACAAATTTGTTAATGCATTTTTGCATTTTTTATCGAAATATGATGCCTTTGTAAGAAAAAAACCTGGACGCAGTAAATGCGTTTTGGTAGTGAATTTTCGGTAAATTTGCAGTTTAGATCCAGAACGCTTTTCAAATAACTGTTTTCAGAAACCTGCTTAGGCACACCCTGGATCCACAAACTCCAAGAAAAATTTCTTGTTCACACCCCCCAAGGAAGTTACGGGACCAGGAGTGAGTAGAGGTGCTGGGCGGGGTAGGCAGTAAAAAGGAAATATAAGCAGAAAATTCGAATAAAGCGGGCTTAAAAGCTATTTTTTCACATCTTGAAGCCATATCCCCCTTAAACCCTGCCTACCCCGCACAGCACCCCTATCTCCCCAGGTGCCGTAACTTCCTTGGCGGGTAGGAACAAGACATTTTTTTGTGGTTTATGCAGCGGGGGTGGTTGTATGCACGCGAGGGGGAAGAAAATTCCCCACGACGAAGCACCCTCCCCACCCCTGCCGCAAGTCGAACCGGGGGGGTGGTCTGCTTCATCGTAGGCATTTTCCTTTCCTCCCTCGTGTGCATACAACCACCCTCGTTGCATTAACCACAAGAAAAGCTTGTTGTTCATAGTCCCTAAGGAAGTTACGTGACCTGGGGCAAATAGGTGTGCTGTGCGGGGTAGGCAGGGTTTAATGGGGATATGGCTTCAAATAGCTTTCAAGCAGTTTTCTGCTCATATTTCCTTTTTACTACCTACCCCACCCAGCACCCCTATTCACTCCCAGTCCCGTAATTTCCTTGGGGGCTGTGAACAAGAAATTTTTCTTGTGGTTTGTGCATCCAGGTAGGGTCCTAGTATGGTTTCTGAAAACAATTTTTTTTTAATCGTTCGGGAGCTAATCTGCAAATTTACCGAATTTTCATTAAATCCTTTGAATTTCAATAACTCAATTTGCTATTAACGTAAGCTTTGTTGGTTAGGAAACCAACATTTAAGTTTATTTTCGGAAAATTTTTGTATATTTTCAAACCATAAGTAATTTTGATAAAATATAGTACATTGTTTCTACTACATAGGCTATACGGGTAATCAGATTAATGCGTGCTCACATTTGCTATCAAAAACATTTTTATAGAAATTCACTTCCATAATACACTTGCTGCATCCAGACTTTTGAAAAATGTTTATATATTTTCAAACAATAAAGTTATTTCGATGAAATATGGTACATTGTTTCTACTATATAGGCAACCAAGTTTGATGCCTGCTTTCATCACAGAAAGACATTTGCTATTAAAAATATTTTTAAAAAAATTCGCACTTGCTGCGTCCAGACTTTTATTATTTCTGTTGATAACTTACACCTATGTTTTAAAAATTATAGGTACATATATTAATTTCAAAGGTGAATATGTCGATAAGCGGCCGGTCTACGTTTGACCAAATTTTTATACAGCTCCCACAGAGTGTGTCTTCCTATGTCTTTTGCCCCCGCAAAAGACACACACACACCCCCTAAACGGGGCCTGAAGTGAATAGGGGTGCTGGGTGGGGACATGCTTAAATGGTCGAATATTGAGACAATTGTCACTGGAGGCGTTGAGGAACACCCTTGGAATGTTCCTTGCCCTAAAAGATGCGTCGGGGGCCGTTTCATATGCCCCTTTTCAAATTTCTTGAATTAAATGAATTTGTAACGATGTGACAACACTGCCATGGAAGCGATCATTAATGAAAACAATGACCTAAAATTTCACAGGTGTGCATTTCATAAAACGACTTAAATATACAATTGTCTCAATATTCGACCATTTAAGCGTCTCCCCACCCAGTACCCCTATTCACTTCAGGTCCCATTTAGGGGGTGTGTGTCTTTTGTGGTGGCAAATGCGGAAACACAATCTGTGGGTGCTGCTGAAGACATCTATATAAAAATTTTGTCAAAAGTCGACCGGCCGCTGATCGACATATTTACCATTTTAAATTTAACTTTCCTACCTGTGATGAAGTTTGATTAGAGCCTGCGTCAGATTTTCTTACTTTTATTAACCACTTATCCATTTTAATTTTATATTCACTGCACTATGCCACTATAGATAAATGGTCTATATAAACAAACAGTGCCTAAAGTTTCAAATGCACATGAATAAAGCGAAAATCACAAAATAAGTGATATTTAATCATAAATAATAATATATTTACGAAACTGCTGATCGGTGATTCCCACATACGAAACGAATAAAGGAACGCGGAGTACAAAGTACGGAAAACCGAATAATTAAAAGTTTGTTTTCTTTTTTTTACCAAATATACCTTACAATACTCGCCTTTGTTTTCTCTGTTTAACACCGTGGTATCTATCAGTGTATAGCTATCACTATCACCCTGTAATATTAATAAATGTTAAACAAGGATAACTACCAAAGCCAAGGGTGGAAAAATATAATAGTAAATAGGCATGATATATTGTCATCTAGCGGTGATATCGTGAATCGAAATTCTTAAATTGATTTAAGTAATCTGTGCTCTGTGATTCATATGATCTTTTAATAACAAATGCAAATGTTGGGGGTTTCTTGCAAATCGACATACCTGAGAATGTTGTTCCTGGCAAATTTATAACGCAATTTAGACCCACTGTGGGGGTAGCAATATAGCTTAAAATAAATACCCTGTGTATTAATTAAAGAATTAGTAAATAACATTTAGCTTGGCCACTTAGTCGGGACACAAATGTAATATAAATTAACGCAGGGCGTGGGCCTTAGCACTTGCACTCGTTGGGTGTTAAAATGCACAAATAAAAGTCAGGAGTAAAAATAAAAACTCTAAACGCAGCAAGTACATTATGGTAGTGAATTTTCATAAGAATTGTACACTATTAGTAAGACATATTATTAAAACTAATTCTTTATATTTAAATTCACTTTGGAGAGCGGTTTTAGAGTCCCAGTTAGCGATTATTTGAAAAAAATTCTATTTTAGCTGGAGCTACAAAATTAAAAATTGGTCTTAGATATAATATGGGAGTACTGCTAGTGCCTTTAAAAAAATTGTGTTACAAATTTCATCAAAGTTACAAACGTTTTTCAGAAAAACTAAATGATTTACAAAGGGAATGTACCTGTCGAATTATAAAAATATGTAAGTACTGCAAGTGTCTTAAAAAAATTGTGTTACAAATTTCATTAAAGTTACAAACGTTTTTCAGAAAAAAATAATGATTTACAAAGGGAATGTACCTGTCGAATTATAAAAATATGTAAGTACTGCAAGTGTCTTAAAAAATTGTGTTACAAATTTCATTAAAGTTACAAACGTTTTTCAGAAAAAAATAATTATTTACAGAGAGAATGTACCTGTCGAATTATAAATATGACAGGTATTTTTCCATATTAATTGCTTGGATGGTTTTGTTTCAGTCAACCCAGCCAGTTTTTGCAAACAATAAACAACAAAAAAGGTTTTTTTATGTTATGGTAGAAAATTTTCGTAAAAATATTTCAAATCCGAAAGCTCAATAAATTTCCCATTAAGCCAGAATCTTCAATCTTGAACCTTAGTAACACCTATGTAAACACACGTGGGTAATAAATTAAAGAAAAATAACATATTGAGCTTCGTTTTGTTTTAAAAAACCTTTTTTGTTGCTTATGGTTTGCAAAAACTGGATGGGTTGAGTAAAACAAAACCATCCAAACAATTAATAAGGAAAAATACCTGTCATATTTATAATTTGACAGGTACATTCCCTTTGTAAATAATTAATTGTTTTCTGAAAAACATTTGTAACTTATATGAAATTTGTAACACAATTTTTTTAAAGACACTTATTTACGTATTTACATATTATATCTAAGACCAAATTTTAATTTAGTAGCTCCACATAAAATATAAATTTTTTTAAACAATTGCTAACTGTGACTAAAACCGATCTTCAAGGTCCATTTAAATTTAAAGAATTAGTTTTATTAATATATCTTACTAATAGTGTACAATTCTTATGAAAATTCACTACCATAATGTACTTGCTGCGTCTAGAGTTTTTTTATAACGCGGCAGGTACATTCCCTTTATAAATCATTTATTTTTTCTGAAAAACGTTTGTAACTTTAATGAAATTTGTAACAGAATTTTTTTTTTAAGGCACTTGCAGTACTTACATATTATTCCAAGACCAAATTTTAATTTAGTAGCTCCATATAAAATATAATTTTTTTCAAATAATCGCTAACTGGGACTCTAAAACCGATCTCCAAAATCCATTTAAATTTAAAGAATTAGTTTTAATAATATATCTTATTAATAGTGTACAATTTTTATGAAAATTAACTACCATAACATACTTGCTGCGTCTAGAGTTTTTTGTGATACTGGAACCAATAAGTATAAGTTAGTATTTGTTTCACTTGCCAGGTTATTAAAAATATTGAAGAACACAAATAACGATAAGCATGTGCTACTTACCTTTGATCAACAATTATTGTGTCAGAAACTTTAGGACCAAATCAAAAGAACACTTTTTAATAACAACTTAACATAACATGTAGAGATATAATAATAAAGAGCTTTATAACAACAAACGTGGCTAGTGGCTACTACTTCATGTAAGGATGCCTTGCAAAATAAAACCATAAACAATAATAACGTATCTTCGAATGTTTTGAGGTTAGATTGATATTGAAGATTAAATATATATCTGGATTATAATGCTGCTGGCGCTAAAGCATCGGAAATTAGTACTGAGCTTATAGTCTTAAACCATTTCATTGAAGTGAAACTTCTATTTGGTATATTTTATAATATAACAAAACATTTTAGTTTTAATAAATGTAAATAACACGTCGAGTGTCTAACGTTTCGGCGTCGGCAATCGGCGACTCTCGTTTCGCGATGACAGTTGGCCTACCATGCAGCGGTGTCAGATTGAGTAAATTAGAATTTATGATAAATCAAATGAGAAATTATTGGTAACTCAACATTTATTAATATTAAGCCACATTTATTAGATGGATTAATTTTTTGACAAACTTTTATTTGTCATTAATAAGTACAAATACGTGTTATTACCATATGTTTTACATTTAAATGAAATTTTATTAAATCTGACAACCTGGCTCCTTTATATTTAATTGTCAGGTGACTGTTGTCTCTATTTGAATAATCTCTTCAAAATTACGCATTAGCAGTCTAACCATCCGAATCAACATTGAACCTGGGAAATGCTGTATGAAATTTGAACTGATATCTTAGACTGTTCATTCATTTATTATTTTGATTTTTTAATAACTCCTGTCCTCGTATGCCGTTTAATTTGAAATTTGGTTAGCAGTTATATTGTAACGTCTTCTATATATGTGCAAATTTTTATTCGAAACACTTTAATATTTCAAAAAATATTGCGTTTTCAAAATTTTCTTTACATTTTTTTCAAAGAAAAATTAGACGCACGGTGCCCATCTAGGAACTCATCCAAGCCATTAACAAAATCAAGGTAATTCCCAAATTTATTCGAAATCGGTCAAGTATTTTTTGAGTTAGCGGTTGGATATATATATATATATATATATATATATATATATATATATATATATATATATATATATATATATATATATATATATATATATATATATATATATAAATTGAAACTGACCCCGGATATGGGTTCTAGAGGCGCTAATTCGCGCTCATTTGAAATTTTTTTCCAAAAGTCTTACCATCGATTTCTATTAGTGAATTTTCTTAATAAAAATTCACTCTAATCGGGTTTTTAAAAATTGTTGAAGTTATATAATGCTGATTGCTTCCAATTAAGCATATTTAAATAAAGAAAAATATAAAGTAATTAATTAAGTTGAATTGGCATATAAAACTGTTGAAATGAATTGTGGAGCATAACATTACGTTTTAAAGAAGAGATTTTGCAGATAATGATGTACTTAGCTTGTGATTCAGACTGCTGCCCTTGGAGTGATAACTATATCCGTCCAGCCCAGTATGTTGGAGGTGCCTCATTGTGTAGGTGCATTTTCCTGGAGGAACGGCTTCGTGACTTGGCACACATGGTTGATGTTCGGTGTTACTGAAGCTCCTCCAGGATGATGGGATCTCAAAATAGCGGTCCAACAGCGGGTCCAGACGAACGGTTACAGACCAGCGGATTACTGACTAGCTGGTCCCTGACTAGCGGGGTGGCCAGTTAGGCATGTTGCCTTTCCCAATTAAAATCGTCGAGTTGTCACGTTTGCAGGCGTATTCTCATTGAGTTGTAATGCGGTAGAGCAACTGACCACGAACTGTGTACACTGCACCAAGGATTGTGACGTCACTAGTGGGACTGATTCAGTAGCTCTAAAGTTCCTTATAGGTGGTGACACGTGGGACATGTTACACATATGTTAAACACATGTGACATGTTACACATCCCGATGGCCGTGGTAAAAAAAAATTGGAACAATTTTTTTGATTAGATAAAAAAGAAGCCACTAGAAAAGAAAACCAAAGTTGGAAATGAATGTGAGAAGCGTTTCCCTCAATAAGAACGAAGCCCACAATGAATCAAAGGGAACGTTGCTTGAAAAAGATCGAACACATGACTGCTCTGTATGCTACCGAAGTTAAAACATCTTCAAAGAAATCAATAATAAAACCTAAATTCATCAACTCCTGCAATTGCTTCCCAAATGAAGGTTAAAGTGATGTGATTAAGTAATCAAAAAGGAAGTCTGAAGGACAACACCTTAATAAAAAATAAGCTAATTTAGATAAATTGTCAAAATCATCTCGAAAAAAAAATTATTAAAAAGCTACCAATCATAATGATGAGCTAGAGGAGAGAAACATTGAGTAATCAAAAAGGGGGTCTTATAGACAACACCTTAATAAATGAGTAATAAAAAAAGGGAGTCTGAAGGACGACACCTTAAAAAAAAGAAGCAAGTTTAAATGATTAAATTTTTACTAAAAATCGACCATGACTGTATGTGGACATGAAGGACAAGTCTGTAGCTCGTTTGAGGAATTTGAAATAAATTACTGCAAATATAAATTGAAGAAAAGCAAGAGAGTATTGCAGAACTAAAAAAAAACAAATAATAATAAAGGGCGCCAGTGAAGATTGGTTCTTCACAATTAAATAATGAAATGGTAACGTGGCCCATACTTTATGACCACCCGCTGCTGCCTCACTGACATGACATATTCTCGCTGCTTAGATCATTATTTTAAATCGACAAACCTGTCATCATCACACTATTATTAGTTAAAACCAAATTAAATAGCCGATGTATGTAGGCACAAAAATAGAAATTAGCTTGGTGAATTTTAAACATCATTGCTAATTGTCAATATGAAAGATATATTCCACTGTGTTGGGAAGGTAACTAAACGGAACCAAAAGTTACATAGATTTCAGAACCAAGCCACGCAATTCCTCATCAAGGAAAAAATAAACAAAACATATGTATATATACAAATATACATACATACAAATTTAATGCCAAAGGCAGATGTAGGTGCGCCGGAGATTTCTCTGAAATCTTTCTTAAAGCGCTAAATTTATATGACAGCACTATTGAGAGATTCACGAACTAAACACACACCAGCTCGTGCCCTTAACCTGATTTCAAGAGCTTCTGGATGACTGCAAAAAATATGTCTCAAGACAGAATAAGCTCTACAAAGTGCTATCTATAGTAAAACGCCCCAGGACAACTAAAAATGCGAATGCTAACTGCAGCATCCCATAGGCAGTATATGACATGCGCCGAGGTTCAATATAAATAACAATACTAATGTATTGGCTGGTCTGAAAATTTAAATGGTACAATTTTGTACCCCAACACAGTGAAAACGAGACAAAAATAATGTAGCAGCAACAACAGGGGAAGAATAAAAAAATAAAATGAAATGGATGGTCTATTTGAAGAATGGACCTTCCAGACAAGATATAGTGCCAAAATAGATATAATAGGTTATCATGCATCTAATGTGGACGCAGTTTAGCGACGTACCACAGGTCGAGATGTTAATGCTAATTAGATGTTATAGATCTAATACCGTTTGGACGCAGTTTAGGGACATACCTCGGGTCCAGGCCGAGATGGTAACGCCAATTAGATGTACTATGCATCTAATGTTATTTGGACGTAGTTTAGGGACATACCTCGGGTCCAGATGTTAATGCAAAATTAGATCCAATAGATCTAATGTCGTTTGAACGCAGTTTAGGGACATACCTCGGGTCCATGACGAGATTAGATCTACTGGATCTAATTTTGTATTAATTAATTTATATTACATTTGTGCCCCGGTTGAGTAGCCAAGTTAAATGTTATTCATTAATTCTTTAATTAATACACTGTGTATTTATTTTAAGCTATACTGCTACACAAAAAGTGGGGCTAAACTGCGTTATACTGGCGCCCAACGTGGGGCATGTTACACGTATGTTAAACACATGTGACATGTTACAAATTCCTGTCGTTAAGTCAATCCTAACAAGTTTACTGGCAGGACTTTTTATTCCTGGCAAATGGCAGTAATTACTGGCAAAATGGCAACCCTGACTAGGTATTATTAATACCCAGAACCGAAAAGTTTGTTGGAAGCAAAGGTAATTGTAATTTGTTGCATAATTTAGATGTTATACAAAGAGATTGGTAGCAGAATGTAGAAGCACTCTGCATATATGAAATGTACCTGCTAACTCTTTGATTTGAACTAAAGCAGTTAAAAATAAGCCATTTGTATTGTAAGTTGCAGCTGAAAAGGAATCTGCTTTAGTTGTAATTACACAAGACGTGTTATTTGTAGTTGCACTTATTTGGGTCTCTCTGCACTAGGCGTAGTTTTTTGGAAATCATTATGAAGTAAGGTATTATGCGTTTCATTGCATTTCTTGCAATGACTAACAAAGCAATTTTTTAAAGGATGAAACCTACGAAGGCAATTAATGCATAGTTTTTTGCTTGAAATTTGTTGAGTTCTTGCTCCACCAGCCAATTTGATGAGTTCTGGGCAGTTTTGAATTAAGTGATTAAGCTCCTTGCAGAGTGTACATGTCATTTTGTTAGATGAGGCTAAGATACTGGAAGAAGTATTTGAGACAATATGAAATGTTTGAGAACTATGTTTGTTTTCTTTTGACAAAGACAGTTTCAAAAAAATCAGGCCTTTGTTTAATGAAGGTCTTAATATCTCGCCTTGTTGCCATACGTGACCTCGTTGAGGATTGAGTTTCAATGTCTACATCATTAATGCTCGAGTGTAGCTTAGCCCTATGTATATGCCATTCCCTTGAAGTAAACTTATCTAATTTGGGACTAAGAATCTAAATAAGAAGAGAATCCTAGTGTCCTACTGGTTGATCCATGGTTTGTAATGAACGTAAATGTTTGCAAACGTTGTCAAGCATTTTACGCAGATCTGAATCAGATTCTCGAGTTAAAGAAGGTAACATGATGTTAACCAAGTATGTTTGAATTGTTATATCGTAGTAAAAGAATGTCCCAGGCTACTGTGTAATTTGCAGCTGAAAACTCAATAGACATGATAACTTGTGCAGCCGACTCCAGGGATGCTCGTAAGTAATAAAACTTTTGAATTCAGCTTATTGCTTGATTTGAGTGAATAAGTGAATTGCAAGTATCCCTAAATTCCAACCAGTCTTCATACAATTCGGAAAATTTGGGTAAATGAATCTGAGTAAGTTTTATGGCAGGTGCCATTTCTGTTAAATTGTCAAAACCCATAGCTACTGAAAACTGTTTGAGCCGCTATTGTTGCTAGCAACTTCAGATTTAACCATGTCATTGTCAGCCACTCAAAAGCCCTGGTTCTCTAAATCCTGTGACAAGGCCAGGCTTGAAAAGGTCAAAGCTCACAAAACGCTTCTACACAATCCCAGTCAAGAAAATCGTCAAGCATTTAACGACGCAAGAAACCGCTATGTCCGCATTCTTTCTGAGGCAAAAAACTCGTTTAATAACCACATCAAAAACAAAGTCCTCTCAAGCTCCAACGGCGGCAAATCCTTCTGGACTCTTGCTAAGTCTATTGGGAATAATTTCTGCAAGAGCACGTTCCCACCTCTTGTCTCAGGGCATGAAATTGTTTCTACCGCCCTGGGCAAGGCTGAACTATTTGCTTCGTTGTTCGCCAGAAATTCTACTCTCAACCCACCTCCAAATGTTCAACCACCAACAGTCCCCATTGTCGCGCATAAAATGACTGATATCATTTTCAAAACTAAAAAGGTACGAAAGATGCTCTCTTCTCTTAATACCAGGAAAGCCTCTGGCCTTGACGAGATCCCAGCAATTGTTCTCAAAAAATGCGCACCAGAACTTGCTCCTGTCCTGACTCGTCTGTTTCAGATATCTTACAATAAAGGCATATTCCCTAGTAACTGGAAAACTGCTCGAGTACAACCCACCCCCAAGAAAGGATCCAAAGCGCTTCCTAGCAACTACAGGCCTATTTCTCTCCTTTCAGTCATCTCTAAAGTGATGGAAAAGTATATAAACACCGAACTACTAAAATTCCTTGAAAAACACAGTCTAATCCACGACAGGCAGTATGGATTCCGTCAGCGCAGATCGACTGCTGACCTCCTTTCCTTTGTCACCCATTCTTGGAACAAGTCTATGGAACAACACGGTGAATCCCAGATTGTTGCTCTAGACATATCCAAAGCATTCGACCAGGTCTGGCACGCAGCGCTGCTTAATAAACTTTCGGCCTATGGCCTACCACCAAAACTTTGTACCTGGACAGCAAATTTCCTCTCCAACAGGAGCATATCTGTTGTTGTGGATGACCATTCCTCTAAACTGTATCCAATTAATGCAGGAGTTCCTCAAGGTTCAGCTTTAGCCCCTACTTTGTTTCTTCTCCACATCAATGACCTCCTCTCTAGCACATCCAACCCAGTTCACAGTTACGCGGACGACAGCACCCTCCACTCAAATATACAATATTCTAAGCCTGTCTCTTTAGCCCAATTAGATGAGGATCGCAGACTCATGGAGGGTTCTGTCTCCGTGGACCTCCAAAAAATATTAGACTGGGGAAGTAGAAATCTTGTACAATTCAACCCCACCAAAACTAAGTCTTGCTTTCTTTCTCACAAGAGATACAGCAGCCCTAGACCCATCACAATGAACAACCAAGTTATTAAAAGTAATGAGTCCTTTTCTCTTGTTGGCATTTCTGTGGATCGAAATCTTAATTGGCACCAACATGTTACATCAATTGCAGAAGCGGCTGCTAAGAAATTGGGTTTCCTCTTCCGGGCTCGCAAATACTTTTCACCAGCTAATCTCTATACCTTATACACTTCACAAATAAGGCCAAACCTCGAATACTGCTCCCACATCTGGGGTGCAGCTGCCGCTTCTACACTCGCTATCCTGGACTCCATTCAAAAGAGAGCTATACGTCTCATCGGTGACCCTACCCTCACCCAAAGGCTTCCATCCCTTACCCACCGACGTGCCGTTGGTGACCTCTCTCTCTTTTATAGATATCTGCACGGGCACTGCTCAGAGGAGCTTTCCTCCATAATTCCCCCACCTGCTGCCCCCAACAGATCTACCAGGGGAACAGAGCGAATGCACCCTTTTACTGTCCAGGTCACCAGACATAGAACATCTTGTTATGCCCGCTCTTTTGTCCCGAGGACCTCCAAGTTGTGGAATTCCTTGCCGGCACATGTTTTTCCTTCTCCTCCGAACCTCCAAACCTTCAAGTCCAGAATTAACAAGCTGCCTCTTTCCTCCTTGTCAACACCCACGGTACGATAGTATTTAGGCTGTAAGCCCTCGTGGTGTGTTGTTGACATAAAAAAAAAAATGTTAACATGAATAATAATCTGAAACAAGTTTTTTGGCTTCTGCATTAATTTTATAAAATACTACTTTAAATAACTCGCGTTGATCAATTAGAACATCAAAGTTTTCTTCTAATATTTCAATTTGTTCTTCTATAACTTCAGATTCATTAAGTAAAGTAGAATGTTCTTCTAAACGCATTTCCAGTTCTACCATTTTAAGCATATCGATTTCTTTTCAAGCCTGTGTAGAAATTTATTCTTTTAAATTATTTAAGTATTTTTCAAAGAGTGTATGGGATGCCTTAACACCTACTCGTTTTTTTAATAAGTGGAGGTTTAAAGAAACTTATAATTATGTAAAT
This sequence comes from Tillus elongatus, assembly GCA_964006375.1. Classification (NCBI taxonomy): domain Eukaryota; kingdom Metazoa; phylum Arthropoda; class Insecta; order Coleoptera; family Cleridae; genus Tillus; species Tillus elongatus. The sequence continues at coordinate 31,941,850 of OZ023270.1, forward strand.
GAATAAATATACGTTCAATTCTGAGGTTGAATTTATTTTAGCAGGTATACAATATTTACGACAGTAGATAAAGGCATTTGAAAGAATTTGTACATCTCTAAGTAAGTATTGAAATAAGAAATAATAATTATGAATAATGCATAAGAATAATTGTGCAATATTATGCTTTAGGTTAAATAGGCAATAGTTTAAAATGAAAATGAAATGAAGGAATAAGAAACGGCCTTACAGCTTCTCGGTAGATCTTAGTTCTCAAGTTGAAGCCTGCATGAAACCTTGCTGTCTCTCTCTCTCTCTGGTGACTCGATTGTTCTACTGTATCATGGAAAGACGCTGCAGTCTCCTAGTTGTAATCTTATGACGCCGCGTATGATTGGAATACCTTGCACTGGCTTGCTGTTACCGTGGCGCTACTCCAGTAATAACTTAAAAGTTGTAAACTCTAATTACAATGAACTTTATTTGCAAAGAGAATATAATTTATAGTTACAATTGAAACACATAGAACTCAACAACTAACGTTAGTAAACCAAGTAGGGGAACATGTTGTACCTTGAACTCATTCCTGATTTTTTTTTTTAAATCATGAAGAATAAACTCTAGTCAGAGACTTCTTTTGGCGCGATGGATAGGGGGCGATATTTTATACATAATAGTTTTTTTTGCGAGGTTAGACCGATTCAAATTCGATGAGAAAAAAGCTTAATTTGAAAAAGTGTATTTGTGTCCAAGGTACAACAGGAGTGATGTACCTCGGACCTAAGACAGTTGTACCTTGAACATGTATCTAATAAATTAGATAGTTTTCGGTATAAAATTTTATTTAGACCTCCGTATATGTAAAAAACAATTTATAATGCAAAATTAACTTCATATTCGAAAACATTATTCTGAAAAATATTTGAAAAATGAACATTAATGTTAGAAATCAGTTCGAGAACAAAACTATTTTTCACAAATTTGAGTTCTTTCTTCAACCTCATAGATGTCTCTTTTGGAACATTTCTTCACTGGGTGATTAATTTTCTGAATAATGTCCACCCATAGAACAATGAGTCCACTTTTTCCGGCCATTTCCAATTATTCATGGTTGGCTCCATTGCCGTTACAATGGCTCCTTCCTCGCTTGTTTCCACTATCCTACCTGGAAAATATTTGGCTTCATATATTAAAATGATGAAATCTCCCACTCGGTATCCTCCATCCTGCCCAGATGTCTCAGTAGCACTCGTGTTACAAACAGCTTCTTCTGATTCCGAAAAGTCCAAGGGTCCAACAGAATCATGCACTGAGAACTGATCTGACATAGAAGAATCGGAAGATACTAATACCTTGCGCTTAACTGCGGCAACTTTCTTTGAAATGGTTGTTGTTTTCTGACACGACCTCGATGAGTGACTTTTCGTGGTGCGGCTTTTGGATGTGGCCTAATCAGAAGTTGAGGCAACTGGTTCACTGAAATTAAGTTGGGTCAAAGATGAAACCGAAGTTGATGGAAAGCTAATATCTTGGGGATTATCTTGAAGTATTGCTGTTGGGTCTGGACCATCAGTGACATCTGCTGGAGAGAATTCAAAATCCTTGAAAATAATCTCATTCAGAGGAACGAATCCAGTTACCTGAAATCGCTGAACAATATTTGTAGGTGTAAAAGCTAGTGGAAATGCTTTCCCCACCAGTGGATCAATATCATAGATTGTTGCCGGTTTTCCAGCATTTCCTGGAGTGATCATGAATTCATTCATTGCAGTGTTGAAATATGTTTTAAATGGTCCAAATACGGTTCTATCTAAAGGCTGCATTTTATGACTCGTATGTGGATGAAATGTTACTAAAATCACTCCGTTATCCTTGGCTAATCGAATAACCGGAACTGAAATATGGCTTTCATGGTTATCCATCAATAAAATGCAAGGAGATTTTTTTGACGGCTTTACATATTTTAAAAAGTGTTTGAAAAATTCAATGAATACTGCTTCATTGGACCACCCAGACTGATTTGCACCACCAATTGTCCCTGGTGGAGCTCCAGTTATCATGAATTCCTTGAAATTCACTCTTGGGAAAATAAGCATTGGTGGAATAAAACCACCTCCAGCATTGACTGCAGCTATCATAGTGATATTTGTGCCTCTTTCTGCACTCGTCGTTGTATCAGCTTGCTTGGATCCTCTGGTAGCAAGTATTTACGGAGGAACATGAACTGTGGATAGCCCAGTTTCATCGCAGTTCCATATGTTCACTGCCGGCAAAGGGGGACATTTTTGCAAAGCCACTTTATAATTTTGGAATGTCAGTGCAACATTGATACGGTTGAAAGCAGTTGATCTTGCTAAGCTAGCAGCTTTTGGTTTCCGAAGGGTTATCTCATTATATTCCTTTCCGAAAGGCGCAGCCAAAATTCACCTGCCATTCTGTCATTATCCCAGCTGGAAGGATATTTTTTTCCGATTTTCTGCCGCAAATTTGTATGCTAATTCACGAACATCCCTCAATGTGAGTCCATACTGCAATATTGCTGCTTGTTTTATATAGTCCACGAGCATAACTTCTTCTGTTTTGTTGAAAACTTGCTGTGCAGCATTATTGTTACGCCAGGTGTAGTTTTCATCATCGTTTTTATAATGTTGAAGATGTCGACGTATTGTGCTTCTGTTTAATCCTGTATGTTTTGCAGCACTGTATAATGTAATTTTATTTTCATAAATTAATTTAATTGCATCTGTGAGTCTTTCAGAATCTGCCCCAGCCCTTTTTACACCTGTTCGACTGCGTGGCTTATTTTCAAAAGAGGTACAAGAAGCCAGGCAACATTAACTACAATAAAGCAGAGAACATGAATCATAATTTGTACTTAACCGTAATTTGATGATGAAACACAGTTATGGTGTTGTACCTTGAACATATCACAATCGATGTACCTAAGACGTATGATGTACCTTGAACATGTCCAAGGTACATCGTATGTGATATGTTCAAGGTACAACAAGGTGTATCATAATCAAACTATAGAAAATTTTAGGTTAAGAATAGATCATGTCTGACACAACTAGTTATTAGCCAAATGAGTATGCCATCGCCAAAAAAAAAGATCCAGTTCATTACATTAAAGACAAAAGATATATGTGTAAGAAACGCAGAGCGTAAAAACTTACTTTTTCAAGTTAAAAATCCGAACTGCACTGCACACTCACACGATTATCGGTGAACAACTGAAACACATATGACGACATTGCAGGTTGCCTAATTCAAGATTCTGTCCCTCACGGCCATCTACAAACATCCGCGAAATTCAAAATAAAGAGATGTGTTCAAGGTACAACATGTTCCCCTACTGTATGCTGTGACCGCGGTCACAGAGTACTTGCAATGTAGAACTCGAAGAACTAAATGAATAACGATTCTAGTGAACAGTGTGCTTTTATAACTTTAGCCTACGTTTTACAAGTCATTTATCTATTTTATAACACATTGTGTTATTTGGAGCTGTCGTGACAACATACTACCTGGTTCCACACCGAGATGACGACCCTGTCGTACATCTCACAATGTTCTAATAGGCTGACTGCCATAGCCGTATTACTCTATAGGTGTGTTCTCGCTGTAATTATTATACCGTGCTGACGAGCTCTAGTTAGAGCGATACCGGTCTGCAGTTATAACTTTGGTGAGAATACATCTAGCCTTACACTTATGAAACTGTTCATGTGTTCTAGTGGAGTGGCCCATAGTAGGTATAGATGGTTCCTTCTGGTGCCGCCACCCAGGGGGCGGAGTGGCGGAACTGACCGGACCCGACCACCCCCGACCTAACCCGAGCACAGGGTGGTGGAGCCACCGACCTAACCCGAGTAGTTCCGCCACCTGACGTCGTATTTAACCCGAACAAGTAGCGAACTGACCTGAGATGACGTAATCAAATTCAAAAGCCAGCTAACCTGTATTATGCAAACGAGGAACCGCCATTTAAAATAACATGCGTAATAAGAAGTTAATTATTAGTAATAAAGATAAACCACTTGCCAAAGACACCTAACCTGAAAAGTATATCAAAATAAGTAATAAGTAATAAATGTAAATCACCTATCAAAGACTAACCTGTTTAGTAAAATCAAATCAATTTAAAATTATCTCATTAGAATTAATATAAATAACGTCGTATGTAGGATAAAAATTAAGTCGATCGAATTAAATGAAAGCGAAATAAAACGTTATGATTTTATTCCAAACGCTTAAATATTACATCAGCTGATTAACCGTTATCACAAGTCTTTCCGGTTTAGTTGAGCGACCAGCTAATAACCTCAGTTTAAATCATCAACCGGGCGCGGTCATGAAAATTATGTGTTTTGCAGTAATAATTTTTGGAATCTTACCTAATATGCCATAGGTGTGTTTTCATTACAGGTGTATAGGTTTAGTGATGCTAGAAGTTGTGTTTATTTGTAGAAATTTCTGTGTATATAGAGCTATGGTTTGTTGATGACTTTGTATCAATATGTGTCTAGTTATTTTTGTGAAAAATCAGAACTAAAACGTTTTACGAAAATAATCTATGTCTGAAGGCGATGACTATGTCTGGTGAGTTGGTCTACCAATTTTTTGTAGAAATAAGCTAAACGCAGCAAGTGCGTTATGTTAGCGAATTTTCATATACTTTTAAAGAGAAGTAAAAACCTTTTTATACTTTATCAAATACTGACAGCTTTAATATTATTATTATGGGACGACTGTTTCACATTTTTTGATATATAAATGAGGTTAAAACCTGGGTACAGCAAGTGCGTTATGTTAGCGAATTTTCATATACTTTTAAAGAGAAGTAAAAACCTTTTTATACTTTATCAAATACTGACAGCTTTAATATTATTATTATGGGACGACTGTTTCACATTTTTTGATATATAAATGAGGTTAAAACCTGGGTACAGCAAGTGCGTTATGTTAGCGAATTTTCATATACTTTTAAATAGAAGTAAAAACCGTTTTATACTTTATCCAATACTGACAGCTTTAATAGTATTATTATGGGACGACTGTTTCACATTTTTTGATATATAAATGAGGTTAAAACCTAGGCACAGCAAGTGTGTTATGGTAGAGAATTTTCAGATAAATTTTCTGACACTAAATATTTGCAAACTTTTACATAAATAATCTGATACAAAATATTTTAGCATAATTTGTTTTTGCTATATAGTTTTATATCGCAGCAAATGTGTTATGGTAGTGAATTTTCATATAAAGCTTCTGGCACTAAATATTTGTAAATTTTCATAGAAAGCAGTTAATACAAAAATATTTTATTATAACGTAAACCCACCAAATTTGTTTCTTAGACAAAGGTTTAAGGTTAGAAATAAAACATTCGATTGTAATACAGTTAATTTATTAGGAGTAATAAGATTTACATACAAAATATTACATAATGGCTCTTACAATACCAGTTAGAGGTTTATATTCAAATACACAATCATGAATAATTAAACAGTAAGCTCTCGTTCTCGGAGCAAAATTGTCTTTACTCATAAACTCCACTTTGATGTCGACTGTTGAAGACTTGATTGATTCATTCTGGTGTTGACAATCGATTACAAATAGAGCCCGATCTTTAAACTCATCATAATTTAAAAGAGGCTCCGACATGGTTTTATAGTAAAAACTTTTTTGAAAATCTGTATACATCTGGTAGGCTTCAACATATTTTGATTTTTCGAAATCCATATTCATAGCTTCATAAGGGTAGCATTCTGAATTTAGGAACACTCGTAGATCTACCATACCGATGTTATCGAAGAAGTCACCTTTTTTGCTTACGTTATCTTTCCGATCTGTTTGAAATGCTATAATCACATATCTAGGTCTTTCTAAGCTGGTTGCAGTTTTAACAGCCCACACATCTCTGTTGATATCTCTGAGTGATGGTAACTCATATATGTCCCATTTGCGGTATGCGAGAAATATATATGTGTCTTTTGCTATTTTATCCATCAGTTCCAACTTCATTTTATCGTTTGGAAATACATGTTTTGCTTTTAAAAACATGTTGGTTACAGTTATCTTAGATCTTGCTGTACCAGTACTGTAGTAACTGTTGGCATCATTTCGAGCTCTCGTAAATCGGAAAGTATGTTTACCACAGAGAACTCCTTTAAAGTGATGAAAGAAACTGAAGAGAAACCAAAGAGGTAGGAGCAAGTGAAACTTGTTATCGTTTAAGGTGATGTGATCTGATGATACATTCAACCCAGCATTGCTAAGAGATTTCGCTTCATTTTTACTAAACGAAAGCAGAGTTTTGATGTTTGTTGTGGTGTATGGATCTCGTACTCGCTCCACTTCCTTGTTATTTAATTCATAGATCATTGATTCAAACAGAACTACTCCTCCGTTATTTGACATGTGGCAGACACCAGCAGCATTTTGTACTGCTAGAGATTCCAGAGCACCTTCTATTATTAGAGCTGACTCTGCTAGACATACGAATGCATCTTGCTGATTGATGTTTATTTTAACTTCATCGCTGTTACCAAACGATTTAGTTGATGAATAGTAAGACCTAAGTTCTTCTCGATCAATGGAGTCGTCAAACTTGGGGTCTTTGAATATTTCTAGTTTTGATGACATGATAACCAAGACTTTTAAGGAATTCAATATTATCGGAACGAAGTGTATGCTTCAAAGGAGCTGACTGTACTAAATTTGTTTTGGTAGATTCGTCTGCTTTTACATCTTTAAAGACTAGCATTCTAGGCAATCTTTTTAAGCTCTAAGCGAACAGACACCTCTTCACCTTGAAAGTTTACAGGAACTGAATCTTGATCCACGATGTCGATGCTTATATTTGAAATCTCTCGTTTGTTTACTGGTAAATAAATTAGATTCTTAGGTTCTATATCGATTGCATAACCAGGATCGACCATCGGTGCAAACCCATATAACGTATGTGAAGGTTTTCCATTATAGTAAGAACCAAACACAATATTAGTTTCTATACGAATCTGTTTAACATCCACTATTTCAACAGGTAAATCAGATTCATGGAAGACACCTGGTTGAAGAACTTGCTTTGAATATCCCAGCATTCGCCCAATCGAATCATCAGATTCAAAACTGATACTTGTGAAACACTTTATTTCACATCTAATGGTGTTGGGATTAGGTCGTAGAATCAAAGCTAGCTGCTTTTGTTCACGTGTTGCTGTAGCACCAACAAGTTCATTTTGAAGCAAGTTTTCCAAATGTGTTATTTCATATGCACCAGTAGGTATCGTGATGATTCTCCAAGCAGCTCCTTCTTTTACATAAAATTTATTTTTACCTTTATATATGTTAGGTATGTTGTTGTATGTGTGAAAGCCTATCAAAGCAACTGCATAACTACCACCTGGATCCAATTCAATTGGAGGATCGTAGTCTGTCGACAGATGGCAACTGCGATCTTTCAACGTGAAGGTTTTCGACATGACTGAAACACAGATACTACTGTTTGTCTTTTATTTAAAAATTTTAAACATAAGTGGCCACAATTATAAGTATTATATTTCTGATACACATCATGATTGTATATTAGAGTAGAGTCTTTAAGGTAATGCTGCAACTCAACTGGCGGCTTCAAGTTTCCATATGAGTCAAAGTACACGGCTGTGTCACCACGTTTCTTAACTGCAACCCAATGACTACCAGGTTCCTTGTTTGTTTGCAAATTCATGATAAGTGATTCATTCTTGCGTGGCCCATTCGATGGTAAAGTATCTCGCATGTATACACCTCTAAAATATGGAATTTTCATTTTACCAGCAAATTTCATAAGATCTTCATTTGTTAGAGGTCTTGCTGGTAAACATCTTACTCGTTTTTTGGTTTCTGCAAATACAACCCATAACCGCAACGCTGCTTCTTCAGATATAATCCTTTACCGAGTCTCTTATACTTTGGTTTTAATTTCAAACCATTACCTCTCTTACCCATAGCAATAGCCTCCATAGTTTTGTTATGACATTCTTCTTCTTCTAGTTTTTGTTTGGCTGATTTGGCATCGTTAACTGCTTTAGCAATGCCTGCAGCACCGCCACCTAGAGCACCTAGCGCTGACAGGCCACCAAAAATTAAAGGTAGTAGTGGAAGGAAGCCTCCGCTTTTAGGTATTGGAATAACTCGCGGTTTCAGCACATTCTTACGCCCACCAATCTGTTTAACAATTGCGTGAGCGATATCAAACACAGCATTCTCTGATGGAATAAGATTTCTGTCTTTTAGAACTTCTCCAATCAGACTAAGAATGTTTTTAAAGGGAACTTTTTTCCTCGGTTTTGAGTTGATTACATCAAGACCCATACCGAGCTTTCTTTTAACTTTCATGGTGTTTGTAACACTCCAAGCGGCTAACTTTTCACCAAAACTCGCGTCCTTTGACTTGACTATCTCCCAAGCTCGATTCTCCAACACTTCGTCGGCTCGATGCCTATCACTTAACTCTTTTGATTGAGAGTAAGCGATGTCGTGGTCTCGACAAGCACGATCTAAAGGATTGATACCTTGATCACCTCTAGCAAGACGTTCTTTAAGTTTAGTACCCGGGCCACAAAATTGATAACCAGGAACGTGCAGTTTAACAGGTAGCTTGTTAATAGCTGTGTTTACAAGACCTTCACCCTGTGACATCAACATTGATACTAACTGTATGATCCGCTTACATGTCTATATTTATATACATACTCGAAAAATATAGTTTAGTTCCAGTCAAGATGCGCACCATCAAACACGCTTCTGTCTTACCTATTACAAATATAGACGATGTTGTTGATACAGCAGAACAACTAAGGCATGGTCCTCTCTTCCCAAACGCAGTTAGAGGTATCATATGTGGTCCTAGTGGGTGTGGTAAAACAAATGTTTTGTTAAGTTTATTGTTTGAACCGAACGGCTTAAAGTTTGATAACGTGTATGTGTATTCAAAGTCTCTGTATCAACCTAAATATAAGATGTTACAAAGGGTGTTGGATGCTACAAAAAGTGTTGGTTATTATCCATATAGTGAAAACGATGAAATATTAGATCCAGCAGAAGCCCAGGACAACTCGGTGTTTATATTCGATGATGTGGCTTGTGACAAACAAGATAAAATGAGAGCATACTTTAGTATGGGGAGACAAGAATATTGATTCATTCTATCTCTGTCAAACATATACTCGAATACCCAAACATCTGATACGTGATAACGCTAACGTTTTGATTCTCTTTAAACAAGATGAAACGAACTTAAAACACATCTATGACGATCATGTGATCACTGATATGGACTTTAAACAATTTAAAAATATATGTTGTCAATGCTGGAATGGTAATAAGTATGGTGTGTTGGTGATTGTAAAAGAAAATGATGTAGACAAAGGTAGATATGGAAAAGGATTCGATAGCTATATAGTAATCTAATTGGCTAAAACTGTCTAAGAGGGCAGACAACTGTTAGACAGCTGTCTAACAGGACAGCTGTTAGACAGGACAGCTGTCAGACAGCTGTTACACAGCTGTCTAACAAGACAGCTGTCTAACAAGACAGCTGTTAGACAGCTGTTTACCAGTTGTCGTGATAGATACGTAACACTAGATAGGTAGACATGCATCCACTTCAAAGCTAGTACACCTTAAACCACCAAACAGTTTGTATCTCTTAGCACGATCAACTAACAAGTGGCTTACATCAGGTTGACAGGTTGTTTGAAACAAATAACTTTAGCAAGATGGAGGTGATGAGTAACCAAGAGAGAAAAATTAAGAAAAAGATTTTACAACTTGCTGAAAACATTCGAAAAAAACATTTAATGCTTAAGCTTGGTAGAGCTGAGAATGATGAAGCCCTGCAGCGTTTATATAAACCACTTGCTGACCCACTGAGTGAAATATCGAAAAATACATCAACGCTTAAACTGCAGTCACCAGCTGAACAAATCAAAGAAGAAGCGGTACCAGAAAAGAAACCCAAAGTTGAGTTCCTTAAAGACCATGAAGTTTTTGAAGCCGAACCAGGAGAGGAGACAAGTTCCGATGAGGATATCCCAACATTTGAAGAGCTTGAGGCAGATCTACAAACTATCACAAACAAGCCGGCATATCAAGAATTTTTGGAGCAATATCCTGAACGAGCTCGGTATTATGTAGATAAGTATTTTACTGAACCACCGAGACTTGCTACCATTGATCAAGCGTATGGTGCTCGCTACGCTAAAGATACTGGTAGCTGGAGCCTTGGCAACAAACACTTGGACTTTACTGATACTGACATTCGACTAGGTCAAAGGAGATATCCTCAAACACAAGGTCTGCTGGAATTGATATTTATGAAAACACCTAGGGGGTATACTTATGACGATCTTCAACACTATAGAGATATTCTAGAAGCAACTAGTGTTCATAAAATGAACTACGATCCCAACGCGCGAACCAAGGGTTGCTCCTCGGAAAAGTATCTTACTCTAATAAAACCAGTTATAAACCCAGGACGGCGAAGATCCTCAACTCCTCAAGGTTTTGGTTACGACATACGTCTTAACGAAGAACCTAGAGCTCAGAATGTCAGTGATAGAAAAATCAGCACTAACAACTATATGATGCAAAATAACAAACAAATAGAGTATGTGTATTGGGATGACATAAATGAGTTGGTTGATAGACTTAGACTTTTAGTAGCTTCCCAAGCTGCTGGTAATAATGCTCATAACAATGAAATTCAGTCAATCGTTGAAGAACTGAAGGAGGTTGGTGTTATCGCCTAGTATACCTACATATATTACAGACATACCTACCTTAGTGCTTAGTAGAAAAATGTCTATCGATAAGTTCGGACGTTCCCAATCCACTAAGGGTTCTAAGTTTAAAATTATTGAAAGAGAGATTTTCCCAAGAACTACTAGTGGTGATTTTGATTTGCAAAGCCATAGATTGTGTAACATCGCTGATCCAGTCGATTCAACAGATGGTGTAAATAAAAAATTTGTTGATGTATGGATAGACGACGACTATCAGAAGAACAAAGATGAGGTAAAACAAAGAATCATTGCCATACTACTTGAAGCTGTACACAAGCCTGAGTTGGAAGATTTAAAAAACGAATTTGAAAATAAATTGAAAATTTTAGCTAAGAACATAACTGCTCAAGTTTTAAAAGATGTTGATGTGTTAAAGAATAAGAAGCTAAAGAATAAGCTGGGAGAAATAGACAGCAAACTAAAAGATTTACATGATAAGTGGATACTTTTAAATCCAACATCACCATGAGACGCAAAACAGTTGAGCCATCTGATACCAAAAAAACAAATTATTGATGAGTTATATAAACCAGCAAGAATCAATTTTAAACGTAGACGTACAATAATCAAAGGTTTAAATGATTTGTGGCAGATTGATTTAGCAGAATTTACAGACTACTACAAAGCAAACTCTGGTTACAAGTATATTTTAGTGGTTATTAATTGTTTTTCAAAGTATGTGTGGACTCGCCCTCTTAAATCTAAAACTGCTGAAGAGGTGACTAAAGCTATGGCTGATATTTTATCTACTAGTACAGCGCCCTCTAACATCCAGTCTGATCTTGGCCGCGAGTTCTATAACTCAAAATTTAACGCCTTAATGAAAAAATATAACATCAATCACTACAGCACTTATAGTGTGAAGAAGGCTGCAATGGTGGAAAGAGTCATACGTACCTTGAAAGAGAAGATCTATAAAAATTTCAACTTGATTGGTTCCTACAAGTGGATTAATACACTACCTGACGTCACTGCTGCTTACAACGCTACTGTTCATCGAACAACTGGTGTAAAACCTCAAGATGTTAACAAGAAAAATGAAGGAGCTATTCTGAAACAAGTTTACTCAAATCTCAAAGTGTTTAACAAAAATAAATTTAAAGTGGGTGATGTTGTACGTATAAGTAAAGCAAAAGCTCAATTTGAAAAGGGGTATACACCTCGCTGGTCAACAGAATTATTCAAGATTGTTAGTGTTCATTTCACAAATCCAGTAACATACTTTCTTGAAGATATGCAGGGGAAACCAATCAGTGGGGGGTTTTACGAGGAAGAACTACAAACGACTAAACAAACAGACATCTATCTGGTTGAACGCATCTTGAGGAAGAAAGGCAAGCAGCTCTATGTAAAATGGCTGGGTTTTGATAAATCTCATAATTCTTGGATAAATTCAGATGATGTCAAATAAGCTTATATATTTAATGTATTAATGTACTTAGAATAAAATAAAAATCTTTATTAAAAATAATGTTATTTTATTTTTTCTTCTGGTTATATACAACTAAGCCAAGTGAACAATTACAATTTATGTCGTAAATCAATAATATCCTGAATAAACTTCTCCTGCGGTACATCTGCTATATGTAGATCGTTTCTCTTCGCCTTGAGGTATTCGACTTCGGTCTTTATTCTGTTAAAGAGATTTACAGAATTTGGATCATACAACATGTTTAAAACTACTTCGGAATCAGGGTGTTTATTTTTAAAATTCTTGGCAGCCCTTTTAAAACTTTTCTTCTGAGTCCTTACAGCATGATATGGATAGGTAGCATCCTTCTCATTTCTTGAAAGTAAACCAAAAACACAAAGTTTTCCAGGGTTGTTTGGTTTTGGAGATATATCTTCAAGATGTTCTGTGATTTTAGCATTTGTTTCTCGCATACGCTGCACTTCATAATCTATCTCCATTAATTTCACTTCGATTTCTTTGAGGTTATCCTTGTATTTTTGATTAAATTCACTTACGAAAAAATCAAAAATAATTTGGTTGCACTTTTCATAGAAACGATGGGATATCCAACATGCTAAATTTAATATTAAATCTTTGCAGACATATGTACCAGATACCAAGTTGTTTTCAGCTTGTCTTCCACCAAAGTTCACCAAGTATGTAGCGGTTGTTGGTGTTAATTGAGATGTTGCTTCTGACACTTCTAGGGCATCGGTATTCCGAGCCCCGGGAGATGACTCTAAGTGGGCTCCTTCGGTTGAAATATTTAGGGTATCGATATTCCGGCTACCTAACTGTTTCTTTAGCTGACCGTTGTAATAGGCAATCAACTCTTTAGTTTTCTTATTTTCCAACCAATGATACATTTTTTTCTCGCCATTTTTACACAGTTTAGTCGCATTAAAATAACCAGTGTTCTTATCGATAATTAGTTGAAAGTCTCCAAATAAACCATACCAAAAGTTATCTTTGATTTTCTGGTAACACACATCACTTAATGTAGCCATTTTAAACACTGCTGAACACTTGGATACGTTAGAGTTAACTGAAGCACGTCTTACCTCTACAACAACTAAATTTTGAATGAGTTTAACAGTGTGTAGTGAACAATTTATAGATGTTGATACCACTATGGTTTGAAGCTGTATTTATTAATATTTATTTCCAACCACATTAGCTGTTCCAACATCCATCCGCTTTCAGCTTCTGCAAACTCCAAAGCTTTTGTGTAAATTTCGTCGACGAATTCTTGATATATACTTTCAAAATTAGTTGACACTGTAACATTTTTATTTTTAGTATTAAATGACTTCATTTCTTTTTTATTTCGACTTTGGAGTACATACAAACCAAACAATTCTAAATTCATTTTAATTTCATTATGCTTTGCTAAAGCAGCTTCCATCAGATGAAACACTTTATGTCTTATTGTTTCCATAAACTGTTTAATATCAATACCTTTTTCGTATATACGATAAGTAGCCATTCTATTATGGGTACCATTATCAAACAAGAACATAAGTTTATAGCGCACCATATCACGCTTAATTTTGGACATGTTATATGTTGAAACTTCAATCACCTCATCGTTGTGTAGATGTGTTCTTGGAAGTCCAGACCATTTCATGCAGCCGTCGCTGTCGAAACAGATTCGCAGTTCTTTCACATTTGGTGGTTTGTAGATATAAAATACATTCTGACATAGTGCTGTCAGGATGATGAAACTTGCTTTAAAATGGCCCATTGTATATCGTGTGTATTTCTTTAAAACGATTAAGTATTTGTTTCTCTGCAAAGTGTAAACACTCTAACATGCAAACTCGGAATGATGGTTCCTGATCTTTCAACATAATATTTATAAGCTTTATTATTTCATCGTCACACGGTAGCTCCTTCTTATTAACACATTTGAGAACATCAGCGACACAATAGAGGAAATCGCTAAGTCGAATATCAAAGTTAAAATTAGTTAGAAACTTCACCTTCTCGTTGATGATTTCAACCAGATCTAGTAGTTGTTGAACTGCATCTTCGGTTAAATAAAAAGTAGTAGAATCATCTGAGATTGATATACCTTTACTGTCTAAAATTTTAATAGGTTTGACAGTACATACTCCAATATTTTCAGGTTCAATCGTATTACCTTTGGTAAAGTATTCTTTAGCTGCTTTTGTTAGTGTTGAAATAAAATAGTCCCACTCCCAGGAGCCAGATGAGATTGTTATATTTGGATTTGGTTGATACGGACTATTATTTACAATCTTAATTATTGGAATCAATCCAGCAGCGTTTGATATACCAATTGCAACACTTAGAGAGGGGTTAACAGTATACCTTGTTTCCAACAGCATTCTACTTTCTTGCTTAATCTCAATAATATTCTGGCGCATAGCTGCATCAACTTGACCCCAATAACAATTTTCACAAACACTGTTATTAGCAGGTCTGAAGGACTCAGGTCCATCGTTAACATCGATACCATACATGTTGAACAGAACAAGTACACTACTATAACTACTAAGACTAACTACTGCGAGCAAATTGTAGACTGATGTGCTTGCATGTCACTCGGTGTTTTTATAATTATATCCCCACCTTTGTTTGAAATTCTCAACTTTTTATACAAAAAATTCTGGAGTTTTATCTATTTCATATGACTTTAAGGTCATTCAACGGAAATAAAACCACAAACAGGAAATATGAACTGCTCGCAAGGTTATTTCAAGAGCTGCGAGGAAAATATGTTGGTTAACAAGGTTAATTTCGGGAAATGCTAAATATAGCCATAGTTGGAAGCGATATCGCGGCTACCACTAGATGTATACCTTGTTGTCGGCTCTACTTTTAACGGATTCTTTAAATCAAACCGATTTCAATAAGACTTAAGAATATAAATATTTTATTGTACGCATGTACATATGTTAAATTTGGATTCTGCTTACCTAGACGAGTGATATGACATCAAAGACGTAGGACTTTAACCAACAAATAAAAAATTATTTGTACGCATGCGCTAGCCGCCATGTTTAAATGGTGACTCCTCGTTTGCATAATACAGGTTAGCTGGCTTTTGAATTTGATTACGTCATCTCAGGTTAGTTCGCTACTTGTTCGGGTTAAATACGACGTCAGGTGGCGGAGATATTCGGGTTAGGTTCAGTGTCAGGTGGTGGAACTACTCGGGTTAGGTCGGGTCTGGTCAGTGGCTCCGCCACCCTGTGCTCGGGTTAGGTCGGGGGCGGTCGGGTCGGGTCAGTTCTGCCACTCCGCCCCCTGGGTGGCGGGTGGCGGCACCAGAAGGAACCATCTATATCTACTGCCCATAAATTTAACCAATTGGTCAACCCCATTTCCTTTAAGATTAAATACGTAACTGTTGCTATATGTTTTCTGAGACGAGATGAAGCTATTAACTCTGGATTTTTGGCTCCGCAATTCTTCGCATGTTTTTTTATTGCTAAACAACCCTCCATCCAGCGATCTGAGTATGGATAAGTGAAAAAGTAGGCATCTTCTAAATAAAACCAGGCCAGGGGTATTTACTGTTATCTCATAAATAATAGTTAAAGGCTTTTGCACCACGTTTGGGATCAAAATGGTTACCGCTCTGCTACCCTTTTCGATTGCGACAATTCTTTTATAATGCTGTGTTGAATTTTTCTTATTTTCAGAAAGCGATGCGACTGACTCAGTTTTCTAGGATACGTTATTTTCATTTAATATCTGTTCTTTGTGGGAATTAAAATCCAAATATTGGATGTCACCAACTCCTTTTAGTGAATTTTCTTAAAAAAAATTCACTAATGAGGAGATCCCGACTTTTGAATTTTGAAAAAATTTCTTCAAATGAGCGCTAATTAGGCCCCCCAGAACACATATCCGGGGTCGGTTTAAATTTTTATATGTTTATATATATATATATATATATATATATATATATATATATATATATATATATATATATATATATATATATATATATGTATCACACCGATAACTCAAAAAATAATGGGCAGATTTTGATTAAATTTGGTGAATAAATTCCTTTTGCAAATGGCTTGGATAAGTTCGTTAGCCAGGAAAATCGGTCCAGGTTTTCCCGGAAAATTTTGTGTTTTCTTTCGAAAAAAAATTATATCTCCGGAATTAACAAAGTAAGGGCAACCAAATTTCATATGCGGATTTATATCATTATAGGCAAGTTACCTACCAAAATTTAGCTCCGTGGGTTAAAGGATAAAAAAGTTACAGGCATTCAAAGAAAAATAAATTTGGATTTTCCTCAAAACGTCAAAATTGCGATTTTAAACGTCAAAATTGATGAGTACATTCTTTTAGCAAGTCGCTTGGATAATTTTGTTAGCCAGGAAAATCCGCCGAGGTTTTCCCGAAAAAAATTGTGTTTTCTTTCGCAAAATATTTATATCTCCAAAATTAACAAAGTAAGGGCAACCAAATTTGGTAAGCTATCGTTATAGGTGTGCCACCTACCAAAATTTAGCTCTGTAGGTCAAAAGACAAAAAAGTTATGGGCATTTAAAGAAAAATAAATTGGGGGTTTCCTCAAAACGTCAAAGTGACAATTGAAAACGTCAAAATTCGCAACATTTAGGCAAATAACTTGAATCTAATACGGGCTATGGAAAGAAAATGTCTCAAGAAGAATGTTTTACATACACCGAACTCTTAGTTTCAACCGTCATTGTCCTTCATTTTACTAAAATATTTCCAGAAAATTCATTTCTAATAGACCCTTTCTCTGATGCTTGGCAGTAGCCTTAGCTATAGAGTTTATTGTTTAATGGTATATAAATTTTGTCGAATTTTCGTAAAAAATCAATAAAGCTCAATATATTCGTTATTATACAAGATATGAAAAAATATTGTATACATTAATTATACGGTGTTTTGAGCTATATCTTAAAAAATTATTGCGACAATCACAGGGTGGCCCATAAGTCGTTGGTGATACAAATTTTTTTTTTGTCGAAAAACGCCTTATTTTTTTGCATTTTCCATCGAAATATAATGCATGTTTGTAAGTTAAGAAATTCTGGAGGCAGCAAGTGCGTTGTGGTTGCGAATTTTGACCTGACCTGACCTGACCAAGAAACGGATTTTTTCAGTAACACTTTTGGTTTACTTTTGGAAATTTCTGTACGTTTTCAAACAATCAAGTTATTTTGATGAAACATGGCACATTGTTTTTACTATATATGTTATACTGGTAATCAAATTTGATGCCTGCTTTTTCTATACAGTGTGGAACAGCCAAATGGAATAAATTCGATAACGGATAAATGAGGACGTGTTGGGAAAAACGCTTGGACACGTCGATTTGTATTTTTAACTGCGCATCTTTTTCAAGAAAAAAAAATTATATAGGGTGCGTCATGTGACAGTGGCCAATACCAACTTTCTTATTTTAAATACAAGCCCCTGTATATTATTAATTTTTTGGATTCTTCAGAAAATTCTAGACATAATTCATGTACAATGTCCTATACCTATCTTCAACTGTTTCGGAAATATTAAGTATTTTCAGATTTATTACAAAAATTAACATTAAAAATAGAAAATTATTTTATTTCACAAATTCTAATAAGAAATACTGATTATTTCTTAATAATTTAAAAAAAACAAAAAAAAATTAATGTCAATGTAGTAAATGTTCAAAATGCTCGCCACGAACATCTTGGCAACATGCTAATCTCGTATAGAAATGTCTTCTAACATTACTCAACATCTCAGGCGTGACTGATCTAATCGCAAGCGTGATTCGTCTTTTTAAGTCATCTAAGTTGAGGGGCTTAGTTTTGTATACAATACTTTTGACATATCCCCACAAAAAGTAGTCTAATAGCGACAGATCAGGAGATCGTGCTGGCCATTCTATCGATCCGCGCCACCCTATCCACCGATTTGGAAAAATTTGGTTCAGGTACTGCCGGACATTGATTTGGTAATGGGGCGGTGCTCCATCTTGCTGAAACCATATTTTATTGGCAGGAACTTGTGGGTTTGCTGGATCTGGATATAAGTTTGTCAAAGTTGGCACGACATTATTTTGGAGCAGTTCTAAATATTTATCCCCATTCAAGTTGCCATCAATGAAAAAGGGACCTACGATATGATTTCCAACAATTCTCATTATCAAGAGCTGAATGGGAAATAATTATTGAATGCAATGTAGCGAATTTGTGAAATAAAATAATTTTCTATTTTTAATGTTAATTTTTGTAATAAATCTGAAAATACTTAATATTTCCGAAACAGTTGAAGATAGGTATAGAACATTGTACATGAATTATGTCTAGAATTTTCTGAAGAATCCAAAAAATTAATAATATACAGGGGCTTGTATTTAAAATAAGATAGTTGGTATTGGCCACTGTCACATGACGCACCCTATATAATTTTTTTTTCTTGAAAAAGATGCGCAGTTAAAAATACAAATCGACGTGTCCAAGCGTTTTTCCCAACACGCCCTCATTTATCCGTTATCGAATTTATTCCATTTGGCTGTTCCACACTGTATAGGTTATACTGGTAACCAAAATTGATGTCTGCTTTCTTAAAAAGAAAACACACATATTTGCAATAAAAACATTTTTATGAAAATTCACTACCATAACGCACTTGCTGCGTCCCGAGATTTTTTTGTTATGCAGGATTGTAGAAACTAACACCGCCTCAACCAATGTCTAAATAGCCTCTGATTATTTTTTTAAATTTTTCATAAGCATTATTTGACATTTGTTCCACAAATTTTCTCAAGTTGATTATGTCTTTCGTCAACGGAAGTAGCTGAGGCTTTTCAGCAGCTCCCACATTTAAACTTGTTGGTGCAAGGCTTTCAAATTCAGTTGTCCACTGTTTCCACAAGTTCTCTAAATCGTTTTAAGTCAATGATTTTTTTATCCAAATCCTCAGTACAATTAGGAATTATGTCTTAAAAGTAGTTTTGCAGCCAAATCAACTAGTTTCTTTGGCGTTGTGTTAAATGTAAAGCTGAGGATGCCGCTCCACAGGTTTTAGTTTCAACACGATAACGAGACATTGCTTTATTGCTTCGTCAGCTTTATTGCTTCGTCAGCATCATAAAACTCTCAGGTTTTGAAGTTGAAAACATGTCGGTAAAATATCTATGCTTTTTGATTTGTAATAAAAACGTACCATATTAACCCAATTTGTTAGATATAAGATACAAACTTCTGTTGAGTTTATTCTTTTTTAGGTCTTCACAATAATATGCAATAAGTATATCATTAACAGCTGTTTCGGCGATAGCAAATTTTCTCAATTTTTTTAATTCGCGGTGCCCTTACTGAATCGGATTTTTTTCACGGCGCCGTCGTTTTTAATATTACCACATTAAAGTTAATCACAATCAGGTAAAAAAATAAAAACAGCTTGATACTTTAATATTCAGTACTGAAATATAGAAGTAGATTACTTATTACTTATACATTACTATTTCTATAGAACACATGTTCCAAAATGTGCGCCATTGCGCTGTAGGCACTGTTCATAACGGTCACGAAGATTTTCAAACATATTCGAGAGCACAGGTTGCTGCATATTCCTGATAAACGAGACGATCTTCTCACGTAATTCATTAATAGTTCTGGGTGGGTCTGTATGGCTGAAGACTTTCTGCTTTAACATACCCAATATGTAGGCGTGCGTTGGTGTAAGATCAGGGGAATGTGATGGATAGTTGATATTAGAACCGCGAGAAGTGATGCGTCCTTCAAAAGTTTTCTGCAGCAATGCTCCATCCTGTTGAAAACACTGTCTTTCCATCCGAATGTTCCTGGCACGACAAAACCTTCTGAGATCCTGGAGTGTGTTTCTCTAACGTTCCTGGGTAATAGTAAAAGGTTTACCATCACCATCCGCAATGAAATACGGACCAATGACACCGTGTGAACTGCACACCATATCGTTACACGGTCACTATGCAGCGGTTTTTTGATAATACTGTCTGGCTTCTCGAAACCAAGGAAGCGAGTTGTTTGCTTATTGATATAACCCCCCGAGTTAATCTGACTTCCGTCGGATCCTCGTACACCATAGCCAAAACTGGTCCACAATACACAACTCTGGCATGCATATCTTGGTTTGTCAATCGCTGTCCAACCTGAATTCGGTACGAAAATCCACCTACGTCTTTGAACAAACGCCGAAGCGACGTACTGCTGACATTCAGCTTTAAGGACGTTCGCCGAAGACTTCGGTTCAGTGATTCCAAAACTTGAAACACGTCCATGGTTCTCATTTGTTGTCACAGTTACTGAGCTACCAGACCTTTCCTTTTGTTAGGACAATACACTGCCAGTACGACGAAATTTCTCAACAATAGAAAGGATAACTGCGTTGGTGGGTGCCTCTTTGTCGTTTGCCTGTTTAAGAAGAATCTTTACACTTTGCGAAATATCAGTAACTACAGGTTCATTTACCGAATTATTACAATAATACTGTCCACGCCAGGAACACGACTTTACAAACACAACAAAAACGCACCTTCCTTTAGGCGTCTTTGTTTCATACTGATGATAATTTATGACTGTGTGGGGAATGGAGCGTGCGTGTGTGTTGGACTGTGGATCAGAATCTCTATAATTACAAAAAGATTTTGTGAAAGGCTGGATCTTTCAAAATCAAAATTAAACATGTCGATTATTGACATTAATGAAACAACATCGCAAGTTAATGAAAAATGTGTTGTACACTTGAAATCCAGAACCAGCAACTTTAGAACGACACTTCGTTGCATTACGGTTGATGTCATAACGGACAATCTTGCAACTCACACAATCGATATCCCATCATTTGAACTCCCGGCAAACGTTATGCTAGCAGATCCAGGATTTGGACAATCTGGACAAGTGGATCTACTAACTGGAGCATCAATATTTTGGGACACCATGCGAAGTGGGAAAATAACACTGGATGAACAAAAACCACATTTGCAAAATTCAGCGTTTCGATGGATTATTCTTGGACTCTGCCATCCTGTGCACGAGCCAATTCATCAATTAGTTATTTTCTTTTTATAAAAAGAGTAAGAAAATAGTCACTGTAAACATAACTAATTCTTCTGACCGAAATCATGTGTCAAAATAAAAGTAAACAGGTACAGTGTAGCATATCTGCTTGAAACTAAGTAAAATAGGAACTGTTTCATCACAAAATAAAAGGTAGTTATCGAATTATAAAATAAATATAAAAATTAAGTTACAAACTAACAGTCTTCTAAGAGATCAGCTGGTTGCTGGTTGTTCTCATTGTTGTCGCTCCCTACTTCTCAGATGGTAGGTAAGTTCGGCTTGTGTTCCGGCATCTCGCCCCATTATCCTCGGTCGCCGGTGATGGCTGCCGTGTGGGGTGTTGGTCTGACGGCCATCTAACAAAAAGCCGCACTAATATTCTCAATGTCCTCCGCGAACACCATGGGCCAATTCACTAATGAGATCTCGACTTTTGCATTTTGAAAAAAGTTTCTTTAAATGAGCGGTTATAGAAAACATGTGATACTTATACGTTTGGAATAAAGTGAGACGTATTTGAAAGAATAATTTTAAAATACATTTAGTCGAAGTGTTATTATCACAATAACTATAATTTTATCGTAAGTGGAACGCCTCAAAACAGTTTATACACAATCCAACATTGCACTTTTTGTCACATGGTCCGAATTATGGACTTGCGTGGATGGTTGGCGTATCTTCTCTTGTTCTTTTCCTCTGTATGTTTTTAAGTGTTGCATTCCGTCGATTCTAATGATGTCTGAAACACGACACTTTGGGGAAGATTCGATTGATGTCGATGGTCGTCCAGCTGCTTTGGGAAGAGATCCATATTTCTGTAGATAAACAGAAGTTATTTCTCTCTTGCACTCTAATTGGTGTATCTTTCCATTTCTGGACTTTTTATACAGTATCGAACTGTTTTGCATTGCCACATCCAATACCCAGGTGAATAACGACCACTACCAATTCTTTCCCTTAATGCTTATGCGGTAACAGCCAAGATTCTGGTCCATCTTATATGTAGCACCCATAAAGGTATTGTCCTTTGCAAGGAACTTTGGCTGAGAAATTTTTAAGTTTAGTTTGTGGTTCTGCGAGAACTTTTTAACTTGACTAATCGCTTGTGTGCCACAGGAAGATGAAATCATGATTACCACTGCATTATCCATCATCTTACATATAAATTCCCATCCGTCTTTTCAGTAGTTGTCTCAAATTTCCCGCGACCTTTGGCGAACAATACCCTATTAGTCAGAGGACAGACTGATAGAATTCGATTTTCTCGAAATGCTCCGGTTGCCGCGTAACCAAAAAATATGAGAAAAGAAATTAGAGCCGAGCAACAAAACAGATTATCCATATAGCAGTGGTACTGCAGCGCTAATTTTTCTTTCGCAAGTTCATTTAACATTACAACAAAAGGGCTAGCGGCCTTTCTAAACAGTATACCATTGTCATTATCAGCTTTCGGACTTTTTCCCGGATAAAGTTCAAAGTTGACTAAATATACATCTTTGGTATTGTTGCTCCACATTTTGCAACCAAACCTGATTGGTTTCCCTCGAAGAAACTGCTTGAAACTGTGTTTTCCAAAGTACTTAACCATACCTGCGTGATACGCCAAATTTTACTCTGAAATGAAACTTTTCATACACCTTTCTTTTAGCATTTCCATGAGCGGTCTGATTTTCCGAGCTTTATCGGTTTGATCCATTGCAATATTATCCGCAAAGTTGATGAATCTATCAATTTGCAAAAATGTATCCCGGCGCATAGCCTGACTGACAGCAACATTTCTCATATCACCGGAATCCCAGTAGTGTCTTTTAGAAGGCAATGGATTATATCCGGTCACGAGTAAATTAGCAATAAAACAGCGAATCTCGTCAGCAGTTATTCTTGGGTCAGTGCAATTCAAAAATAAAGCATATCGTCTCCTCTCATCTACGAAGTATTGAATCATCTCACTGTCTATAAACTGTTCAAAAATGTCAACAATTGACATTTTTTTATGCTTGGAATAATCTGTTTGAGGGAATAGAGGGACATGTTCAACGTCAAACTCTATATCCTTTTCCCATGTAGGTTTGAAGTTACATTTTTCATTGCGTCGGTCTTTTAACTACTTCATCATGTTTTCGGGTCTATCACGGTGGGTTTATCTTGCAGATTCTGTTCATCAATTTTTTCAGTTATGTCCTGCCCATTATATTTTTCCCCCAGCCTATCACTATTTGGTAGCCTAATTTCGGCTTGGGCTCGCAACTACCTACAAGACGGGTTGTCCACTGGCCTGTAAGTTCAAACTAAAAAGGACCCAATATAAAAATGATATCTTATTATCCCCCCTACATATATATATATATATATATATATATATATATATATATATATATATATATATATATATATATATATATATATATATATATATATATATATATATATATATATATATATATATTATTCAATCGGCAACGAAGCAAAATCATAATTAAAATGCCATTGTTTTGAAATCCTTTCCGTTGCACCAGTTGTAAAGGGTATAGGTAGTTTTAGAACAATGTCATTTTTAAAAACTAAATCTTCATCTCTCTTCTCTGGAAACGTGTCATTCCCGGCCTTTCTTAAAAAATTTACTAGATATTCATCATTATTTATTTTGTTCACTTGACCAACATAATATTTTACTCGATTTTTTAAAGGGTACTGAACAATAATGAAGTCATTTGGGCTTATTTCTTTCAAACTCTGAACTATCGTCACATATTTCATGCATTGATACATCGCTCTTACTGGACTCTTGCAATATTTTTCTCTTTGTATTCCGGGCATTTTGTTTTTCTACTAACAGTTTTTCTTCTTACCTTCGTTTTTTTTCAATTATCGGCGTGTCAGTTAAAATACTGGACGTGACTTTTTTCTGTTCTGCTTATTCTTTCTAGTTTCAGCCTTTAAATGGGGTCTAACTGCTTCTGGAGTCATAATATTCTTTTTAGGAGTTGATAAACCTATAATATTGTGTATCTCTCGTGTGTCTGGTTCAGTATTACCTTTCGACCAACCTGGTTGAGGTTCATCTAAATAAACTGTCGATAAAAATTTTTCAGAAATATCATGTTCGCGATCGGTAACATATGAAGTCAAGAAGTCAGAACCCTGGAATTTTTCAGAATTAAATGGACAAGTTCCAGTTGCTTCGAAACCTTTAATTATGTTGGTTGGTGTAAAAGCAATGGGAAAATATTTTCCAACTATTTCTGCTATATTATATAAAGTAGCTGGAATTCCAGGATGATATAACATCCATTGCTCCATTAGTTTATTGTAAGAATTCTTAAATGGTCCAAAACAAGCTACATCTAATGGCTGTAGTTTGTGGCTACAGTGTGGGGGTAATGAAACCAATACAACACCATTCAACTTAGAACCTCGGTGGTTCAGGGGTAAGAACGTGTGCCTCTGAACTGAAGGGTACTGGGTTCGATCCCAGGGTACTCCTTTCACTTTTTCAGTACAAACTGTAAAATTAAGATCAACCGAGGTTCTGGCATTGTATTTGAGCAAGTTGAATGTCTGCACGTTCCGCCCTTCGGAGGGGGCGTAAAGCCGTCGGTCCCGTGTCCATGCGATGTTGAGCACGTTAAAGATCCCTACCCTCACAGAAAGGCAGGGGTTTGGCAAAATTTCCAGGATAGTGAGGTGAAACTGCTCCCTGGCGTCGGTGATTGGCCATAGTCGCGGAAATAGGCCGACGTTAAAGAAACAAAAAACACACCAAAAAAAACCATTCAACTTGCAATATTCAAGAACTTTCACATCAGTGTGACTTTCGTGATTATCTAGAATTACTAATATTTTATTATAAATTCCACAATGTATGGTGCCTGTAAGATGTTTTAAATATTCTATAAAATTTATCCCATTCATCCGGGCACTGTTATGAGCTGCTCCTTTTCAGCAAGGTGGAGCATATGCTCTTTAAAATATTTTCTTAAGAAAACAAAAAATGGTGGAATAAATGTACCATTGGCACAAATGGTGGTACACATTGTTACCAACACGCCTTTTTTGGCAGTCGTGACTTTACCGACTTGTTTTACCGCGGGGAGCTATAATTTTTGGCGGCTTATGGACTGTTGTCACTGCAGTTTCATCGCAGTTAAATATTTTATTAGCAGTAAAACCATGTTTCTTCACAACTTCACGTAAGTTATTAAAAACAATGAAACGTATTAAAACTGGTGGCTCGGCTGAGGCTTGTTGCTTCAGGCGAGCGCATACTTAGCTTGTGTCTGGACCGAAAAAGTCTAAGCCATTCATCTCCCGCACACTTATTTTTGTGCCATGACAGTGGCACTAATTTGTCATTGGCCACTGCATATCTGTATGCAAATATTTTACAGTCTCTAGCTGATAAACCATAACACATGGCCGAGGCACTAACCCAAGTATTCAGTAAGTAAAGTTTCTTCTTCATCTGAAAAGACTTGTACAAAACCATGATGCCTCTCGAAACTAAAAAAATTCTTTTTGTTCTCATTAGTATTTTTATACTTTGTCATATGTCTTTTAAGAGAAGATTTGCTTACATTAAATTCACATGCGGCTTCTCTAATTGTTGTTTTGTTTTCTATAACAGCTAGAACTGCTTCCTTCATTTTTCCGAGTTAATAGCGTGAGTTTCTTTACTTTTTTTCGAAAATTGAATTAGTTTTTCGTGGCCTCTTTTTTTTGTTATTCATTTTCTATGACAATAAAATATTTGTTATTTTGTTTTTCAGCAGAAATATAAACAGTTAGAAATTTACGTAATATGTTTTCTGACTTATAAGCTTTCAAATTGAAAGTAACTAGATATATTAAGAAAATCAATCAAATTCAACATTGGCAAACGTAAATAAATTTGCTAACCAAAATATGTGTTGCATAGTGGGACAGTCCCAGAACATAACACGTGTTTTTGTTCCACTATACACCAGCATACACATTTAAGGTTATAATTCCATATCTCGAGAAGAAAAGAAAGTAATCATATTAACTAATCAGACTTACCTTAATAATACTACAAATAATACCAACGCCAAATTTGAAATGTTTATCTTAATAAATAAATCAGATATAGACTATAATTTGTGCATACAAATAAAAAGTTGTGGCTTACAACAGAGTCAAATAACGCTAGCCGATTAATGAGTAATTTCCCGCGTATTATTTCTACTTGTCAATAGAGGGCGGCGGGTGTATATAATTCTGTAATTTATTTAGAATTTTACCCATTACTTTCCGCGGGTTTTTAAAATGTCCCAGTATACAACATGTCCCACTATACAATACTCTCCCCTAATTGTCTTAGTTCTGCTTGTTTTTTTAAGTAGTATATCTTGGAGCCTAGACCAGTGTTCGTTTTCCCATGGCTGTCGCAATATTACTTAGATTTACATGTGTCCAGAGCTATAAATCTGGCTGAACTCGCCATTCGTCTAACCACCCTTAATGCTGATTGAGTGTTCCAGGCTCAAACGTTTGCTCAAGCTACATTGTCTGCACCCCCACTGAATGCTGTTGCGTTGTAAGTTGGTTATTGTAGGCTACAAGCCGGGTATTATAGTCTCTTACCCTATGTTATGCTGTTGAAGCCACATCTGGCTCCGTCTAGACTGCTTTTTAGTTTGTTGATACATTGTTTGTTGTGCTTGCTGAACCCACATATGTTGGACATTCCTGAAATTTGACATATTGTTTGGAGGCTTTACAAAACTGCTCTGTGTAAAAAAACGAAGCAAAACGTACATCACGTTTGCTCTGGGAAGTCTTCAGTTGATAACATTCACAAATAGATCTTTCTCGTAAAGGAAAGTTTTGTTTGGCTCTTGGTGAAGAATCTTGTAGCAGCAAAAAAATAACGCACAATTCTTGGTAAAACGTAAGGTTTAGCCTTGTAATGGGTTTGCCTTGCAGCAACCTTTTAAGAATGAACGATCTGTCGTTCGGGAGTGGCTCTAGCTGCCACTTAAATTTGGGTCGTGAAGGCTTCTGCTACCGGCCTTCATTACATATTACAAATTACTACCTAAGAACAGCCTTGTCTTGTGGTAGCTTACTAGAAGTTATTAAAAGCCAGGAGTTCAGTTTCTTTTGGTTCCAGTACATGTTATAAAGCTAAGTAGGCTTTGTCACAGCATAAGGAAGACTATGTTGTGCCCGCACTACCTCGATATCTGACACACTGCGGTGTGATGAGGTGTACATGACGCATTCTGCACCACTGATTACAAAAAAAACTTTTGTCCTGTAAATATATAGAAATATCTTAAGATGTTTGAGAAACGCGAGGTTCCAGCATCGGGAACAACAGCCTATTAAGACATAGTGATACAGTATAAGTCAATAGACAGTGAAACCGCAAAGGTAGCATTCTCATTATACGACCGAGCCGATCCAACACAATGGAATAGCTCATGCAGAGATAGACACCTGCATCCAATAACAATCGGCGCCTCATCCATAATTATATAAAAGGGCATAGCACGAAGACCCGTCGTTCACTTCTCGTCGCAGTTTAGTCTGGGTCATTTCCTGCTACGTAATTTTTTATCACATTTATGTTGATATCAGTATTTTGTTATTGTATTTCATATGTATAATTTAGTGTATCTTTGTAATAGTAAAATAAAATTGTTTTGAAAAGTCAATCGTGTTAACTTGAAAGTTAACTGGCGCAGTCATTAGTATCGGTTAAAGAACCAAGTAAACAAAAATATTGATTCTTAGCTTATCGACGCCTGACAACCGAGTAAAGAACCAAATAGAGCCAAGTAAAGACAAACAGAACCAAGCAGAGTCAAATGCAATCAAAAACAATAATAATATTGAATTATTTGCTATTTTCTTTTTATTTCACATTTTTTCCATATTTTAAGTTATAATCCTGTATTTTGTTGTGTTATATAGTATATATCATATTCCGACGACGAATTCTCAAATCTGTCACATTTAGAATACCGTTTAAGACAAGTTAGCATTGTTGATAATATCATCTCTAAAAAACATATTGAAGAGAGTAATTTAAATTTTAATAATATAATGACCGACCGAGAATAACTTACAGCCAAGCCAAAATTTCCAAACACCCCGACGTAATTTTCAACAAAATAACTTTTCGAATCAAATAAGGAGACTCGTATAACCCAAATCGTAATCAAAGAAATTATCGAGAGTCCATTATTTTCAACTCCAAACTTCCCGACAAAATGCCATAACAGAAAAGTTACATTACACCGAAAATGAACAGCATTCACCTGCTGAAATAGACGACAACGAACATGAAAATTATCCAATACCAGAGCCGCCGAATACAGGCCCATAATTTAAATCAATAACGGTAATACATCCTGTC
This sequence comes from Tillus elongatus, assembly GCA_964006375.1. Classification (NCBI taxonomy): domain Eukaryota; kingdom Metazoa; phylum Arthropoda; class Insecta; order Coleoptera; family Cleridae; genus Tillus; species Tillus elongatus. Next base: position 31,970,545 of record OZ023270.1, read on the forward strand.
AATTACCCTTTATCGAAAATCTCGAAATCAATGGTAAAGTCCTGATCAATTCTGGCTCGTCAAAAAGCCTTTTAAATCCCACAGTAGCGTATGCAAACTTTTACAATAATATTTACGACAATTCTATCCTGATAAAAACTGCACATAGGTATTCAAGCATCTATAACAGGACTAAAATAACTTTAAGATCACTCACAGATAATAAGCAAGAATTTTGTTTATTTAATTTTAATGACAGCTACATAGGTTTAATAGGTATAGAATTCCCAATTAAAAATCAAGTGAATATTGATATTAATTTCGCATGTAATAATAAGCATAATAACAATGAAGGCCACAGCGATAGTTAAGAACAATATGGAAGCTCTAAACACCTTCACATGGGTGTTCAAGCCACAATAACAGGGCTGAAATAATTTTGGGTTGCTGTATTCTTGTTGGTCTATTTATTTTGCGCAACACATTTTTCATGGTGGGCGTATCATGGAAATTTTCATAGAAATTATCTACACAATTTTTGTAACGAAAATAGGTATGCGCCAAGTAAAGTTCATTTTTGTTTGTTATATATATATATATATATATATATATATATATATATATATATATATATATATATATATATATATATGCGTGCGTGTGTGTGTGTGTGTGTCTGTGTGTTACAAACAAAAATAAACCTTATTTGGCGCATACCTATATGTTTCGTTAAAAAAATTGTGTAGATCATTTTTATGAAAACTCCCATGATATGCCCACCATGTAAAATGTGTTGCCTATACGTGAAGACCGTGGCGGACCGACACCAGGAAACGCAAGATAAATAGACCAACAACAATAGGTCATTATGCAACAATTTAGCAACCCAAAATTATTTTAGCCCTGTTATTGTTGCCCTTCCATATTATTCTTATAACTATCGCTGTTGCCTTCATTGTTATGCTTATTATTACATGCGAAATTAATATCACTATTCACTTGATTTTTAATTAGGAAATATGTACCTATTAAACCTATGTAGCTGTCATTAAAATTAAATAAACAAAATTCTTGCTCGTTATCTGTGAGTGACCTTAAAATTATTTTAGTCCTGTTATTGAGGCTTGAATACCTTGTGCAGTTTTTATCAGGAAATAATTTTCGAAAATATTATTGTAAAAATTTGCATACGCTACTGTGGGCTTTAAAATGCTTTTTGACAAGCCAGGATCGATCAGGACCTTACCATTTAATTCGGGAATTTCGATAAAAGGTAATTGATGTATTAACGTTATTGATTTCAATCATGGGCCTGTATTTGACGGCGCTGGTATTTGACAATTTTCATGTTCGTTGTCGTATATTTCAGCAGGTGCTTGCTGTTTATTTTCGGTGTAATGTAACTCTTCAGTTATGGCATTTTGACGGGAATTTTGGCGTTGAAAATGATTTCTTTTCGGCTGTGAGGGCTGCTGCCTACTGAAATTTGTAGATCTTGTATGTGCACTTGTAGTATTCATGGGCTCTGGATAATTTCTTTGATTACTATTTGGATTATACGAGAGTCTCCTTATTTGACATGAAAAGTTATTTTGTTGAAAATTTCGTCGGGGTGTTTGAAAATTTTGTCCTGGCTGGAAGTTATTCTCGGTCGGCCATTGTATTATTAGAAATTAAATTTAATCTCTTCAATATGATTTTTAGAGGTGATATTATCAACAATGCTAATTTGCCTTAAACGGTATTCTACATGTAATAGATTTGAGAATTCGTCGTCGGAATTAGACATATACCATATAACACAACAAAATACAGGATTATAACTCGAAATATGGAAAAAATGTGAAATAAAAGGAAAATAGCAAATAACTTATAATATTGTTATTGTTCTTGACTGCAATTGACTCCGCTTGGTTCTATTTATCTCTGCTTGGCTCTATTTTGTTCTTTACTCGGGTATCAAGCGTCGATACGCTAAGAATCAATATTTTTTACACTTGGTTTCTTAACCGATATTAACGACTGCGCCAGTTAACTTTCAAGTTAATACGATTGACTTTTCAAACATTTTTTTGCTGTTACAAAAATACACTAAGTTATAGATATAAAATACAAATAATAAAACACTGATATCTACATAAATGTGAAAAAACTACGTAGCAGGAAATGGCTCAGATTAAACTGCGACGAGAAATGAACGACGAGTCTTCGTGCTATGCCCCTTTATATAATTGTGGATGAGGCGTCGATTGTTATTGGATGCATGTGTCTATCTCTGCATCAGCTATTCCATTGTGTTGGATTGGCTGAGTCGTATAATGAGAATGCTACCTTTGCGGTTTTACTGTCTATCGTCTTATACTGTATCACTATGTCTTAATAATAGGCTGTTGTTCCCGAGGCTGGCATCTCGCGTTTTTCAAAGATCTTAAGATATTTCACTATATTTACAGCACAAGAAAGAGTCTTTTTTTTAGAATCAGTGGTGAAGATTGTGTCATGTACACCCCATTCACACCGTAGTGTGTCAGATATTGAGGTAGTGTGGGCAGGATAGTCTTCCTTATGCTGTGACCAAAGCCTACGTAGCTTTATCACATGTACAGAAGGCAACAAAAACTGAACTCCTTGCTTTTTAATAACTTCTAGTAAGCTATCACAAGACAAGGCTGTTCTTAGCTAGTAGTTTGTAATATGTAGCGAATGCCGGTAGCAGAAGCCTTCACGGCGATTGCACTCCGTCCCACATTTAGGTGTCAGCTTAAGCCACTTCTGAACGACGCATCGTTAATTCTTAAAAGGCTGCTGCAAGGCAAACCCATAACAAGGCTAAATCTTACATTTTACCAAAATTCTGCGTTATCTTGTTGCTCAAACAAGATTCTTCACCAAGGGCCAAACAAAACTTTCCTTTACGAAAAATATCTATTTGTGAATGTTATCAACTGAAGAGTCTTCCGAAAGAAAACGTGTTGTACGTTTTTCTTCGTTTTTTTTACATAGAGCAGTTTGGTAAAGCAACCTAACAATACGTCAAATTTCAGGACTGTACAACATAGGTGGGTACAGCGAGCACAACATACAATGTATGAACAAACTAAAAAGCCGTCTAGACGGAGCCAAATGTGGATTCAACAGCATCGAATAGGGTGAGACACTATAATACCAGGCTTGTACCACACAATAACCGACTTGCAACAGCATCCAGTGGGGGAGCAGGCAAGGCAGCTCGAGCAAATGTTCGAGACTGGATCATTCAATCAGCATCAAGGGTGGTTAGACGAATGACGAATTAAGCAAGATTTATGGCTATTGTAATAGTAATATTGCGAATGTTCGAGACTGGAACATTCAATCAGTATCAAGGGTGGTTAGACGAATGGCGAATTAAGCAAGATTTATGGCTATTATAATAGTAATATTGCGAATGTTCGAGACTGGAACATTCCATCAGTATCAAGGGTGGTTAGACGAATGGCGAATTAAGCAAGATTTATGGCTATTGTAATAGTAATATTCCGACAGCCATGGGAAAACCAACACTAGTCTAGACTCCAGGATTTATTAATAAAATAAGAAGCAGAACCAAGACAATTATTCACTAATCAAGAAGAAAGGCTACAATGCTTATTATATCTGTGACATCAGTAGTCTATAATTTCTAAACGTATTCTGGACACAAGCCCTTCCTTTCGCCTTAACCCATTAGCGTCGTGTGTTGCCATATGAAAACGGCAAACACGTGATGCTTTCAATGATCCCTGATAGGACAAAATTCGTGGGAAAGCTGTGGCTCATCTCAGTTGAAAGGTAGGGGATCTGCAAATGTGTGTCTGAGAGTACATACAGTTAACGTTTAAACTTTGTCTGTGTGGTGCGTTAGAGGATTGAAAAATTGTGACGTAAAAAATGGATATTCGTTTTGTGTAAGTATTTTTTTACTTATTTCATGTAGGCTTTTGCATGCATATTATTTTGTAGTATATATGAGGCCTCTCATCAGCGAAATTCTAAAATATTTTACAAACATGGCCACGTGCTACAGGCGTGTTTATATCCATGTTGGCATATGGCAACGCTGGGCGCATACACTCCGTTATTTATGATCCTGTACTGATATTTTGCAGTTGTCTTACGCTCAAAGAAGCACTAACCATTATATATGGTGATGACCTTGGCTGTGAGTTTATATTTAACCACCTGAGCCACATGTAGATACAGATTAGGACTCGGCAGATGAAGATAATAGGGGTAAGATAAAAATTTTATATTGAATACTTTTTAATTTTCAACAAAACGTTAAACTTACAGGCTAGTTGACAACCTCTCTTCTCGGCAGTTGCGAGCCCAAGCCGTAATTAGGCTACCAAATAGTGATAGGGTGGGGGAAGAATATAGTGTGCAGGACATAACTGAAAAAATTGATCAACAGAATCTGCAACATAAACCAATTTGTGATAGACTGACTCAATGAAAAATGTAACTTCAAACCTACATGGGAAAAGGATACACCATTTGACGTTAAACATGTCCCTCTATTCCCTGAAACAGATTTTTCCAAGTTTAAAAAAATGTCGATTGTGACATTTTTGAACAGTTTATAGACAGTGAGGTGATTCGGTACTTCGTAGATGAGAGTAGACGATATGCTTAATTTTTGAATTGCACCTTTTACATGGGAATCATCATGAGAATTTTCATAGAAATGATCTACACTTTTTTTTACGAAAATTATATAGGTGTGCGCCAAGTAGAGTTCATTTATATATATATATATATATATATATATATATATATATATATATATATATATATATATATATATATATATATATATATTTCTGTCAATTGTCAGAATGAAGCGGTTCGTTTTTGGTATAAAATTTTAAAAATTTGGTATAATCATGGAAAGTAAATGAAGAGTGATGATGGGAAAGTAATGATGGATGTGTAAAGATTAGTAGTAAATGAAGGCAGTGATTGGAAATGTAAGATGGAAGAAAAAATGGTATAAAAAGTTTATTTAAAATGGTTTGTCAAAATTCGAAGTATGTCATATTTGGATAATGCAGTGTCAAGTATTTTTTGGAATAAACTGTTTAAATTATGTCACTATATACAACACAAGTCATAATGGACTTACTGTATAGACGTATTGTGTAATTTTCGCCAATAAAGTATAAGTATAAGTATAAGTATAAGTATAAGTATAAGTATAAGTATATATATATATATATATATATATATATATATATATATATATATATATATATATATATATATATATATATATATATATATATATATATATATATATATATATAGTTAAGATTTAATGTGCAAATCTTACGTTATTTCACTTACTATCGAGCTTATACTGTCCCCACGATTTGGTGTCAATTGATATGTTTTTTACTCATCCTAATGTGGGTGTAATTTGTGTATATTTTAATTTGATGTAGATATTTATTTAATTTTTGTGCTTAAGTGTAGTATTTGTAGAGTTTTAGACTCAAATATTTGTATACTTGGTATTATAAAGCATATTATGTATCATATTTATGTAATTCAAAAGTTTCTTACTCGCTGGACGCCTTTAAATTTCTTTATTTATAAGATTTATATTGATTATTTGATTATTGGATTATCTATATTATTTACTTTCTTTCATAAATCAAAGTCTGTACTTTTAGAACACTTATATGTATATATGTAAGCAAAATGTTAATTTTTTAGAATTATATCCAATGTTAAAATAATTTATGTTTATATGAGTATTTGAATAAATTTACCTTTCATTTATTTTATTTGCTTCTTAGTTCTCCACGGCTTTAGATTGACTCCTTTCTGCAGGTATGTAGTGGGTTGCAATTGAAAATTCTTACCTTTAATCCCTTTTCAAACCTAAATTTTCTATAGAACCTTTTTTCAAATTATGTATCTTGTTGGGCAATGATATATACAATGTACAACAATTTAAAAACCTTTTGACTTCTATTTTAATACCTGTTTTCCTAAATACAAAGAATTGACATCAATATTAATTAATCTAGCATCACAATTTATTTTGATCTGACATTTATTTTCTTACTGGATCCTTATAACAATTATAGCTATTGGACATAAATGTTATGTTCTCATGTGAGTCTTGCTATCAACCTCGGTTGTGGGATATGAGATTGTTGTGATTTGCATTGATAGAAATCTCGTGTGTTTGTCGACGAAAGTATTTGGGGGGTTAATTGTTATCCATCTGGTGATATCATGCATATTGTTGGCAGGAGTATGTTAGGGGTATTTGTTGTTCATCGTGATGGATCTGGTATCCATCATGCTGAATCCATCATGTTGCCACCATTACTCATGCAATTTTCGTTAGGAAGAATCGGTTCGGATATTCGTTGTCCAAGTTATAGGAGGACTATGTCAAGTTCTTTGTTGTAGTATGGTGATTATCTTAGCCTAGTGAAGCTCGGGGAGTTGTCGTCTGGTGGGATGTAGTTTAGGAACTTGTTGGTTGGCTGAATTGTGCCATGGTATTAAGGAGAAAGGAATTCTGCTTCAGAAGCTTTCAACCTAACATCGCCGGAGTGCTAAATTATTGAGAACCTTGACTCCACGCTGGCATGCTCGGAGAACTGGGGGAACTCAAGCTTGTATCCTATCACCGTTACTTACTCGAGCTGTCAGTTTCTCTTATTGAGAAATTTCTGCGAAATTTTCTGGAATCATAGGGGGCCTGTTACGACCCAGATGCCGTAACTTGTTTTTTATTGTTAATCTCTCATATTTTTTTTAAATTTTTGCTGCTATTTGATGTGTTCTCATGCGAGTGAGTATTTAGGATGGCACAGACCGTGTCTGTGTTCATTTGTAATGATCATCGAGCAGGTGATACCTTCAGTATCCCTGCTCGTTTAATTCTATTAAGTCTACGATTAAAATACAACGGAACTGGGGGTCATCTGCTGTCTTTCTATGTCTGGTGAACGGCTAGTACATAGCGCAGAGACGATCCGTTGTCTATAAGTTGGCATGACTGAGCGCATCTGCATTGAGTCACGACGGGAGCCTTCTCCGTCGAGTTCCGTCTTTTGGTTTCAGCTACCGTAGGGGCAAGGGTGCTATTGTAGCCATCTCCATTAAGTTGATGAAAAACGTCGTTCTTCAGGGCAAGCTGGTGCTTCCATCCAGACTAGTGTGATTATGTTTTAGGGTCACTGCTATTCCAGTGCAGCAAGAGAATTGTGAGCGTAGATGGGTCGCTAGTCGTTGCTGTCGAAGGGCCGCTGTTAGTTGCAGGTTGATTGGATCCGGTTCCACTGTAGGCCGCAGTTGCGATGGTGTAGCTGCCCAGTCGCGACAGATGAGTATTAACACAACAACCACTTCATCGTGGCATTTCAGTATAATTGTGTGTTTTAAGTAATGTGCCATTGCCACCTGCAGATATCCTTTTTTGTGCCTGCGCTTATCTTCAATATCATTTGAACTTGTGTGACAGTTAACGCCTGTTAACGTCATTATCTGCCGATACCGTCGGTGAACCTAGTGGTCGCCACCATACCATAATTTACTGAGGAATACACTGAGTGCCATTGTGGCCAATCATTCAACCTTATTAATTGTTATTATTAGTCCTGATTACTGACCCTCAGGGTCGTTTACTTTATGCTTGTTAATATTATGAATGATTACTGACCTATGGAGTCGTTTATTGAGATGGTTGTTCATCACGACATAAACTCCACAGGGGGGCGTCACCCCTAAGTGTTTAATTAAGTCAGTTTTACCCCACCAGGGAAGTGCATTATTATTTACCTTGTTCACCTTCACGCTTCTTGCAGTTTTATTCTGAAGGGATAACGGACTTGTTACATAAGTAACACTAACTGTAGAACATAATTTACTGTTCAGGCCCATCAGGCAGATCATTTCAACCTGTTTAGGTTATATTACCTTTGTGAAGGGTGTGTGAGCTCACTTGCCAGAGATTTAAACAGCTGATGTCAATTAATAGCTGTTGATATTATCTGCTAGTAGTTACCCATATAATAGGCGGACCTTATTGTATTTATGATTTTTTTTGTAGATTGTTATGGATATCTCTACCCTGTGAGTCAGCCAGTCTTACTGCCTGCGATTTTATTAGTCATATTCTATGAAAATCACGAGCTTTGGTGTTAGCTGGGCGTATTTGTTGACATTTTACTGACTGTTTTGTGTGAAGTTTTCGTGTAACAGGATCATTTAAATGCTTATTTTGTGAATCTATTAAGCGTTTGTGATGAATTTCCAGAGCGCGTGGGCCACTTAAACGAATTTTCTGTGAATTTAACAGCCATCTTCTATGCACTTCTCTAGTTTTAGCATCAGCTAAGCGCATTTTTTGTGATTTAATCTGTAGATTATTATGCACTTCCCTATTAGCTGGATTTTTTAAACGTTCATGTTCTGATAGTCTCTATCGTTTATTACGATTTTCCTTTTCGTCTGTTTTTTTCAAGTCTTCTTTTGAGAAACCTTATTTCTTTCATGTGAATGTTTCTCGTTTTTGTTCGTTAATTTGTTCTCGTTTAAAATATGTATTAGTTTTAATTCTATGTTCTATACTTCTCTTCTTCAACCTTTGCATATTAATGAAATGTATAAGTTACTCCCAATTAAATTATGAAAAAGAAGAAAACAATTAAAATACTACAGAAATGGATTATAAACAGTCTAGACTTAATTACAACTAACTGAGTTCCTCATAAAATAAATTTGAATAAATAATAATAAAATAATTAAGATACAAAATACCACAACTTTAATTTAGATATTCAATTAGCCTTCAACTGCTTCAAGTATATCAACAAAGAATAAATGGGCAAGTGGAAAATTTTCTGAAAAAAAAAGAAGTATGATAACATGGTGAGGTAGCTTATCTTGCCACATGTGCCTTTACAAATTGGGCAACAGAATGAAACCTATTTTGACAAAATATCAAATTAGTTCACCTCATCATACTGCTCAACCAGCAGCTCATTGCTTATCAGCAAATAAAATAATTTTGTTTTAGTGACGCCTCGACAAAAAAAAATCGTTTATAAAATCATGACTTTGAGTTTGCAACATTTTCTTCGGTAAATTTGTCGATAAGCTCACCGAAAGCTTTTAGAAACATTTTTCAAAAACATGCTTAAAACTCCCTTTGGATGCATAAACCACAAGGAGAATTTCTTGCAAACAACCCCCAAGATAGTTATGAGACCAGGAATAAATAGGGGTGCTGGGTGGAGAAGGAACCAACCATAAACGAAAAATGTAAAAAAAAAACAGCTTCGCCGGACCTATGGAAGCTACCTTTATCCCATTTTGTAGCTACACCTCCTCAAAATTTTGTTTATCTGTCACAGAACCCCCAGCTCGCGTAACGCTTTGGGGGGTTGTTCCCAAGAAATTTTTTGGTGGTTTATGCATTGAAAGTGGTTGTAGACATGCAGAAGGGGAAAGAGAACCTCCATGAGGAAGCATGTAACAACCACCAAGAAAGTTATGGAACCTGTGGTAAATAGGGGTTCTGTGCGGAATAAACAGCATTTTAAGGGTGTGTAGCTGCAAAATGGGATGAAGGCAACTTATATAGGTCCGGCTAAGTTGTTTTAACATTTTTAGTTTATACTCCTTCTGAATATTCTATCCCGTTCAACCCCCTTTCCCACTATGGCTGCAAAATGTGAAAAAACAGCCTTTAGAGATTCGATTAAGCTGTTTTTTTCGCATTTTCGGCTCATATTTCCTTTTTATCTTCCCCGTTCAGTATCCCTATTTACGTAACTTCCTTGGGAGTTGTTTGCAAGAAATTTTTCTTATCGTTTTTGCATCCAGGGGGGCTTCTAAGCATGTTTCTGAAAAAATGTTCCTATGAAGCCTCCGGGAGGTTAACTGCCAATTTACCGATAAATGTATATCAGCATTTGTTCGCTTTAACTTACTGTCAAAACATAGTTTCATTATTAAGCTGCCGAAACGTGAAATATTGACCGTTCTCAAGATGTCCCTAATCATACAGGCAATTTTTTGATGAACATTCGCTAATAAAAAGGTAAAATGAAAAATCAGGTCAACACATCTACCTCTATCACAGTTATTTTCCTAATAGCATAGTTACACCTTAAGCACTTACCTATATAAAATTTTTTTTCAAAGTAAGTTTAATAATTATTAATTTATTTCAATATAGATGTGGAAACTATTTCTCTGGCTTCACAAATATTTTCTTTTCTGTAATTGGTTTTCCTGCTTGGCAGCACCCTCAGATAGAAGAAATTAAATGAGTTTTTAAATTTCAATAATAACTTTTATATGCAAATATCAATTTACTTTAGAAGAAGCTAATAGTTGTATAAGTTTTTAGATTTAACCGACTACAGAAAAGAGCACCAACATTTGTGCATAGAGAAATAGTCTCCACACCAGTATTGTTATTGTTATAATTCCAGTTAACACCTTGTGTTGTATTCACATATAGTTGCTTAGATTTCAAAGCCTTTACTTCAATAAATACTCGACTATAACAGTCATAAATCTCAAAGACACTTAACAGCTGTGGAGCATGGTCTATTATCATCACTTACATGCATGTTCACTATAAATATCAGTAGATAGGGAGCCACCTGGGACCATCCCCTCCACTTTTTACTGCGCATGCGCGTGACGTCATGCGCATGCGCTGACCTGCGCAGACCTGTGACAGTTGACAGCTGACCTGTCAGATTTGACAGGTGTCAAATGTCACTGACCTGACAGCTGTCAACGTCAGCTGTCACCTGACCTGACATGTGTCAACGTCAAATGTCACCTGACCTGTCAGATGACGTCACAAGCATTCCAAGATGGCTGACCTGTCATAGACAGTCGCAAGCCGGGTTCTCTCTATGGAACTAACCTGAGATGACGTCACAAGCATTCCAAGATGGCTGACCTGTGTCCATAGATAGCCACAAGCCAGGTTAGGTATTAACTGTCTTGTGATGACGTAAGATGTTCCGTCTGACCTGTGTCCATAGATAGCCACAAGCCAGGTTAGGTATTAACTGTCTTGTAATGACGTAAGATGTTCCGTCTGACCTGTGTCCATAGATATCTACAAGTCAGGTCTCCATGTGTGTATTTGAAGAATACCATCTGTCTGATTGTTTATTTAGGTTAAGTGTTGTATGACATGCTTAGTACCAGCCATCTGATTGTTTATTGAGGTTATGTTTGTATTTGTTTATTAAGGTTATGTATGTATTTGTTTATTAAGGTTAGGTGTTCGTATACAGACTGATTACCAAGCCATTTTGATTGTTTATTAAGGTTATGTTTGTATTTGTTGATTAAGGTTATGTTCGTACACACACACAGCTGTCTGTATTTGTTTATTAAGGTTATGTTCACACACGTGTTGATTACCAGTCATATGATTGTTTGTTAAGGTTATGTTTGTATTTGTTATTTGAATGCAAACAGAGATAATACAAGAGTGTACTTACATACAACAAGAGACGTCAGCCTTCTTTCACAGCTTAATACACACACTACTGAACAGGTGTCTTCTGTGTTGAGGATACAAACAGACAGACAACTGATTGCCATTGTTGAAGCTTATACATGCTGTTTAACAAACACGTCATGACAGTTCAAAGTCTTTGCTTAAACTGACAGATGCATGTGTATTTGAAAGAAAAGCATTCGCCTGAACTTAGATTTGAACCCACGAACCTCGAATCAGCCGTTGTTTGCTTTACATATATACACTGTCCCTAAACCAATAGCTCCACAGACACACACGTTAAAAGTTTGTTCGCTGTTGTATATATAAAACAAAGCCAGTTGTTGTTGACATATGAGGTTAGGTGTTTGTATACATGTTGATTACCAATCATCTGATTGTTTAGTAAGGTTATGTTTGTATTTGTTATTTGAATGCAAACAGACATAATAAGAAGAGTGTACTTACATACAGCAAGAGACGTCATCCTTGTTTCACGACTTAACACATACTGAACAAGTGTCTCTGTCTCTTGAAGGATAAACAACGTTTTACAGTTGTTAACCTTGATCCTGTTTGAGCTTGTCTGTGTATCTGTTTAATATACACAAGAGAGAGGCCCTCTTAAAGGTAAACAACCTGTCAGTTGATGACCTTGTGTTATATCTGTTCAATAACCCCACATTATTCGTGTTTGAGCTTGTCTAGAATACAGTCGTTAGAAGTATGACATCATCCATGTATTTTAGCAGATGTACCACAAGATAAGTTTGTTCAGGATATTATTGCTTTAAGACATACTTTTTAATTGTATTACAAAATAAAAACACATTAATTTTAACAAAGACTTTTATTTGATTCTAAGTACAAGTATGTAAACTCTTTGTTGGAATACATTTATAGAATTATTAACATTAGATGGTTCAGTGTTGCGTTGGTGCTGTTGTTGTTGTTGTCGTCGGTGTCTCTTCATGGCTGTGGGCTTACTAGGTGATAACACTAGCTTCTTTTAGTTCTTCCAAGATTGACTGAATTTCGTTGTTATGAGCAGTATTACCTGCAACTTGGGAAGCCACTAAAAGTCTAAGTCTGTCAACCAACTCGTTTATGTCATTCCAATACACATAGGCTATTTGTTTGTTATTTTGTATCATATAGTTGTTGGTGCTGATGTTGTTTGGGCTCATGCCGTTGCTATCGCTGCTCTTATCACTCTGAGTTTTAAGTTCAGTCTTTTGTTTTTTGTTAAGATGTCTGTCGGTGCTGTCGTCATCGTCTTCCTCGTAGGTGTAACCAAAACCTTGAGGAGTTGAGGATCTACGGCCTCGTGGATTTATCACTGGTTTTATTAGAGTCAGATACTTTTCAGAGGAACAACCCTTGGTTCGTGCGTTAGGATCATAGTTCATTTTATGAACACTAGTTGCTTCTAGAATATCTCTATAGTGTTGAAGATCATCATAGGTATACCCTCTAGGTGTTTTCATAAATATCAATTCTAGCAAACCTTGTGTTTGCGGGTATCTCCTTTGGCCCAGTTGAATCTCAGCATCAGTAAAGTCCAAGTGTTTGTTGCCAAGACTCCAGCTACCAGTATCTTTAGCGTAGCGAGCACCATACGTTTGATCAATAGTAGCAAGCCTCGGTGGTTCAGTAAAATACTTGTCTACATAATATCGAACTCGGTCAGGATATTGCTCCAAAAATTCTTGATATGCAGGGTTGGTTGTGACAGTTTGTAGGTCTGCCTCAAGCTCTTCAAATGTTGGGATGTCCTCTTCGGAACTTGTCGCCTCAGCCTCTTCCCTTGGTTCAGCTTCAAAAACTTCATGGTCTTTAAGGAACTGTACTTGGGGTTTCGTTTCTGGTATATCGACTTCGTCTTTGATTTGTTCAACCTTTGGTGGTTGCGATGGCTGTTGCTGCTGCAGTGCTGCTGTGTTTTTAGATATTTCACTTAGGGGCTCAACAAGTGGTTTATATAAACGTTGCAGAGCATCATCATTCTCAGCTCTGTTAAGTTTAAGCATTAAATGTTTTTTTCGAATATTGTCAGCAAGTTGTAAAATCCTTTTCTTAACTTTTCGCTCTTCCTTACCCAACACTTCCATTGTGCTACAACTGTTTTTGGTGTTACCAGTCGGTCTAATCATTTGTTTGAGCGATACAGGTTGTGTGGTGGTTTAACATATACTGACTCTGTCACGGTACATGCCTTCTTATTTATCACGATATCCGGCTGTCTTGTTAGACAGCTGTGTGTTAGACAGCTGTCTGTTAGACAGCTGTCTGTTAGACAGCTGTTAGACAGCTGTGTGTTAGACAGCTGTCTGTTAGACAGCTGTGTTAGACAGCTGTGTTAGACAGCTGTCTTAGACAGCTGTGTTAGACAGCTGTGTTAGACAGCTGTGTTAGACAGCTGTGTTAGACAGCTGTGTTAGACAGCTGTGTTAGACAGCTGTGTTAGACAGCTGTGTTAGACAGCTGTGTTAGACAGCTGTCTTAGACAGCTGTCTTAGACAGCTGTCTTAGACAGCTGTGTTAGACAGCTGTGTTAGACAGCTGTGTTAGACAGCTGTCTTAGACAGCTGTGTTAGACAGCTGTGTTAGACAGCTGTGTTAGACAGCTGTGTTAGACAGCTGTGTTAGACAGCTGTCTTAGACAGCTGTGTTAGACAGCTGTGTTAGACAGCTGTGTTAGACAGCTGTGTTAGACAGCTGTGTAAGACACCTGTGTTAGACACCTGTATGACAGTTATCTTCTGACCTGTATTTAATCGAACGAGTGTTGAGAAAAAAAGGCCCCAAGTCTTACGTGAAATGGCTTGGTTTTGATCGTACTCATAATTCCTGGGTCAACACTAAAGACATTAAATAACTTGTATTATGTTATGAATAAAGGAAACATGTTAAAAGTATTTTTTTATTTCAAATCTTCCTTTATGCATTCACGCCAACAGAATGATTGTCAGAAAATACAGCTAATAAAACACAGAGATTTTTACACATATATTTTATTATCAACTAGTGTTATAGGTAAATCTGTTACATGTTAGCATATCTTTCAGTACAAGTTGATATTTAGTAATAAATTCACACACTATACACAGATTCTCAGAGTATTTTAAGCGGGCAATGAAGAAGGCACAAGGTATAACTGCCCTGTCTCTGAACTTGGACAGTTCCGATCTAATGTCAGCCATAAACATGTTTAGGTCAAAGAAACTCCTAAAACGTAATTCCAATAATAAGTCTTTGACCACAGAGCCAACATCTTCTAGTATTTTCAATGATTCCAAGCTTAGGTTGAAATTAGTGACATATTCATCACTGCACAACCTAAACTTAAAAAACACTGATTTCCGTTGTGTTTGAACCAAGTATTTAGTAAGTGTATACGAATCGGTGTTTTTGTCTGTACCTTGTGATTGGTTTTCCAGGTTGAAAATTATGGTGGGTAACACGTTTAAAAATTCTTCAAATGTCCACATGTCGAAAAACACAGGTATATTACAATTTTTCTGTGAAACCTTAACCAGAGGCATAAAGTTAAGCATGGGGTCAGCTCCGATCGTAAGTATTTTCTCACCGTTTGCCAACAGCGCAAACGTTGTCTGACCAACGAGCTCACAGTCTTGTGTTTTTAGTTTTTTCTCCATACTTTTCTGATTGATCTGCACCAACTTCTCATTGAATAGCTCATCGTGTGTAGGCTGATATTCGACTGTTTGTATGTTTGTAGGATCTGCAGCATTCATACTAATATCAGAGAGATTATTCGGTTCACTTGTGTTTGTTGTTGTTGGATAGCTTGTGTACAGCTCACCTATGATATTATCCCACGTCTTTGGTTCTTCTTTTGTTATAATACTTTCAACTGCGTTAGCCAGCAAGACATCTTGTAACACTTTAAGCTTTTTACCTCCACCAGCACCTCTACCTGTATTTTCTGTGTTGAGAGATTTTCGTTTTCGCGTATTCTGCACCATATTAGTTTTTAGTTACACCTTGTTCAACGTACACCAACAAAACTAGCTTCTAGACAAGCTCAAACACAACTGATGGCTGGATACCACCTAACAGAACTAACCCCTTAGATCATAACTGTAAAGACAACGTCAAACAGGTTTATCAGATCAAGGTCATCAACAGACAGGTTATTTACCCTAAGAGGGCCTCTCACTTGCGTATATTAAACAGATACACAGACAAGCTCAAACACGAATAATGGTATGATGTCATTCTACAGGATATGAGTCATAACCATGTTGTTTGTTCTCTGTTTTATTGTGTTATGTATTCTGTTATGGACATGTGTACAGAGCGACATACTTTTTACTCGTTTACAGGCCTAGGATCGACGTCAGCTCTCTTTAGACATATTTGTTTGTGTCTATAAATGGACGTTCTCAACATTTGTTTATTACAGTGTAAACATGTAACCTTCCTCCTGTCGTACGTGTATTGCCATTTTACGAAATTTTCATAACTTTCCCATGAGTGTGCGTTGTATGGTAGCCATTTTCCCAAGTTTTGACCATTTTTAATGAAACATTTGTCACAACAGCTTCTCTCTGTTGGTGGACAGCGTTTAAAACAAATGACACAGCAACGGAGACCATCATCATTCAGTTCTTGCTTGTCATCCTGTGTTAGTGGTTGTGTTGTTGTTGTTGGTCTCGCGGCTGTGTGTTCTTCTTTACTCTCTTGTAGATTGATTTCATTAAACTGCTGTTGGTGCTGCTGCTGCGTCGACAAACCAGAACCTTGTGAAGTGGTTGCTTGCTGGTGCTGTGATGATCCTAGACTTGTAGCTGTTATAGTAAAGGCATCACCTTCAATGGCCCCCTTATTGCTCTGATACATCTTGTACAGCTCAGACCACACTTCTTCAAACGTCAGCAACGACAGCTTCCTAAACGGCATATGATAGTCTCTATCCAAGCCGGAGAATGTAAAGCTTACTTTGGTGTCGGTGTTCAAGTCTCTAATAACTCGATTATAAATTTCCTGCATACCGTTCTTAAGCCATTGTTCAGGATTATTGACGCCACTGCTATTGAGTGGATTCAACTTGAAATGCACCATGTTCTGTATAATATTAAAACGACTGTTTCTTGTAGTCGACTCTCCAACAATTGAGAACGCCATAGTATGGAACTAAAATGTTTCTTGTTTTTGCGGAATCAAACACAAGACTGGCTTGTGTACGACGACCGTTGTACATCTATAACTCTCTAGTCATAGAGTGCTTGTGCGTGTGTGTTAACAATCAACAACAGCGTCTATATGTTTTGTTTGGTTCAAGTGGATGTCATTAAACAACTGTGTTATTTCTATAACGGGGCCCCATTCAAGACCTCAACATACGTTAGTGTGTGTTAAGCCGTGAAACAAGTATGACGTCTCTTGCTGTATGTAAGTATACTATTATATTATTTATGTTTACATACAAACAATACTTATCAAACAATCCTCGTATATCAAAGTTTAATTTAGTTGTTTTAAATTGAGTTTTGTTACTTGTGTGTTTTTGATCACTCCCTATATAAATTTAGATTCATTCATTCAAAATACAAACACACTAACATAAACAAACACGCCGACAATAAAACCAAGTCCCCGAGTTTTATTGCGCTATTAAAATAAACTCATTAACATATCTAGATGTAAATACGTTTTTCTTATTGATATAGTTTACTTGAAACGTTTTTGTTATTAAATGATATTAGATAGGTAAATTGGTACGTGTTTTAAATTTCTTTTAACTATAAATAAACAATTGTTTTTAACATTACAGTTCCTATTATTCAATTGGAATGTAATAGAGATACCACCCCTGCCCACACACACAAACTCAGCAGCCTCATAAACTCGTTTTATGTAACAGGTTTTTGTTTTATATATACCCACTGATAACAAACTTTCATCGTATGTCTGAATAGCATAATCGGTTTAGGGGCGTTTGCATATCTTAGTAAGTTGTATGGTTGGGGGTTCAAATCTAATTTCTGGCGAATGCTTTTCTTTCAAAAATCATATTTCAAATTAAAATCAAAATTTCAAATTACCCGCTCAATATATCTTCCTCATATATGTATGTGTGTGACTAAACCGAATGACTGTGTCCAACAGATGTCTCCCCTCGAGCTAGAGAATATTCTCTACACTCTACAACTTTACAAATAGAATGTTCTCTAGCTTGAGGAGTAAGATCTCTGGACACAACAGACAGAAATTTTCAAACAAATTCAAATTTCCCGCCAAAAACGAAATACCCTAACAAACTTCAATACACCTTAACAACAACAACACAATAAACAAACCAAACAGCTGTGTTTACGAACACCTAACCTTAATAAACAAAATACATAACCTTAATAAACAAACAGATGCATGGTAATCAACACACACATGACATAACCTTAATAAACAAATACAAACATAACCTTAATAAACAAACAGATGACACGTGAGCGAACATAACCTTAATAAACAAATACATAACCTTAATAAACAATCAGACAAACACACATGGAGAGCTAACCTGACTTGTAGATATCTATGGACACACAGGTCAGACATCTTGGAATGCTTGTGACGTCATCTCAGGTTAGTTCCATAGAGAGAGAACCCCGGAGTTGCAGCTGTCTCTTACAGGTCAGCCATCTTGGAATGCTTGTGACGTCATCTCAGGTTAGTTCCATAGAGAGAACCCGGCTTGCGACTGTCTATGACAGGTCAGCCATCTTGGAATGCTTGTGACGTCATCTGACAGGTCAGGTGACATTTGACGTTGACACATGTCAGGTCAGGTGACAGCTGACGTTGACAGCTGTCAGGTCAGTGACATTTGACACCTGTCAAATCTGACAGGTCAGCTGTCAACTGTCACAGGTCTGCGCAGGTCAGCGCATGCGCATGATGACTCGCGCATGCGCAGTAAAAAGTGGAGGGGATGGTCCCAGGTGGCTCCCTATCTACTAATATCGTACATTTTAAAAGGATATTCTATATACAGTGTTATTGCTTCATTTTCTTGTGTGAATTGTTCTGAGAAATATTCTTCAACTTCTTAATCAGCAATCCATTTCTTTACTGGCTTCTGGCTTTTTTAGCAGTGTTGACATCTGTTCAAATTTATTCTCTTAAATAAGTTTCTTCTTATAACATTGATTCTAGAGGTTAGAGAACACTAATTAACATGTATTATTATTTTGTAAGGGGTACGTTTTTTAAATATATATTGAATAAATATATCGAACGCAACCCTTCGATGACACAAAATTACAACTCTCTTAGTAAACAATAGAAGTAACCTCTTATATTACTAACATCGACTAACAGTCACATAATATAATTACATAGCTCAACAATCAATCACCAGTCGATATATTACTTAGCAGTTGTGTTATCTTCTTAAGAGTAATCATGCAAAAGGCAAAAGGTTTATTACTTGTCAGAATAATGGCGAAGCCTTAATGTACGGCGTACTGAATCGGGCGAGCGGGTACCAAAAGTGTCCAGTAACAACATCACTAACCTGTAATTAAACATATACCTGAACACATCATCGTCCAACTAAAGCACAACCTATAATGTACGAGGGGCATTCAATTATTAGTTCATGTATTCTATATTAAATTAGATGGATGACAAAAACGTTCTCGAGAAGGTGTCTTCGAACTAGTTCTCAAGTGTGTAGATAACTGCAGCATGAATAGAGCGAGGCCCTGAAATCTAAGAGAGATATATTGTAACTCCACACTCCCCTCACGTCTATCTTTAAGTAAACATTTTAAACGTGATTCGATCGGCCAGACACCTAAATTTTAGTGGGACCATACCCTTAATGTGAAACTTGTTCACATAACGACGTGTCTATTTAATACATACAGATAATTTTCATAATAAAATAGCGTTGTGAGCAGGGTGAGAAAACGCACTACTTACATTCGGCCATCCTGCATGACATCTCGTCCCGAGATGACTCCTGCTCAAGGCTCGTCCTCTGAAGAGTGCGACAACACCACCCCGTCGTCTCCACTTTCGCTGGCGGTACTGTCTGATACTCCTCCCGGGATCGCCCGTGGCTTCATACGACCAACAGCCACTATTCTGTCATAATATGGTTTCCGAAGTGTTCGTCGTGAACCTTCCATGTCTAGCACAACGTAACGGTCGTTTGGTATAAGTTTTTCAATCACAAAAGGCCCACTGTAAGGAGAGATCAATTTTCTGCTCGAGCCCGTAGCTCCAATGTTCTTTTCTACCACCACAAGATCTTCTTCCTTATACTGCTTTGGTGCCTTTCTCTTTTTGTCATAATGTACCTTCCGTTTCTCCTGCGCCGCTGAAATCTTTTCCGCGGCTTGCCTTCGAAATTGAGTAATATCATCTACTATGTTGGAGTCAGGGCTACTTCATCACTAAGAGAGGAGTCTATTCCTCCCATGGGTGTGTATCCCAGAACTAGCTGATTTGGTGTTTTACCGGTGGTTTTATTGGGCACGTTATTAATCGCAAACTAAACCTGGCGTACCTTTACGTCCTAAAGTTCTTCCTCCAATGTCGAGGTCAGTAAAGCGCTGAGTACAGTTCTGTTCAGTCTCTCGATTTGGCCATTGGCCTGTGGAGTGGCCACTGCATTTAATACATGTTTAATGCAGTTCTGGGTGCAAAATTTTTGAACTTTTTTGACGTAAAGCATCTCCCCTGGTCTGAGATCAGCTGTTTTGGTGTCCCATAGGTGCTAAATAAATCTCTAAAATACTCAATCACGCATTTGGTTTTGGTAGTTTTAGTAGCTCTGAGAAAAATAAATTTGGTAAAGGAGTCTATGCCAACAAACATATACTCGACTTAACTTTACGGTTAAGACGTTTGAATTTAAAAAAATTATTTAATACTTTAAACAATCAACACTTAATTACTTAATACAAAAAAACGAATAATACAATATAATAAAAATATGACGATCAACCTACATGTGATCTAATCTCTAACACGCGATGTGCAGAGTACTAACTCGGAACAAGAATGAACGGTCGTATCCCTGTGAGGAGCCTCTTTATACACTTCACTCCAGGCGTGGCACATATTGTATCTGGATGAAACAAAGGATCTGCTGATGTAGATTCTCACAGTGATATTCCGTCCAACTTGCTGTTTGAGCCTGCATACTTGTGGGCTCCTTTCCGTCTACGGCTGACTCAGCGGTTCTTACTGTGGGAAGGCAACTTTGTATTATAACGGTCCATTGTTTGGGCTCCATTTATCTTGCGTTTCTTTTATATACTGTTCGACTAATTTCTGCATTCTCGGGAACCAGTAATGTTGGCACAGGCGCTGCAATGTCTTTTCGACTGAAAAGTGCCCAAATTCGTCATGCTCTGCCTGCACTACCTGGTGTCGCATCCTTCGTGGGACTACCCAGAGTATACCTTTAGCTGTAATCAGGTACACCCTATTGTCTCTAAGAGCGTAATCTTTGTATATGTGATTTTCATAGTTGGTTTCTGGGGGCTTGCTAAGCACCTTCTTGATATGTGTTATCTTTTAATTGGTAAGCTGCGACGACAGGATCCAGTCCGCCCTCTCAACCGTCAGAGAGTCAGCATTGTCAATGAGGAGCATAAAATTACAAGGTTTCTCTGTGGCTGAAGGGTTGCGGCTAAGTGCGTCGACATGTTTCAGCCGATTGCCTGGTCTATACTGGACAGTGAATGTAAATTCTTGAAGTTGCAGCCACCACCTTGCTATGCGTGGTATTATCTCCTTCTTGTTGCTCGTTGTTTTCAGAGCGTTGCAGTCTGTCACCACCACAAAGTCTCTTCCTATGATGTAGACTCGGAACTCTTAGGCTTTCTACAACGGCTAATGTTTCGAGCTCGTACGAATGATACTTAGACTCAGCAGGTAACGTCTGCCGGCTGTAATATAGAACAGGGTGCATCCTTTTGTCGCTTTTCAACTGTAATAAGATTCCAGCGATCCCAAGAGAACTTGCATCTGTATGAAGTTATGTAGCAGCCTCGGGGTTGTAGAGCGCTAAAATCGGTCTGCTAGTCAAACATGTCTTGAGTGTCTCGAATGCTTCCTGCTCTTTGTCTCCCCACTTCCAGTTTACGTCCTTCCTAGTCAGACTGGTGAGGGGCTTCGCTATCAGAGCATAGTCTTTGACAAAGTGCCTGAAGTATCTTGTGAACCCAATAAATTGCCAGATATTACGCACTGACTGCGGAACTGGAAACTCATCAATTGCCTAAGTCTTCGCAGTACCAGGTTTTACTTCCCCTGCGCTTATATCAAAGCCTAAGTACGTCGCTGTAGTTAGAAGAAAACTGCATTTGGACAGGTTTAAAGTCATCTAGCTGATTGTCTATTCGAGGTAGTGGGTATCTCTCCTTGATCGTTCTACTGTTCAATTTCCGATAGTCAATACACAGGCGGTATTCTACATTCTTCTTTTTAACGAGCAATACTGAGGACGAAAACGGGGAATTAGATTCACGGATTATGTCATTCTCCAGTAGATCATCGACTATAGATTTCACTGCTTGTTCCTCGCAAGCCGACATACGATATGGCCTGTAAATAAATTGTGTACTATCCTCCAGGCGCAACTCCATCTCTACAGATTTTGCACATCCGAGCTCCTCCAGATTTTCAGAGAAGCAGTCTCGGTATGTTTGCAAGAGGGATTCGAGTTGCTCTCGCTCAGCCTCACTAATCGGTTCAATTATGACGTCGTCAAAAATCAAGGGTGAAATTCTGGGTTGATCAACCCGCATAATATCCCCCTCTCTACTAGGACTTTCTTCTTCAGCGCAAGACCAAGCTCTGGCGATGGGTTTGCTTTTGTAATGACTATCTCTGTGTCTGATAAATTAATTACTGACACAACCGCACTATTTCCGCTGCTTAGCCTAAGGACTGCACCTGGAACAGTACTCACTACCTTCCTTAAATCTAAAACTAGTGTCAATAAAAACATCACCACTGTAGTCACTATCCTTACAATCTACTGCAACATTTACCAAATGTCCCTTGGGCACTACGCTTGTATGTTTGGGCCAAAGGGTGATCTTACGTAGCTTAGGAAATATGTCACCAATTTCGGACAAGTCACCCTCGGTGAAAATTAGCTGCTTATGGTCCTTCACCAGTAGCACACCTGGTAGTTCTGTAAAGGTTTGTCCCACTAATACTGGCACAGATTATCCGGCACCACGTTGGCACACACCTGAGCACCAACACCACCCACGTTAATTTTAAAACTACACGCACCTAGTGTTTTAGTAGTTCCGTTGCCGTAACCCCGTATCAGGGTAGACTGAGTTGTGTCGTACTTTAAGCCTAGTCTATTAACCTCACTTAACCTAACGGCAATGCAGAAACTGCCAGGGTCAATATACGCCCTCGTAAGAGTCTCATTTATAAGAATGTCCTTAAAATATTTGTCGTTGGGGCTAGGACTTTTCCCCTGTAGTCAAGCGATCGTCTCTGGTGGCTGCTTGCGCAACGGACAATCTCTAGCCATATGCCCTTAATTTCGTCATTTAAAGCAGGTGGGTTTAAAGGGTTTATGCATCATGTGTTGACCCTCCTGGCGTTGACTTTCCTGACGAAAACGACGGTTCCTATTCGTAGGAACCTTCCAAGACCTGACTCTGCTGCAGTTGTTTCCGGTAACGAGCTTAGGTATTGGAGCAGAGATTCCGGTGTCTGATGGTTTCCAGCCTTAGCACCCGTATTCACTATCATATTTTCTATGCCGCCTATTATGCATGAAATGGCCTTGGTACCGGTTATCTCACACTGATTTAATAGTGAGAGCATACAAATACTTGGTGTACGTTTCGTCCTCTAGCTTCTTGCGGCGCACAACTACACTGGTCATGACTGTGCAATGAGACAACGATGCCTCGGTCTAGCCACCAGATCGGCTCTCAAACGCAACCACTGTGTTGGCTCTGTGAATACTGAGAACTGCAATGGACACAACGTTGAAGCTACGCTATGTCCCTCTCCAATATCCACGCCGACACTGGTCCTGGCTGTGCAATGAGGCAACGACCTCGGCCTAGCTACCATTTCAGCAAATACAACGCCTACACTGGTCCTGGCTGTGCAATGAGGCAACGACCTCGGTCTAGCTACCATTTCGGCTATCAACAACCGTGATGCTGTTACGTAACCTGGGTCTAAGCCCACGCCCACCAAGATGATACCCTACTGGGTGAACAAACAGCGAAAGTGCCCCGCACACTTTTCAAACTATCAACAGTTCACTTACAAACATACTTTACTTTACTTACTGCAAACTAACATACTCAACAATTTATTAATTTTTTAATGTTGACATAACCTCGTATAAATAACAAGCTGAATATAAACTTGGATAATTACCAAATTATCTTATAAAGCCCCTTTATTTAAATCAGATAATTACTTCTCAATTTATAACTTAGCCTCGTATAAATAATAAACTGACTTTGAGCTCTAGCTACAATTTAATTTCATAAAAGCTATTTATTAAATGATTTTCTAAAACCAACCCTATAATCATATACTTATTGAAATTACTCTTCAATTTATAAGTTAAACAAATGAGAACATGTACAATAGACAACAATATGTGCTCAGTGAGAATTCACTAACCCTTTATTCCAGAAAACACTGGCCACAACACTGGACTTACTGAACACAAGCGCGTTAAACGGTAATGGCTAATGTATTCTATATTAAACTAGATGGAGGACAAAAACGTTCCCGAGAAGGTGTCTTCGAACTAGTTCTCAAGTGTGTAGATAACTGCAGCATGAATAGAGCGAGGCCCTGAAATCTAAGAGAGATATATTGTAACTCCACACTCCCCTCACGTCTATCTTTAAGTAAACATTTAAAACGTGATTCGATCGGCCAGACACCTAAATTTTAGTGGGACCATACCCTTAATGTGAAACTTGTTCACATAACGACGTGTCTATTTAATACATACAGAGAATTTTCATTATAAAATAGCGTTGTCAGCAGGATGAGAAAACGCACTACTTACATTTTGTTGCTTCACACCTGAT
This sequence comes from Tillus elongatus, assembly GCA_964006375.1. Lineage (NCBI taxonomy): Eukaryota > Metazoa > Arthropoda > Insecta > Coleoptera > Cleridae > Tillus > Tillus elongatus. The sequence continues at coordinate 31,995,124 of OZ023270.1, forward strand.
AAACAAGTAGAAACTTTCGTAATACCTACCTAAGACAACACTTGAAATTCTTCGAACTGACTTCTGCTTTATATTAAACGCAACGTCATGATTCAGCCAGAATGTTCGATAGTATTTTATTAATTCCTTGGGAATTGTTTGCGTTCATTTTTGATCTTTTGGAATGAAAAACGAATTAGGTTATTTCTTGACGTTTGTGCTTATTATGACAGACACATTCTTGTAATGTCAATACTTTCTGTCTTGTGGCTGAGATTTGGTCGAATATTCGATACTACTAGTCGATATAGACCGTATCACAGAGTATATGCAAATTCAATCAGTATATTCATATATATATATATATATATATATATATATATATATATATATATATATATATATATATATATATATATATATATATATATATATATATATATATATATATATATATAGATTTTACATATCTCTGATTTATGTGTGTGGGACTCTTGCTGGAAAATTGGTAAATTGGTAGAATTGGAATTAAAAAGTCACTAGGGAGATCGAAAATTGTCTCAGAGTCTCTTTGTTATTTCGGCGCGGGCAAGAGCAGATCTAGAAATTTTCATGAAGCTTTGACCGGTTCATTTTAGCGAACAGTGATGTACTGTTGATCGCTTTGATGGTAAAATGGATTTGGAACCCAGTAGAAGTATTTAGAAATATCAGTTAGATAATTTTAACAACGCAAGTTGGATTTCAGAAAATTTATTGAAGACGCTCAAGTAGCGCCTGTCCGTCATTTTAGTAACAACGAACATTTCACATTTCATTTTGAAGAATCCGCTCTTATGGTTGGAATTCTTAAACACTTATTGTAAATCAGTTTTTGGTGTTTGGATTTTTATTCATCCAGTTAAAGGCCTCCTACAAGAACCAAGAGTTATACTCATTTTCTTATCACCTCTAAGAAAAAGTCAGATTAGAATTCCATCTAGTGAAGGTCTGGATATCCCTATAGTCTTCAGCACCCGCACTTACTGTTAGAATAAAGCAGATCACCGTCTTCACCATCTTCAAGGGTTAAGTTAAGTAAACTTGTCAAAATTTGTTATATCACACCTTTAATCTTGTTATCTATACACCAAATTTAGTTTCAGATAAATTTAGAGTTTTCATAAATATTGTTCCAATTCGTTTAAGAATTAAGATTTAGAGCTTCACTCTAGTTCTTATAATAATTTAAAATGTAAATGCACAAACTTTATTTTAAAAGTATAAGATATAGTAATTTCAATCAGAAGATACTGCTCTTAACAACTAATTTTACTGCTATCTGTTAAACTTGTAGCAATTGACACCATCAGTGGCACTACTATTTTAAGTAGTAATATTTACAGACTTTGTAACACATGTGAACATTGCATTCAAGGGGTTGTTCTCTAGAAGTAATTGTTTTACTTACCGTAAGTTCATCTCGTTATTTTATTGTCGTAGTTGCTGACTTGTTATTATTTAACAGGTAAACACTGTCTAAAACTAAGAATCACAATCTAGAATTCAGGAAATTAATCCCTACTATTGAACGTACAGTGTTTCATTTGAAATTATTTTGTATAAACTTTGTTAACATTTCAGCGTAGGTTAACTGATTTGGTGGGTATATAAAGTAACGTATACGACCCTGAAGAGGGTCTTAAGAACATCATAGGTGTGGTAAGGCTGGTGTTCTCCGTAAGATCACCACAACGTTACACTAGATCAGAGAAACAGAACGTCACACTGACGCACCAAAGCGCTACAGTATTTATGATGGAGCGGTTTCACCAAGTAAGGGCAACAACAAGTATTGAATTTATTCATTTATGAGTATCATTTGGTGGTAAAATTATACAATATGTTTAACAATAAGTTTTGGACTTATGCTGTATAATAACATAATTTAAACAGTTTGACTGCCACATTCATCCGAATGTGTGGACAGAAGGTCTCCTTGCTGGTGCCAGGCTGAATTCCCGTGAGCGCCTGGTGAGTGCCAGAGTCCAATCTCTCTTAATATTCTACTAAGAAGAATTATAAGTACTTTTGCGACCCCTGTTTAGGATAAACTTTTAGTATACCAAAACCTGTGCCCGAGTGGGTGGACAATATATGTTTTTCTAACATTTCCAACTGTAGTGCCCAAACAATTAGGTCGATAAGGAAAATAATAATTCATTATCTTCTCAAACAATTTATTTGGATTTTTATCAAAACAATCGAAACAATATTGAAATATTCGTATTGCAATAAGTGCTTACTTTGTTTGCTTTATTTCTTTTAAATTCTGCAAATATTCTTTTATAACAATATTTACAATTATTTCTAGCGGGTCGGAAACAATCACACATAATCAGTTCGAGCTAATTAGAGATTGTAACGAGGCCTTGATTTACGGGGTGAATTATTAATTGGAACGGTCAACGGGTTTACGGGAACGGTCTCGAGCGCCAGATTTATGGAAGGGTTTACTCCCTACGAGGGTGTCTGCGACCTCGTCACAAGACTTCGTTCACAGGCGTGGTCAGAGTACCTGGATAGCTCTGTGGAGAGGGTCCGGTAGCCTTTGTTATAGCAGGCCGTGTAGTTACCTCCGGGGTTTCGGGCTTTAATCGCTCCCCCGACAATTCCCTGACCTGAAATTATATATAGGTGTAGCAGATTTATTTAAGGGATGACATAGACTAGATATTATATTAACAACATTTATTGGGAAACAATATACAATGACTCAGCTGGATTTAAAATCTTGATAGTAATTACTTGCTACTTTATCGTCGGCAATATACCTTCGGGGACGGGCCGACAAGACTAGTCTATTGCTTGTACGGAGGAGTATCTGGCGTGAATCTGACTCTGCGTACCTGGAGTCGAGAGACCTGACAACGAATATTCCGGATACCGCGGTTTACGACTCAGGGATGCAGATAATAAATGGGCCGATACGATGAGAGGTTCGCAGCTAACCAAGTAGCGTATCTTCGGACGAAATGGATATCGTAAAAGTCGAGACACCTCGACACACGGGAGTGTCGAGAACCAAAAGGGAGGACCAACGCGTCCTAATTTAACCTAAACCTGCTTGAGTAACTACAGCGTCCAGACTAGGATCAAATCAGAACGGACGTGCGTAACCCACTCGAAAAGTCTGTGTCACTACAGCATCACCTTTCGAATGACTTACAACACGCTAACGATAATAGGATACGGAAAGGAAGGAATCTTGTCTCAGACCCACAGTCGCGACATCGCCGAAGAGGTACACAATTCTGACAAAGTATATGAAAATTCGCTATCTCTAAATATCGTGAAATTTCAAAAGTTCTTACCAATACGAGAAGCTTAACGGGGTGATTACTATACGTACGGTGCGAGACGGACGGTGCATAACTTCAAGAACCTAATACAATTAAGCGGCTGGATTCTCTATTTACTTAACACGGAACTTGATCTATACATTTTTAACGTTGCTGCCACAAGTAAAGAACTCTTTCTGCCTCTCGCCGTTCTTGTGTCTCCAGTCCCCAGCTACACATACAAAACCTAATCGGTGGTAGATACCTTATCATCAGATATGTTTTTACTATGAAGAGACAATTCGAAATGAGTATTTGTTAAAAATATTAATGATAAAATAAGTAAAATAATTTAACTGCGGAGAAATTTTTACCAGTATAATCTGTATTAAATTTATTTTCGAACAGTCGCTTTTAATATCTACAGCTATTCCGAAAGTATCTGCTTCATTACACGTTCCCCCTTCGTACAAAAAAAAAAGAAATATTTGTTTACAAATATTTTCTTTTCGATGTCCTGTTGGCCGTCCCCTAAATACAACACAAAGTAGTAATAATATAACACTGGAATTTTCAAATAACCCCTAGGTGCTTACTACGACTATTTACATTGATTATTAATACTAACTATTAAAACTTAGCCTACTATAAATACGACACTAGTCGTGGGGTGTTAATGTGTGTTGGGGCCAATCACTTACGGAATCGTTTAACGGCGTTCATGGCTGGTCCGTAGCGTGACGAGCTGGCTGTGGTTCGGCTACCGCTACGTGGCTCTGGGGTTCTGGGCTGGGGCACCCAGTTCGCATTGTGTCGACGTGTTTGCGGCCCTTGGAATCGCACATTGTGTGGCGATGTTTCTCTGTCGCGGCTGGGTCCGCGTGGGTTCCTGGTGGCAGGGGCAACTCCTCGACAGGACTCCTACCAAACCACATCGGGTACAGAAGAGGATTCTCTCCTGTCGGCATCGGCTGCGTCGGTGACCCTCTGTCTCCAACACAGTTGTTTCCTGGTAACGTCTATGTATCTGGTACTTGTCCGCGGAGGTCCAGGAGTTGTGTTGGCACTATGGTTGGAGCTGACGGGAGCCTCTAGTTCTTCGTACGGGCCCATTTCTCCTCGAATGACAGCGACAGGGATGACTACAAGAAAGAAGAATGGTTGATCGCCAACTTTTGTTGATATGGCTACGGTAACGGAACATATCTCTGCCTGGGTTCGCGCGTGCGTATTACGCACGAGCTCTGGTTTCCAACGGCCGTGCGGGGATCCACATGTCTCTGGTCGTCTCGTCCGGGAAGACGAGACGCTCCCGGGCCCGCTCGTTTCCGGGGAACTGGCGGTATTCCTGTAATCTTTCAGCGCGTTTCCTTCTAGCCCGGCTGTCCTTCGACGGTGAAGATAGAAGGTCTCCCGCAACTTCGCCACTCGGTTCAAGTGCGGGTTGACTTGGGGAGCGTCTACTTCGGAGTCGCTTTCGTCTTGTATTTCGGCGGTCGGTATCATGTTCTATGCCGGCAGTTCCCGTCCAAAATTGAGAAACGCCGGGGAGAAGCCGGTCGACTGCTGTTTCGCGGTGTTTACGGCGAATACTAGCTCTAGCAATCTTTCGTCCCATCTGGCCTGGTCACTGTCACAGAATTGCGATATCATGGTCTTCAGTGTCCGGTTGCTTCTCTCCACGGGGTTTGCTTGGGGTGTATACGGGGGTGTGAGACGTTGTTGGATGCCCATTTCTTTTAGTAATCCTTTGAATATACGACCGGTGAATTGGGGACCATTGTCGCTAATGACAACGGTAGGGTCCCGATTGCCTTTTTTTTTAATTTCAACAACGCACCACGAGGGCTTACAGCCTAAATACTATCGTACCGTGGGTGTCGACAAGGAGGAAAGAGGCAACTTGTTAATTCTTGACTTGAAGGTTTGGAGGTTCAGGGGAGAAGGAAAACCATGTGCCGGCAAGGAATTCCACAACTTGAATGTCCTTGGGACAAAATAGCGGGCATAACAAGATGTTCTATGTCTGGTGACCTGGACAGCAAAAGGGTGCATTCGCTCTGTTCCCCTGGTAGATCTGTTGGGGGCTGCAGGTGGAGGAACTATGGAAGAAAGCTCCTCTGAGCAGTGCCCGTGCAGACATCTATAAAAGAGAGAGAGGTCACCAAGCGCACGTCGGTGGGCAAGGGATGGCAGCCTTTGGGTGGGGGTAGGGTCACCGATGAGACGTATAGCTCTCTTATGAATGGAGTTCAGGATAGCGAGTGTAGAAGCGGCAGCAGCACCCCAGATGTGGGAGAATTAATTAGCAATAGATTCAACCTGTAAAAAGGACATACATAAAAAATATTTGGCCATCTATCCTTTTTGTTTGATGGCCATCTATCCCAAATGCTAGGGAGAGATGGCCAATGTGAGAAACTACACTTTTCACTGCTTTTAGAGGTTAAAATTCTTTAATAGACATTGTACTCACCTAATTTCCATTCATACGCTGACAATAGCACGCAATATGCAAACACTATAAACTTTTCTGACAAGACGATAATGTTTTTATTGTCTGAGTGATTTATTATCAACTTGCCGCGGACAAAAAGACACTGGTTGTTTTCGGACATGAGCAGTTAACGCTGCAGAGAACACGCAGCGCCATCTGACAATGCTTTGGTTAAATTCTGGCTGTTGGCCATCTCTCCCGCTTGGCCATATAACCCGACTTTACCCTACAAACACAAAGAAAACTCCATATATGATTAAAATCAGGAAAAAACATCTACCCCGCGTTTTATTACTTAAATACATGTTCTTCATGTCCACATATTATTTGCAATGAATTAAATTGTTTAAGCGCCAGCTGTTTGTTTTAATGTAGAAAAACTTATAAATTATTTTAAAGTAGGAGATGAAACTAAAAATGCAATTAAAATATTATTCTATTTAAAATTCCGCCATAGATGGAAATTAAAAATATTTTTCGTTGAAAGGACTTTCTGAATTCTAAGCAAAAGTATGTAAACTACTAATAAGCGAGTTATGTGAACCAAGATGCATTGTATAATTGGAAATATTATAAATTAAATATGTTTAGGGGTGTACCATCAACATTATGGAGAACTCAAAACGGTTTTAAAATTCACATTTATTTTAGAAAATAAATGAAACAGCTTCTTTTTTACTTTCTTATCTTATTAGATTCCTGGATTTGATTATAAACGTAAAACTTTAAATCACTCCAAGTTCTCTCTTTTAAAGCGCTCTCTTTAGCGCTGTCAATGTTGGCTGTAGCTGACTTTTTATTTGGTACTATTCAATTTTTTATATGACTTGAAACATGATCCTGAACTGCATCAATTTCGTTTTTCTTCCATTGTGTTCTTTTAGCCTGAAATTTACAAGTCCAATCAGAATAAAGGTTTACAATAAATCTGCAAAATATTTTCTTGTTTACCTTAACGTTTGTCAGTCCTTCTCTTTGTTCTATAACAGTGGACGTTATCTCGTTATTACTTTATTCTGAGTCAGATTGGTAATTTTCCACTTCCTTATCTTCGGGGATGTCTGAAAATATAATTGAACAAACTGGCCTATACAAGATATAACTCTCCCAAAAAAATATTCCATTAACAATAATAATAACACCAAAGTAAACAAAATCCTCGGCCTAAAGTTTTTGATTTATGCGGTCGGAGTTTACGCACAGATCTACAGGTACAGCTACAGCCGGCTATTCCACATTTGAGTGATGAAAGCTATTATTAATATTTATTTATCTAAACTTTTAATATATATATATATATATATATATATATATATATATATATATATATATATATATATATATATATATATATATATATATATATATAAAGGCCACTTGGGGTGGCTGGGGGGCTAATGTGGGGAATTTCCTGGATAATTCCCGGGACGCGGCGTCACTGCTCGAGCGCCAGTACCTATAGAGTTTTCTGCAGAGCGTAGGCACGCTTTCTCGGGATTCGGACCCCCTTTCCCAAGCCGCCGTTGACGTACAAGTAAGCCCAGGGTAGACTCTAGCAGAGGCAGGGTCCTCCTAAGTTAAGACGAAGTCCCACTGGACTCCTGGTTATGGTCTTTATTAGAGATCGACGGGCAAAGTTTATTTGTGTGGATGTTCTCGAGAGATTAAATGAAATGCGGAGTAAATTAAAATAAAATTCTATTCACTAACTATATACAAAAGAAAACAACGAAGTCCTGCTACCAGGAAGTTTAGTAATTATTGGCAGTCAGAGGCAGAGGTGGTTTTATAATCAAAGCTACGCACGGGTTACACGGGGAAGTTAAAGCGGTAATATTTAAGCGGTGCAAGGTGGTGGCAAGCGTGGTGAATGATAACGGGTATTCCCAAGCGGGCATGCAACTTACAGGGTGTGTCGGACACTACATCAAGCTAAGCTAGCTGCGTACTAAAATATATGACACTAACAGGTATTATCTACGGCCCATCATCCACACGCTCCACTCGCACGCTCGGGGAACCTTGCTCGGTGCGGAAGATACCCACTCCTGTTCCCGGATTTACACCCCCTCCTAACGGGATCGTGGACAGCTCAGGATGCCAGGCGCCGCCTGGCTGCTTCGATCCGGACCAGCGCCGTCGCTTCAATACGAATCTACTACAGCCTAGGAGTATCCTGGTCACAACCCTCCCTCAGGAACACGGCGGCGGCCGCCCCATAGGGATGTTTTTGGCGGTCCCTGATAGTGCAATCACTACAACAAGGCGGACTCTCAACACCTTCGTCCAGCCAATTACCTCCGCGATCCCAGATGAATCGCAACTTCGGAATACAGCCACCAACCCCCAAAGCAACCCGCCAACGGATACAAGGGAGAAACGGTCCCCTCGAAGGTTTCCAGTGTCAACGGAGCGTTCCTCGATCCTACTACGGGCTCGCTATATAGTATCAGGCTTTCACCTACCTCGTTACTCTCCGGCGACGATGCTCGTTAAAGAAACATTGCGGCGGCGGCCTCACTAATCTCTCTGCTTACCGGTATACTGTTCTCTCCCTACTGCGGACTTCTCTTAAACCTCACGTACTTTATAATTCCACTTACTTGCGCCGACGTACTCGCTTGTTCGCGGTGACTAGAACTTAAAGCTGTCGGCGTTCCGTCTCGCTAATATTCTCTCACCACCGCGGCCGGTGCACCGTCTTGATCGCGGTGACTGTCGGCCCAGGTTTTCTGTATCTTCTCGATGACCTCTTAACAACATATTACAAACTGATAGCGTAATTATAACGCCAATCACCCTTTTGATTATATCTCTTCATTTATTAAAATGTTCTTTTGTGTAGATTTTCAATTATTTTACCTTGTTTTCAGGAATCATAAAAAACAAGATTTCTTGTGTATAACTCATTGTTCGTGTTCTTTTATTTTCTTGGAATATCCTTTCCAATCCTTGACGCCTTTAAACCAAGCACCCTAAAATGCCTGTCACTTCGGTCTGCAAAGGGCCAACATGGTTCACAGTTAACCACTTGTAGTTGTAGAGTAACAAAGCCACATTCTTTCAACTTGTATGCCAGCTTTAGTGATATAATTGTAATAGGAAGAACTAAATTCACGTCCTTTGTCGTCTTTCAGAAAATTACTTAATGGCTTACATGGTCCAGTGTTTAGAATTTGCTCCTTTGTTTCTGTATTAATTTCTTTTCCCAAATAATTTGCGATATCCGAAGCACAAACTTTGCCACTAACACTAAGAAAGTCAGTAGCCTCTTTCGGTGTTTCCGCCTCACTTTCCATGGTAACTTCAATTTTAAATGCCTCAGCAACATTTTCATAACTTTCCGCCCAGGTTGATGGCACAGATTCAATTTCACTTTAAAAAAGTATCAATTCTGGTCAGTTTTTCTGTATTTTCCTTCTGAAGCTACTTTTTCTTTGGCCCCACTGAATTGTTTATGTCCATAATTCATATTTCTGCACTTATAATTTATAATGTAATATTTAATAGTTATTATATAAACAGAAACCGAATATTGTAACAAATTAGAACCTCGACTTCGATCCCGATTATAAATGCTGTGAAAAAACTATACCCAATACACGCAAACACTTGGATGCTCGAACTAAACTACAGTTAAAGTTATCCTTATCCCTCATCCAGTAAGTATGAAATAAATCGTTTTAACAGTTTTTAGTTCAAATTCAAACCAGTTATTTGTGTCATTACAAAATATATAGACAGCATTATACCTAATAAGTAGGCCTGCACAAATTTTATTTTTAACCGTTTCTTGGAAGGATGGACTGAGGATGAGATATATGATCGAGCATTTTTACGTTATTCGAATCACAAGTCGTCAAGCACAGATTTCTATAACTGTAATTATGTGGCTATTGCTGCCATGACAACAATCTGTTTACTGGTCTTAACGTAAATGATCTAAATATATAACTCTTAAGTATATAATTTTAATTTAATTTTTTTCTAAGTATGTAGATATATTATTATGATCTCATAAAAGCTGCCTTCAGGGCCCTCCGCAGTGCGGGGGCTGCGGGGGTGTATGTTCCGCCACTGTATATGTCATCGCCGGTTAGGAGGGTAAAGTTTGGGCTATACTTTTTGCGGCGTCAAAAGTTGTCCACCACACAAGCAAGTGTTTCAGGTTTTTTTCGACTAAATCTCTTCCTGGCAGTTATGACTGCCAGCTCGTTTTCAATGGGTCACCCTATATATATATATATATATATATATATATATATATATATATATATATATATATATATATATATATATATATATATATATATATATATATATATATATATATATATATATATATATATATATATGTTTAAAAGAACAACCCTGCACAACGTTTTTGAAATAGGTTTTGTTGGTAAAAACGGACAACAAAAACAAAACAAAAAGCAATATAATTATTAGTAAACAAAATCTCAAATTACAACTACTAAAAAACTTTTAAACGATTTATTTTTAAAATTAGCTCAATGTTCATTTTATCAGATTAATATTAACCTAATGTTTTTAACAAGATGTGACTTACCTGATAGGTCAATATCGTCGAGACTTTTTCCAGCATATTTGTGGAATTTTCCTGATTCAACGGTAATTAGAAGTTTGCTGATTTTAGCCAGTTCAACAGCTGATTCTGCAAGTCTATAAAAATTATTATGGACGCTGATGTCTTGTCCCAAATATTTGGCCACCCATTCCCTTTCCGTGTCGCTCATATCGAAAATTTGGCACACAGTTGCTATATATCGCAGCTTAGTAGCTCTAAGTAGTTCCGGTTTTTCTAGATTTGTATTTTTTAAGGCTATTCTTAAAGCGTCGGCTCCTCGTAAATGTTATAAAGATCCTGCAAATAGTCTTACAAAAACAAATGGATTCTGGTTAGAGATATTCTGTTCTTTTTAAAATGAATAAGTCTCTGGCGGTTTTGATTTCTTTTGTAAGCAACACAGGCACTGTTCGCCCTCTTTTACCTCTTACTTGAATAAGTGTTATTTTTGAAGCTCAGTGTTTCTCTGTCATGCTTAAAGTATTTTTCAATTCGGATGTTATTTATGAATCCCAACCCCCGTTGGGATTCAGAATTAGTCTACACGCCCCAACGTGTAGAATAATTGGTTAACAGCATTTTTGAAGATTCACCACTATTTCTTTTATTAAAGAGTACAACTCTAGATAACACCATTTCAGCAAGGCTTTTCCAGGTCGACTGGTTAGATTTTGTTTTAAGTTCTGTCATCAAATTCTTTTACTCCTTTGACTGAAACTTCATGAGCTTAATTAACTCGGTTAGGTTTTGCGAGCATGGATTGTAGAAGCGCTAGAAGATATTCTAATTGCCCATTCCATGTCTAGTAGTTTTCCAAAAGCTCTATAGTCCCGCTCCCTTTGCAAATTTACACATTTAATGGCGGATCCGCGAAGCATTTATAGCCAGCGATGAGATATTAAACTCTGGCCTGTTAACTGTATTGCCAGGAATACTTTCTGCACATAGTTCTTTGGTACACATAAGTAGATAAGCTATGCCGATTATGGCTCACAAAAAACCCACCCCTTTCAAAATGCACATTTTTGAAAACCACCCCCTAAATACCTTCACTTTGTGGGCGTGGCCACGCCCATTTAGACAAAATGGACCAATCAGAGACCGTTTTAGAGGTAAAAGCGGCCATTTTTCACCCAAAAGACGGCCATTTTGAAGAAATTTAACCAATCATAGCGCTTCTCCCCTCCATCGATCACGCCCATCTACACATTGAGCCAGAGTGCGGTGGATACTGGCACAAAAAAGCTAAGGAAAGTTTTTGCACAAGGGGTAGTTTTAGAGCTTTATCAAGTTAGGGGTTGTTTTAAAGCTTAATTAATCAATATTCTCACGTAAGGAGTTGTATTGGGGCTTTATTAATTTAATTATATTGTATGAGATGATATGAAGTTTCATCACCTAACCTGTATTCATGGGAAGCTTAATGAGCTTTGGTTGGAAGTGGGTGTTGCGTCATCTTAATGAAAGCTTTGGTCTTTAGCGATGGAGAGGTGTGAATCTTAATTAGAGGCGGAGAATCATTGAAGAGGACTCCATGATTGAAAGTTACGTCAGCCCACACGGTTAAAGAGAGACAGAGGTCTTTCTGCAGCTGCGAAAAAGGTTGAGTCATTTTAGCAGGAAACCAAACTAAAATTATTTTAGTCAGAAAAGTCTTTATCATTTTAGCGGTTGAAATGTTTCATTTCGGCAGGAAAAATATTATCTTCGGAAATAGTTTAGTCAGAAGCAAAAGGTCTTTATCATTTAGCGGTTGAAATGTTGAGTCATTTCAACAGGAAAAATATTATCGTTGATGGCAGAGAAAAAAATATCGCTGTTGACTTATCAAAAAATACCGGATGTAGTGGTGACTGGCGGAGAAAAAATATCGCTGTCGACTTATAGAAAAATACCGGATGTAGCGGTGACTGCAGGTGTTCATTATGAAACCATGCATGTTTTAAAATTAAAGACAAAGGCAATAGGCACTACATGGATATATCACATGTTTCAAATTTTCTTTAAAATGAACATATTGAACATCTTTGTTTGTGTAGACAAAAATATATCTCACGGATATATTGTTTAAGTAGATCGTTAATCGTGAAACCGCGAAGAGCACACTCTAAAAAATTTATCAGGTCTAGAACTCGACATAGACTGTGTTAGTTTTTAAAAATGCTAAAACTAAAAAATATCGTGTAATATATAAAGACGAACGAGTTTACCAATATAGCACACCTGCCGAGTCCTTACTTTTAAATGTATTAACTATAATGTCCAGAATATAGACCAGGCTTTGTGTAAAACCAAAACCGGTCTTGTTTTTACAAACGTAACTTTTTTGCCATAAACAGTAGGAAGTTATCACAATCTATATGATATCAACGTAACAGCAAGATCATGCTGTAATAGATGCTTTTGGATAAGCTTGGTCAAAAATATTTTTTAACAAAAAAATAGATAAGACATCCCCATAAACCCTAAATTTTTAAACTTATATATTTTTATTCTTTTATAATATTGGGTTTGAGCGAAATAAACATGAAAATTCACTCTAATGGAGACTATGTGTCGCCAACGATTACATGAATAATTCAATTTAAGCTTCATCATGTAGAGCTTTATTGCTTTTAACTAAATATGCGAAATCAAGATGATTCATATGACATCAAACCACAAATAAAAAAGTTTGCAATTTTTAGCACAGCTGTAATAAATATATATATTTCGCTTCAAATCCTAAAAACTAAATTTTTAAATCCAACAAGCCTTTGAAAACATTTCTTGAGATGACCATCATGTCACTAACTTGAAAATTAATGGCTTGATGTACCTTCTTTTGATGGCTTGGAAGCTATGATAAACAAATTTGGTGGGTTTACGTTATAATAAAATATTTTTGTATCAGAATATTTATGTTCAGAAGATTTATATAATAATAATATTAAAGCCACCAGTATTGGGTAAAGTATAAAAAGGTTTTTAAGTCTGTTTAAAAGTATATGAAAATTCGCTACCATAACGCACTTGCTGTACCCAGGTTTTAAGCTCATTTATATATCTGTGAACAAATTGCTATTTTGAGCGATATATCAAAAAAATAATGTGAAACAGTCGTCCCATAATAATAATAATAAAGCTGTCAGTATTGGATAAAGTATAAAAAGGTTTTAAGTCTGTTTAAAAGTATATAAAAATTCGCTACCATAACGCACTTGCTGCGTTCAGCTTATTTCTACAAAAAATTGCTAATACAACTTACCGACTGTCATTGATTTAAAACATAGATCCACACTAGCACTTAATTTTTTTAAACCACCAACACAAATTTTCACGCTTTACACAAAATAACTAGTTCCATATTGATAGCACATGTAAACATATTTACAAACACTTCATATGAAGCCATCAGGAATACTTTCAATCATCTGATCAAACACACAAACTTAGCTGTTATAAGCAGCTCAAAGTTTAGTGAACCTTATCGTGTGTTGTAGAAATATTCAGTCTGATAAGAAACACAGCTTTTGCTTTTAAACCGGCAATATATATTGTTAAAGTAAAACACAATATCTGTTTTAATTTGTTTTATTAGTGTCAATTAGAGTTTCTATAAAAAAACATTTAAAACGAATTGTGTAAAGGACATAAAAATTGTTATTACATTAAAACGTTTCAAAATGAGGCGTCAGCGTCACATAAAAATACACTACAAAAACATTTAAAAATAAGTTGAAAAGGCATATTACATCAACAAACAAAAATTGACATTACATCATAGAAAACGTTTCAAAATGAGGCGTCAGCGTCATATAAAAATACACTACAAAAACATTTAAAAATAAGTTGAAAAGGCATATTACATCAACAAACAAAAATTGACATTACATCATAGAAAACGTTTCAAAATGAGGTGTCAGCGTCATATAAAAATACACTACAAAAACATTTAAAAATAAGTTGAAAAGGCATATTACATCAACAAACAAAAATTGATATTACATCATATAAAACATTTTAAAATGAGGCGTCAGCGTCACATAAAAATACACTACAAAAACATTTAAAAATAAGTCGAAAAGGTATATTACATCAACAAAAAATGTTTGTAAACAGAGTTTTAACTAATAACCAGAATCTCTATGCTTTTTATTATATAGCTTAATACCAAAAAAATCTAGAAAACATAACGAAAAAAATATTATTCAAGAATTTTGAGTCTTTACATAAATATTTAAAAACAAAGTAGCACAGATTTTTTGAGATAGTAACGACGAACGCTACTCTTCAATGTTATGTAAGCAACAAATTTCCCCGTCATTCACATCAAAAAAGCTTGTTTGAGTTTTTATGGTGCCAATATGTGAAAGTATTGTTAAGTCGCTTACAACACTTGCGGCATTTTCATTAATAAAAAAATTAAATACACGCGTTATTTGTTGGTTTACAAAAAACTGTATTTGTAATAAATGACCTTCATTATAGCTTAAGAGGTGAAACTCAACGGAAAAACGTTTGTTGTTGATTAAAAATTCTACGAACACTTGATTACATAATTGGTTAATTCCTGTAAGAACCAAATTACAAGTGTTAAAATCAAAATCATTAATACAAATACGAATAAGGTATTCTGATTCCATACCACAATTATTAAAATATATAGGGCTTACGAAAACTTATTGCATAGTACAATTATTAAAATATATGGTGCTTACAAAAAATAGTTATTGTTAGTACAATTTAAAGTATATAGCGCTTACAAAGAATACTTATTGCATACGCTCCATTCACACACCACAAATTCACAGGAACAGGGAACACTTTTAAATCTGTATTCGATGTTGAATAAACTTGATTGCTGAACCGTTGAAAATTAAATCATAATTCCAGAAATCATGCGGAACCATATTTTTTGTAGAGTTTTCCATTTTAATTTTACCAACTTCTAAAACAACATGAAGAGAAGGAGGCTTTGTTGGGAAATAGCTTATTTCCAGAATTTTATATTTACGACGTTTTACTAAGTCTTTTGCAGAAATTTTTTTGCAACTAGAAACAGAGGGTGTGGAATTTTCACGATCACTCGTTTTTGTTGAATTATTTTTACCAACACACATCTTTGTTGGAGTATTCGTCTTTATAAAACGTATTTGACCATTATATACCAAAAAATTATTGTTAAAATCTCTGGGGACGTAGCCCTTATATTGTAATATACCCCTATTCAGGAATATATGTTTCCTGCTGTTATACACCTCAACATCATTAATGTTGTATTTGATACTTTTAATCAAATCTTCAACAGAGATTTTTTTTAAGATATGTTTTTTGACACTGCAATATATATCTCGCACTGTACTTCACACAACTCATTTTAAATGTTGATGTGCAGAAGCTTTAACTGACACTAATAAGACAGTTTTAGACCACCCCGTTTATATAATCTCAATAGCTACACAGTGAGAATGATGCATAACCAAAAAGGAAACCGCGAGAAATATTTCTAGAAATATATGCATTGCCTAGATTCTTTAGCGAACAAACAATTTTAACCACACACAGCGGAAATGACACATAGCTAAAAATAGTAGAAAAACGAAAAAACCACAAACCGAGAATATTTCTAAAAAATAATAAAATATATACTTGTACGTAGGAAATATCTAAAGATAAGGACAATGTTGCAAAATTATGCGGAAATATAAAACCTAAAAACTTCAGTATTTTAAACGCTTCATAATGGGTAAGTTGGTGTATAACATATGTGAATTGTTTCTAATGAGTGCTTTTCAGACGCAAAAACAAAACAATACCTAATTTTAAATGCGGCCAACAGGATTAGACTGTTATACCCCCACGAATTTGTAAGTAAACTACACATTTTTTATTTTAGCAGGAAATATAAACCAATTCGTTTATTACAGTTTAAATTTAAGTTAGCGGACCCACAACTGGTGGGTCTGAACCTAAATAAAATCTATGAAGATGACACGGTCATACTCATAAAGGGTAGATTTACTAAAATAAAGATTGTGGCGTGGAGAGACGCGCGGGGTGTCACACATATTCAGGTATTAACAATATCGATTCACATAGATTTAAAAAAATTAACTAAAGTTTTTAATTTCAGCTGCTAAATTGAGGGACCCATTATTTTTTAAGTTTATTTAGATATTAATATAGTTCTTCAAAAAACTATTGTGTTTTTATAAAACTCAAACATACCTTGTTTATAGTAAGAATTCACCCTTAATCTATTTTTGATTAATACATCTATAGAAATAAATATTTGTGGGAAAAATTAATAATACACCAAATAAGCGTAATCATAAATTTATTTGCAAAAATCTTAACATAGAAAGTATAAGTTGTTGGGTTGATAACACAAATCTATTATTACAAATAAACGAATTAATTATATATGCTCAATTACCAGAATTTAAAACCATTTAATATTATGGTAACTAGTTTAAAACTCGAGAAAATCGTCAATTTCCTTTAAATCAAATCAATCTAAAACAAATAGGTTTAAAAACAAAAGTGGACCAAAAAGTTCTATATGATGATTGCTTCATTTTACTTGCTTAAGGTTGTTTTCGAAATAAAAATGGAGCATCTATATAGACGAAGTTATAAATACAGCAAGAACAGACCACCTAAACCTACGTTCTCAATCTTTTTAATAATATTTGTAACAGAATTTAAAAACATTTAATATTGCGTAAATTAGTTTAAAACTTAAGAAAATCACTAATTTTCTTTAAAAAATACTTTCTCCTCTCTGCGATTTCTAAAAAGTGTAGTTATAATGGGCCTCTTTAAATGTGAGCAATACACCCCGCAAAAATACAATGTAACGGCATATGTTGAATTGCGACCCAAACTCCAACTTGTTTTTCTACCGTTTCTTATAAGAAAAAAATAAAAATTCATAGCCCATACAGTTGGAAACTTCTACCTAAAGTATTTCCCTCTCTATTTAACACAATGCACTACATTTACTATTTAGAAAAAATTCAGCTCCGTTTTGTAGAGCGCTTAGAAAATAATGTTAGAGAGATTTATCAAAACCACCTAAGCAAAGTTTGGCCAATAACACCTTTAACCGATGAACAAGAGCGCGAATTTCAAAATTCTCATTTATGCCACATTTGTGAAAGATGTTTTCACCTCCCGATGCTGCCCTAAAAAGTAATCACAACAAGCATTATAATCATAAATTTAAAAACAGCCTTTTGCTGTAGTTATTATTATCAATCATGTACCACACATCAAGAACGACACTTTTAGTAAACACGTCTTGGTTAATCAAGAGGAGTCGGAAGATGAGACAACGAAAAAACCCCACATAAAACTTAGATTTTTGGATTCGTTTAGGTTTATGGCTAAAAGTTTAGAAAAAATAGTAAAAAATTAAGAAGATAGTCAGTGTGGGGAAGTCAAAAAATATTTCGCGGATGTAAACAAGTTTAAGTTAATTCGGCAGAAGGGTGTATTTCCATATTCGTATGTAGATTTATTTGATAAATTAAATGAGACTAAGCTCCCATCAGAGTAAGGATTTTACGATGCTTTAAAAGGCGAACACACCATGCAGTCTGGCTATGAGCGTGTGCGTAAGGTGTGACATACGTGTAAAACTTTAGGGGACTATTCAGATATATACTTAAAATCAGATGTTTTACTTTTGACTGAGTTTGGAGGGTCTATATGTCTTACATAACGAATTGCCCTTTTGTCCTGAATCGCGTACAAACGCGAAACTACCGAAACTTATTCCAAATTTAAACGATAAAACTAAATATATCATTCATTATAGGAATTTAAAGCAATGTTTAGATTACGGACTGGTTTTGAAGAAAATACACCGCGTTATAACAATTAGACAATCTCCATGGATGAAAATTTATATCGATAAAAACACAAACTTACGAAATTTATCTAAAAATGAATTTGAGCGCGATTTCTTTAAATTAATGACGCACTGGGATAATATCGACCGTAAACTGGGTGCGGCAGCATACATTAACAAACCACATTTTAAAAATCATTCAATTTTCACGGACGACTTTGTCGCTATACAAATAGAACTCACGTGACGTATGACAGACCTATATATGTTGGTTTTTCTATATTAGATGTATCAAAAACTATCCTATATGACTTTATGTATGAGCGCCTAAAGATTAAATATGACGATAAACTGGGCTTTACACTGATACCGACTCTTTAATTATTTTAGTAGAGACAGACAACTTCTATAACAGCAGGAAACAACATATTGACAAACACGATAAATCAAACTATAAAATTGATTAATAAGAAACATGATGTCTATATAACTAAATACAAACTAAACTTTAAAGCATTTTAAACAAGCTAGCTACACAAAGGGCTATTAAAAACGTAACATAATCAACGATTTTCTTCACAATATAACTCAAGAAATTAAAGTTTTGTAAAATCTGAATAATAATTTTCACATATACGAGGACTTAATGAAAAAATTCTAACGTCTACTCAAACTTAAAGTAAATATAATTAAATACAAACTAATCATTTTTGTCTAGCTAAAAAACCACACAAACCTATACATAATCAAACCCAAAAGTGTTGTAAATAAATGTGCTTGATTTTTTCACACACAAAAACTGATGGTGTGATCTCTGTAAAGCTAGTTTAAACCTTAAGGTAAGTACCATACAATTTTATTTTCTTTAAAATCAGCCAACCATATAAACCAACTAAGATTAAAAAACAAAAGTGTTCTAAAATGTGTTATAATTTTCACATATACGAGGACTTAATTAAAAAATATTGTCTGTTACAATAAAAATTAAATCAAATGGTTGATTATTACAAAATTATACGAGAACTTATCAAAAAAATATTGACTGTTATATTAAAAAATATATCAAATGTTTGATTTGCTAAAAAACAGTTTACAAAAATTATACGAGAACTTATCAAAAATGAAATATAACTTGTTTATATTTAACCAAAACCAAACAAGCCATTAGATTATCGCAGAGGTGAACATTTTTTATATGAATAAAATATTAGTTCCAAATTAAAGTTTACGTAGATTTTTAGTGTGAACATTTTGCAAGTTCGGAGCGAGCAAAAAGGAGGTCCTCTATAGACTTTCACACACCCAGCTGGAAGAGCGTATCCAGCCTTTAATTGTTGTATGTAAAGCTTTTCGCCTAAGTAAAAAATAATATAAACACCAAAAAAATGAATTTAAAAACTGGTTAACTCACTAAGCAAGGTATATCTATGTTTAATATAATCTTTAACATGGTCTTCAATTATTATTTTTTCTCTTAATTTTGATAAGCAGCGATCCATTTTTCTTACAAATAAAAACTAACACAACTAGACTGGTGTTTGCTATATATATATATATATATATATATATATATATATATATATATATATATATATATATATATATATATATATATATATATATATATATATATACATATATGTATATAGCTTTTAAGACATCACACAAGCGCACTACCATCAATAGTAGCAGCGTTACGTGAGTTGATTGAAATATTTCCAAGATAAATGAAAAACGGGATTACTAGGTAATAAAACAGGATTGTAGCAGGATTTAACGGGATTACTAGGTCCTAAAACGGGATTATTGGGTCTTAAAACGGGATTGTAGCAGGATTTAACGGCATTGCTAGGTCCTAAAACGGGATTATTGGGTCTTAAAACGGGATTGTAGCAGTATTTAACGGGATTACTAGGTCCTAAAACGGGATTATTGGGTCTTAAAACGGGATTGTAACATGATTGATAAGCTCTTTAACAGGATTGTGTGTATATGCTACTTACTCGATAATATTGCGACGACGTAAAATGCTTAAAATATTTTGACAAGCTGGATGGTTCTTACAATATTTATTAATTAAATGTCTTAAGCGATCAATCAACACATTAACATCTTCTTCTTCATAATCTATCAGACCATCTTCATAAGCTAGTGTGACATCACTCGTTGATGGATTGTTCGACTCGAAGTCGTTCTTAAATAATTCTGCCACACGTTCCTTAATGTTATTTTTTGCAGCTTTAGTAAGCTCTTCATGAACTTTTCTCTTATGAGTAACTAACATGTCGCTTCTTCTATAAGATTTTCCACAAATGTTGCACTCATATAATTTAGATGTAACCCCACCACCAAGCTCATGTCTTGTTTTATTCTGCACAAAACTGAACGATTTTTTACACTTTGAACACTATAAACTGTTGGTAGACATAATTAGCAAAATGTTTGGAAGATATAGGCTGTTTATTTTTCTTTTAAAACGGATCGATTTTAAACAACTTATGTTTTTTACTTTTATGTTAACTCCGCTCACAGATGCTGTTTTATTAAACAAGCTATTAATTTTTGTATCATTCAAGGGTATGTTGTAAAATTCTTCAAGATTGTATTCCTTAAGTTTTTTCTTAACCAAGCTGTTACAAAGACCACATTCCCCAATTCTTTGCAGCTCTATAAAAGATCTTTCACAACTAGCACAATTTTTAAAGGCTATATGTGATAATGAAGCTACGTAGTGATAAGCTTTTGCTGCTCCTATCTTACTTGAACACATAGAACAAAAATATTTTGACTCAGAAGAACAATAGATTTCAAACACACAAAACCAAGGCGAGTTTTTTATATTTTCTAGACTAATGTCGGTGTTAATAGAATGTGGCGAATATGAATCGTCTGAATGTTGTGAACCCAAATCGTCTGAAAGGGACTCCTAAGAATAATCACTATGTTCACTTAAGGAAAAAAAACAGACTGGAACCAGTCAAACGAATTATCACCCGAACTATAACCATACTCTGAACCCATTCTTAAATGAACTATTATAAATTTCTCTGAGGTTATATAGTCTGCTTAAAGTGGAGGGGGAGAAACCAACTTTATATTTAAAAAATATATATGTAAGCATTATTAAATTTTAAGATAAATATATTTTCCTAATCCACCTCCATAGCGGAAGTTGATGGTTGAGGGTTGCTAGTAGATGCTTGTGGATTATTTGCAACATTATAATGACCCCAAGGTAAAGTTTCGTATGAGTTGGGTATTAAATATCTTTTATCGTCGTATGGACTTAGCGCAAATTTTCTTTGTGTTTCTGTAGTTACGTCACCAATTTTGGTTTTTATTAAATTTTGAGACACATATGTTGGTTCCCCTTTCTTGAGACATTCAACATAGTCATCAAACGTAATTTGTGTTTTTAGCACACACTTTTTAATCCCTCTCAATTTTTTCTCTACAGGTTTTTCGTCACAAATTGTTTTAGTAGCATACATTTTGGCGCGTAAACCTACATATTCAGACATTATCTTTCCATGTTTTTCATCCTTCATTAAGCCTGGCACCTTTTTATTTACTTGTGGTATACACCACCGGTTATTTTTGGGGTAATCTGATGTATCAAAACGTGTATAACAATCCCGTTTAATTATTTCATACGGATCTCTGTTACGTATTAAATAAATTATAGAATCTGTGTCTCCATACAGATATGAGCAGTCGTCACCAAATATTGGCTTCATATAATCATAATAAAAATCGTACAATAAAACCTTACTCAAATGTAAAACACTCATTCCGATATATATTGGTTTGTTAAAAAACACTTCCGACTTTAATAATTCTAGTATTGCTAAATTTTCATTAAATATTGTGGACGATTTAAAATGTGTGTTAGCGATACGGGATTCCGCACCATATCTACCTTCCCAGTTTGTAACAAGTTTATAATTTGAGTGTTTCCTGACGTTTTCGATTGTCTTTCCAAATATAGCGTTGTTGTTCAGCTTAAATATGTATTTTTCCAACTCGTTTTTTGCGGCAGCTCTGAATTTTGTGTTAAGGTCAATATATTTTTTGAGCCAAGGAGCCTGATTGAATTTTAATATTTTACTTATTTTAACAATGACTACACCGTGTTTAACAGACTGTTTGAGTAAACGATAGTGAGCTATATATCTAGATTTATCATATAATGTCGTCATTAGTTTGGTTTGTTTAGAGCCGGGTGGAGCCCGATGTTCGGGGAAAAACAGTAAATCCCTATGTGGATCATGCAGTTCCTTTGGATAGTGAACATCTACTTCTAAAATATAACCAATTTCAGACGTGTCAGATATACTTTCAACATCAAAACTTTTAATTTTTGCTTCACTACACCATTTAAACCGATTAAACCCCAAATAATCGCCCAAACTGTAGGCATACATGTTATTAATATCAAGATGTAGGAGATATCTTTCAGGGCTATTAAAGTCATATTCTACACCCATATATTTATTATTAGCTTTAGCGTACTTTGTGCAGCATTGTACTAATCCACCCTGTATACCACGCTCTATAAACATTATCATATCTATGTCTGTGAGTAGTTCTAACTCTATTTTAGTTTTGTACAACATACATTGCCAGGAATATCCAGGTAGTGTGTATGCGTTAGCAGGATCTAAACCAAAAGCGTCGTAAAAAGCATTTCTAAAATTTTCAAATACGTCTGCTAATAATAGAATGTCCGTCTTAAGATAAATCATTGAATAGTCGAGCAAAGAGTTGCAACCAAAGACTTTCCAAACTTTTTGAGCGTGTGTGTACTTTTCATCACTTATATTTTTATTTTCTAAACTGTTATAAAAATCTGTTTTCTCTGGTAAGCGATCAAAATCTAATTTTTCAAATGTGTTTAAAAAATCGTAAGGAAAAACGCCTTTTCTTTGAAGTAAACTAATTTTTTCTACATCAATATTTGTATTATTTATAAAATCGTAAGCTTCATCGTCATTCATTCTACCTTCTTCTCGAAAGAACTGCTGCCTTAAAATAGGGTAATTTTCTAAATATGAGGCTAACATCTCAAGACTTCTGTTTAAAAATCTAAAAGAATCAATGAAATTAAAACTAATTAAATTATCCTGTATGTGTTTTGTTACCGAAATATATTTATGTTTTGTTATACCTAATAAATCTACTCGACCATTTATTTTGCTAGCCATTTCAATAATAATAAATGATAAATCATAATTCATATTGTGAAATACAACAGGCATCACATAATTCTCTTGTAAATTAAGATTACAGCTTTCGTGGGCCGGAGAAAACCTAAGCTTACCCGTAAAATGATCATGATCGCGCACCCTTTTTTCTCCAGCTTTAAAAGGGTGCTCACAGATTTTACAAGTTTGAGAATTTCTAAATTCAGACTGCTGTTGGGGCGTCAATTTTTCCATAGGTATCTCACACAAATAAGCAGTCTCTACATCCTCTGCAAACTGCTCTAATTGTTTTACAAACCAATCGATACAATCTTTTCCGTGATACGCCTTATAAAAACACAGGGTAGTGTCATAAGAACAATGTACATAATATCCAATACTGAATGGTGTGTGTTTTGATACGCTTTTATATCATACGATTTTTCCAACACGCACTCTAAGTCGGCATATATTACATAGCCTAGCTTTAATTTGTATTGAAACTGAGTAAATTTTAAAGTTTTATTCTTTACAGATGGCACTGTAAGTTTGTAATGATTAAGTATGTTACAATCTACGGTGTGAGAATTGAGTTTTTCTTGAGTATAAAAATAATGTAGACACCTATCACAAAAAAATATTTTCTTCCCATGCTTGTTCAGTTGGGTGGATAATAACCTAGGTAAGTTCTTTATCCACACAAAATGATATTTTATGGGCTCGTCATTGCTATCTGAACTAGATTCGGAATCTGGATAATATTTTTGAATTTGTAAAAGATTAACGTGCCTTGATTGTTTGGATTTGGTTAAATATAGTGGATATACTATAAATTTGTTATTTGTCTTTTTAAGATAAGAAACATTAACACTAATTGAGCTGTTTTTGAAATTTTGGTACTTGCGAAATCGTTACAGGAAACGTAATACCTTTTAGTTTTAAATGGTGAGAATAATAAGGATAAGAACTTACTCTATCCGGGTTGGATGTAGCTGGAAACAGTGCGGCTGTTATAGCCTACACAAAACATTCCTCTTCTTCGGTTTTGATGTTGATGCAGGCCTTTTTATTAGCGATTTCCTTTGGTAACGGCACAAAGCAGCCTCCAACACGTACAGGATTATAATGATTTATATTTACTTGCAAATATAATATTTTTTCCAAAGCCCAACCTTAAAACAAAAAAGCAACAAATTAGTATCCCCAAATTAGTATACTTGATAAATCGTTGTTGTAACACTTTAAAATGATACTTACCGCTTTTGCCTTCTTGGAACTCGCTTAATTTTCTCATAACCACATCTTTCACGTGAGTTTGAAACCACTCGTTTAAATCAGTTGTATTTTTATGTATTGAAGCGTTCTTTGTAGTCAAATATTTTTCTGTTATCTAACTCCTTCATCGTCTTTAATTTTTACAAATATTGCAGAAAATATTGTGTTAACTTTAACGTTTTCACACTTTTCCAATACCCCAGTAATATTACGTTTAAATAGTTTTGAGCAATCACAGAAAAATTCTAGCGGATCTTTGTGTGATAGATTTTTTATTAACGCGGTGATCATACGGCACTTGAATGCTGTCTGGACAATCGTCCATACCGCTCGTCTGTATAGACGTTCCATTTTTTAATTTCGAAAACAACGAGCGACTGTTTGTGAGCTCTTGTTTTTATAGTCCTCCTTTACGAATGGAATGGAAAAAATGAGTAGGTGTAGACACCTATCCCCTCCTCGCAGTCGTTTTGTTTCCGTCCAACTCTCCTCCCAACTTAAACCTTAACAATCTTGACCAACAGTTTAATTGTTAGCCCTGTTTCAAAAATCCTCCCTTTTCGTATTCTCAAATAAGAAAAATGTGTAGACGCATCCAACGTAAACGCTGTCTGTATAGCAATACGCTTTACTCTTCTACGCGAATCATTTTTGGTTTCAAAATTAATCTCGACCAACCGTTTAATTGTTAGCCCTGTTTTAAAACTCCTCCCTTTTCGTATTCTCAAGAAAAATGCGTAGGTGATTGTTTCCAGCTAGCTTCCCCTCTCTACAGCTATTTTCTATATATAAATTAATACTGCTGCTAGTCTTATTCATTTCGAGTTAGTAGTCGTTTTATTTTCAAACAAAATCAATTTTGTTGCAATGGCTCAGTCTCAGTGGCTTTTGGAGCTCAATAAAATAAGCGTTTATAACACAAAACCTTTGGGCCAGGTCAAAGACTTGGAGAAAGATAAGAAATATTGTATGGTTTATATCAAAAAAGCCAGCACGAAGTATGGTGAAGCCATAATGGTCGAGTTGGAAGATAAACATGTTTTTTTACCAAATCGAGTCACACAATATCTCATCAACAATCCTGATGTGCTTCAAGCATGTCTCAACAAATAAAGACGGGTGGTCTTACTATTGCTTACAAAGGGGAAAAACTGCTAAGTGATGGGGTGTTTACGAGCTCAATAGAATTTTACTTCTAGGTTTTTAGTAGTCGTATTTCAAGCAAACACATTTTTACCTCAAAAACGTCATATGGTTTATATTTAAAACTACTCCAAGTTTGGTGAAGCCATAATGGTTGAAGTTTCGTCCCCATCACCAATCCTGATGTGCTTCAAGCAATGTCTCAACAAATAAAGATGGGTGCTCTTACTATTGTTTACACAGGGGAAAAACTGCTAAGTGATTGAGTGTTTACAAGTGTAATAGAATTTTTTGTTAATATGTTTTTTATTATAATTTTTGTAAACTGTTTTTAGTATTCACCCATTTGATATAATTTTTTATTATAACAATCAATATTCTTGTAGAAATGTTTATTTTTGCAGCAAACTAATTTTTGTAGTGTGCTGTTTTTTGTAATCAATCATTTGATATTTTTTTTTATTATAATCAATTTTTTTTGTAATCAACTCTTTGATTTAATTTTTTATTATGACAATCAATATTTTTTGTAATCAACCATTTGATTTAATTTTTTATTGTAACAGTCAATGTTTTTTATAATTAACCATTTGATTTAATTTTTTAGTGCAAGTCAATATTTTTCTGGTAACGTTTATTTTTCCTATTATTTTTTGTGACAAAATTGTTTTTGCTTAAAAATAAAACGACTATTATTTTAATTGGTTTTTTATTAATAGAAGGTAAATCTTGCAACATTGGTTAATTAATATCGAAAACACTTATATTAGCTTAGGCAACAATGCTAAAGATCTGACGGAAAGTTGTGGTTTTTAATAATAGCTCGAGTTCAGCTTTTAGTGTTTAAAACTTACTGTTTCAAGCGTCTAATATTGCGTCAGCTCTTATCCCGGTTTCCTGTTAGAATAATTGCTAACATGCTCACATGTTGGGTTTAGTTTACAGATGGAGTCCGCGAAAATTGTTTGTTATTTTTTGCTATTTAAAATCAGATGTTTTACTTTTGACTATGCTTTGGAGGGTCTATATGTCTTCCATAACGAATTGTCCTTTTGTAAATATGTTTATAGGTGCTCGTAGTCGCCGCTCGACTGCGATAGATATCATATCGAGTGGTGATAAGCAAATCTCGCTTAATTTAAACGTTTAATATGGTAATACAAAGAGAAAATACTTTGATTTTTGATTTTAGAAATGTGGCCAAGAAACCAACAAATCTAGAAATACACAGATGGCTAAGAAATAAATTTGCCTTTACTATTGATCAGCTATTGTATATACAGTATGACCACATAAAGCTAAAAGTATATGTGAAACTAATTTCACGTGTCCTAGCTGAAAAATCTGTTTGTAAATATAAAGAAAATAAGTTATATTTTGAAGAAGAAGATGGAAGTGTAAATGAAATAGATGTCTCTTTAAATGAAGAGGAAATCCAAGTACGAATATTTGACTTTCCAGTGGAACTTGACAATAAGAAAATATCAACAGCTTTAGAAAAATATGGTACAGTTAAATACATAAGAAATGAAAAATGGATCGGTAATCAAGAGCTATATGCTTGTGAAAGTGGTGTACGTACTGCAATTATGACAATGAAAATAAAAGTGCCATCATATCTGAGAATTGAAGGTCACATTTATTTGGTAACATATAAAAATCAAACACGTACTTGTATGATTTGTGACGAGCCAGGTCACGTTAGGAAAGAATGTCCATCAAGACCAGCAAATAGAATAAAAGAAATCAGACGACCAGATGCTCCGATTATCCAGTCCACTCAGAGAGACCAAAGTTATGCTGGCGTGGCCTCTACATCAAGAGAAATGGTATGTGACTGGAATCAAATCCCCGAGGAAGAAGAAGAACATGAATTTCAAGAAAATGAAAGTAATCCAAAAGAGGATACAGTGCCAAATGAAAAAAATCTGCTAGCCACGAATGATTCAAACAAAGATGGTAACAGTAGTCAGAATGAAAACTCATCGTCAGAAGCGACAAATCTGGCTTTATGTCCCAGAGAGGAAAACAAAAAGATTCGGAAGAAAAATAGCAACAAAAGGAAAAAACATGAAATGTCAAGTCCAAGCGCAAGTGAAGGTGAGGGGAAAAAGGTACCCACACTTAAAATAGATCTGAAGGCGATTGAAAATTGTGGAGCAGTTGACAAGAATACGAGCTCTCCTGAAACTTACTAGGTAGTACATTTATTTTTTATTTTTATATATAAATCAAATTTTTTCAGTTTTTTTTTCATAATTTTTACAATGATTATTTTGAGAACAATAGCAACCCTAAATGTAAATTGCTTAAAAAATAAAACAAAGCAAATGCTTCTGAATGATTATATCAGACAACATAGTATTGATATTCTTTTTTTGCAAAAGGTTAATGTGCACGAAATGATTACTCTACAAGGATATGATTATCTATGTAATCCAGGTAAAAATGAAAGGGGCACTGGTATGATATACAGGTCCTGTATGAAAATAAAACATGTACACTGTAGGGATGATGGGCGTACCTTGTCTGTATCAATTGATAATATTAGATATATTAACATATATGCACCCTCGGGTAGTCAAAACTACAGACAAAGAAACCTATTTTTTGAAACAAACCTAACTCCACACATTGATACCGCATTACATATTGTTCTTTTGGGAGATTTTAATTGTATTATCAAGAAAAAAGATTCAACGTCTAATACGCAAATAAATAAGTCATTATACAACGTTGTAAGTCAACTTAAACTGACAGATAGTTGAGAAAAAATTTACGGAAATTAAGTCGAATTCACTTTTATACGGGCAGGGATGGCTTCAAGACTCGATAGAGTTTATGTCTCGGATGAAATCAAAAACTTAATACATGACTGTAGGGTTCGGCCAAGCGCCTTGTCTGACCACCACTCCCTGATAATATATATAAAAACAAATGACCTGGTAAATAATACTAAAATTGGATACGGATACTGGAAAATGAAAGCTTGTGTACTTAATGATGATGCCTCAAAAATAGAATTGAAGCATGAAATAAGGAATTTAAAAAATAATCAACACTATACGGATGTTGGTAAGTGGTGGTTTGAAGTTCTAAAACTAGGCATAAAAAGATTCATTAAGAATGTCAAAATTCAAATGGCCATAGAAAATAAAAAAGTACTTGACTTTTATAATGAATTACTTTTTGATTCAAAGAATGTCCTTAATCTGAACAAGAATTCACAAACTCTACAAGAATTTCGAGAAATTAAAGCAGCGATAAGGAAAATCAGGGAAAAACAAATGCAACAATCTTTTGTAGATAAATTTCAAAATTTGCACAGTGAACGAAAATCTTTATATGACTTGATCAAACAAACTGAAAGAAAGAATGTGAACAATATTAAACGGATAATAAATGATAATAATGAAGAATTATGCAACACAAAAGATATAATAAATTATAGTGTCAAATATTATAGCGAAAAAATTAAAAGATTGCCAAGTTAACGAGAAAGAAAAAAATGCCTTCTAGCCCAAATAAAACAGGCAATTAATAGTGATGAAAATAGGGATCTAACAAAAAAAATTACTCGAATGAAGTGTACAACGTATTAAAAAATTGTACAAAAAAACGTACCCCTGGTTTGGATGGACTTATGTATGAATTATACCTAACAGTTTTTGATGAAATTGGAGACGGCATAACAAATTTATTTAATTTGTTTCTAGCCGATAGTTGCGTGCCACACAGGTCCTTCTCAGAAGCAGTAAACATTTTAATACCCAAAATAAAAAGTGACAGCACATTAAAGAGTTTTCGTCTGATTAGTATAACAAATACTGACTATAAACTATATGCAAAAATACTTGCAGAGAGATTAAATATGTTATCAGATAAAATTCTAAGTAAACAACAATCTTGTGTAGCAAAGTCAGCCTTTGATAGGGTGGCGCATAGCTATCTCTGGGAGGTACTAGTAAGATTTGGTTTTGATAAAAGGTTTATTGCAGCTGTCCAAAACATATACTCGAATGCCACTTCTAAATTTCTGATAAATGATTGTTAATCAAAAAGTTTTAATATTAAAAGATCAGTACGACAGTGTTGCCCTTTATCCATGATTTTGTTTGCGTTACGGCTGGAACCTTTCTTAAGATTATGTAATAGTTCGCTAGGTGGTATATTTGTTGAAGGTAATAAAATAACTTCAAGTACGTACGCAGATGATGTGACAGTTCTTGCCAGAGATAAAAACGATATAAAATCCCTGCTAACATTAATTAATATTTATCAAAGAGGTTCAAATGCAACTATTAACATAAAGCAGTCTTCTATTTTTTCCACTTGGTAATTGGAATGTAGAAAATGATTGTAGTAACATACCTTTTAAAACAGTGGACACTTGTAAAGTTTTAGGAATGTATTTGGAAAAAGATTTAAGGAAAATGTGTGAAACGAACTGGCAGAAGGTTATAAATGAGATAAATTATAAAGTAATATTAGAAAAACTTATGCATTTGGATTTAATTGGGAAGGTGTGGTATATACATTCTATCAAAAGTGTGGTACTTAGCGCTCGTTCTCCCATTACCAAAAAAATATAGTCAGAAAATTATATTAAGTACAAGAAGATACCTCTGGCAAAGGCAAATATATAGAGTAGGAAGGCAACAACTCTATTTATCTGAAAATAAAGGCGGATTAAACTTAGTAAATGTCCATTTGAAAGCAGTCTCTTTATTTGTCAAAACTCAGTTCATGTCTTGGTCAGACACATGTTTAAAACTAAATTATAAATCCGCCTTAAAAATATATTTGATAAAAACTGTGACGCAAAAAGTGTGCACAGGACATTGCAAGAAATATGTCAAACAGTGAAAAAATTAAATCTTGTGAAAAATCAAATCATAAAGGCAAAGGAGTTATATAACACATTATTAAATGAAAC
Organism: Tillus elongatus; assembly: GCA_964006375.1. Lineage (NCBI taxonomy): Eukaryota > Metazoa > Arthropoda > Insecta > Coleoptera > Cleridae > Tillus > Tillus elongatus. The sequence continues at coordinate 32,025,882 of OZ023270.1, forward strand.
CGAAAAACCCCCATATATGGAAGAAAAACACTGGAATATATACAAGTGGTCTAATATATGGCAAATAACCAAAAATAAGGAATGATGTACTAGTTGGCGGGCTGCTTTCTACAAAGCAATAAATAACGTGTACCCAGTGGCCAAAAGATTAAAACGACACAACATGTCATTAAGTAATTTATGTCATCTCTGCCAAACTGAGGATAATATATTCCACAGAGTCAAGGAGTGTGGCCAGGCAAGAAATGTGTGGAATTGGGTAACCAATAAAATCAACAGTGAAATAAATGTCGATTTGAACGTTTTTAATAATATTTTTGAGATGGCTCAGTAGAAAACATGTAATAAAGACAGATATTGTGTGTACATTACTTATATATCATCTATGGTATTTTTTAACTTGGAAGTGAAAGGTAACTTGGAAGAATATTGTAGTTTACTTAGTAGAGCTCCTACTTCTTAAGAAGTAATTGTATTTAATGTTAAATGTATAATATGCACCTAATGTATTTTGAAATCTTTATTTAATTTTATTTTTGTATACTTTGTGGTGAAATAAAGTTATTTTAGGAAAAAAGGGATGTTGATACCGAGAGCATAAAGAGTTTGAAATATTTTCACTTTTACATTTAATGCTTTGTGTACTAAATTAAATCAATATTACTTTTTAATCAACATAAAAACAACTTTTATAAGCAATAGAGCAATTTAATTGTAACACTATAAAATTGACCATAAACATTTAAAGTGTGTTTTATGTACAGTTTCTTTTGAATTATAAATTTTTACAGTACCATCGCAACCTCTTAATTTTTGTGTGAAAAAATGCTTTTTAAAAAATACGTTTGGTTTTAACACGTATGTACATAATGCTCATAGTACTGAGATATTTACCAAAACAAACAAAAAAACTGCGAACAATTAAGGCAATAAATGTTTGTATAAATCTTTATTCTTAATTCCTTAGAAAATACTTATATTTAAAATCGGACTCAACTTACACATTGCTACTTAATTTTTTATTTATATTATTTAATGTATTTGACAAAATTGTATTTGCAAAACACTTTTTTGTAAATTTCTATTAATCATCTTACGTGAAAAACATTTTTTGATTTAGGTTAATAAACTATTTAATTATAAAACATTGTAAATTGGCATACCAGCCTTTTCTCAAGTAACATACTTACAGATACGTCTTTTCACCTCCTAAACAAAACTTCCCCCTTCTTCCGTCGTATTCAGTTTCCGATTGTTTTTTTTTTATACAGGAGGGGGAAGTGCTCATGCAGACCCCATTCACGACACTGTAGTACCGTGGGATATCGAGGTACTGTCGGACTGTACTCACTAAAACCCCCTCCCTAGGAGTACCGGACCTTAGTCCATACCTCTGTCGGAAAGATTTCATACAATGACGTTTGGGTTTGAATGTTTCCATTCTGTTTTTGCCGCGGGGGCGTTAGCGGGTAAGTATAGGCTTTGGACGCTTATGCTTATGTGGAAGTTGCTCATCGTAGTCGGTGGCACTACGGGGAAGAGCATTTGGGTGAGAAGCGGCGGAGTTGTGGATAGTTGAGTTATAAACTCAAGTATCGAAGGCATTTCCAGATCAGAGTGAATCTGACTGTTTCTGACAAACCATGGCGCTCCGGTAATCATTTTCAGAATTTTATTCTGGATGATTTGAAGGGTCTTGATGTGTGTTGCGGCCGTGGTGGCCCATGCAGGTGATGCATAGGTCAAGGCTGGCCGGATGATGACTTTGTACATGAGCAACTTATTGTTCATGGACAATTTGGATTTTCTATTTAGAAGTGGGAACAGCTTCGAGATGAACATCGAGGCTTTTTTTCGGGCGTGATTGACATGGGGGCGCCATGTTAAGTGTTTGTCGAGGAAAACCCCGAGGTATTTGGCGAAATCTTGCCAGGTAATTAGATTGTCTAATGATACGTTTTCGTGAGCTGCTTCTCTTGGAAAATAGGACTGCTGAACATTTATCGGGGTTTATGGCTATACCGTTCTTGCAGCTCGACTACGGCGGTCTGAAGTCGTTCGGTTATTATCCTCGGCTGAGTGGAGCTGCTGAGGATGGTAGTGTCGTCTGCGTACAGTGCGTATGTCACGTTTAGGGAGGCTGTCGGAATGTCTGCGACAAATATATTGTACAGTAGAGGGGAACTAGCAGAACCCTGCGGGAGACCAGCCGTGCCTGGGTACGTTCTAGATCTGGCTCCCATTTCAGATTGTGGTGTACAGTTAAGCGATACGTTCGCTTCTCCGGTTTCCTCGCCCTGAGCTTTTTCTAAAAGTTTGCTTATTTCCGTGATTTCTCTTGCTGCTATTGGCAATCTGTAATGTTCTTGGTGAACATTTTTGGAGTGACCTATAAAATTTGCCAGGTCCTGGATCTCCTGGTCATTATACAGGACACAACTTGTGGCAATATGCTTTCTCAACGGCGTGCCCCTAAGCGTTTCTGGTTTTTCTGCACCGCACTCAATGGAAAATTATCTAAGAGAAGCACATGCGTTCGCATGCGCATGTGCATTATAACGACTCGCTAGTGCAAATATATATGGATTTTCTTTTGTGATCTTTGCCTTTTCCCGTGAGCTTAATAAGAGTTCGATGCAGGAAATCAACTCTCGGTATAAAATGACTGATACCTGCCTTCCCAGCTTGCCTCTAGTAGTAAAATGTACATAATTCTGCGACTTCTTCTGTGCCTCGGTAGACAAACTTTTAAAGTAATCTGAAAGATGGCCTCTATCAATATTGACGAAATTGCGATAGTCTTCAATTTCTATTCTTTCAATTTCCCCAGAACGCCTTCTGTTAAAAACTTATACTGATGTTAAGATGAGAGTTACAAGTTTTTTAAAGTAAACATAAGAAAAGCGATCTTTTAATAATGTATAATAAAGCCGCCGGCCTTTTTTGAGAAATTCGTTCAGTAACTTTATGTCGCCTTCTGTTGGCAGACATATTATTTTTCTTCTTTTTTTCTGTGTTTGGTTTTCTTCCACCGTCTTGTTGACTTCTGTTTCCAAGTCCTGCGTTAGCAGTTTGACAAAGTTTTCTACTTGCTCTCTTTTTTTATTATCTTCTTGTTTAATAAGTTCGATAATTAAAAAAGGCCGCGCATTTTTTTAAAAGGGTTCCAGCAGCAAACGCCGTGGCTGGGGATTTATAAGTTTGTTCAACATTGTCAAACCTGACAACTTTATTTATTGCTTTTATGACATCGTCGAAATATTTCGGCGAAAATAAACTTCCAAAGTCTGTAATATTGCTGTTTAATGATTTTACTTCGATCAATATTCCGCCAATAAATTTGAGTTTACTCCTAATCATTTTGTAGTGATGCTTTTGCCTATACTTTCTAGACATCTTATTCGCATATATACATGCTAGTTCGTCATATTTTATTATATTTATTATTCTGTCATCATTAAGAACAGGCAGAATGTCATGTTTAACTGTATTATTTGCCACTGTATGACAAAACCCACTAATCCTTCGACTTCGCTTTATTAGATCTCATTGCCGATCTTTGTATGTTTGGGGATGATAGCGAATATTATGATTTCTCGAATAAAAGTGATGACATTCGCGACAATGAATTTTCTTAGAAAGTGAATTTTTGGTACCCTTACGAATAGCTATTACTTCTTGCCGATTTGATAAGGAAAACTTAAAATTGCCTTCCTTTCGTATATTGTCAATAAGCTGTTTCCTGTAAGGGTTACCTTTTGGTATTATTGTAAATTCCTTTACTTTTTCTTCGTCTTTATGTTTTCGTTCCAAATGACGTGGTAAATGTGTCACCAAAATCTGGCTAAATATACAATGATTTTTCTTTTCTCTCGTTTCTGCCGCAGTAATCTCACCTATAAAAAAATATAAACTTAAATTTGTCAGAAAATATAACACCAGTCGTACAAGGTGTTACATTTAAGGATACCTTTTATCTATTGGTTACAGTTATGTTCAACCATCTAGCTTAAACATTTTTTATACTTTTTTAAATTCTTAGTTTGATTACAAATATAAAAAAAGAGCCAAATCTAAACATTCGTTTTTTGGTTACAGCTAGTATCTTACGATACTAAAGTGTAGCTTAATAGCCATTAAAAGAGATAATTCCTAACCAGCACAACTTCCCTTACGTGAAATATTTTTATATATTGCGCCCTGCTTCCTTAATGCTACCGAGTTTTATAAACTAATATTATAAATCTAATAAGTGGTTATAATTAGACAGAAATCTTTCAAACGAATACTCTAATAGTACTAAAATGATGATTATCTGGTTTCTACAAATGTATAAATTTTTTATTAAGGACGAATAAAGGAGCTGATACTAATAAAATACAGAGAAGGTTGAGTAAATCGTTGGTATTTCAGCGAACCCATAAGTGGTAATGATGAGTGACGCCACTTCGTACTATCTCATTTTGAAAAGAATCTAAATTACGTTTGCGGTAGTTCGCTTTTCTCACCAATATTAACAGTCTTGGCATGCTCCCAGGAAATCAAAAAGTAATAATACTGTAGGGATAGACCAAACATCAGCATAACTCACCAAGCACGCGTAAGTTTAAGTTAAGAGGCCAGGTTAATATGTCGAACGTCAAAGAAAAGCGAGGTACTAGTAGACTACTACTAAATAGCTAGAAAATCTGAGCGCTGATCCTTGCAAAGATTATGTTCGCAGTTGCTTAAGACTACATGCATTGAAAAATTAAACAGAACTGCATGTAGGTTCGATTCTTAAAGGAGACAATGGTAAGGAAATGACTTTCAGAAAGCATTAGTCAGTGAACTGTGGAATAAGCCAATTTAAAACAAAGTGTAAATGAAATCGTAAATAGTAAAACTTCTACTGAAAGGTGCAAATGTGTTCGTTTTTTCCACTATTTTCTCTTCTTAAAACCCATATTACACTAAGTGAGTGGTGAGACACGACGCAACGTGCCGCCATCTAGTTGTGGAACCAAGTAGTATGTTGTCACGCCAGCTAAAAATAACACAAATTGTTAAAAAATAGAGACTGTATGCAACCAACTAACAATTAGTAAATTGTCAGCCCTGGTCCATTTCTACCCTATTATAGGGACAAAGTTTGTAAGGCTAGATGCATCATCACAACAATTAGAACCGTTGAAACGAGGCCTGACTTGCGGGGTGTATAATTTAGTGGAACGGTCAACGGACTTACGGGAACGGTCCCGGGTGCCAGATTTTGAAAGGGTTTACTCCCTACGAGGGTATCTGCGACCTCGTCACAAGACTCCGACCACTGGTGTGATCAGAGTGCCTGGATAGCTCTGTGGAAAGGGTCCGGTAGCCTTTGCTGTGACAGGCCGTGTAGTTACCTCCGGGGTGGGGTGTAAAGTTAGTTTGCCTCCCCGTGGTGCACCATGGATAGCGTCTACTATTAGACGTGAACTAAATGAACTAACCAAACCGTAACCCTTCCTAGTCATGTCTTAGGAGGGCCGGGAATGCTTGCCTTAATTGGCCGGCATTGCGAGGAGAGTCCTCTATAAAAAACCCACAACGCAAGGTCGTTGGCGGGTTGGTGCCGAAGCGATGATGCTTCTGGCCGAAATGGCCGGGCATTGGCAGGATGGTAATTCTGTCGATAACGTTAACCCTCCCCAGGGAAACCGGGCGACCTCCCTGTGTAAAATGCCTCTTCATGGGATGCGGGGCTCTTCCATGGAGGTTTATTTTCCCTTGCCGCTCGTGGGACCAAACATGGACACGACTTACACAGACCCAATAGAGGAGGTGGCAGGATTCAACCTTCCACTGGAACCTCCAGATGGAAACAACAGGGGAAAGGAAAGTCCACCCCTAGGACGACTACCAAAGGTAGACCCTCCTATAGGAAGCTTGGTAATCGAGCTTCTAAAAAGGAGGAGGAACCTGCACCATAATTCCCTTTCATTTCGACCTCTTTAACCTATTCCTTTATCCTCTATACACTCCTATATTCCTACCTCCATGCCCACCAACATAAGGTGCATCCAAGCTAATTTGCATCATGCTAAGGCTGCGACATACCTCCTTAGCATGAAATTAAAGGAAGAGCAAATAGATATTGCTCTTCTCCAAGAGCCCTGGACCGCCAATTCGGAACGAACTAAAGGGCTGGGTAACACTTCTGGTAAGATAGTAGAGGTGGGCACTGGTACCAACCCCAGAGCCTGTATCTGGATCAGAAACAACTTGCAGTATTTTACACTTTCAGAGTACTGCACCAAGGACATGGCATCCATCCATCTCGTGATCACATCCGGGGGGACCAGGCTGGAAGTAGTGGCCTGTTCGGCCTATTTCCCTGGAGACAGAGATACAGAACAACCACCTCCAGCAGAGGTGCGGAAATTGATCGGCTTCTGCAAGAGGAACAACTATCACCTCGTAATGGGGTGTGATGCGAACTCCCATCACTTGGCTTGGGGGAGCACGGACACTAACAAACGAGGTGAATCACTATTTGAATACATTTTAGGGGAGGAGCTGGTTGTCAACAACATAGGCTCGGAACCCACCTTTCTTACAGCTAATCGTAGAGAGGTTTTAGATCTCACTATCAGCTCAAGACTTTTGAGCTCAAAAATTCTCAAATGGAGGGTGTCGGCTGAACCCTCATGTTCTGACCATGCCCATATCCTATTTGAGATTGTAACAGGCCCTAGACCTGTGGTGGAGTATCGCGATCCGAGAAGGACGGATTGGGAGGGGTACAAACAGTCCCTCGCCGCAGGTCTTGGGTCCGCTATCCCCACAGTGAGGGATCGTGATGAGATTGAGATTGCGGCTGAACAAGTTAGGGAAGCTGTTGTCTCTGCATATTACGAAAACTGTCCACTAAGGTCAAAGAAAGACAGTCGGGGGTCTACTTGGTGGAATAATAACCTCGATAAACTACGAAGGGAAGTTAGACGTCTCTTCAATCCTGCTAAGAGTACAGGCAACTGGGAGCAATATAAAACCGCTCTAACATACTATAACAAAGAGATTAGGAACGCTAAGGGGAGTCCTGGAGGAGATTCTGCGGGTACATTAATAATATGCCCAGCAGCGCCAGAATCCACAGAATTCTCTCACGCGACCGTGTTCAGGAGCTGGGTTCGATAAAACGACCAGATGGTTCCTTTACTGAATCTCTGAAAGAAACGTTAGAGCTCTTAGCACACACACACTTCCCAGATTGTCTGATCCTGAGCAACGGAGAGGTCCTACCGGCTGAGGGACGATTTAAACGCCCTAATGGGGAGGACTGGCGAGTTGCTCGGCGAATAGTAACAGCCTCGGCAGTGGAGTGTGCTGTGAATCATTTCCAGCCATTCAAGTCGCCAGGGGAGGATGGGGTTGTACCGGTCCTACTACAAAAGGGACTGGAGATTCTCCTACCTCACCTTATCAGGCTGTACAGAGCCAGTCTGGCCTGGAACTACATTCCATGCAGCTGGACGATGGTTAGGGGGGTTTACATTCCCAAATTGGGACGTAAGGACCTCCTACCTACATCACTGAGACCTCTCAGTATTACATCATTCCTCCTGAAGGGATTGGAAAAAATACTGGACGGAAACATTAGGGGGAACATCTTCACCGTTAACCCCCTTAATACCCACCAGTATGCCTATCAAACTGGCAAATCAACTGAGTTAGCGCTCAATAACCTCGTCGAGAAGATCACACACTCTCTGGAAAATGGAGAGGTTGCGGTGGTGGCATTTCTCGACATCGAAGGCGCATTTAATAATGCATTACCGATCTCCCTCTACGAGGCCACTATCGCTAGGGGGGTGGAACCTACCATCTGTGGCTGGATCGGAAACATGCTGCACAATCGGACCATTATTACCTCGTTGCGGGGAGAGGTGGTCGGCGTCAGGGCTTCGAGGGGGTGTCCTCAGGGGGGCGTACTATCCCCCCTGCTGTGGTCCCTCTTTGTGGACGATCTGCTGGCTATTCTCGAACTCTGGGAGGTTGAGGTCCAGGCGTATGCTGATGATCTCGTCATAATGGTTAGAGGCAAATCTGAGGAGGAACTGGCTGGTACTCTTCAGGAAGCACTAAATGTAATCAATGATTGGTGTGGGAGGGAACAGATGTCTGTGAACCCTCGCAAAACGATCATTGTTCCATTTACCAGAAGAAGAAGGTTGGACAAATTAAAACCACCTATTCTCATGGGAGAAACCATTCCATTTTCGGACCAAGCAAAATATCTGGGAGTTATCCTAGATAAGAAGCTCAACTGGGATATACAGTTAGAAAATATTCCGGAGGCAAAATACCCCTCCATTCGGATCTCCGGGAGAGGGGTGTACAGGGGGCGCCAACATCAAGATTTAACATATTATCCTTTTCGAATATATGTGGCCTAAATTCTAACCTGAACTCCGTCCACCATTTCCTCCAGGCTAACAGGTCCCAACTCCTCTTCCTCACCGAAACCCAAATCAGTGCCAAAACAGCCACTAATCACCTTAATTTCCCGGGGTATGAGCTCCTTACTGCCTTTAGATTGCATGGAGGAGTGTGCGCATACGTCCGTAGCAATCTACCCTGCACCAGACTTCCCAATTTAGAAGCTGGAAGAAAAGACATACTATGGATAAAACTCTCTCTCAGGGCTGCAACTAAATTCATCTGTTGCATTTACCGGTCACCTTCTGACAACAACTTTGTCCAGCTCTTTGACTACCTTTCTGAAAAAACCGACTATCTCATTTCTGAATATCCTTCCTCCGAGGTCACTATTCTTGCGACTTCAATGTCCATAATAAGGAATGGCTAGGATCTTCAAAAACCGATCCACAAGGGAGAGCAGCGGAGGCCTTTGCAGTCAGCAATTCTTTGGCCAATATGGTTCAGCAACCTACTTACTTTCCTCGTATCCCAACACACAGCTCAAATCCCTTGGATCTCCTTCTTACTACAAACCCTGAATGCTATAAGATATCAGTCACCGCCCCCCTTGGTCGCTCAGACCACGGCATGGTCACTGCTTCCTGTGCAATGCAACCCGAGGTCACACAGTCATCACACCCACGTATCGTTTGGCACTACAACTCCGCAAACTGGGACGAAATGCGGGATTACTTTTCCTCATTTCCATGGGCGTCTGTCTGCTTCTTTCATCCTGACCCCTCTGATATCTCACAAAACGTCACCGAAATTATCCAAGCTGGCATGGAATTATTTATTCCACGTACACAGAAAACCTCTTCAGCCACTCAAAAGCCCTGGTTCTCTAAATCCTGTGACAAGGCCAGACTTGAAAAGGTCAAAGCTCACAAAACGCTTCTACACAATCCCAGTCAAGAAAATCGTCAAGCATTCAACGACGCAAGAAACCGCTATGTCCGCATTCTTTCTGAGGCAAAAAACTCGTTTAATAACCACATCAAAAACAAAGTCCTCTCAAGCTCCAACGGCGGCAAACCCTTCTGGACTCTTGCTAAGTCTATTGGGAATAATTTCTGCAAGAGCACGTTCCCACCTCTTGTCTCAGGAGACGAAATTGTTTCTACCGCCCTGGGCAAGGCTGAACTTTTTGCTTCGTTGTTCGCCGGAAATTCTACTCTCAACCCACCTCCAAATGTTCAACCAGCAACAGTCCCCAATGTCGCGCATAAAATGACATATCATTTTCAAAACTAAAAAGGTACGAAAGATGCTCTCTTCTCTTAATACCTTGGCCTTGACGAGATCCCAGCAATTGTTCTCAAAAAATGCGCACCAGAACTTGCTCCTGTCCTGACTCGTCTGTTTTAGATATCTTACAATAAAGGCATATTCCCTAGTAACTGGAAAACTGCTCGAGTACAACCCATCCCCAAAAAAGGATCCAAAGCGCTTCCTAGCAACTACAGGCCTATTTCTCTCCTTTCAGTCATCTCTAAAGTGATGGAAAAGTATATAAACACCGAACTACTAAAATTCCTTGAAAAACACAGTCTAATCCACGACAGGCAGTATGGATTCCGTCAGCGCAGATCGACTGCCGACCTCCTTTCCTTTGTCACCCATTCTTGGAACAAGTCTATGGAACAACACGGTGAATCCCAGATTGTTGCTCTAGACATATCCAAAGCATTCGACCAGGTCTGGCACGCAGCGCTGCTTAATAAACTTCCGGCATATGGCCTACCACCAAAACTTTGTACCTGGACAGCAAATTTCCTCTCCAACAGGAGCATATCTGTTGTTGTGGATGGCCATTCCTCTAAACTGTATCCAATTAATGCAGGAGTTCCTCAAGGTTCAGCTTTAGCCCCTACTTTGTTTCTTCTCCACATCAATGACCTCCTCTCTAGCACATCCAACCCAATTCACAGTTACGCGGACGACAGCACCCTCCACTCAAATATACAATATTCTAAGCCTGTCTCTTTAGCCCAACTAGATGAGGATCGCAGACTCATGGAGGGTTCTGTCTCCGTGGACCTCCAAAAAATATTAGACTGGGGAAGTAGAAATCTTGTACAATTCAACCCCACCAAAACTAAGTCTTGCTTTCTTTCTCACAAGAGATACAGCAGCCCTAGACCCATCACAATGAACAACCAAGTTATTCAAAGTAATGAGTCCTTCTCTCTTGTTGGCATTTCTGTGGATCGAAATCTTAATTGGCACCAACATGTTACATCAATTGCAGAAGCGGCTGCTAAGAAATTGGGTTTCCTCTTCCGGGCTCGCAAATACTTTTCACCAACTAATCTCTATACCTTATACACTTCACAAATAAGGCCAAACCTCGAATACTGCTCCCACATCTGGGGTGCAGCTGCCGCTTCTACACTCGCTATCCTGGACTCCATTCAAAAGAGAGCTATACGTCTCATCGGTGACCCTACCCTCACCCAAAGGCTTCCATCCCTTGCCCACCGACGTGCCGTTGGTGACCTCTCTCTCTTTTATAGATATCTGCACGGGCACTGCTCAGAGGAGCTTTCCTCCATAACTCCCCCACCTGCTGCCCCCAGCAGATCTACCAGGGGAACAGAGCGAATGCACCCTTTTAATGTCCAGGTCACCAGACATAGAACATCTTGTTATGCCCGCTCTTTTGTCCCGAGGACTTCCAAGTTGTGGAATTCGTTGCCGGCACATGTTTTTCCTTCTCCTCCGAACCTCCAAACCTTCAAGTCCAGAATTAACAAGCTGCCTCTTTCCTCCTTGTCAACACCCACGGTACGATAGTATTTAGGCTGTAAGCCCTCGTGGTGTGTTGTGGACATAAAAAAAAAACGTTATCCGCGGGGCAAAACTGTCCCTGTGGACCTGCCGGAGAATCTGTGGTAACAACTGGGGAACAAACCCCCAACAGATGTACTGGCTCTATGTAGTGGTTATCAGGCCAATGATAACATATGGAGCCATAGTTTGGTGGCCTAGGGTACTTCGTGGTATCGCGAGGGCCAAACTGGCTCATCTACAGACACAAGCTTGTCTGATGATAACGGGAGCGATAAGCACCGCACCATCAGCCGCTCTGGACGTCCTCAATATTCCCCCACTTCACATATGGTTGGAGAAGGTTGCGAGGTGGACAACGTACAGACTAAAACAAACGGCAGATAACATGCCGAGGGAAGTCAATCTGAGAGGGTCCGGTCTCCTTCATGACAGTGATTGTCACAGGATACTGGGAATGGTCTCAGACTTGATGCCTACAAAATCAGCAGAGATCTGTCGTTCAAGACCGTCCTCCTGGAAAGGGAGGACTGGGACCGGAATCAATCGACCCTTTTGAGAGCGGACCTCTGCTGGTACTCTGACGGCTCCAAAACCAATTTGGGAGTAGGAGCCGGCGCATATGGGGGCAGCACCGATGCTAGACTTTCAGCTAGCCTCGGCAAGTACGCAACCATACACCAGGCAGAAGTGTATGGCATCGAGATGTGTGCAAGGGAAAGTTTAAAATACCTGTTCACAAACAAATCGATAAAGATATATGCAGATAGCCAAGCTGCAATAAAGGCTCTTGGTTCCTACCGGTGTAATTCAAAGATGGTATGGAGTTGTAAATCTGCCCTTAACGAATTGGGCAGCTGTAATGAGGTGTCGCTGGTCTGGATACCGGGTTACTCGGACCATGACGGCAATGTTGCGGCCGACGCGCTTGCCAAGAGTGGGGCCCAGAGTGACTTTGTTGGACCAGAACCGGTGCTGGGGATAACATCTTGCACAGCAAAACGCACCTTAAAGACCTGGACAGAAAGAATGACAATCCAATATTGGCAAAATCTTCCAGGATTAACCCACTCTAAGGCCTTCATAAATGGCCTGTCCGAGTCAAGGGCTAAAAAGCTTCTAGAGTTAAACAGACAACAACTGAGAACTCTAGTCGGCCTGTACCCAATAAACACAGGTGCGTTTAATAAACGTCTATTTTACGTAGAGACGGTTGAATAAACGTTATCAGTTATAAAAATTAACGTTGATTTCTAGGCTAAAAAGGCAACGTTACCATTTCTTCGTTGTAAAGACGTTAATTATGAAGAGTTTTTAAACATAATATTTAAACGTTATTTCAACACATTTTACATATCAAAAACTACGTTTAGTTGAGAATAATACGTTGAATATATATATTTTATTTTATAAAACATTTTATAAGCGAAAGATATTTTGTGTGGTATAAACGTTATATGTAAAACAGGTATTTACCTAATTTTTGTGAAAAAAAAAGCGTAAAAATTTTCTCGTTGTAAAGACCTTATTGATAAAGAGTATAATATTTAAACGTTGTTTCAACACAGTTCGCCTACCAAAATCCTACATGAAGTTAGGATTCATACAATAAAATACACGTATTTTATCAGACATTTTATAAGTGAGAGATATTTATGTGATATAAACGTTATATTTAAAAAAACTGTTTTCCTAATTTTTGTAAAAAAAGCAACTAAACAATTTGTCATTGTAAAAGACGTTATTAATTAAGTGTTTTTAAACATAATATTTAAAGGTTGTTTCATCACAGTTCGCCTATCAAACACATGTATGAAGTAGGGATTCATACATAAAATATACGTATATTACCGGACATTTTTTAAGTGAGAAATATTTTATGTGATATAAACGATATATCTAAAATCACTATTTTTCTAATTTTTGTTAAAAAGGCAAAGTACTTAACAATTTATCGCTGTAAAATACGTTATTAATTTGTGTTTTTAAACATAATTTTTAGACGTAGTTTCAACAAGGTTCGCCTACCAAAAACATACATAAAGTAGGGATTTATACATAAAATATACGTATTATACTAGATATTTTTTTAAGCGTGAGATATTTTATGTGATATATTATATTATGTACCTATAGTTATAGGTTAAATTTTTTCCTGGCTTTTAAAAAAAATCACATAATCAATCTGAGAGGTATTCGACAATGCGTGTATGTTTTAAGAGGAGCTAATTTGCCTTTTGCATTCCACTGTGTAATACATAAAACAGATTTAATATTCTAGTTAACTACTTATGTCCTTGTAAATTAGTAAGCGTTTGTGCGCATGCCGAACGAGAACGAATAGAAACAGAACAGGTGACATGGTGTGCAGTGTGTAATGTGGTGGTTAGAATTAGATGTTATTAAATATTATATTCAGTACGTGACACCTGTATGTTATGGTGAATGGTTGTCTGTTCTATAATTTATAATTGTTTTATACACTTTTACAAAGAATGATTATCATCCTGTAGCGATTTCCCTTAAAAGTTTTGGAAATAGGTACAGTTAGTGCAGCTCAAAGTGTCAAGTTTTATGTCTTGAACTAAATCAAGGTAAGTTGTATCACAATATGTAATCATTGTTTTCAAAAGTTGTCGAAGTTAATCACATTTCTTGTATTTTGAGTGCTATAGAGCGTTATTAGGTAGAATAAATAATTGAGACATATGAGTTTAGCCGGCGTGTTTAAAATCGGCCATTTTGGTTGTTTTCTCATATTTTCAAGTTTAATTTTATTGAGACATTAGACGACATATATCTAACGTTTATAAATACACCTTCTTTTCCTGTATTTTGATTGTTCGTGAATCAAACTTTCGAATGAGAGTAATAATGGTTAGCTATGAGTTTAGCATTTATAAATTTTGATGTACTTTCCACAGTTTAATTTAATTTGCACGATACATGTACACCTATATATATATATATATATATATATATATATATATATATATATATATATATATATATATATATATATATATATATATATAATTTCGTTAGAATCCACGAGACTAATGGCAGTAGTATATGGTAATCACAATTTCATGACCTATTTATTTCTATTTATTAGTTTATAATTTTAGATGCTGCAAAGCTAAATTTTCCCCAGCGTGAAAGAAGTGACAGAGCAATTTCTTGTGCTGTTAAGGATTGGTTAAAATAAGCTACTTTGAGAATGTCAAGAGCAAAAAACTAATGGAGCAATACTTTTTATTTTGGTTGAGAAGTTGACAAACAATTTAGGTAAGACGCTATGATTGAAGAAGCTTGTTATATTTTTACAATGTGGTATTAATTATTTTAGTTTTTTGATAACGAAATGTAAGTTTTTTGAAATATATTTTTGTTTTTTAAATAAAGTGATTTTTATTTGACATTTGACTTGTGATCTAATCCATTTTTATAAAGCCCATTTAAAATTAATTTAAAATTAATCGTACTCATCTTCTGCTGTCAGCTGAGTTGAAAAACTATCATTTGTTAGGTATGTATTAGTTGTAATTCAAACGTTTATTATACGTCCTTAATACAAGCAGTTTAACGTTACAGATTCCGTTAATAAACATTAATTATAAACGTATATTCTTCATGACAGATTATGGTTAAATCAACGTTGCAAAACCCTTGTTAATAAACGTGTATAAAACAATGTATATTTTACGTTATTAACGGCAAGTAGTTTAACGTCACAAATTCCCGTTGATAAACAGTAATTATAAACGTATATTCTCCATTACAGATGATGGTTAAATTAACGTTGTAAAAGCCTTGTTAATAAACAGGCAAGAAAAACGTATATTTAAACATTAAAACATACATGTAAAAAACGTTTTTATCTGGTTTAATTATATGTTTATTCGGGCGACATTTTTACCAAAAGTAAACGTAAGGTAGCAGTTTCCTTTCAAACGTTTAATTATCGAACATGTGTTTACTGGGTATACAGGACACTGCCGCTTGCGGCACCACATGCACCGTATTGGGGTCGGTCAGGAGACCGAGTGCCGGCTGTGCATGGAGAATGAAGAAACAGCAGAGCATGTGCTGTGTTACTGTCCGGCAGCGGACAGGACTAGATACCTGCTCTTTGGCAAGGTAAAGCTTGCTCCAGAAGACCTGGATCAACTTTCACCCACAAAGATTATCGACCTCTGCAGGAGGCTGGATTTGTTGGGCGAAATATAGACTTTAGGCGTGAGCCACAATAGACCTTAAGGTCGCGGTGGAGGGCCGATATGGCCCACTCACATACAAACCCAATTTAACCTACCTCCGGGGTGGCGGGCTTTAATCGCTACTCCGACAATTCCCTGGCCTTCTAAAATCTATATAGATGTGGCAGATTTATTTAAAAACTAGATATTCTATTTACAACGTTTATTAAGAAACCATATATACAGAGATTCAACAACATTCAAAATCCTGATAATGTCTGCTACACTACCCTATCTTGTATAATATACCTTAGAGGACGGACGAGGCGAGATTAGTCAATTACTTGTACGGAGGAGGATCCGACGTCGGTTTGACCCTCTGTACCTTGGGTCGAGAGGTCCGGCCACGAATACCCCGAACACCGCGGTTTACGACTCAGAGATGCAGGTAATAGATAGACCGCCACGGTGGGCGTTACATAATCGACCAAACAGCGTATCCTCGGGCGAAGCCGATGTCGTGTCAGATAATATACCTCGACACCTGTGGGCGTCAAGAACAAAAAGGAAGTCGGTGTGATGGGGTTGTGACGGGATACTGCCGCGAACTGATTTGATCTAAGCTTACTTGTGTCACTACAGCGTCTAAACCAGGAACAAATTAGGACGGATGAGCGTAATCCACTTGAAAAGTGTGTGTCACTACAGCATCACTTTTCGAATGGCTTACAACACGATAACAGCACTAGGATACGGGGAGAGGGGGGTCTTGTCTCGGACACACGATCTCGACGTCGCTGAAGGGATACGATATTAAGATAAAATATACGAAAATTCGCTATCTTTAAGTATGAAAATTCGCTATCGCTAAGATATGCAAATAGGCTATCACTAAATATCATAAAATTAACAAGGATCTTACCTATTCGAATAAACTAACTGGACAATTACAATTAAACGGCGGAATTCTCTATTTATCTAACACGGCACTTGCTATATAAAATCTTCAACCTTGCTGCTACCAGTAGAAAACTCTTTCTGCCCTCAGCCGTTATTGTATATTCAGCTACTGGCTGAAAAATCTAATCGGTGGTAGATACCTTATCCTTATCTTGTGCAGATATGTTTTTATTCTGAAGCGATAATTCGAAATGCGTGTGTGTTAAGAATATTAATGGCAAATAAATATTTTAACTCCGGAGAATATTTTTATTAGTATGATTTGTATTAAATTTATTTTCGTATGATCGCTTTTGATATCTACCGCTGTCCCGAAAATATCTGCTTCATTACACCGTGGACCGGTTTCGCTCTAATGAGAGCTCGTCAGTACGGCATACTAATTGTAGCGAAAATACACCTATAAAGTATTACGGCTATGGTAGCCAGTCTTCCAACACTTAAGTGAGTGGTGAGACACGAAGCAACGTGCCGCCACCTAGTTGCGGAACCAAGTAGTATGTTGTCACGCCTATTTACTAAATTGTTAGTTGGTTGTATACAGCCTCTATTTTTAACACTTTGTGTTATTTGGAGCTGGCGTAACAACATACTACTTGATTCCGCAACTAGGTAGCGGTACGTTGCTTCGTGTCTTACCACTCACTTAGCGTTGAAAGGCTGGCTACCATAGCCGTATGACTTTATACGTGTATTTTTGCTGCAATTAGTATGCCGAGGTCACATTTTTTCGTATATTCGTTTGAATGCAGTCTGAGTTTGAGAAAGTGAACGATCTCAATCACTTAACGTTAAGTAAACCTGCCTTGTCAACTTCTTTGTACATAAATACAATAGGATTAATTTATTCTTGTTGCCCTAACTTGCTAAAACCGTTTAATACTAATTACAAACGTAAGACTTTCTGTCTGGTTTAGCAAATACATACTTGTAATCGTTTCTGCAGCTGGTTGTAGTGAAGATAAGTATTCGGCAAAACCAAAAAAAGTCATATTTTTGCATTTAAATACGAGATGTCACAGTTTAAGTAGATAAAAGCAAACACTTTTTCATTTCTTGTTTTACGGTAAAAGTGTATGCTCAATAAAATTAAGAAAAAAATTTAGCTTAAAAGCATCATTGTAATTTAACAGGAAGCTAGAAAATAAAAATAAAACAGAAAACAGTATGGAAGTAATTTATATTGTTGTTAATTTAAAAGGTGCTACAAAAAAAAATTAGCATTAAAAGTGACAACATAATGGTCTTGTGGATATATCCAGCAACTTGGGTTGCTTTGACATATTTTAATATCACATAGCCAAACTTACGGTGAAGTAAATTACCTTATTCTCACATTAATCTTTAATCCATTTGATGAAAATACACTAATGTTTTATACAACAAAAAAGAATATAATTAAAAAAAATATATACTGCAAGCAAGCTGTGGAACGTTAATACAACTTAATTCCAAGAAACTTCTCAAAATTTATTTCAGTTTCGTTTATTCTTACATCATTTTCAGACGTTTGCTTAATCCACAGTAAAATGTTTTATTGAAAAAACATTATCCTCATACAATGAGAAACAAGAAAGTTATGGCTTTTATCCATTTTAAACGCAGATCTTCGCTATATAGGGTGGCGCATTGAAAACGAAACAGACCGATTTGCATCCAAAGAAATTTTTTTAAGAAACGCTGAAACACGTCAATTTTAATATTGAGGGGGACATGTTTTGACATAAAACTCAACTTTGTCACATCAATACTGTTCCTAAACGTCAAAATGTTTGGGGTTGACATCTTTGGGTGATGAATAAAAGGCCTTTTCTTTCCAAACAAATACTTTATTCCTTGTCCCGACGCGTTTCGACCTTACCTAACAGGTCATCCTCAGAAGAATCTATAATTTATAAAAGGCTTGTCAGAAAAACTGAGTTTTCCGGTAGGCTACTTCTGCGAGGGTACAACGCAGGAATATAAGATAAAATGAGGTAAAAACAGCTAACCCCAACAATAAGTCAAAAAGGTTAATGGTTAAAATGTCAAGCTACAAAGCTATAAGATCACAAGTATACAGTCACTAAGTACTACATGCAATAAAAAATGAAAAACAACTACAAGTCAAATTGAAACACAAGAAAAGCTAATTTGTCTCTAGATCTTCAAAAAATTACAATACGTCTAATACTAAAATTCATAAAGCTTAAAAAATTCTCCAAAATTTAAGTTCAAGCTGAAGACAACAACAGGAGTGAGAGCAAACAGCACAAACATCAGCAAGCCATGCAGCTGAGAAGAAACTTTCATAGAACATCAAACTCATAAAGTGAATGGGAATTGAAACAGAAGCGAGTTTTTTTACCGTTTTTTGAAACATGAAAAACGCCAAGATGGCAAACTTACTTACTTGTCTTGTTAAACAGGACTAAAAACTATACAGTTGAATGCCCAAGGAACATGCTTCATCGGGTGTTATAGGATTGATCCATTTGGTACCATAAGTGCTAACAACTTGGAAAATAACAACTCTGTTGAAATCAAGAAAGAATTTTTTTGTTTTCAAATTTAAAAGGTGAGATTTAACGTGCACAACACGTGATGGAGAACACAAGCTGGCAGAACATCTCAGCGCAAGGTCGGTTCTCAAACTGAAAAGGGAAAAAATGACAAGTGACAGTTGACAGAAGTGACGTACCGACCACGGAAAGTAAAGACGCTAGAAACGAAGGACAGGTCCGAAGTGGATGTTGGCAGGACAGGGAGAGCATTGGGTTTGAGAATTACTGAACACCTCAGAAGCAGCGATTTTTGGTTGTCATTTGAGGGAGTGAGGTCACCCTTTCAGCAAAGAAAATGACGCAACAATTCTGCATCCTTCCAATTTTGGTATTGAACAGTGTGTCATTGAAGAGATGGAAATTTATAAACATATCAATAATTGTTGTGACAAAAACGTACTTAATGTTTCCAATACAGACGTCACAAGTTTTTCAACTCTATATAGTCAACTAGCAGATCACCAACCCACACACCATCCCAGTGGACCGTGAGACAACTTTGTCAGAGGATCTGCTCCTTGGCTTCCAGACCTGCCATTTTGTTTTTAATGTCCGTATATTTTCGAGTCGATTTTTCATGTCTGTCAGTTGTTGGTTGCCATTTTCATTCTCGATTCAGAAGTCGACCTTACGTCAGGTCTTTTCGACCCACTCCGGACCTGTCCTTCGTTTCTAGCGTCTTTGCTTTCCGTGGTCGGTACGTCACTTCTGTCAACTGTACTTGTCATTTTTTCCCTTTTCAGTTTGAGAACCGACCTTGCGCTGAGATGTTCTGCCAGCTTGTGTTCTCCATCACGTGTTGTGCACGTTAAATCGCACCTTTTAAATTTGAAAACAAAAAATTATTTCTTGATTTCAACAGAGTTGTTATTTTCCAAGTTGTTAGCACTTATGATACCAAATGGATCAATCCTATAACAACAGATGAAGCATGTTCCTTGGGCATTCAACTGTATAGTTTTTAGTCCCGTTTAACAAGACAAGTAAGTAAGTTTGCCATCTTGGCGTTTTTCATGTTTCAAAAAACGGTAAAAAAACTCGCTTCTGTTTCAATTCCCATTCACTTTATGAGTTTGATGTTCTCTGAAAGTTTCTACTCAGCTGCATGGCTTGCTGATGTTTGTGCTCTTTGCTCTCACTCCTGTTGTTGTCTTCAGCTTGAACTTAAATTTTGGAGAATTTTTTAAGCTTTATGAGTTTTAGTATTAGACGTATTGTAATTTTTTGAAGATCTAGAGACAAATTAGCTTTTCTTGTGTTTCAATTTGACTTGTAGTTGTTTTTCATTTTTTATTGCATGTAGTACTTAGTGACTGTATACTTGTGATCTTATAGCTTTGTAGCTTGACATTTTAACCATTAACCTTTTTGACTTATTGTTGGGGTTAGCTGTTGTTACCTCATTTTATCTTATATTCCTGCGTTGTACCCTCGCAGAAGTAGCCTACCGGAAAACTCAGTTTTTCTGACAAGCCTTTTATAAATTATAGATTCCCCTGAGGATGACCTGTTAGGTAAGGTCGAAACGCGTCGGGACAAGGAATAAAGTATTTGTTTGGAAAGAAAAGGCCTTTTATTCATCACCCAAAGTTGTCACATCAACCCCTTAAGGGTGGTGATAACAGCCCTTATATTTTAAATAGGGAACATGGGTCGAGTATTACATCATTTGAAAGCTCTTTCTTTTCTGAATTCAGCATACTAATTTTCTTGGAAGTTTTATCAACTTGTTTAAAAATTATTCACAGTTGAACATGCAAAAACGCATTTCACTCATTCCGATAAGAAATGTGCTGATAGTCAATGTTTTGTTGGTTTGTAAACAAAAAATTGACTATCAGAACATTTCTTATCGAAATGAGAGATGGGGTTTATTATTTCACCTTATCGGTCGGTTTGATACTTGATAGTACTACCGAAAATTAATTTCACAATGGTGTATTCTGTAGAAGGAAGAGTTGAAATAATTACTCTTTTTTTCAAAAACGATGACTGTGCCAACCGTACCGCAAATTTGTTTAAAGAACGACATCCGAACAGACATGTTAACAGAAAATACATTTTGGAGTTAGTTGCAAAGTTTCGACAAAGCGGTTCAGTAGGCAACAAAAAACGTGATCCTGAACGTGAATTTCCGGTTAGAAATGAGACTACTGAGATTGAAGTTTTAGGACAAATTGCTGCAGACCCAACTTTAAGCACGAGAAAATTGGCCACTGTTTCAAACATCAAAAGAAGAACTATTCAGAGAATATTAAAGCATCATAAATTTCACCCCTATAAAATTCATCTTGTACAACAACTGAATGAAGATGATTTTGATCGGCGGCTGGAGTTTTGTGAAGTTATGACTGCACGAATATCTGATAACGGGACCTTTCTGTTCAATATCTGTTTTTCAGACGAGTGTACATTTTTATTAAACTCTACAGTCAATCGTCATAATTGTCGTTATTGGGCAGATAATAATCCAAGAAATTTTCACGAAGTCCACACTCAAACTCCACAGAAATTGAATGTCTGGACTGGCATTTTTGGAGACCGTTTAATCGGACCAATTTCTCTTGATGGCAATTTGAGCGGCGAAACGTATTTCGAGTTACTAGAAGATATCATTTACCCTCTACTAAATTGACATTGTTGAAAATGATGATCGCTATCAAGAAAATCAATTAGTGTTTCAACAAGATGGAGCTCCTCCGCATTTTTCACAACGTGTTAGGGAGTTTTTGAACAGAGAGTTTTCAGAGCAATGGATTGGGCGTAGAGGTGCTATTGAGTTGACCCCTGGATCACCGGTTTTAACTCCTTTGGACTTCTTTCTATGGGGCCATTTAAAGAGTTGAATTTACGCAACAAAACCGGAGTCTCTGGGAGAATTACGACGACGCATTGTTGAAGAACGCCGTCTAATAACTCCACAAATGCTCCAGAATTTTAGAGCTCGTTTTGAACAAAATTTGTACTTTTGTATGGGAGCTGGTTGTCAACAATTTGAACACTTACTCAACTGAATAAACATTTTTTTAACGTTTGGTTTTGTTTTTTAGTTTTTTTTTAACGAAAAATTGACTAACTGGTGCGTTTCTTATCACAATGAATGAAATACGTTCTTGCAACTCCAACTTGGAATAATTTTTAAACGAGTTGATAAAACTTCCAAATAAATTAGTGTGCTGAATTCAGAAAAGAAAGAGCTTTCAAATGATGTAACACTCGACCTATTTAAAATGTAAGGGTTGTTATCACCACCCTTAGGGGTTTATGTGACAAAGATGAGTTTTATGTCAAAAGATGTCCCCCTCAATATTAAAATTGACGTGTTTCAACGTTTCTTACAAAAAAAATTCTCTGGACGCAAATCGGTCTGTGTCGTTTTCAATGTGCCACCCTGTATAAAGAGACGACCTGGAATTTGATTCCTTTTATAAAAATGGTACAAGCGTAAAAATAATACCTGGTGCAGCATCGTTCCCTTGATTCTATATATATATATATATATATATATATATATATATATATATATATATATATATATATATATATATATATATATATATATATATATATATTGGCAAATTTACATTATCTGTTTCCGACAAATGGATTTCAGGTGTCTGGAGTGTCATTGCGTTTCTCGTTGAAATCGTAGACTAAGGAGATCTCTGAATCTGAGGGCTTGTATTCAGATATGCTAGTTTCAAATTGGTCTACAGATGCACAGTCTGAAAAGTCTAGATTTTCTGCTCTTTGCGCATTGTTATCATTTGTTAGGTTTTCTGGAAATTGAGTAATAAAAGTTACAATTCAAAATATGTTTTGAAACATTATTCTATTATCGTGTTTCCCGCGAACAAACGGCTCGCGCTGCGCGCTCGCAATTATATATATATATATATATATATATATATATATATATATATATATATATATATATATATATATATATATATATATATATATATATATATATATATAAGTAGTAAAGGAATGCCGGTTCTAACTCACTTAAGAACGCAATTTCCAAAATGCACATTTTTGAAAACCACCCCCTAAATACCTCTACTTTAGGGGGCGTGGCCACGCCCATCTAGATAAAATGGACCAATCAGAGACCGTTTTGGAGATAAAAGCGGCCATTTTCACGCAAAAGACGGCCATTTTGAAGAAATTTAACCAATCAGAGCGCTTCTCCCCTCCATCGATCACGCCCATCTGCACATTGGTCCAGAGTCCGGTGGGTACTGGCTCAAGAAAGCTAAGGAAAGTTTTTGCACAAGGGGTAGTTTTAGAGCTTTATCGTTAGGGGTTGTTTTAAAGCTTAATTAATCAATATTCTCACGTAAGGGGTTGTATTGGGGGCTTTATTAATTATATTATATGAGATGATATGAAGTTTCATCACCTAACCTGTATTCATGGGAAGCTTAATGAGCTTTGGTTGGAAGTGAGTGTTGTATCGAAGCTTCATTGATTGGCTTTCATGTTGCGTCATCTTAATGAAAGCTTTGGTTGAGATGGTATGAAGTTTCATCACCCAACCTTTAATCTTAAGAAGCTTAATGATCTTTAGGGAAAACAAATGAGGGATGTATCGGAGATTTATTAATTTAATTATATTGGATGGTGTGAAGTTTCATCACCTAACCTGTATTCGTGGGTAGCTTAATGAGCTTTGGTTGGAAATGAGTGTTGTATCGGAGCTTCATTAATTGATTGGCTTTCATGTTGCGACATCTATGAAAGCTTTGGTCTTTAGCGATGGAGAGGTGTGAATCTTAATTAGAGGCGGAGAATCATTGAAGAGGAGTCCATGATTGAAAGTTACGTCAGCCCACACGGTTAAAGAGAGACAGAGGTCTTTCTGCAGCTGGGAAAAAGGTTGAGTCATTTTAGCAGGAAACCAAACTAAAATTATTTTAGTCAGAAAAGTCTTTATCATTTAGCGGTTGAAATGTTTCATTTCGACAGGAAAAAACATTATCGTCGGAAATAGTTTAGTCAGAAACAAAAGGTCTTTATCATTTAGCGGTTGAAAAGTTGATTCATTTCAACAGGAAAAATATTATCTTTGGCGGCAGAGAAAAAAATATCGCTGGCGACTTATCGAAAAATACCGGATGTAGTGGTGACTGGCGGAGAAAAATATCGCTGTCTACTTATAGAAAAAATACCGGATGTAGCGGTGACTGCAGGTGTTCATTATGAAACCATGCATGGTTTAAAATTAAAGACAAAGGCAATAGGCACTACATGGATATATCACATGTTTCAAATTTTCTTTAAAACGAACATAATTGAACATCTTTGTGTAGACAAAAATATATCTCGCGGATATATTGTTTAAGTAGATGATTAATCGTGAAACCGCGAAGAGCACACTCTTTTATCAGGTCTAGAACTCGACATAGACTGTGTTAGTTTTTAAAATGTTAAAACTAAAAAATATCGTCTAATATATAAAGACAAACGAGTTTACCAATATAGCACACCTGCCGAGTCCTTACTTTTAAACGCGTTAACTATAATGTCCAGAATATAGCCCAGGTTTTGTGTAAAACCTAAACCGGTCTTGTTTTACAAACATAGCTTTTTTGCTATAAACACTAGGAAGTTATCACAACACATTAGATATAAATGTAACAGAAAGATCATGCTACAATAGATGCTTTTGGATAAATTTGGTCAAACATATTTTTATCAAAAATAATAGATAAGACATTCCCATAAACCATACATTTTTAAACTTATACTTTTAGCATGTCCAAATATAATAAATCTCGACAAACATTAAGTGAAATAAACATGAAAAAATCAAAACTGTGACGTCAGCGATCTCGTAAATAAATTTAAACTAAAATGTATGAATCACGTAATTTTTTAACTCAAACTCAGAAAATATGTTATTTCTCTTCAACAAAAAACATTTTTAATATATTATATCTAATAATTCATAGGTATGTTTATAAAAACATTCTGCTATAAAATCGTTAAACTCACATTTGTAAATATAATATATTATATATTTTTTATTCTTTTAATATATTGGGGGGTTGAGCGAAATAAACATGAAAATTCACTATAATGGATATAACTAAATATGTGAAATCAAGATGTGTCATACGACAGCAAACCACAAATAAAAAAGTTTGCAATTTTTAACACAGTCGTAATATATACATAGTCCGCTTCAAATCCTAAAAACTAAATTTTTAAATTCAACAAGCCTTTGAAAAATTTCTTCAGATGTTCCTAGAACCGAGGTTATTTTTCTATACATGCATCATATCAAGAAAAGTTATGATAAACAAATTTGGTGGGTTTCCGTTATAATAAAATATTTTTGTATTAACTGCTTTCTATGGAAATTTACAAATATTTAGTGCCAGAAGCTTTATATGAAAATTCACTACCATAAAGCACTTGCTGCCTTCAAGTTTTAAGCTCATTTGTATAACACTCGTAAGTTTGCGATATAAAAACTATATAGCAAAAACAATGCTAAAATATTTTGTATCAGATTATTTAGCGTCAGAAAATTTATCTGAAAACTCGCTACCATAACGCACTTGCTGTACCCAGGTTTTAACCTCATTTATATATCAAATATTGTGAAACAATCGTCCCATAATATTAAAGCTGGCAGTAATGGATAAAGTATATGAAAATTCACTACCATAACACACTTGCTGCGTTTAGGTTATTTCTATATCAAAAAATGTGAAACAATCGTCCCATAATATTAAAGCTATCAGTATTGGATAAAGTATAAAAAGGTTTTTACTTCTATTTAAATTTATCTGAAAATTCGCTATCATAACACACTTGCTGCGTTTAGCTTATGTAAAAATTGATCAGTAACTCACCAAATAATCATCGCCTTCAGACATAGGATCACACTTGCACTTAATTTTTAAAACACCAATTTTCACACTTTACAAAAAAAACTAGTTCCATATTGATAACACCTGTAAACAGATTTACAAACACTTCATATGAAGTCATTAGCAATACTCTCAATCATCTGATAAACCACACAAACTTAGCTGTTATAAGCAGCTCAAAGTTTAGCGAACCTCATCGTGTGTTGTAGAAATATTCAGTCTGATAAGAAACACAGCTTTTTCTTTCAAACCGACAATATATATTATTAAAGTGAAACACAATATCTGTTTTAATTTGTTTTATTAGTGTCAATTAGAGTTTCTATAAAAACATTTAAAACGAATTGTGTAAAGGACATAAAAATTGTTATTACATTAAAACCTTTCAAAATGAGACATCAGCGTCACATAAAATACACTACAAAAACATTTAAAAATAAGTTGAAAAGACATATTACATCAACAAACAAAAATTGATAACACATTAAAACGTTTTAAAATGATGTGTGAACCCACATAAAAATACATTACAAAAACATTTAAAAATAAGTCGAAAAGACATATTACATCAACAAAAAATGTTTGTAAACAGAGTTTTAACTAATAACCAGAATTTCTATGCTTTTTATTATATAGCTTAATACCAAAAAATCTAGAAAACATAACGAAAAAAAATATTATTCAAGAATTTTGAGTCTTTACATAAATATTTAAAAACAAAGTGGCGCAGATTTTTGTAATAGTAACGATGAACACTACTCTTCAATATTATGTAAACAACAAATTTCGCCATCATTCACATCAAAAAAGCTTGTTTGAGTTTTTATGGTACCAATATGTGAAATTATTGTTAAGTCGCTTACAACACTTGCGGCATTTTCATTAATAAAAAAATTAAATACACGAGTTATTTGTTGGTTTACAAAAAACTGTATTTGCAATAAATCACCTTCATTATAGCTTAAGAGGTGAAACTCAACGGAAAAACGTTTGTTGTTGATTAAAAATTCTACGAACACTTGATTACATAATTGGTTAATTCCTGTAAGAACCAAATTACAAGTGTTAAAATCAAAATCATTAATACAAATTCGAATAAGGTATTCTGATTCCATACCACAATTATTAAAATATATAGGGCTTACGAAAACTTATTATATAGTACAATTATTAAAATATATGGTGTTTACAAAAATAGTTATTGTTAGTACAATTTAAAGCATATAGCGCTTACAAAAAAAATACTTATTGCATACACTCCACGTCACGCACCACAAATTCACAAGAACAGGGAACACTTTTAAATTTGTATTCGATGTTGAATAAACTTGATTGCTGAACCGTTGAAAATTAAATCATAATTCCAGAAATCATGCGGAACCATATTTTTTGTAGAGTTTTCCATTTTAATTTTACCTACTTTTAAAACAACATGGAGAGAAGGAGGCTTTGTCGAGAAATAGCGAATTTCCAGAATTTTATATTTACGACGTTTTACTAAGTCTTTTGCAGAAATTGTTTTGTAGCTAGAAACAGAGGGTGTACAATTTTCACGATCACTCGTTTTCGTTGAATTATTTTCACCAACACGCGTCTTTGTTGGAGTATTCTTCTTTAAAAAACGTATTCGACCATTATATAGCAAAAAATAGTTGTTAAAATCTTTGGGAACGTAGCCCTTATATTGTAAGATACCCCTATTCAGGAAAATATGTTTCCTGCTGTTATACACCTCAACATCATTAATGTTGTATTTTATACTTTTAACCAAATCTTCAACAGAGATTTTTTTAAGATATGTTTTTTGACACTGCAGTATATATCTCGCACTGTACTTCACACAACTCATTTTAAATGTTGATGTGTAAAAGCTCTAACTGACACTAATAAGCCAGTTTTAGACCACCCCGTTTATATAGTCTCAATAACTACGTAGTGAGAATGATTCATAACCAAAAACCACGAGTAATATTTCTAGAAATATATGTATCGCCTAGATTCTTTAGCGAACAAACAATTTTAACCACACACAGCGGAAACAGCACATAGCTAAAAAATAGTAGAAAAACCACAAACCGAGAATATTTCTAAAAAATAGTACATAGGAAATATCTAAAGATAAGAACAATGTTGCAAAACTATGCGGAAATCTAAGCTGAAACTTCAGTCTAATAGCTACTTCATAATGGGTAAGTTGGTGTATAACATAAGTGAATTGTTTCTAATGAGTGCTTTTCAGACGCAAAAACACAACAAACAATGTTGTTGCATGCAGCTAACAAAATACGGAGCATGTATCCTAACGAATTTGTAAGTAAACCACACATTTTTATATTAGTAGAGATATAGAACAATTCGTTTATTTACAGTTTAAATTCAAGCTAGCAGGCCAGCAATTAGCTGGCCTCAATTTGGTTAAAAAATACGAAGGACAATGCCTCATACCCATAGAGGGGGAATGGGTGAACTATACAATTTTAGCGTGTAGAGACGCGCGGGGTGTCACCCACATCCAGGTATTAATATTATCGATTCACATAGATTTGAAAACTAACTAAAGTTGTTTAATTTCAGCTGCTAAATTAATGGAACCCCGTAATTTTAGTAATATTTTTAAGTTAATTTTAGGTGCTTTTTTTTCAGTTTAGGCGTATTTTTTAAGTTAATTTTAGTTGTTTTTTATATTTTTTAGCGTTAAGTAAAGTTTTAAAAAAACTATTGTGTTTTTATAAAGCTCAACTTGCCTTCTTTATAGCAAGAATTCACCCTTGATCTATTTTTGATTAATACATCTATAGAAATAAATATTTGTGGTAAAAATTAATAATACACCAAATTAAGTATCATTATAAATTTATTTGCAAAAATCTCAACATAGAAAGTATAAGTTGTTGGGTTGGCACAAATCTATTATTACAAATAAACGAATTAGTTATATATGCTCAAACACCAGAATTTAAAACCATTTAATATTATGACAACTAAACTTGAGAAAATCGTCAATTTTCTTTAAATCTCAATCTAAAGCAAATAGGTTTAAAAAACAAAAGCGGACTAAAAAGTTCTATATGCTGATTGCTTCATTTTGCTTGCTTAAGGTTGTTTTCGAAATAAAAATGGAGCATCTATATAGACGAACAGTGTGGTTAGTTATACAGCATTCAAGTTGGAGGCAAGAGACCACCTAAACCTATGTTCTCAATCTTTTTTAATAATATTTGTAACAGAATTTAAAAACATTTACGTAAACTAGTTTAAAACTTGAGAAAATCGTCAATTTTCTTTAAAAAATACTTTCTCTGCAGTAGTTTTGAAAAAGTGTAGCAATAATGGGACTCTTTAAGTGTGAACACTGCGGGAAAGAATACACGCTCAAAGACGTTATGAAGCGGTATATGCTAAACTGTGGTGGAAACTCAAATTTGTTTTTCTATCCTTTCTACATTTTTCCAGAAAGGACAGACTTGGAGCTTACACAGTTAGAAACTTCTACCTAATGTATTTCCCCCTCTATTTAACACAATACATTTAATATTTAGAAAAAATTCAGCTCCGTTTTGTAGAGCGCTTAGAAAATGGTTGATATATATCAAAACCACCTAAGCAAAGTTTGTTAATAACACCTTTAACCAATGAACAAGAGCGCGAATTTCAAAATTCTAATTTATACAACATTTGTGAAAGAAGTTTTCACCTCCCGATGCTACCCTAAAAATTAATCACAACAAGCATTATAAACATAAATTAAAAAACAGCCTTTTGGTGTAGTAATTATTATCAATCATGTACCACACATCAAGAACAACACTTTTAGTAAACACGTCTTGGTTAATCAAGAGTATGAGACAACGAAAAAAACCCACATTAAACTTAGATTTTTGGATTCGTTTATGACTAAAACTTTAGAAAAATTAGCAAAAAATTTAGAAGACAGTCAGTGTAGGGAAGTCAAAAAATATTTCGCGGATGTAAACAAGTTTAATTTAATTCGGCAGAAGGGTGTATTTCCATATTCGTATGTTGATTCGTTTGATAAATTAAATGAGACTAAGCTTCCATCACAGGCAAGATTTTACGATGCTTTAAAAGGCGAACACAGCATGCAGTCTGACTATGAGCGTAAGGTGTGACATAAGTGTAAAACTTTAGGGGGTTATTCAGATCTATACTTAAAATCAGATGTGTTACTTTTAGCTGATGTGTTTGAGAATTTTAGGAATGTTTGTTTTGAGGGTCTATATGTCTTACATAACGAATTGCCCTTTTGTCCAGAATGATTCGTACAAACACGAAACTACCGAAACTTATTCCAAATTTAAACGATAAAACTAAATATATTATTCATTATAGGAATTTAAAGCAGTGTTTAGGCCACGGACTGGTTTTGAAGAAAATACACCGCGTTATAACATTTAGGTAATCTCCATGGCTGAAAATTTATATCGATAAAAACACAAACTTACGAAATTTAACTAAAATGAATTTGAGCGCGATTTCTTTAAATTAATGACGCAGCGGTAGCATACATTAACAAACCACACTTTAAAAATCATTCGATTTTCACGGACGACTTTGTCGCTATACAAATGAACAGAACTCACGTGACGTATGACAGACCTATATATTGGTTTTTCGATATTAGATATATCAAAACCTGTATGACTTTATGTATGAGCGCCTAAAAATTAAATATGACGATAAACTGGCTTTACCAACTCTTTAATTATTTTAGTAGAGACAGACAACTTCTATAACAGCAGGAAATAACATATTGACAAACACGATAAATCAAACTATAAAATTGATTAACAAGAAACATGATGTCTATATAACTAAGTACAAACTAAACTTTAAAGCGTTTTAAACAAGCTAGCTACACAGAGGGCCAATAATAACGCAACATAATTAACGATTTTCTTCACAATATAACGTCTACTCAAACTTGAGGTAAATATAATTAAATACCAACTAGACATTTTTGTGTAGTTAAAACCTACACTTAAGATAATCAACGATTTTCTTTACAATATAACTCAAGAAATTAAAGTTTTGTAAAATCTAGGTAATAATTTTCACATATACGAGGACTTAATGAAAAATTCTAACGTCTACTCAAACTTAAGGTAAATATAATTAAATACAAACTAAGCATTTTTGTCTAGCTAAAAACCACACAAACCTATACATAATCAAACTCAAAAGTGATGTAAACAAATTTGGTTGATTTTTGCCCCTCAAAACTGATGGTGTGATCTCTGTAAAGCTAGTTAAACCTTAAGGGAAGTACCACACAATTTTATTTTCTTACAATCAGCCAACCATATAAACCAACTAAGATTGAAAAACAAAAGTGTTCTAAAATGTGTTATAATTTTCATATATACGAGGACTTAATTAAAAAATATTGTCTGTTACAATAAAAAATTAAATCAAATGGTTGATTATTACAAAATTATATGAGAACTTATCAAAAAATATTGTCTGTTATATTAAAAAATATATCAAATGTTTGATTTGCTAAAAACAGTTTACAAAATTATACGAGAACTTATCAAAAAATATTGTCTGTTATATTAAAAAATATGTCAAATGTTTGATTTGCTAAAAACAGTTTACAAAATTATACGAGAACTTATCAAAAAATATTGTCTGTTATATTAAAAAATATGTCAAATGTTTGATTTGCTAAAAACAGTTTACAAAATTATACGAGAACTTATCAAAAAATATTGTCTGTTATATTAAAAAATATGTCAAATGTTTGATTTGCTAAAAACAGTTTACAAAATTATACGAGAACTAATCAAAAATGAAATATAACTTGTTTATATTTAACCAAAACCAAACAAGCCATTAGATTATCGCAGAGGTGAACATTTTTTATATGAATAAAATATTAGTTCCAAATTAAAGTTTACATAGATTTTTAGTGTAAACATTTTGCAAGTTCGGAGCGAGCAAAAAGGAGGTCCTCTATAAACTTTCACACACCCAGCTGGAAGAGCGTATCCAGCCTTTAATTGTTGTATGTAAAGCTTTTCGCCTAAGTAAAAAAATAATAATGTAAACTCCAAAAAATGAATTTAAAACTGGTTAACTTACCATTAAGCAAGGTATATCTATGTTTAATATAATCTTTAACATGGTCTTCAATTATGTTTTTTTCTCTTAATTTTGATAAGCAGCGATCCATTTTCTTACAAATAAAAACTAACACAACTAGACTGGTGTTTGCTATATATACATATATGTATATAGCTTTTAAGACATCACACAAGCGCACTACCATCAATAGTAGCAGCGTTACGTGCGTTGATTGAAATATTTCCAAGATAAATAAAAAACGGGATTGTGTGTATATGCTACTTACTCGATAATATTGCAACGACATAAAATGCTTAAAATATTTTGACAAGCTGTATGGTTCTTACAATATTTATTAATTAAATGTCTTAAGCGATCAATCAACACATTAACATCTTCTTCTTCATAATCTATCAGACCATCTTCATAAGCTAGTGTGACATCACTCGTTGATGGATTGTTCGACTCGAAGTCGTTCTTAAATAATTCTGCCACACGTTCCTTAATGTTATTTTTTGCGGCTTTAGTAAGCTCTTCATGAACTTTTCTCTTATGAGTAACTAACATGTCGCTTCTTCTATAAGATTTTCCACAAATGTTGCACTCATATAATTTAGATGTAACCCCACAACCAAGCTCATGTCTTGTTTTATTCTGCACAAAACTGAACAATTTTTTACACTTTGAACACTCTAAACTGTTGGTAGACATAATTAACAAAATGTTTGGAAGATATAGGCTGTGTTTATTTTTTAAAAAAACGGACCGATTTTAAACAACTTATGTTTTTTACTTTTATGTTAAGTCCGCTCACAGATGCTGTTTTATTAAACAAGCTATTAATTTTTGTATCATTCAAGGGTATGTTGTAAAATTCTTCAAGATTGTTTTCCTTAATTTTTTTCTTAACCAAGCTGCTACAAAGACCACATTCCCCAATTCTTTGCAGCTCTATAAAAGATCTTTCACAACTAGCACAATTTTTAAAGGCTATATGTGATAATGAAGCTACGTAGTGATAAGCTTTTGCTGCTCCTATCTTACTTGAACACATAGAACAAAAATATTTTGACTCAGAAGAACAATAGATTTCAAACACACAAAACCAAGGCGCGTTTTTTATATTTTCTAGATTAATGTCGGGGTTAATAGAATGTGGCGAATATGAATCGTCTGAATGTTGTGAACCCAAATCGTCTGAAAGGGACTCATAAGAATAATCACTATGTTCACTTAAGGAAAAAACAGACTCGAACCAGTCAAACGAATTATCACCCGAACTATAACCATACTCTGAACCCATTCTTAAATAAACTATTATAAATTTCTCTGAGGTTATATAGTCTGCTTAAAGTGGAGGGGGGAGAAACCAACTTTATAGTTAAAAAATATATATGTAAGCATTATTAAATTTTAAGATAAATATATTTTCCTAATCCACCTCCATAGCGGATGTCGATGGTTGTGGGTTGGTAGTAGATGGTTGTGGATTATTTGGAACATTATAATGACCCCAAGGTAAAGTTTCGTATGAGTTGGGTATTAAATATCTTTTATCGTCGTATGGACTTAGCGCACATTTTCTTTGTGTTTCTGTAGTTACGTCACCAATTTTGGTTTTTATTAAATTTTGAGACACGTATGTTGGTTCTCCTTGTTTGAGGCATTCAACATAGTCATCAAACGTAATTTGTGTTTTAAGCACACACTTTTTAATCCCTTTCAATTTTTTCTCTACAGGTTTTTCGTCACAAATTGTTTTAGTAGCATACATTTTAGCACGTAAACCTACATATTCAGACATTATCTTTCCATGTTTTTCATCCTTCATTAAGCCTGGCACCTTTTTATTTACTTGTGGTATACACCACCGGTTATTTTTGGGGTAATCTGATGTATCAAAACGTGTATAACAATCCCGTTTAATTATTTCATACGGATCTCTGTTACGTATTAAATAAATTATAGAATCTGTGTCGCCATACAGATATGAGCAGTCGTCACCAAATATTGGCTTCATATAATCATAATGAAAATCATATAACAAAACCTTACTCAAATGTAAAACACTCATTCCGATATATATTGGTTTGTTAAAGAACACTTCCGACTTTAATAATTCTAGTATTGCTAAATTTTCATTAAATATTGTGGACGATTTAAAAAGCGTGTTAGCGATACGGGCTTCCGCACCATATCTACCTTCCCAGTTTGTAACAAGTTTATAATTTGAGTGTTTCCTGACGTTTTCGATTGTCTTTCCAAATATAGCGTTGTTGTTCAGCTTAAATATATCTTTTTCCAACTCGTTTTTTGCGGCAGCTCTGAATTTTGTGTTAAGGTCAATATACTTTTTGAGCCAAGGAGCCTGATTGAATTGTAATATTTTACGTATTTTAACAATGACTACACCGTGTTTAACAGCCTGTTTTAGTAAACGATAGTGAGCTATATATCTAGATTTATCATATAATGTCGTCATTAGTTAGGTTTGTTTAGAGCCGGGTGGAGCCCGATGTTCGGGGAAAAACGGTAAATCTCTATGTAGATCATGCAGTTCCTTTGGATAGTGAACATCTACTTCTAAAATATAACCAATTTCAGACGTGTCAGATATACTTTCAACATCAAAGCTTTTAATTTTTGCTTCACTACACCATTTAAACCCATTAAACGCTAAATAATCGCCTAGGCTGTGGCCGTACATGTTGTTGATATCAAGGTGTAGAACATATCTTTCAGGGCTATTAAAGTCATATTCTACACCCATATATTTATTATTAGCTTTAGCGTACTTTGTGCAGCATTGTACTAGTCCACCCTGTATACCACGCTCTATAAACATTATCATATCTATGTCTGTGAGTAGTTCTAACTCTATTTTAGTTTTGTACAACATACATTGCCAGGAATATCCAGGTAGTGTGTATGCGTTAGCAGGATCTAAACCAAAAGCGTCGTAAAAAGCATTTCTAAAATTTTCAAATACGTCTGCTAATAATAGAATGTCCGTCTTAAGATAAATCATTGAATAGTCGAGCAGAGAGTTGCAACCAAAGACTTTCCAAACTTTTTGAGCGTGTGTGTACTCTTCATCACTTATATTTTTATTTTCTAAACTGTTATAAAAATCTGTTTTCTCTGGTAAGCAATCAAAATCTAATTTTTCAAATGCGTTTAAAAAATCATAGGGAAAAACGCCTTTTTTTTGAAGTAAACTAATTTTTTCTTCATCGATATTTGTATTATTTATAAAATCGTAAGCTTCATCGTCATTCATTCTACCTTCTTCTCGAAAGAACTGCTCCCTTAAAATAGGGTAATTTTCTAAATATGAGGCTAACATCTCAAGACTTCTGTTTAAAAATCTAAAAGAATCAATGAATCTAAAACTAATTAAATTATCCTGTATGTGTTTTGTTACCGAAATATATTTTTGTTTTGTTATACCTAATAAATCTACTCGACCTTTTATTTTGCTAGCCATTTCAATAATAATAAATGATAAATCGTAATTCATATTGTGAAATACAACAGGTATCACATAATTTTCTTGTAAATTAAGATTACAGCTTTCGTGGGCCGGAGAAAACCTAAGCTTACCCGTAAAGTGATCATGATCGCGCACCCTTTTTCTCCAGCTTTAAAAGGTTGCTCACAGATTTTACAAGTTTGTGAATTTCTAAATTCAAATTCCTGTTGGGGTGTTAATTTTTCCATAGGTATCTCACACAAATAAGCAGTCTCTACATCCTCTGCAAACTGCTCTAATTGTTTTACAAACCAATCGATACAATCTTTTCCGTGATACGCCTTATAAAAACACAGGGTAGTGTCATAAGAACAATGTACATAATATCCAATACTGAATGGTGTGTGTTTTTGATACGCTTTTATATCATGCGATTTTTCCAACACGCACTCTAAGTCGGCATATATTACATAGCCTAGCTTTAATTTGTATTGAAACTGAGTAAATTTTAAAGTTTTATTCTTTACAGATGGCACTGTAAGTTTGTAATGATTAAGTATGTTACAATCTACGGTGTGAGAATCGAGTTTTTTCTTGAGTATAAAAATAATGTAGACACCTATCACAAAAAAATATTTTCTTCTCGTGCTTGTTCAGCTGGGCGGATAATAACCTAGATAGGCTCTTTATCCACACAAAATGATATTTTATGGGCTCGTTATTGCTATCTGAACTAGATTCGGAATCTGGATAATAATTTTGAATTTGTAAAAGATTAACGTGCCTTGATTGTTTGGATTTGGTTAAATATAGTGGATACACTGTAAATTTGTTATTTGTCTTTTTAAGAAAATAAACATTAACACTAATTGAGTTCTGTTTTTCAAATTTTGGTACTTGCGAAATCGTCACAGGAAACGTAATACCTTTTAGTTTTAAATGGTGTGAATAATGTGGATAAGAACTTACTCTATCCGGGTTGGATGTATCTGGAAACAGTGCGGCTGTTATAGCCCACACAAAACATTCCTCTTCTTCGGTTTTGATGTTGATGCAGGCCTTTTTTTTAGCGATTTCCTTTGGTAACGCCACAAAGCAGGCTCCAACACGCATAGGATTATAATGATTTATATTTACTTGCAAATATAATATTTTTTCCAAAGCCCAACCTTAAAACAAAAACCAACAAATTAGTATCTCAAAATTAGTATAGTTGGTAAATCGTTTAGTTGTAACACTTTAAAATGATACTTACCGCTTTCGCCTTCTTGGAACTCGCTCAATTTTCTCATAAGCACATCTTTCACGTGAGTTTCAAACCACTCGTTTAAATCAGTTGTATTTTCATGTATTGAAGCGTTCTTTGTAGTCAAATATTTTTCCGATCTAACTTCTTCATCGTCTTAAATTTTCACAAATATTGCAGAAAATATTGTGTTAACTTTAACGTTTTCACACTTTTCCAATACCCCAGTAATATTACGTTTTAATAGTTTTGAGCAATCACATAAAAATTCTAGCGGCTCTTTGTGTGATAGATTTTTTATTAACGCGGTGATCATGCGGCACTTGAATGCTGTCTGGACAATCGTCCATACCGCTCGTCTGTATAGACGTTCCATTTTTTAATTTCGAAAACAACGAGCGAGTGTTTATGAGCTCTCGTTTTTATAGTCCTCCTTTACGGATGGAATGGAAAAAGTGAGTAGGTGTAGACACCTATCCCCTCCTCGCAGTCGTTTTGTATCCACCCAACTCTCCTCCCAACTTAAACGTTAACAATCTTGACCAACCGTTTAATTGTTGGCCCTGTTTCAAAACTCCTCCCTTTTCGTATTCTCAAATAAGAAAAATGTGTAGACCCATCCAACGTAAACGTTGTCTGTATACCAATACGCTTTACTCTTCTACGCGAATCATTTTTGGTTTCGAAATCAATCTCGACCAACCGTTTAATTGTTAGCCCTGTTTTAAAACTCCTCCCTTTTCGTATTCTCAAGAAAAATGCGTAGGTGATTGTTTTCCAGCTAGCTCCCCTCTCTACAGCTATTTTTTATATATAAATTAATAATGCTGCTAGTCTTATTCATTTTGAGTTAGTAGTCGTTTTATTTTCAAACAAAATCAATTTTGTTGCAATGGCTCAGTCCCAGTGGTTGGTGGAGCTGAACAGAATAGGCGTTTATAACACAAAACCTTTGAAGCAGGTCAAAGACTTGGAGAAAGATAAGAAATATTGTATGGTTTATATCAAAAAATCCAGCACGAAGTATGGTGAAGCCATAATGGTCGAGTTGGAAGATAAACATGTTTTTTTACCAAATAGAGTCACACAATATCTCATCAAGAATCCTGATGTGCTTCAAGCAATGACTCAACAAATAAAGACGGGTGGTCTTACTATTGCTTACAAAGGAGAAAAACTGCTAAGTGATGGGGTGTTTACGAGCTCAATAGAATTTTACTTCTAGGGTTTTAGCAGTCGTATTTCAAGCAAACACATTTTTACCTCAAAAACGTCATATGGTTTATATTTAAAACTACTCCAAGTTTGCTGAAGCCATAATGGTTGAAGTTCCATCGCCAATCCTGATGTGCTTCAAGCAATGTCTCAACAAATAAAGACGGGTGCTCTTACTATTTCTTACAAAGGGGAAAACTGCTAAGTGATTGAGTGTTTACAAGTGCAATAGAATTTTTGTTAATATGTTTTTATTATAATTTTTGTAAACTGTTTTTAGTGTTTACCCATTAATTTTTTATTATAACAATCAATATTCTTGTAGAAATGTTTATTTTTGCAGCAAACTATTTTTTGTGTAGTGTGTTGTTTTTGTAATCAATCGTTTGATATAATTTTTTATTATAACAATCAATATTCTTGTAGAAATGTTTATTTTTGCAGCAAACTAATTTTTTGTAAAGTGTGCTGTTTTTGTAATCAATCGTTTGATATAATTTTTTATTATAACAATCAATATTTTTTGTAATCAACCATATGATTAATTTTTTATTGTAACAGTCAATGTTTTTTATAATCAACCATTTGATTTAATTTTTAGTGCAACAGTCAATATTTTTCTGGTAACGTTTACTTTTTCCTATTATTTTTTGTGGCAAAATTGTTTTTGCTTAAAAATAAAACGACTACTATTTTAATTGGTTTTTTATTAATAGAAGGTAAATCTTGCAACATTGATTAATTAATATCGAAAACACTTATATTAGCTTAGGCAACAATGCTAAAGACCTGACGGGAAGTTGCGGTTTTAAACAATAGCTCGAGTTCAGCTTTTGTTTAAAACTTACAGTTTCAAGCGTCTAATATTGTGTCAGCTCTTATCGTCAGTTTTATGATCGGGTTTAGTTTACAGATGGAGTCCGCGAAAGTTGTTTGTTATTTTTTGCTATTTTAAAATCAGATGTTTTACTTTTGCCTGTGCTTTGGAGGGTATATATGTCTTACATAACGAATTGCCTTTTTGTAAATCTGTTTACAGGTGTTATCAATATGGAACTAGTTTTTTGTAAAGTGTGAAAATTGGTGTTTTAAAAATTAAGTGCAAGTGTGATCCTATGTCTGAAGGCGATGATTATTTGGTGAGTTACTGATCAATTTTTACATAAGCTAAACGCAGCAAGTGTGTTATGATAGCGAATTTTCAGATAAATTTAAATAGAAGTAAAAACCTTTTTATACTTTATCCAATACTGATAGCTTTAATATTATGGGACGATTGTTTCACATTTTTTGATATAGAAATAACCTAAACGCAGCAAGTGTGTTATGGTAGTGAATTTTCATATACTTTATCCATTACTGCCAGCTTTAATATTATGGGACGATTGTTTCACAATATTTGATATATAAATGAGGTTAAAACCTGGGTACAGCAAGTGCGTTATGGTAGCGAATTTTCAGATAAATTTTCTGACGCTAAATAATCTGATACAAAATATTTTAGCATTGTTTTTGCTATATAGTTTTTATATCGCAAACTTACGAGTGTTATACAAATGAGCTTAAAACTTGAAGGCAGCAAGTGCTTTATGGTAGTGAATTTTCATATAAAGCTTCTGGCACTAAATATTTGTAAATTTCCATAGAAAGCAGTTAATACAAAAATATTTTATTATAACGGAAACCCACCAAATTTGTTTATCATAACTTTTCTTGATATGATGCATGTATAGAAAAATAACCTCGGTTCTAGGAACATCTGAAGAAATTTTTCAAAGGCTTGTTGAATTTAAAAATTTAGTTTTTAGGATTTGAAGCGGACTATGTATATATTACGACTGTGTTAAAAATTGCAAACTTTTTTATTTGTGGTTTGCTGTCGTATGACACATCTTGATTTCACATATTTAGTTATATCCATTATAGTGAATTTTCATGTTTATTTCGCTCAACCCCCCAATATATTAAAAGAATAAAAAATATATAATATATTATATTTACAAATGTGAGTTTAACGATTTTATAGCAGAATGTTTTTATAAACATACCTATGAATTATTAGATATAATATATTAAAAATGTTTTTTGTTGAAGAGAAATAACATATTTTCTGAGTTTGAGTTAAAAAATTACGTGATTCATACATTTTAGTTTAAATTTATTTACGAGATCGCTGACGTCACAGTTTTGATTTTTTCATGTTTATTTCACTTAATGTTTGTCGAGATTTATTATATTTGGACATGCTAAAAGTATAAGTTTAAAAATGTATGGTTTATGGGAATGTCTTATCTATTATTTTTGATAAAAATATGTTTGACCAAATTTATCCAAAAGCATCTATTGTAGCATGATCTTTCTGTTACATTTATATCATATGTGTTGTGATAACTTCCTAGTGTTTATAGCAAAAAAGCTATGTTTGTAAAACAAGACCGGTTTTGGTTTTACACAAAACCTGGGGTATATTCTGGACATTATAGTTAACGCGTTTAAAAGTAAGGACTCGGCAGGTGTGCTATATTGGTAAACTCGTTTGTCTTTATATATTAGACGATATTTTTTAGTTTTAACATTTTAAAAACTAACACAGTCTATGTCGAGTTCTAGACCTGATAAAAGAGTGTGCTCTTCGCGGTTTCACGATTAATCATCTACTTAAACAATATATCCGCGAGATATATTTTTGTCTACACAAAGATGTTCAATTATGTTCGTTTTAAAGAAAATTTGAAACATGTGATATATCCATGTAGTGCCTATTGCCTTTGTCTTTAATTTTAAACCATGCATGGTTTCATAATGAACACCTGCAGTCACCGCTACATCCGGTATTTTTTCTATAAGTAGACAGCGATATTTTTCTCCGCCAGTCACCACTACATCCGGTATTTTTCGATAAGTCGCCAGCGATATTTTTTTCTCTGCCGCCAAAGATAATATTTTTCCTGTTGAAATGAATCAACTTTTCAACCGCTAAATGATAAAGACCTTTTGTTTCTGACTAAACTATTTCCGACGATAATGTTTTTTCCTGTCGAAATGAAGCATTTCAACCGCTAAATGATAAAGACTTTTCTGACTAAAATAATTTTAGTTTGGTTTCCTGCTAAAATGACTCAACCTTTTTCCCAGCTGCAGAAAGACCTCTGTCTCTCTTTAACCGTGTGGGCTGACGTAACTTTCAATCATGGACTCCTCTTCAATGATTCTCCGCCTCTAATTAAGATTCACACCTCTCCATCGCTAAAGACCAAAGCTTTCATAGATGTCGCAACATGAAAGCCAATCAATTAATGAAGCTCCGATACAACACTCATTTCCAACCAAAGCTCATTAAGCTACCCACGAATACAGGTTAGGTGATGAAACTTCACACCATCCAATATAATTAAATTAATAAATCTCCGATACATCCCTCATTTGTTTTCCCTAAAGATCATTAAGCTTCTTAAGATTAAAGGTTGGGTGATGAAACTTCATACCATCTCAACCAAAGCTTTCATTAAGATGACGCAACATGAAAGCCAATCAATGAAGCTTCGATACAACACTCACTTCCAACCAAAGCTCATTAAGCTTCCCATGAATACAGGTTAGGTGATGAAACTTCATATCATCTCATATAATATAATTAATAAAGCCCCCAATACAACCCCTTACGTGAGAATATTGATTAATTAAGCTTTAAAACAACCCCTAACTTGATAAAGCTCTAAAACTACCCCTTGTGCAAAAACTTTCCTTAGCTTTCTTGAGCCAGTACCCACCGGACTCTGGACCAATGTGCAGATGGGCGTGATCGATGGAGGGGAGAAGCGCTCTGATTGGTTAAATTTCTTCAAAATGGCCGTCTTTTGCGCGAAAATGGCCGCTTTTATCTCCAAAACGGTCTCTGATTGGTCCATTTTATCTAGATGGGCGTGGCCACGCCCCCTAAAGTAGAGGTATTTAGGGGGTGGTTTTCAAAAATGTGCATTTTGGAAATTGCGTTCTTAAGTGAGTTAGAACCGGCATTCCTTTACTACTTATATATATATATATATATATATATATATATATATATATATATATATATATATATATATATATATATATATATATATATATATATATATATATATATATACCCCACACCTGACACCATGTTTTAAAACAACACATTGTACTTAATGTATTTATTGAATTAGATTAAATATCAGGCAATAATTATAGTCAGTTGTTAGTACATTTCTTATCTGTCTATTGACCAGCCTCCTTCTGAGATTTCTCTGCCACCTGTCATTATTATGACAGGACAATCCTTAAGGTCTGTTTACATAGTGGGAGATACATAAATGGATGTTTACACAGTGGGGTCACATTAACATTATACAACATGCCCCTTTTTAATGAGATGAGATAAATCCATGAAATGAAATAAAATACTTTTTTAAGGATTAACTGAAGCTTACCTGCCCTGACCTGAAGCCAGAAGAGTGCCGATAATTGCAGCCAAATCGTGTGAAATAGAAGGGTTATAAGTAATACTGACTACATCCGTCATGAACCCAGAGCGCGTAGCGCTGCCCTGCAGTGTTGCCAGCTCGGTAGAAATTCTAATAAATTTAGTAGATTTTTGTACAGCTTTAGCGGACACAATTAATAATTAGCGGTTAGCGGATACTTTGGTAGAATATTTAAATTTTGGTAGAATTTTCGGTAGAATTTCATCAGTGTGTTTGAAACATACATTAGTAAATTTTAAGAAAATAAAAATATTTTAAAGATTTAAACCATACGCATAAGCCTAACAAGTGAATAATATCGAATTTCATGTTATTATTTTTGTAGTACGTAATATCAAGCAGCTAAATGTGATTATAAGCCATTAATGATGACTAAGTCCTCTTGCTATAGTAGAAAGTGACGTATGGCGTGAACTTGTACGTACAGTGCATGATACAAACGACGAGAGATATGATAATGAGACTACTTAGTTTTAAAACAGTCACGCGTATGGCGTCATGTCCAATGCAACAATAATATGCTGTCGTACAGTGGAGTTTGACGTTTCATCACAACCTCTTAACAAATTACGTATTTTACTAATATTTAAGTGCATACAGTTGGAAGTATTTTTTTAAGATCAGAATACTATACTGTGATTATGTGACATGATGATCAAATCAAGTTTATGAATGTTAACGTTCTCTAAATGTCTGCGAAGGTCGTGTCTACTTTTTAAGTTTGTGTATCCCCAATGCTAATTCAGGGCCCTTCTTAATTATTATACTTATCTTGTGCGTATATATATATATATATATATATATATATATATATATATATATATATATATATATATATATATATATTTGTGTGTGTCTGTATGTGTAATATAAAAATGAAAAAGATTAAATTTAGTGCTGCGTTCTATATTATCTGAAAGAGACAATGTAGGCGACGAAGTGTAATGTAACTTCAACCGCATTAAACTGACGTATAGAAACTTTTTTGATTGCGTATGACTTTGTTTTAAGTGTGTAGTTGGACTTCTATAACGTTACTCACCACGTGACGTTAAGACGTATAGAAGAGGGCGGGGCATATGCGCAATATCATGTTTCTTGTAAGTCATCGTATCATGCGTGCAGTGTACAAAACACAGCTGACAGCATTATTATATAGGAATAACCATTTTAGTAATGAATTAGGGGTACTGTATATCTACCATCACTATTATGCAGTCCAGTGCAGCCAACACACTACAACATAATAAGGGGCAATTAACAGATATATTAAAAGGGAACCAAATGGATAAAATTGAAAGCCAGTGGCAATCTGTTCATTTAAAAAATGGACAACATCGAACACCAAAGAATTTTGGTTAGAGGTAGCTGGTTTTAAAGATGCCAATAATGAAAATCCCTTCGAAGATTTATTTAATTTTGCATTGGAGTTACTCTGTTTGCCGCATTCTAATGTTGAGGTGGAATAGGTCTCCAGCAATATGAATATAATAAAACGTAAAT
Source organism: Tillus elongatus (assembly GCA_964006375.1). Taxonomy (NCBI): domain Eukaryota; kingdom Metazoa; phylum Arthropoda; class Insecta; order Coleoptera; family Cleridae; genus Tillus; species Tillus elongatus. Next base: position 32,069,728 of record OZ023270.1, read on the forward strand.
TAAGAAATAAAATGCAGTTTCCATTACTCACTGCAATTTTGTCTGTCAGAGCAGATCTTTCGATGCGGTAAGCAATAAAGTGTACAGTAAATAAGCGGTAAGCTTATTTAAATTTAAATTTAAATTTAAATTAGAATAAGGCCTAAATTTGATTTTTACAATAGATTAGAATTATTTTTAGATTAGTTTTATGTAATGTAATCGACTCGAATTATTCTGTATTTGTTGAAATGAACAATAAACATATAATTATTATTATTATTAAATGGTAGATTATCCATATGTTCAACAGAAATCGTTGCAATTTTAGAAGCATTACACTATGTAAAACAACAGTGCAAGCAATGGGTGGTTATCTTCACAGATAGTAAGAGTTGCAATTTTAAATTTTAAATTTAAATTTAAATTTAAATTCAAATTTAATATCCTACAAAATGTTTTTAATGCGTGTACTGTAAACCCGTGCGGGTTTGTGTGTACACATTATTTATTTATGTCGCGGTAATGGAAGTTCGATATTATTTAAGGCACGTTTATAAGAGAAAAAACTATATCTATATAAAAAATAAAGAAAAATGTTAGTTTTAAAAATTATATAATATATGACGAGTTGAAGTGAATGAATGTAAAGAAGAGAAAATATATATATACCAACACAAAAATAAACATTAAATAGTTTAACAATAAAATAGTGTTTCTTAAGCTTGTGAGAGTTTTTTGCGTAATTGATCCTTGTTTGTCTCGTACCACTTTTTAAAAGAACCTACGAAATTTTTAAAAGTACTTTGTGTGCAGTGTGCTGGAATCTCATTGTATATTAGTGGCCCCATGTATGAAATGTGCTGTTGTGAAAGATTCAAGGACCTAAAGGGAACTGTTACTTTGCTTGAGCTAATTGATCTTGTTGTAATAGAATGAGAGATAGGTGAATGATAAATGGGGAATTTTTTCATGAATTTAGCAACTGAGAGTATGAAGAGGTCTGACACTGTGAATATACCGCTATCCTGAAACACTTTTACACTAGGATATAATATTGTTCTATTCAGCATTGTCTTTATGATCCATTTTTGTGTTATGTTCAGGCATCTCTGGTGTACCTCGTATGCGTTTTCCCAGGCTATGATAGCATAGCTAAGGATTGACTGAACAATACAAATATAGACGCACTTTAGCCACTTCCACGATAAAATATGCTTTAATTGCTTAAATTTATAAACTGTTTTTCTTAGTTTGTTGTTTATATAATCTGTGTGAAAATTCCATTTCAACAGCTGATCAATAATGATACCTAAATATCGTGTATTATCTGTACGTATTATTTTGTTAACGCAGGAGCAGTTATTTTTATTATAGCAGTCATAGTCATGTATAGTAATACTGTTTATATCTGGTATTTGTGACAATCTAGGAGCAAATGTTATAAATGTTGTTTTCTTAAGATTTAAAGTTAACAGATTGGAGTCGAGCCATGACTTTACCGCCATAATACCCTCAGCTGCTGTTTCTTTTACAGTTTCCCAGTAAGATTCCTGAAAAAGTAACACCGTGTCATCCGCGTAGCATACAATTTTTCCAGGAATGTTAACACTTAGCAAATGGTTTAGATATACAAGAAACAAAATAGGACCAAGAACAGTTCCCTGAGGCACCCCAGTAGTATGGATAAGCGGGTTCTGGAACACTTTAGGCGTAGGCGTTGACAGATATGACAGATCTGTCAAATCTGTCAACTGTCAACTGTCATTTGTCGAGTCTGTCACCTGTCATGTGTCAATTCAAGCCGCCTATCTTGGCACCAACCTGTCACTGTCAAAGAAAAAAAAATAATAGAAAAAGCAAACTAAAAAAAAATAGAATCACGTCAAGCCGTTATCGTAAATTGTCTGCAAGGTGTCGCTACCGTATGATTCCTAGCATACGCATAGACCTTACGGGGGCCCGACGGGGGCGGGGGTTTGGGTCTGGCGTGGTTCGAGGCGGGGGTGAAGTGGGGGCTTCTGCTTCAGGACCGGCAGCGATGTAGTGTTGAGCTCAGTTTATGTTTGATTTGTTATGTAGTCGAATATATCGACGAAATAAACAATTTTATTAAACAATAGAGAAATCATAGATATAACAGTTTATAGAGAAATCATAGATATAACAGTTTATATCTTTAGCTAACGTAATATTTGCAAGTTGAACATCTAACATTCATTTGAGTGCCTTATAAAATGCAACTTCAAAAATTTTTGAATGACTATGACGATATTCTGCTTGATGATCATAGAAAAATGCTACATAGCCTTCATAAAAAAAATTTAAAATATGAACACCAAGAAACAAAAATTTCTTGTCATGGTCTTCATTATGTTAGCTGTATTTGGTCATCAGATGAGACAAAGGAAGGTCCAGACACCTGTGTATGTGTTAATCAGGAATTACTTAAACATAAAATACAGAAAATCATTAAGTTATATTTAAGAATTAGACCATCACTGAAATAAAAGTGTATCTGTATATTTGTAAATTAAGAATAAATATTTTAAATAAAACATGAAGCTTTAATTAATATTTTTTTATTTACATTAATAACTAATAGTATAATACATTATAAAATAGGCGAATAAAATTTTATTTGTATATAAAATAAAATTAAATCACTTAGACAGGAGCATAATAACCATGATCTTCGAATGTTTGAGCGTACACAGGGAAATCCGTGACATCATCAGACGTTGCCGCTTCTACAGGTATCTCCATTTCCCATTTCAACTAAATCTGCCTGCCAAAGGTCGTTGATGCCCTTTAAGATAACCGCACGTCGTTTGAAGTTTCGACATGCTGGTCTATGCAATTCATTTACTAGATCTTGCTTACTCATCTTATCGAAACTGTTATTAAACAACCATTAAACGTTTAATAATATAATTGCATTGCTTTTCTGCAAAGTGTCTTCTTTTGTTGTTTCCCTTGTAGTTGTTGAAAATAACTTCTGACTGGTCTTTTTGTCTTATCTTAAAGGTTTCTTTTTAAAGATAGATTAATTCCAACAGGCTTCACAACTTTTTCCTCAGAAATGGTATTCTTAAATTGTACAAACTCTTTCTGTATTTTATTCATTGTATTATTTAGATTAAAAATTTTTTGACGCATCTCATTTTTAACTAAACTTATTTGATTAACTTTATCATCAACATACTGTTTGTTAACTGAATCTTTCGGTGCTGATGGACTTTGTAAATTACATATACGTCTGTTCTGTATATCAAGATTACCGTCTGTAGTTAAAGAAAAACCTAAATTGCGAAGAAACGAGTCACCAACACGATCTGAATTAATTCGTTCAGAAGAGGAGGAACGTCCGAATTTATCGATAGTCATTTTAGTTATGCTAAAGAAAAAGATGTTTTCTTTTTATATAATGATTTTTGCTTCTTTTAGCTCTTCTAGAATGGAAATAATCTCATTATTATGATTAGTATGACCTGCTTGCTGTGATGCTATTAGTAGTTTTAGTCTTTCCACTAATTCGTTGGGATCATCCCAGTAAACATAATCAGTCTTATCTGATAAAGATTTCATTAATCCCTTTCCCACGACCGCTAATCTTTGCTGCTTTAAAATTTTTGTGATTATCTTATATTTAACACTCTTACTTCCAGCGTGCTGTTGGGATTTATCAAAATTTCGGTGAAGTAAATTTGCAGTGTTTACAATTTGAATGTAGTTTGATTTATCACTAACAGTACATTGATCTAACAAAGGTTTTTTAAAAAAAGCAGGCTTATTAATCCAGGCGTCGATTCATACACTTGTCCATTTATGTAAATATTATTATCTTTAAGTGCAAAAGGTACATTTCCAATTTTCCACTGATTCTCGTCTTCATTGAAATAAGGTGCATATTTCTGATCAAAATCTTTCTGTTTTATATTCAACGAATTTATAAACAATCCTGTTTCATCCTGTGGAGTGAACTGCTTATCTTCGTATCCAGATGATTCGATATCTGGCTGTGTTAAATAACTCTCTTCGTTTAGCTGTGATTCGGGATATTCCGATGCGAATGATTCAAACTTAAGTTCATTTTCACTAATTTTCCTCTTTTTTACTGGTGGTACATCTGTTAGTTTCTTTAGAGGAGTTGTAATTGGTTGAAAAATTTGCTCTAGTTGTGCGACAGCATCTATTTTTGCAGCTTTCAGAGAGTCATATTTCTTTCTAATTATATTTTGTGTTTTTATGATGTCACTCACTATTTCTTCATTCATGGTTATTTAGTTAGGTGGCTTAATTAATATAAAATATAATGTAGCTTTACGGATATAGGTCCTTTAACAGCTTCTTTAAACAGGTGCTGTTGAACCTTAATCAGCTTAATAAACAGCTTGAACAGCTTCTTTAACAGCTTTTATCAGCATCCAAACAGCTCAATCAGAGTTTCAGAACAGCGTTGTTGACTGTATAATCTTGACTGTCTATTGAACAGATATAGAGTGAATATGAACCCGGATAGCACTAATATTTATAGTATAATGTATGTATCAAATCCTTTTCTATATCGACCATTTTCTAACGTACAATCTTTATTAATGACTAAAAACCCATGTTCGTCTTTCCAACATTCTGAACACATTTGTCTAAACGTTTCAAAAGATACATCTGTATTTACATGATCATCATATATGTGTTTTAAATTAAGCCTGTCCTGTTTAAAAATTACTAACACATTAGCATTATCACGTATTAAGTGTTTTGGTATACGTGTGTAAGTTTGACCTAAGTAAAAACTGTCGATAGCTTTATGTCGCCCCATACAGAAATAAGATCTTATATGATCTTGTTTCTCACAAGCAATATCATCAAACACAAATATCGAATTACGTTTAACTTTTTCAAGAGACAACACAGCATTATTTTCTGTAAAAGTATAGTAACCTATGCCTTTTATGTCAGAAAGCAGCCTTTTTAGATATAAATATTTAGGTTGATATAAAGACTTTGAGTAAATGTAAACGTTTTCAAACTTCAATCCATTGGGATGTTCTAGTAGAGATATAAGTAAATTAGTCTTTGCGCAATTTGACGGACCCACAATTATGGCTCGTATACTATTAGGTAATAGTTTACTATGTTTGAAATGATTTTTACAGTTATGATTAAAATCAATGTTTCTAACTGATAACTCATCATGTTGACGAATCAGTCTCATTTTAACAACTGGGTAAACCTATAAAAGAAAATGCTTTTAAACTATACGTTTAGTTCACAGAACTTATTATTATAAATAACATTGAGATACGATGTTAATCATCAGAAGTCCTTTAACCAGTCGAAGGTTAACTTCAAGAGGTTCGGGTTTAATTAACACAGTTATAAATAAATTACCATTTGAGATTCATTTGCCAGGAGGTTATCAGTTTTGCGGACCAGGCACAAAACTTAAAGACCGATTAGCAAGAGGTAACCTTGGTATAAATCCTTTAGATAGCGCATGCAGAGAACATGATATAGCGTACTCTAAAACAAACAATTTATCAACAAGAAATAAAGCTGATCTTGTGTTAGCCGATAAAGCTTGGCAGAGAGTAAAAGCTAAAGATTCAAAACTCGGTGAGCGAATAAACGCATGGTTTGTAACAAACGTTATGAAAGCTAAAGCTAAAATGGGAATGGGTGTAAAGTTAAAGAAAAGGAAACCCAATAAGAAAATCAAACAAAATATTCTGAATCATCTTATATCGAAAGCTAAAGCTGATGTTAAATCTAAAAAACCTCAAAGTGTAAAAAGTGCTATTCGAATAGCTTTGGCGGCAGCTAAAACAGGCATCAAAGGAAAACAAATTATTCCCCCGCGGATGCGGATAATTCCGATTCCAAAAACTGGAGGTGTACTTCCTTTCCTTGTTCCATTATTTGCAGGTTTATCTGCGATTGGAACATTATCTGGGGGAGCTGCAGCTATCGCAAAAGCCATCAACGATGCAAAACATGCTCGCAAGCAACTTGTTGAAAGCGAGAGGCATAATAAGAAAATGGAAACAATCGCAATGGGAAAAGGATTGTTTCTTAAGCCATATCGAAAAGGTCTTGGTTTGTATTTAAAGCCAAAAAACTTGTAAAAGTGCTACCCAGCAGACCTCTCAATGAACTCGATTTGTATAAATTTGCAAAAGACATTCCCAATTTTAGAGGAGTATTCATGTTAAATGAATTACCAGTAAAATCGAAGAAAACGGAATGTGGCATTGTTAACTTGGATAAATCAAACGGTTCAGGGACACACTGGGTGGCGTATTATAAAAATCGCAATAGAATTATTTATTTTGATAGTTATGGTAATCTTCGACCGCCCAAAGAACTTATAGCTTATTTAGGAAACAATATTATATATAATTATAATAGATATCAAAACTATGATAGTGTAATTTGCGGCCATTTATGTTTAAACTTTTTATATGAAAATGCTAATAAATAAAGCCATGTCGTTACTTGTCTATTTAGTTTTATTGAAACCTTCAGTATGTCAAGAGTATTAGAATTTACTGGAAATGATTCTGTTTTAACTGCAAATTATTTTCCACCAATACCAGTACCTACTGCTTATGAATGCGGTTTAGTCAGTTTATATACATATAATTCGATACCAAACATAAATCAGAGCAACAATTTATTTCATGTCGGAAGTGAAGTTATTGAGCTATCAGAAGGTTCTTACGAAATAAATGATATTGTGAATTACATAACAGCTAAATTAAAGCAAACAAGAAGTAAACCAATGGTTAAAATAGAAGCTAATAGTAACACATTAAAAACAGAAATTAAATCTACTGCTCCAATTTACTTTAACCGTGAACGAACAATTGGTAAATTGTTGGGTTTTAGTAAATGTGAAATAACTCCAGACGTAAAAGTTGAATCTGACTTACCTGTAAACATAAATAAAGTTAACAGTATTCGTGTTGAATGTAATATAGTGACTGATTCGTATGTGAATAATAAACTTGTTCATACAATTCACGAGTTCTCACCTAATGTTTCACCAGGATATAAAATAAACGAGGTTCCAACGAATATAATCTACCTACCTGTTAATGTTAATGAAATACATTCAGTTGTTATCCAGTTAGTAGATCAAGACGGAGATTTAATTAATTTTCGAAAAGAAAAAATAACAGTAAGATTACATTTACGACCTCTTACCTGGAATGATGGAAACAAACACTTTAAATAAGTAAAGTTTTCTTAGAAGACTTTAATTCATAGATGAGTGTCAGAGGATTAAGATCTGTCTGCAGCTGAAAGAGTTAGTCTTTTTAATTTTTGTAGTGAAATTAAACAATTTATTGGGAATGTTAGTTTACGACATTAATAATAAAAGTAATAAATATACGCAGTCGTACAAGAAATTCAGTTCTCATATCGAATTGACAGATACAACAACAAAGCGGAAGAACACAAAATCTTTAACTCAAGAAAATAAAGAATTTCTGAAATCAATTGGAATTACTTTACAAAATGAGTGATGTATTAAATATAACTGAAATAGCTCGATATGATGAGTCGATAGCAAACAAGTCATATCATACGTATTCTCCATTTGTTGAATCATACGATATTAATGATATAATTAGAATTTGCATCCAAAATCAGGATTTAATTTTGTTACCATGCGAAAGTGTTCTTATTGTTGAAGGTTTACTGTTAAATGAGAAAGAGACAGCTGACGATGCACTTAAATTTGCAAATAATTGTTTTGCTTTTATGTTTGATGAAATACGTTATGAAATAAATGGAATTGAGATTGATAACTGTCGAAATGTGGGAATTAGCACAGCTTTGAAAAATTATGTGTCACTAAATTCAGCTGAAAGCAGCGCACTTATTAATGCAGGTTGGAATGTAAAAAATGATCTCAAACATCCAAGTGGACCGTTTAATTTCTGCGTACCTTTAAAAATGTTATTAGGTTTCGCTGAAGATTTTAGGAAAATTATACCAAATGCTAAACATGAATTAATTTTAATGAAAGCAAAAACAAATAATAATTGTGTAAGTACAACATTAACAAAGTATACACTGGATATCAAAAAGATTGTATGGAAAGTGCCGCATGTTACTCTTAGCGATGCTGAACGACTCAAACTCTACAAAAGGATACAGAGTCAACGTCCAATGGAAATAAGTTTTCGCAGTTGGGATTTGTATGAATATCCGCATGTTCCAAAATCAACACACACTATTTGGCGTGTGAAAACAACTAATCAACTTGAAAAACCTAGATTTGTAATATTTGGATTTCAGACTAATAAACCCAATAAACATAGAGAAAATCCTAGTGATTTTGATCACTGTCACCTCACTAATTTTAAATTACACTTGAATTCAGAAACGCATCCATACGATAACTTAAATATTTCGTTTCAAGAAAATCGATATGCATGGTTATATTATATGTATTCAGTCTTTCAAGAATCCTATTATGGATGCAACTCATCACCTTTACTGGATATAAAAAAATTCAAATCTCAAGCACCTATTGTTATCATTGATTGTTCACATCAAAATGAGGTTATCAAAAGTGGTCCAGTCGATGTTCAGATTGAATTTGAGACTGCCAGCGAAATTCCAGAAAGCACTTCAGCGTTCTGCTTATTGTTACATGACAGAAAAATTGAATACTCTCCGCTAAGTGGCGACGTGAAAAAACTGATTTAATACAACAAAATTTTACAGCTGCAATAGTAAATATTATTGATATATTGTGAAATAAAACATTGATATGTTAACAAACAGTTTTATCTTTAGTCTAAAATTACATTCCCATCCTCGAAAACTGTTATAAAAGCAGATGTATCTGAATGTGGACAACCAGTCTTCTAATTCAACAGCGAAGTTATAAACATTTCTTATATTCACATCAATATATAACTGCATAATGAAGAAACAAATTGTAATTGATGTACAGGGGTTTAAAGACTATTCAAATGCATTTATCTGTAAAGAATTAGTTATTCTTTTTAATGATGTGGAATATTTACGTTTTCTGATTAAACCACCATACGATTTCTCGCAACTAAGTATAAGTGAACAGAAACAAGCTATTTGGCTACAAAAAAAATCATCATGGACTTGTATGGAATGAAGGATCCTCTAACTTTGAGAGCGTAAGAAGATTTCTGATTTCCAATATAGACTTACATACCAGTATTTTTGTGAAAGGTTCTGAGAAGAAGAAATGGATAATTTCAATTCTTAATAAGGGTTCAAATATAATCAATGTTGAGGATCTTGGATGCAGCATTTTGGAGAATCTAAAAAAGGACTATCCATTTACAAAGAGATGCTCATCACACAGTGGTTGTTGCGCTCTGGAAAATGCGTTTTTAATTAAGTATTATATTAACAATAAATGGTTGTATGTAATTTTACTAGAGATTTTCAAATAAAACACATAAAAATTTAAATGGGCAGTTTTATTTACTTTGTTATCTATTTTTAGTACAGTTTCAAGCATAGGATCCTGGACACTCCATTTAAATACATGTAAAATTTGTAGTCTAGTATGGACAATCAGTCTATCTCTGGACATTTAAGTCAACCCTGGACATAACTATAATGGTGTTTTAATGCAAATAGATTTGATTATTTCGTAGGGAGTCAGGTATGGACAAGGTATTATTAATAATAAAAACAGTGGTAAAATAGTAAAATATAATATATTTACTTATGTGTACACTACAGCAAGTTAACTAATTTTAAAATGGCCTCTCTTTGCAATTCTGCTTTTTTATTTAGACCCAGTTCCATTAACTGTTTGATCCGCTATTTCTTTTGAACTTGTTTTTCTCTGTACGCCTTTCTGATTGCAATTCCTTTTTGTCGTGAAACATCGATGCTGCTCGGATCAGCCCAACAGCTAAGGGAACAGCTATCGAACAGCTTTACGATCAGCCCAACAGGTATAGAACAGCTTTAGAACAGCTAGCTGTTCGATAGCTGTTCCCTTAGCTGTTGGGCTGATCGGAGCAGCATCGATGTTTCACGAAAAAAAGGAATTACAATCAGAAAGGCGTACAGAGAAAAACAAGTTCAAAAGAAACAGCGGATCAAACAGTTAATGGAACTGGGTCTAAATAAAAAAGCAGAATTGCAAAGAGAGACCATTTTAAAATTAGTTAACTTGCTGTAGTGTACACATAAGTAAATATATTATATTTTACTATTTTACCACTGTTTTTATTATTAATAATACCTTGTCCATACCTGACTCCCTACGAAATAATCAAATATATTTGCATTAAAACACCATTCTAGTTATGTCCAGGGTTGACTTAAATGTCCAGAGATAGACTGATTGTCCATACTAGACTACAAATTTTACATGTATTTAAATGGAGTGTCCAGGATCCTATGTTTACTGGGATGATCCCAACGAATTAGTGGAAAGACTAAAACTACTAATAGCATCACAGCAAGCAGGTCATACTAATCATAATAATGAGATTATTTCCATTCTAGAAGAGCTAAAAGAAGCAAAAATCATTATATAAAAAGAAAACATCTTTTTCTTTAACATAACTAAAATGACTATCGATAAATTCGGACGTTCCTCCTCTTCTGAACGAATTAATTCAGATCGTGTTGGTGACTCGTTTCTTCGCAATTTAGGTTTTTCTTTAACTACAGACGGTAATCTTGATATACAGACCAGACGTATATGTAATTTACAAAGTCCATCAGCACCAAAAGATTCAGTTAACAAACAGTATGTTGATGATAAAGTTAATCAAATAAGTTTAGTTAAAAATGAGATGCGTCAAAAAATTTTTAATCTAAATAATACATTGAATAAAATACAGAAAGAGTTTGAACAATTTAAGAATACCATTTCTGAGGAAAAAGTTGTGAAGCCTGTTGGAATTAATCTATCTTTAAAAAGAAACCTTTAAGATAAGACAAAAACACCAGTCAGAAGTTATTTTCAACATCTACAAGGGAAACAACAAAAGAAGACACTTTGCAGAAAAGCAATGCAATTATATTATTAAACGTTTAATGGTTGTTTAATAACAGTTTCGATAAGATGAGTAAGCAAGATCTAGTAAATGAATTGCATAGACCAGCACGTCGAAACTTCAAACGACGTGCGGTTATCTTAAAGGGCATCAACGACCTTTGGCAGGCAGATTTAGTTGAAATGGGAAAATACTCCACTGAAAATGACGGATGCCGTTATTTACTAACAGTCATTGATGCTTTTTCAAAGTTTGCATGGGCTATACCAGTAAAAACTAAGACAGGTTCTGAGGTAAGCAGTGCAATGAAACAAATCTTAAAGAAACAGTGCCCTGCAAATTTGCAAACAGACGATGGGAAGGAGTATTATAATAAACAATTTTCCATATTAATGAAGAAACATAACATCAATCATTACTCTACTTATAGTAAGGTTAAAGCGTCTATCGTGGAAAGATTTAACAGAACTCTAAAAACCTGGATGTGGAAACAATTTAGTTTAAATGGATCTTATAGATGGATAGATAATATTCAAAGCTTAGTTGACAAGTACAACAATAAAGTGCACAGAACTATTAAAATGAAACCTCGTGATGTAAATATTAACAATGAAAGTATATTGCTCAAAACTGTATATAGTAAAATTAAAATATTTCCAAAACCGAAATACAGAATTGGTGAATTTGTGCGTATAAGCAAGTATAAACATTACTTTGAAAAAGGTTACACGCCAAATTGGACTACAGAAGTTTTTAAAATTGTCAAAATCAACATCACCAATCCTGTAACATATATTCTCGCAGATTACCAAGGCAATATTATAAAAGGCTGCTTCTACGAGTTAGAATTACTAAAAGCTAAATTTCCTAATGTATATCTTATTCAGAAAGTTTTGAAAGAAAGAGGTAATAAAATATATGTGAAATGGTTAGGCTTCTCCGATGATCATAATTCTTGGATTGATAAAAATGAACTTGTATAGTAATAATTTTATTATCTATGATAGGTGGGTTGTCTATGATTAATTTATCAACTGATATAAGGTTTATATAAGCTGATTCATAATGGAAACAGTTAGAACGCACTCATCGTTCGTCAGTGTAAACACTTGTTGAAAATCAGAATCACGCTCAAAATGGAGTTAATGTTTTTCAGTGTTACCTTTATTACCTATTTTTGTTTCATTGCTAACATTGCTTCACCTGCTCCAGTTGCAATACAGCTAACAGAATCCGATAAAGTAGCACGAATGAAATTCAATATTCAGTTACTTACCAATGAAACAGTGCAAATTAAATTGGCTTTCAAATTACTAACATCAAGTGAAACATTACCAGTGTACGATGTATCTTCTATTTCAAGTAATATTTCTGAAAATATAACTTCATCAACATTGTCAACTTCGTTCGAAGCTGAACCAGCTCCAGAAACAATAACGGATTCGTTAACATTTGAAACTTCGTCAACACAACCCGTGCAAACGACAGAAACAACAAGTGTCTACTCACAAGAAGCTACTACACAATTTCAAGTTTACGAACAAACAACTGAAAAACTTTCAGAAATAAGTCTTGTGACAGTGGAGGAAGCTATTGAATCCTTCAGACAACATCTAATTAAAAAAGAGTTGGAAATTGCTGGCATCATTGAAAGTACTCATCCTTTCTATCGACATTTCAGGCTTGAATATGGCGATGATATTATATCACCCATAAGGTGTACTTATGATTCCAATTTTACTGAAAGGTTATTGACAATTTCATGCTATGAATATCGAGAATTTGAATCAGAGAGAATTTTAAGCAATGGAGAAATTGAAAAAGCAGAAGCGTTTACATCATTACCTGAATATATAGACGCAAGAAATGTTACACAAACTTATTCGATGAGTATTTCTTAAACTGTAATATAATTTTTGTTATTTTAAAAACAACACTGATAAAATGTAAACTTTCTATTATGTATACAAGTAAAAACAAATATCTAAATATATAACATTTAATCTCTTCAGTTGTACTTTATTCAATTCATAATCCTTTTCAACAAAATCTCGAATCGTGAATATCATCATTTTGTTTACAGCGAAACCTTTTCTTATTAGGTTGAACTTTTTAATAAAAGTTAAGTAATTAAAGATAAAAAATCAGTATTTAAAAAATGGCTCTACTGAAAACAACTCTTCTTATATTTGTTGTTTTAGCTAAAAATAATTTTATAGTGTATCATCAATCTGAAGTGGTAAAAGCGTACGCATGTTTCAATACAGAAAATAATACCTGGCCGCATAAGTGGGTAGAGCTGGTTCCATTGATACAAGATGGTATACCAACTTTACAAACATCGAACATTCCTAAGAATGACATTAGCATTCTGAAATATAAACTCAGATTCATATACTCAAATAGAAGTTACGGCGAAACTCAGTGGAAACAAGTTTTAAATGAAACTTTAATTACTCAAAAAGACTATGAAAATACAGATGCAGTAAAAACAACACGGAATTGTTTTTCACACAGAGGTGATCTATCAAAACAAAATTCTACAAATGTAACTTTCAATAATGATGATACACAGCAAATACTGGACATCATACTATTTACATACTCAATTTTCACTACATTTTATATATTTAGGAATAAAATTTATCCTTTTGTTAAAGACAGGATATTTACAAAATAATTAAAGTGAGAAGAAATCAATAAAAAACGTTATCCGATTACTTTGTGTTTCATTTATTTATTCACACTGAAACTTAACTACTGTAGAAAGAAACAAAGTATATTTTTAATTCAGAGGGATAGAAATGGTGAGAGAAAAAAAAAACAAAACAAAAAAAATATTAGCCTCTATTATTAACAATGATACATGTATAAGGTAACTAAAATACATTTCTCTTACAATATAATGTTTCTTTACTACTGCTTGAATCGCAGAATATCGTCATAGTCATTCAAAAATTTTTGAAGTTGCATTTTATAAGGCACTCAAATGAATGTTAGATGTTCAACTTGCAAATATTACGTTAGCTAAAGATATAAACTGTTATATCTATGATTTCTCTATAAACTGTTATATCTATGATTTCTCTATTGTTTAATAAAATTGTTTATTTCGTCGATATATTCGACTACATAACAAATCAAACATAAACTGAGCTCAACACTACGTCGCTGCCGGTCCTGAAGCAGAAGCCCCCACTTCACCCCCGCCTCGAACCACGCCAGACCCAAACCCCCGCCCCCGCCCCCGTCGGGCCCCCGTAAGGTCTATGCGTATGCTAGGAATCATACGGTAGCGACACCTTGCAGACAATTTACGATAACGGCTTGACGTGATTCTATTTTTTTTTTTAGTTTGCTTTTTCTATTTTTTTTTTCTTTGACAGTGACAGGTTGGTGCCAAGATAGGCGGCTTGAATTGACACATGACATGTGACAGACTCGACAAATGACAGTTGACAGTTGACAGATTTGACAGATCTGTCATATCTGTCAACGCCTACGCCTAAAGTGTTCCAGAACCCGCTTATCCATACTACTCACCCCACATGTGATAAGGCCGTAGTTACTACACAAACCGTTAATTTTAACCCTCTGTCGACGGTTGGATATATAGGATTGGAGTAAACGCAGAGAGATTCCTCTTACCCCAAGATTTTCAAGTTTTTGTATTAAAATTTCGTGCGAAATGGTATCAAATGCCTTAGCAAGGTCCAGGAATATTCCAATGCACTTATTTCCATTATCTAAATTTTTATAAATATATTCTCAGTAACTGTTCTTTCTGTATTAGAGCCGGGTTGAAAACCGTATCGATTAGGGTTTAATAACTTATCTTTTTCGAGATAATTAAGGAGCCTAGTTTTAATGCACTGTTCGATTAATTTACCAAGTACATTTGTTAGTGAAATGGGCCGGTAGTTGGATGGTAAAGTTGTATCGCCCGATTTAAAAAGAGGGATTACTGTAGATAATTTATAGATATCTGGAAAAATTCCATTTGCTAAAGCGATATTAATTACATGTAACATAGGTGGAATAAGGAGTTTATAAAATAATTTGATAATTTGGTTATGTAATAAGATCATGGGTGGTAGATGACGAGTTTTTTAATTTGTTTATATATGATGTTAGTTCTAGTTCTGTAACAGGTTTTAGGAAAAATGAGGTTGCCGGTATTGAATTAGGAGATTTTTTATGTTCTGTCGCTGTCCTTTTTCTACAATGTTTGGGGATATTACTAACTAGTTCTTGGCCTATATTCATGAAATAATTATTGAAACCCGTAGCTATCTCAATATTGTTTTCTGTCAGTTCGTTATTAATATTTAATGATTTAACTATGCATTTACTACGCTGGTTATATCTATTAGTTATTATATTGACTGCTTTCCATGTGTCTTTAGGGTCTTTAGGCGTCTTTTATAAGATGTTTAAAATATTCACGTTTAGCTTTGTTAATTGTCTTGTTCAAGATATTTCTAAATTTATGGTGCCTCTGTGTTGTTTCGTTATTTTCAGGATCAAGTGTGGCTAGTATTCGCAGTCTATTTCTTGTCTGCATGGAATTTATTATACCAGATGTGATCCAGGGTTTCCTCCCTGCTGTGTTATTACAAACTAAAACTGTGTGCTTTTCTATACTATTAGAAATGTGTGAGAATAAACGTTGTGTGAATATATCAGCACTGTCATTGGGGTTATCTGTGTCGTAAACTTCCTTCCATGTCTCACTTAGCAGGTACTGTCTCAGCTTGTTGAAGTTTGTCTTGTAAGTGTATCTTGATTTATTGCTTTCGTCCGGTCTGGTCTGAGAATTGACTTCAATAGATAGTAAAACTGGTAAATGATCGGTTATCGGAGACTTTAAAATAATGGAATTGCTCATTATATTTCCCTCATTGGATTTAAAAAAGAAATGATCAATGCAACTAGCAGATAATTTATCAATGCGAGTAGGTTTATTGACTCTGGGCATGTATCCATTTTCCGCTAAGATATTTAAGTAAATGTTGCTGGTTTCGTCTGCTTTAAGTATGTCGATGTTTATATCTCCACAGAAAATTTCTGTTTTTCTCATAAGCTGTGAATTTTCCGCCAAGATATCATTTAAATTATTCAAGAAGTCATTTGTATTACATGATGGTGGCCTATAATATGCTAATAAACCCATTTGTGTATTATTTTTACAGAAAGTTATGCGTAATAATTTCGTTTGGCCCGAGCTCCAAATTACACATTCAGGTCTTAAAGTTCTTTTTATGTATACTATGCACCCGTCACATTTATTTATTTTACTATTGTTGTGAAAAATTTCATAATTTTGAATATCGAAGTCATTTAGATCCCAAATACGATGAGATTCGGATAGCACTATAATATCAAATTTTGTGTTTAGTGATTCTAAAAAAACTAGCAACTCATTATAATTTTTTTGTAAACTCCGAATATTAATATGGATAATATTGATATTGGAAGGGTTGTTTACATTGGAACAATTTCCCAAGCTATCTTGGTAGTTGCATGTATAAAGCTCGTGATCGTCGAGTAGTGTATTCAAGTTATGATTCATTTAAAGATATTTAAACTAAATGAAACAGTAAAAACCAAAAAGGAAACTAAAAGCAGCAAGTTAAGACAAACGAGAAAAAACATGCAATAGTCAGGGAACTAATTAAAAATATTATTTTAAATTACTTACACTAAATTATTGGAATGTACGCGACAAAAACTATATCGGTACTGCCGTAAGCACTACACCACAAGCACTAATAAAACTATATGTAAAAGCTATAGTAGTTATCCATCACCCTGTTCAGAAGCTTTCTCTGGCACTGTCGTTTTCATTCAACACAGAACTTAACCGCGACACTTGAGGGCAAAACATTTTTTTCCATGTCGATAAATTCGCAATTTTGGTGATCCTGTTATTGTTTTTGAAAAATATGGTTCCATCTAGACCGCAGACGTTTTTGTATCCATATTTTTCGGTGACTTATTTTATTATCTCTAGCCGAGCTCTAGTCAGATCTTCTTTAATAGTTATCTTAGTATTTTTTAGTAGCCTTTTGTTCTTGAACACCTTATTTCTTTCCTGCAAATCGTTGAATTTGACGAAAATTGGTCTTGCTTTTTCTGATTTTTTCCCTATTCTGTAACAGGAAATATTTCTACATGTATTTACCTGGAGATTGTTTTTAATGACATTCTCTCTTTGATCGAAACGTTTTTCTAATTTCATCTTCGGGGACATAACAGGCATAGCCAGTAAATTTCTTTTTTTTTCAGAACCATCGGTGAAAATATGAAGGGATTATGGAAATTTAGACATTACATCACATTTAAATACCAGATTACGAACGTTACAGGGGAAGTCATGGTAATTCTGTAAATATGTTACTTTCAGTGGTTTCTTTGTTTGCATATTTATGCTATATGTCGGACATACTCTATTTTGATATAGATCACCTTTATATGACAAAATATTGTGGGAAGCTGTTACAATTATAGAAGGGGGGTTTATACCACTGACGTGAAGATGTTGTATTAAATACAGGGTGGCTCATTGAAAACGAAACAGACCGATTTGCGTCCAGAGAATTTTTTTTAAGAAACGCAGAAACACCCCAATTTTAATATTGAGGGGGACATGTTTTGAAATAAAACTCAACTTTGCACATCAACCCCTTAAGGGTGGTGATAACAACCCATATATTTTAAACAGGGAACATGGGTCGAGTGTTACATCATTTGAAAGCTCTTACTTTTCTGAATTCAGCACACTAATTTTTTTGGAAGTTTTATCAACTCGTTTAAAAATTATTCACAGTTGGTGTTGCGAGAACGTATTTCATTCATTCTGATAGGAAATGCACTAATTAGTGAATTTTTCGTTAAAAAAACTAAAAACAAAACCAAACGTTCAAAAATGTTTATTCAGTTAAGTAAGTGTTCAAATTGTTGACCACCAGCTTCCATACAAAAGTACAAATTTTGTTCAAAACTAGCTCTGACATTCTGGAGCATTTGTGGAGTTATTAGACGGCATTCTTCAACAATGCGTCGTCGTAATTCTCCCAGAGACTCCGGTTTTGTTGCGTAAATTCAACTCTTTAAATGGCCGTATAGAAAGAAGTCCAAAGGAGTTAAAACCGGTGATCCAGGGGTCCACTCAATAGGACATCTACGCCCAATCCATTGCTCTGGAAACTCTCTGTTCAAAAACTCCCTAACACGTTGTGAAAAATGCGGAGGAGCTCCATCTTGTTGAAACACTAATTGATTTTCTTGATAGCGATCATCATTTTCAACAATGTCAATTAGTAGAGGGTAAACGATATCTTTTAGTAACTCCAAATACGTTTCTTCACTCAAATTACCATCAAGAAAAATTGGTCCGATTAAACGGTCTCCAAAAATGCCAGTCCAGACATTCAATTTCTGTGGAGTTTGAGTGTGGACTTCGTGAAAATTTCTTAGTTTATTATCTGCCTAATAACGACAGTTATAACGATTTACTGTAGAGTGTAATAATAATAATAATAATAATAATAATAATAATAATAATAATAATAATAATAATAATAATAATAATAATAATAATAATAATAATAATAATAATAATAATAATAATAATAATAATAATAATAATAATAATAATAATAATAATAATAATAATAATTTATTGAACAATATACCTCTTTTTACAAAACAACTTACAAGATTAATCAAGAGCCTGATTGAACAAAATTGAACAAATATACATTTCTCACAAAATAACTTACAAGGCTAATCAAGAGCCTGGTTGTTCAATAAAGTTAAAAGTCACCTAAGTCGAAGACTTGTTGGTGATACTTGTAACATCATTCTCTCTAAAGATAAGCTAGTGCATACTCTGACACTGTAAAGAAATACAAACAAAAACCAAAACTGCAGACGAACTCCAGCGATTCGCGGAAAATATAAAAAAACATAACTATGCTTTTTGACTATAGATAAAATCTCTTTTACCAAATGTCTTAAGCCACACTATGGGTAACCTACACACACACACACACACACATGCGCGGGCCCCACAGGTCAGACGCCAGGCACAAGAAACAACAAAATACAAAGGAAAGACCACTACACCAGCATATTAACCTCCACGACCCTGTGGATTACTTCACGATCTAGTCCAACTATCCACTTTTTTAAACCGACTTTAAAACCTCGAAGTCCATGCTGCTGGCGAATTTGGGCTGGTATAGAATTATATATTCTTACGCAAAGGTAAGCATAGGAACGCTGTGCAATTATCTTCCTAGCTCTTTCTGTTTTAGATGCGTGTGCGCAGTGTCTCGTATTATAGTTGTG
Organism: Tillus elongatus; assembly: GCA_964006375.1. Classification (NCBI taxonomy): domain Eukaryota; kingdom Metazoa; phylum Arthropoda; class Insecta; order Coleoptera; family Cleridae; genus Tillus; species Tillus elongatus. The sequence goes on from OZ023270.1 coordinate 32,089,086, forward strand.
ACTCAACTCCTTCAATTCACATCGATGAATATGCTGGTATACAGCAGCATTAAAGTAGAAAATCTGCCTAATACCCAGCAGTTTTGTCTCAGCGTATAAAACATCCGTAGCATATGTGCGTTCTTTACCATAAATCACCTTGATGAGACAATTTTGAGCAATCTGTAATTGAGATATATGACACCTTGCAGCACCACCCCAAGCTATTATAGCATATCGTAAATGACTCCATTAAAGAATAATATAGAGTCCGCAGGTGTTTGATGTGTAGCATCTCTAATAAAAACGTACACTCTTCTAAAAAACAGATATTGAACAGAAAGTTTCCCTTATCAGCTATTCGTGCAGTCATAACTTCACAAAACTCCAGCCGCCGATCAAAATCATCTTCATTCAGTTGTTGTACAAGATGAATGTTATACGGATGAAATATATGATGCTTCAATATTCGCTGAATAGTTCTTCTTTTGATTTTTTAACCAGTGGTCAATTTTCTCGTGCTCAAAGTTGGGTCTGCATCAATTTGCCCTAAAACTTCAATCTTAGTAGTCTCATTTGTAACCGGAAATTCACGTTCAGGATCCCGTTTTTTGTTGGCTACTGAACCACTTTGTCGAAACTTTGCAACTAACTCCAAAATGTATTTTCTGTTAGCATGTCTGTTCGGATGTCGTTCATTAAACAAATTTGCGATACGGTTGGCACAGTCATCGTTTTTGAAAAAAGGAGTAATTATTTCAACTCTTTCTTCTACGGAATACACCATTGTGAAATTAATTTTCGGTAGTACTATCAAGTATCAAACCGACCGATAAACTGAAATAATAAACTGCATTTCTCTAATTCCGATAAGAAATGTTCTGATAGTCAATTTGTTGTCTACAAACCAACAAAACAATCAATATCAGCACATTTCTTATCGGAATGAGTGAAATGCTGCGTTTTTGCATGTTCAACTGTGAATAGTTTTTAAACGAGTTAATAAAACTTCCAAAAAAATTTGTGTGCTGAATTCAGAAAAGAACGAGCTTTCACATGATGTAACACTCGACCCATGTTCCCTGTTTAAAACATAAGGGTTGTTATCACCACCCTTAAGGGGTTGATGTGACAAAGTTGAGTTTTATGTCACAACATGTCCCCCTCAATATTAAAATTGACATGTTTCAGCGTGTCTTAAAAAAATTCGCTGGACGCAAATCGGTCTGTTTCGTTTTCAATGCGCCAGCCTATATATATATATATATATATATATATATATATATATATATATATATATATATATATATATATATATATATATATATATGCTTCGTTTACTTTTTCTATCAAGTCACTGGCTCTTGTATATTCTTTTATAAGAAACCTAGTAGCCAAATTTTCTGCACCTATTTTTGGGGGCGTTTCTCCAACTTTGGATGTGGGTTCTACTTGCGTTCAGGTAGAATATACACCCGTAGTCTATCTGCGATCTTACAAAGGACTTGTAAAACATTATGATTATATTGGGACCAGCTCCCCATTTTGTGTGATTTATAAACGTTATAATATTCAGTCCCTTTTCTCTTTTCTTCACTACTTTTTGGATGGGACTGATCAATTTTGTGTTACATCTTCAGTTATTACCCTATAGGATAGTAAAGAATTCGTCTAATATACTAATAGTGTTGTACTTCCTCGCTATTAAAGATCACATTGGTGCTGTTTATTAACTAGATAAACTCAGATGAAGGTCAGTTAGGGAAAAGTTAAACAAACATATGACAGACGTGACCCTTTTCAACATTTTGGGTATGATTTATCTAAAAAAATTGATGATACGTCATCAACTTTGTGGTGGAGATGAACAGAAAATTTTCGAATCTCATTTGCATATCTACAGTATGTGCTGAAGGTACATATCAAAAATTTCATGTTAAACGGTACAGTGGTTTCAAAGATCTAGTGTTTAATAAAATCGCCAACAGACAGACACAGGCGGAAAATAAGACTCACTTTTTCGTTATCCATAAGCTATCAAACATTAAGAAAACTTGAAGTTAGTAATTCGCTCGATGGACGCTATTACCATACTTCCTTTGCTTCCTGGGGAAGTAAAAATGAATAATATAATATTAGAAGAAGTCCATAAAATGGAGCAGATATTTCACAAATTTGCTTACGATATACACAGAAATTCACCCAATATTCTTTTTACCTTTTATTGCATGTATGATCTTTCTATCGCATACTCTTAGATTATTCCTTAATCCTTGCCAACTGCACTTCAAGGCTAGTTCATCACTAAATATTTTTCTAAGAAGACGTTGACAACTGTCTTTTGAATCACGACCTCCGACTTACATAAGATATGCATGCTGCAAAAATAAATATTTTATACATGCACAAATGTCACTCTTTTCTCCTGCACTCCGATAAAATCCTCGAAAGATTGAAGATTTTCAAATGAATGCAATGGCAACTTATCTTCAATCTCTTGAAAAGGTGCATTTGAGTTTGAATTGAGTTTTTGTGCTTCATATAGTAAACAGGATGCTTGCCTGTTTAAGTATCTGATTCTATTTAGATAGAATTTTCCTACGGATAAATTTTGTCTTTAAGTTGGGGTCAGGTGTAAACAAGGTGCTTACCGTTTAAGCATCTAGTTGTATGATAGTTCTCCATACATAAATGTTCAGAGAAGATGTAAATAAATTACTGAATTTGATCTCAAAAAGTTTATGAAAAATCGCTACAACAAATAGTTAAACGATCGTAACTATATCCATCATAAAATGCATAAAATATGTAGGCTGCAAAAAATGCGGAAATTGAGTGTATCTAATTATGTGTAATTAAAACACCTTAGCGAGCGAAAATGCGCGGTACAACGGTCAATTTTGATGTATGGTGTAACTCAAAACTAGTGATGGGAAAAACAGTTATTTTCTGTTAACAGTTGAAGCCGTTAACGTTATTTAATAATAACCGTTGAAAATAACGGCTTCAGTTATTTTAAACTGGATAGTCGATCGATAGTATCCTACATTCCCAAAGCTGTGAGCGAGAGCGAGCACACTAGTATAAATGCATTGTATTTTTACCCCGTTATTTCACGTAGTGTATAAATCTCAAATTTTGTCGATATGAAAAGGAAACAAAGGGTTAAGAAATTATAATAAGCGTGTCGTAAATCTTTTGCCACTCTGAAGTGAAGCTTTTAGAAATCAGAAAGGAGTCTTCTATAAGAATTTACTTAGATGTTGTAGGAATTTTACTAGTCATTTCTCACAAATTTATTTTATCAGGGTCTTTACGTAAATGTCAATGCCACAGCAAGAATCAATAAATATCATTATTTATCTCTCCTTGAGACGTTAGACGTTAGAACTTTTATTGCTACACAGGGAGTGATTCTAAGAACTCCATAACATAACGCAGCTAATAAAATTTCGGTAAAGAAACAGTATAAAAAATTGTTTTATATATATATATATATATATATATATATATATATATATATATATATATATTGTATAGTTTGGAGAATTGACACCAATAATCAAAACAACGCTGAGTTTCTCTGTAATAAAAGATTTATATTTATTATTTACAAGTTTGTTAATAATTACACTATTTACAAAAATCTCACCTGTAAGAAAAGAAACGACATTTAATTCTAATTATTACAGTGTCAATCACTAACCACAAGTAATTACTACAAATATTTTTGTCCACTTTATTTACCAGTGTGCTATCTGTAGCTGATTATTATATTGTTTGCTGTTGTGTTCCACTGCGCCGGCGCTCGGGAAGGCGCGGCTGCGATTCTGCATTCAAAACTAAAGGAATATTTTTCCTTTACATCTACCCCCCGGAGGAGAAAACAGACAGAAGTTGTTTCAAATAACAGAACTATCCCCACAATTTTCTTCTTCTCTTTTTCCTTTAAGTGTAGGGACAGGAATCAACTTCGAAATGTGGAAAAGGTTTGACTCCGATTTTCTATGACTAGTGTTTATTTTGTAAATTGAGTTCGATAATTTCTCTATGATTTTATATGGTCCTATTCTCACCTCGTCAAGCTTTTTCCTATTCAATTTGTTTCCATTTTCAACAAACACCATATCACCCACATTGAAGTCAAAATGAATTCGATTTTTATCATACATTTTTTTGTTGTAATTGTGAGATTTGGTGGTATTTTCCAGGGCTATTTTTTTGTCTTGAATCCAATCCTGTTCAGAATTTTTTTGTTTTAGCTCACTGGGCAACATTGCAACATCTGTGCCATGCATCAGGTACGATGGTGTAAAGCCAGTCACAGTGTGTTCAGTATCATTGTATGCATGTGTACACGTGTGTGCTATGGTTGTCCAAGCTAACTTTCTTTCATTTTTTTCGTTGATTTTACATCTAATTTTGTTTATCAAAGTTTGGTTTAGGCGTTCGTTTAGACCATTTGAAAATGGGGAATTTACAGCTGTGAATATTAGTTGTATATTCTGATCGTGCAAATAGTTTTTGAATCCCTTAGAGTTTATTCCAGGGTATTGATCTGTTAAGACTAGACCAATTTTGTTTTTTTCTTGTGTATTTTCAACGAGCTTTATGAAGTCGTTTGCACTTTGCGTTTTTGACGTCAAAATATAAGCGTACCTTGTAAAATGGTCGATAAGCAGGTGGAGATATTTTTTTGTAGATCTTGATCCTCCAAATCCTCCTATTGTGTCTATGGAGACTATTTCAAAAGGCTTTGTAGCTGGACCTATGTGTGACATTAGTCCAAACTTCTTTTGTCCTCGGGACTTATTTTTGATACATATTTCACAACTTTTACAGAAGCTTTTAATATTTTTGGTTAAATTTTTTGCTGCATACCATTGGCTTATCTTTTTTTTTCATTTGATTTATGCCTACGTGGCAGTAGCGTCCGTGAACATCTTTTATTAATTTTAGGCTAAATTCTTCTGACAATATTATTTTTTCTTTATTTTTTTATAGTAGACATTATTTTTAGAAATCAGTTCGAATTTATTGTTTTGTATCTATTCATTCCTTTCTTGATCTTTTAAGATATCCTCCAGTTTTATTAGATTTACAACTTTTAGCTGTTCTTCGATATTCTCGTTTGGTTCTAGGACCTGATTTCTGCTTAAGCAATCAGCCTCTAAGTTCAACCTTCCAGGAGAATATTTGACCTCAAAATCATATTGTGATAAGTAATACGTTAAATCCCCTAGTTCTTCATCAGTTCTTGATTTTATGTTCATGTTTTCGAGTGGTTTATGATCTGAGAAGATAGTAAATTTTCTACCCATTAACAAGTGTTGCCAGTATTTTACACATTCTTTGATTGCTAGGCATTCTAAATATATGGCTTTTTTTCTTTTTTGTACTTCATTTAACTTTTTTGAAAAATATGCCACAGGCTTTTCTTCTTTGTTGGCTTGTGGTTGTTTTAGTACAGCTCCTACTCCTAGCAAACTAGCATCTGTGTAAATAAAAATAGGTAAATTTGGGTCAAAGATTGTCAATATTGGTTGAGAACATAATGTCTCTTTCATCTCATCAAATGATTTTTGACATTCCTCTGTCCAGATAAATTCTTGATTTTTTCTTAATAGTTTATGCAATGGTTCCAGTTTAATTGCAATTTTTGGCACATATTTATGGTAAAAGTTTATTTTTCCCAGAAATTGTCTTACATTTTTTTGTGTTTTCGGAGTCGGAAAATTTCTGATTGAAATCAAGTTATCCTTCATGGGTTTTATGGAGTTATTTTGTATTTCGTGACCCAGGTATTTTCCTGAATCTGCTGCAAATGTACATTTTGAGAATTTCAACCTGAATCCTTCTTTTTTTATTGCTTCAAATAAGTGTGACAAATGTTGTACGTGTGATGAAAAAGATTCTGAAAATATCAATATGTCATCTATGTAGTTTACTGTGAAATCTGTAAGTTTGTGTTTTCTGATTATATTGCTGAGTATTCTTTGGAAAATTGAAGGCGCTGATTTCAAACCAAATGATAAACATGTCCACTGAAAATGTCCTTCTTGTGTGACAAATGCTGTTTTGTGTCTATCTGATATACGCAGAGGTATAGACCAAAATGCTGAATTTATGTCCAGAGTCGAGAAAAATTTGCAATATCTCGTTTTTAGCATTAAGTCCTCAATAAGTGGGAAAGGCTGTGATTGCGGCACAACAATTTTATTAAGATCACGAAAATCGATGCACAATCTTGATTTTTTTTTCTTCATCCTTTTTGTATGCTAAAGTTACTGGAGCAGCAAATGGGCTATATGATTCCTCTATTAGTTTCTTGTCCAGCAATATTGCAATTTGTTTTTCTATTTCTTTTTTGTCGTTAATTGTGCATCGATAAGGCCTCTTACTGCAATATTTTTCCACTAATAAATCTATGTGTGCCTCATAATCCTTTACTGTGCCGACATCATATTTATCTTTCGCAAAGACCGAAGCATTGTCATTAATTAATTTATCTATTCTTGACTGCCAGTCATACTTTAAATGGTTCACACAGATACAAAAGTTATTTTCTTCAATATGCTCATTAAAATTTACTAAGCACTTATTCTCATAAATAATTTCCTCCCTTGCATTTTTATTTTCCAAATTTTTTGAAAATTTTTTATCACATTCTTTTTTTGATTTTGGAATTTTTTGGCTGACTTTTAGATTTTCATCTTGAGTTAAGTAGAAATCTTTTATACAGTCTAGTCCAATTAAAAAATCATAATCAAAATTTTCTTTATCAATTACAAAAACATTGATTTCTTTTTCTACGTTAAAAATTTTTGCAGTCAAAGTTACTATACCATTTGTTTTTTTCACACCATTAATAGTTTTTAGATTAGTATTCTTGAAACTTCCCATTTTATTGTCCTTTAACTTTAATAACCTTGAGTTTATTAGTGAGACATTTGAACCTGAGTCATAAATTCCAAATATTTCAAGAGTTTTATTTAATACTAACCTTATTTTTATTAATGGCGTTACTAAAAGTTTTTTTGGTCTTCTTCTTGTAGTTCACATTCCAATTCTGAGTTATTAATTAGTCTAATTTGATTTTTCCTATCTTCTTTATTTACTCCTGTTTTGAACCAGCAATAATTTTCAGAGTGATAGCGCACCCCCTTATTCAATTTTTCGCATATGCTACACCTTTGTTGTTTGTTTATGTTTAATTTGGCTTCAACTTTTCCATTATCACCTAACCTTGCTTTTTCATTTTTTCTGTTTACCAAATGTTCATACTTATTGATCTCACTGTAAAGCTGTGTAGTTGATTTCAATAATTCTTTGTCAAGCTTTTCCATTATATTTTCTGACAAGCCTAACACAATGAGGTTTATAATTGTATCATTGTCCATTGCTCTATTGACTTCTAATAGTAGCCTTTCTTTTTTTGTGGCATATTCTAGCAGAGAACCAGCCTGATATCTGAATGTAAAGGCATATTTGATTTTGCACCAACCTTTTTTACCATAAGTTTCACAGAAGTTTTTTTTCCAAATTTGCCAATTTGAATTTGCTGTGAGTTTAATCAACATACTGCTGTACCAATTTAAGCATTGTTTTTCAAGAAGATGTTTTAAGATTTCTATTTTTTTTCGTCTTCCAAAATTTCAAATCTTTCACATTCTTTCTCAAATTCGTCAATTCATTGAGTAGCATTTGGTGTTTTTATAGAAAATTTCTCAACTAAAAATTTTTCTGCTATTTTCCCCAAATTTTGACTTTTTGATACCACATTTTCACTAGCAGTGGTTGCAATGTGTTTAATTTCTTCTAAGTATTGCTCTCCAAATTGTACATTTTCACCTTCATCCAGATAAGTTTCTCTTATTCCTTCATCTATTGGTATCCATAGATTTCGTGTCTGATGTCTTTTCTTTAGCGTATTCTTTATTTTTGAGTATGTGCTTGAATTCGCAATGTACGCATGTTTACTTACGGGTTTAAATTCATCTGGGACATCGAAAACACGTCCATCCGGGGTCTCAATTGAGGTTATGCAGGTTATGTTCGACTTACCATCCGTCGATCCCAATATAATGAATTTGAATCGTAACTTATCCATTTTCTATGTTATAACTAAAAATGTCGTTTTATATTGTATCTTATATAGTTTGGAGAATTGACACCAATAATCAAAACAACGCTGAGTTTCTCTGTAATAAAAGATTTATATTCATTATTTACAAGTTTGTTAATAATTACACTATTTACAAAAATCTCACCTGTAATAAAAGAAACGACATTTAATGCTAATTATTACAGTGTCAATCACTAACCACAAGTAATTACTACAAATATTTTTGTCCACTTTATTTACCAGTGTGCTATCTGTAGCTGATTATTATATTGTTTGCTGTTGTGTTCCACTGCGCCGGCGCTCGGGAAGGCGCGGCTGCGATTCTGCATTCAAAACTAAAGGAATATTTTTCCTTTACACACACATATATATATATATATATATATATATATATATATATATATATATATATATATATATATATATATATATATATATATATATATATATATATATATATATTCATTTAATTTTTTATATTCAAATGTATATAGATATTAAAAAATGTTGTATCATTATATTTTTTTATCAATTTGATAACTATTATCAGACAAACGAAAATGACGTGTTAACTGTTTTCTTAGGTAATGTATATAAATTTAAATAAATAAGTACTTTAATTTCACGTGAAATAACCCTATTTTGCGATGTCTATAGTGAAAGTAATAACACGTTTTTACAGAAATTCATCTTTTCACCCAACATTTTTTATTATTAAATATTTGGCTTTACATACTAGTGGGAAACTCAACTGTTTCAAAAATAACAGCTTCTCAGTTTAACAGAATAACTCTGTGTAGTAGTGTCCGTATGCCGTATCCCCATCAACCACCGGTTAAAGTTAAAATTAAAATTAAACCGTTTTATTGTACCGAAAATCGTACGTTCCTAAAGCTGTTAGCGAGAGCGAGCACACACTATAAATAACGTGTTTAGCATTCCCAATCTCAAGGCTATTCATCCCGTTAAATAGTTAAATAAACAGTTGCCGATGAAAACCGATGTTTATTCATCGAAGCCGAACTAGTTGCAGTAGAACTGAAACAGACACGACTCCGAAATCTAGTTTAGTGTAAAAAGCGTTATTTTTTAAGCTGCTATTTTTATAAATCCATAACTGGTGGTTACCGTTATGGCTCGGTAACCGTTTAAAAATAGCTGACAGTTAAATAACGACCCATCACTACTCAAAACCGCACCGTCGATTATAGGACACAAGTAAGTAACCTCTAAGGGGGTCACTTAGTTTTCACATAGAAAAGTGCAAACTCGGAATTTAATAGGTGGAGTAGAAAATACGTGTCCAAAAAGTTAGTGGAAGCTCGGCAGCCTCGGAGCTGAGAAGTACCGGCGCGACAATAATGTCAAGGGTTTTCTTTTCGTTATACAATCAGAGAAAATTTATAAGGGAAGTGAAAATTTCAGAAAGTGAATTAGGAGTGTTTAAAAAAAGGGCGATTATCGCGGACGCGGGTGATTGAACGACCGATCGAGGGCTGGTAAAGCATGTTAGAAAGCTGGCGTATTGTCCCAGATTTTTTGGTGAGTCCGTTCCGTGTTTAAAATATTGCTTAAATTGTCTTTTATTAGAGAGGCTTGCTGTCTCGGGTACTGAAGTAATTTGTATATAAAATTTGTTTAGATATATCTTGGGCCATAGACTGAAAGATAGAAATAGTATAGATGAATTGAGTCGTATGGGGCTAGAATATAATTAGAGTGAATTGGAATCATATCGAAATTGTGGATGGGGTTTTAAGGCACTTTAGTAAACGGGGATTGTTGTGAAATCCTATAATACGAAGGACAAGATAGGCATTTGAGCCATAAGGGTTTAGTTGGGAGCTATAGGGGTTATATGAATTCGAGAGCTGTAATTAAGCTAAGCAGTCCTTTTCTAAGATTTGGGAAAACCTTCCACACCATTTTGTTTAGATAACTGTAGAATTTTTATTTATTTGGACTGAGAGTTTTACGTTTAATTTTAATTAAGGAAACCTATGGAATAATTGATTATTTACAATTTATTGTGCCGTTAAAATGTTTATCCGTTTAAATTTTATTTCGTATTAAAACCATTTTAAAACTAGATGCGGGGTTTTATTCTTAGCATAAGACTTCCTAAACTAGAGTTACTTGAACAGCCCTTTTAAAATGATTGTGACGTGTTTGTCACTCGGTATACACTAAGGCTGAATATATAGTACAATTTTGGGATTTTGATCCCAGATGCTCGGTTTTAGTGTTCCAAATAAATTAAGGCAATACCTCCCTTGAAGGTCGTAAAAACTTAAATATTAGTTTCAAGGTAACAAGTGGTAGTTTTGGATACACGTTCTGCCGCTCGACGTTCCCGATTTTAAAATATAACTAAATTAATTAATTAAATAATTACTTAAATTTTAATAATAATAATTAGAATTTACAGTCATTTGAAAAAAAACCTTTGTAGTAAAGAAAAGCAAAAGACACGTAAAACCACCCCATTACATTTGGTGACAGCGGTGTGATTTAAAAATTTTGTTTTTTATATATGATCGGTACTCCAGACAGCTACAGCCCTTAAGTCCTTAAAAAATTCGAAGTCTTGTGTCAAAGAAAATCGGCGGAACATTGAAGTAGATAAAAATACACATATTACAATTAGTAAACATGAGACTTTTGGAGCTAGGGTAGAAACGTTGAGTGATTAGGGCTGTTTTCGTTTTGTTAGGGGAGGGAAATATTATAATGAAAGACACAAGATTTGGGGTAGAAATCTAAACAAATTTCAGAAGAAACTGCCCTAAAGAACCTTGAACAATTGCTGGCATTAATCAATAATTTTGTGTGTGTGTGTGTGTAGTTGCGTGGCCCTTTCTCATAGATATTCAAAAGAAGGGTTTTCAGGTTTGTTAGGTATTAGATAACTTGAAAAATTCAGAGAGAAAAAGATGGAAACATAGACTGTTTCGAAAAATGGATCGATGAACGTCTTCCGACGGGAAATGTTAAAATCTATATATATATATATATATATATATATATATATATATATATATATATATATATATATATATATATATATATATATATATATATATATATATACATATATATATATATATATATATATATATATATATATATATATATATATATATATATATATATATATATATATATATATATATATATATAACTAAATAAATTTGAATGAAACCAAAACAACATTATTATTGTTATTAGATCAAGAATAATTTGCAAAAGTTTTTTTGTGAATAACATTTGACTTGTTCTGGAAGTCTTCTCTTCAACTTCAGCAGGACTGTTTGATTTGGTAGGCGGCAATTTACAAATTTTTGGTATAGGAGGAATGTCTGGACAATAACATCAATTTATAATGCAATTAAAAAAGAATAATTTGACAACTTACCCGTTAATGAATCATCACTATCGCAACTGTTCATAAATCTTTGTATTCTTCTCCTTTTACGCTTCCCCCTTCAAAATGTTCTTCGGCAGATGTATAATTACTGTCAAGAGATTTTTTTAGGCAGTATCGAAATTGGCTATAGAAAAAAAGAAGCCAAAGTAAATAAAACAAATAAGGTACCTTAACCAAGTATGGGCACCCCCCCAAATACGGGCACTAGTGAATAAATACTGTTTGTAACCAATTTTAATAAAAGATGGCAGCATATGCATTACAGGTATCTCGTACAACTTCAGTCATAATCAAAATTCGGCCATTAGTCGATAGAGGGCGCCACCGGGTGTTTCTAGTCAGAAGTCGTCGAATGTGGAAAGTGAGGTTGTAGTTTTCGGTAAGTAGATTTTATTTCATTTTGTAAAGAAAATGTAGCGAAATTAATTGTTACTATATATAAAATTGAAGCTGAGGAACTGTACTTTGAGACTGTACAATAGATATTTAGGTTTACTTCCGTATTATGAAAATGTGTTTCAAAACTTGTAGAAAATGGCATGTCCCAAATATGGGCACTAGAGTGACTGCCAAATATGGGCAGTGCCCATATTTAGAACACATGCTGTGCCCATATTTGGGACTTACCTTTTGCTGACGTTTGGTTATGTTTTATCTAACACGATGTTATTTTTCAGAATATGTCTCCACAAAAGCGAGCTCAGTGGAGTTCTGACTCCCTCAAAGCAGCAGTTGCTGCAATTCAAGGAGGAATGAAGATAAAACGTGCAGCAATTAATTTTAATATTCCACGAAGTACTTTGCAACGCCATGCTTGGAGTGGTAATACAGTTAAACGGCTGGGTCGAAAATCTTTTTTAACTGACGCCCAGGAAACCGAGTTGTGTTCTCGAATATTTAGACTTGCTGAGATAGGAATGCCCCTTACATCTAAAATTTTAAGAAGAAGTGTTTACACGTTCTGCAGCGAAAACAACGTCCCCTTTCCACCTACAAAACATAATTCTTCAATGGTTGGTAGAAAATGGCTTAAATTATTTTTAAGAAGACATCCTGAGGTTGCTCGCCGAAAATCTCAAAACGTTAATCCAGCACGAGCTGCAAAACTAAACAGATTTATTGTTGAGGATTATTTCAAGACATTAAGGACTGTGATGGCCGAGTTAGACGTTATGGATAAACCTCAGCTTATTTTTAATATGGACGAAAAAGGGTGCCAATTAACAATTCATAAGGAACCTGTAATTTTAACTCGCAAAGGAATTAAACGGGTACCCTTTGTGGCACCAGAACATGCCGAAAATGTGACTGTTGTGTCTTGTGGAAATGCTATTGGTCAGATAATTCCACCTGTTGTTTTGTTTAAAGGCCAGAGAAATAAACCTGAATTTTCAGATAATTTACCACCTGGGTGCAAAGCATTCATGACTGCAAAAGGCAGCATGACTTGTGATACTTTTGTTAAATGGATTGCACATTTTGCACAATACAAACCTCCTGGAAAAGTCCTTCTGATTTTTGATGGAGCAAAATCCCATCTCGATGCAAATATTGTTGAGGCTGCAGACACTCATGAAATCACATTGTTATGCCTTCCGAGTAACTGCACGCATGAATTGCAGCCAATGGACAAATCGGTATTTCGTTCTTTTGAATACCACTGGGACGATGAATTGCAGAGGTATTGGAGTCTTAATCCTGGTAGAAAATTAACAAAATCTAGTTTTGGTAATGTATTTTCAAAAGTTTGGCCAAAGGCAACAACCCCTTCAAACGTGTCTGCAGGATTTCGAGCAACTGGTATATACCCTTTTGACCCGACGATTATTCCAGAAACGGCATTTGCACCTTCAACACTGTCAGAGAGACCCCTAGAGAACCAAAACAATGCAAATTCCCCTGCAACTACAATTCCTAGTAGTCCTAATCCTGTCCAACAAACGATGGCTTCAGAATTAACAAGAAAACAAGAGGTTGATGGTCCCAGTACATCTACTCCAAGGGTTTCAACTAACAATCCTCGTCAAAAACAAAAACGGCTTCGACGTGTCTCAGATGACGACAGTTCTGACGATGAAAATGAATGGCAACCATCCGAATCTTCGACTTCTGAAACCAGTGAATCATCGGACGAAGAGTTGGAGGCTAACAAGTCTAGATCGTTTACTGAAATATTGAAAACACCAGAACTACCTGCCAAGTCTAAAGCACCACCCAAAAAGGCAATAAACTATCGAGCTGTCAAAGTTGTTAAATGGTTGTTTGCGGAGAAGAAGTTAAGTCAAAAGGAACCATCAATTGCCAAAAAAAGAGCGCCTCAGTCCAAACAACAAACAGCCAATTTAGATAGAGCTACGTGCAGTGGCGTTGCAACTCCTCGAAAGGAATCATGGTACTGCCCCCTTTGTAAAGAAGATAAACAAGAAGACATGAGGCAGTGTACTGTTTGCCAGACTTGGGTTCATGAAGAGTGCTGTGGGCTGATGGCCAAAGATGTCATACCCTTTTTTAGGTGCCCGTCATGCGAAGAGAGTGAATGAAGTTTAAGTTATCTAACTCGTTATCTAACTTAAGCTTTTTTACAATGTTCAAGTTCATGTACAAGTGTTTAAGTTTTTCTTTTGATTAATAAGAATTATTAATAACTATATTTTCTGGATCATTTAATTTCTCTTAAGTTTCTTTTAGGGTGCCCATAATTAGAACTTGATGCTCCTAATATGGGCACTTGATTTAATTTTTTTATGGGTGACTGTTTCAGAATAAAGACATATTTTTCAAATTCTGTGTATGATTTTGTATTCGTTCTGACCTAAAGAGCAAACCATTTTTTTTCTTTGGCTTAATCTTAATCGATAAAGTTATTAATTGATATAATGCTTAGGGGTGCCCATATTTAGGTTACTTACCTTACTACTTTCTCAATAATATAAAGACTGTTTCAACTGGGCCACTTAAATACTGACATTATTACAACATTAGAACAAGACTTCCTGAAAAACTGAGATGTAACACACGTATTTACAGTGTCGCCATCTCGTTGCGTAACCAAGTAGTATGTTGCCACGGCAGCTCCAAATAACACAGAATGTTAAAAAATAGAGACTGTGTACAACCAACTAACAATTTAGTAAATTGTCAGCCCTGGCCCATTTCTTCCCCAATATAGGAACAAAGTATGTAAGGCTAGATGTATTCTCACTACAATTAGAACCGTGGACCGGTTTCGCTCTAATTAGAGCTCGTCAGTACGACATACTAATTGCAGCGAAAATACACATATATAAAGTAATACGGCTATGGTAGCCTGCCTCGCAAAACTAAGTTAGATGTAAGACAAGTTTTTACACGTGTCGCCATCTCGTTGCGGAACCAAGTAGTATGTTGTCACGGCAGCTCCAAATAACACATAATGTTGAAAAATAGAGACGGTGTACAACCACGTGTAAAAACGTGTCTTACATATCACTTAGTTTTGCGAGGCTGGCTACCATAGCCGTATTACTTTATATGTGCCTTTTCGCTGCAATTAGTATGCCGTACTGATGAGCGAAACCGGTCTACGGTTCTAATTGTGGTGAGAATACGTCTAGCCTTAAAGAGTTCCTGAATAAAAAATGTTAGCTACTGCCTAGATTATCTATTGATGAATACAGGTATTATGACAAATTTCTAGGTGTGTATTCAAAGTAGAAAACTGAATTACAAATAGTTAATTACCACTACAAGAACGGTTATCCAGTCCAGCTTGAACTATAACGGCACACATTTTAAGCCGCTTACTTGAGAGACACCCCATATACAGTGCCTAATATAGGAGAGAAAAAATTAAACGGATGGCTTGTTCTCTGATGAATGTCTCATAAAACAAAATCAGTTTTTTTTTATATTCTAAACAAATCAAAATTTAAAAACATCTGAAATTGGATAGCACTCTTATTTTGGTACCTTTTTGCACTTATAAAATTTTCATCAAGTGCAAGCAAAAATATGTAACAAAAATATATGCATTTTCAATTGGTTCATAACAGGCTGTTGTCACTTTGAATATTTGAACTAGTTCAAATGATGAAACAAATTATTTGTAGACACCAGTATATATGTGAAAGACACTACTATACGTACCAACCTTAAAATTCAATGGGGAAAGCTACCCTACATAAAGGATGTGGGGCATATTGTAGTTATTCATTTTAAAAATAAAAATTACATAATTAAAATAAAATTACAAATATGCATTTATAAATTATTTTTACCAAATTAGAGCACATAACTTGCAAATTTTCAATGATACAACCAAATGATTCCACCACCACTGCAAATTTTTCCCAAGTTTCATCTTCTGGTGTTGACCTTTTCATCATAAGTGAGATAAGGTTTTTGTCTAGTAGGCTACCAACAATATTTATTGTCATTAGTCAACTATATTGAAGGTACTTTAGAGTAGGAATTATCAGAAAGAAATCTGACAACAGCATACTGATCCATAATGTGCACTATAAAAAAATAAAGTATATAGTGGCAGCTCTTACAATAAAGCTTTTCCCTTAATTCTTACAAGCAATTTGTGAATGTTCCACTTGATGCCGGTGTACATCAGAAAATAGTTGAACAGCTAAAAGGCTAAATATTATGAATCAGTGGGATTGAAACGTAAATTCCATTGTCAGAACCAGAAGGAGTTATAAGTAAGCATTTTTTTTAGAATTTCTCTACTATCCAGGAGCATCTGCTCTGATAAATTAGTATCAGAGACCAGATAAATATTCAGCATCTGTGAATCGCATGGCGAAATGAAAAATGGTTTCCTATTAGTGAAATACATTCCTTGCAACAAAATTTTACCATCACTTCTTACTATTTTTTCAATAATAAAGATCTGCCCATTTTGCATTAAGCAATAATTATCATGCAGTTTTGTAGAAATCGTGAAGTTCATACACTCTAACGATATTACTTGGCCTCCTTGTTTGGGATTAATTATAGGATAAGATTTAATATAATCTTGTTCTCAATTCTGTATTTCTTCATTCAAACGGTTTCCAATTTGTTCAAGGGGTCTGGAACTCTCCTGAAGTTTTTTTCAAGTCTGTACATATAATTTTCACACTTGAAGGCGCTAAACGTATCTAATGGTCCAAGCCTTTTGACATCTTTTGCAATATGTATTAAGTTGCACCATACAATTCTGAATTTTTTTTTACAAAAAATACTAAAAGGCTATTAGCATAATCGTTAGGCTGGATAGGGGTTTTGTGATCACATAAAATTTAAGTAGCCATACTTAAGCATAAAAAATGCTGATATCGTGGCTTATTCAAAACATTTTTCATGAGAATAGGTCCAGTGTACAAAAGAAACAAACGGAATTCTGTAACTTTCCATCTATCGATATCAGCTAAGCTACGAGGATACCCTGCAAACTCCTTTGTGATCTACTTTGCCATACTTACATACTGCAACGAAGTTTGCTGAATAATTTCTCGAGGGAGTCGAACATCAACAGTGCCTTTAACTCACATAGATAATAACCTTTTTACAAGACCAAGGCAAATAAGGTGCATATAGTCAATAGGCACATGCCACACTAAGTCGATTTTGAATCTTTCAAGATTTGAGAAGCGTTTATGGTGTTCATGTTGCCATTTGTTTTTAAAATACACATAAGTTCTTACAGGAGAGTTAAGATCAGGATAGGCAACTCGATTACTGACAAAATCTCCTTCACAAATGCATTTAGTGCAAGCAAAATATCCACCATGGTTTTAATGCACAATATAAATGTCTTTGCTGGAGCATCACATACAAATGCATTAATATTAACTGAAACAAGATTTCCATTGATACTTACACCAACATTTCCTTTTATGTTTAAGAGCTCATTTATAAAAACAGATTGGCTTCATTTGGTTTTTTCATGCCATAATAGATACCAACTGGAAATGGTCGAGTACAAGGAGCTGCTTCATTTAAAACTGCAGATGCTAGAATTGGCCAAAACTGGGCCCCTAAACTATGGCATAATGGGAGACCATCAATATTTATATTAATTGTTAAATCTCCATGTGCAAGACTGAAGCATATCGTTTAACAAAGTTGCAAAGGCCTGAAGCCAATACAAAATGCATATATTACTTCCTCCAGCTAAATTCACAATATTTGCAGATGCAAGTCTCGGGGTTTTCATTAATGTACGAGCATCATTTGGAACACAATTTATTCCAGTGTGTTTTAATATTTTTAGGTATGTCAATGCACACTGTGTTATTTTATGTTTAATAACCCAGTTTCTTAAATCATCTTCAAGGCAACGATGCTCGCTTTCATTTAACTTGAATGCAAATGACTCAAATTTGTTATCACTAATACTACCATTTATGCACAATCAACCAAAGGTTGCAGTGCTATTGGGGCGGCAAGGCCGCGGACGAGCCCTGAGGGAACAAAAAAAAATACTACCATTATTTCCACTTTCTGGTAAATAATCTTCTACACAAAGAGCTCCGGTGTCAACATCGCCTAATCTTTGGATATTCTCATAAGCTTTAACATCATTTCCTGCTGGTAATATAACTAAATTATCATTACTTATAGGATCATAGTCAAATTTAGACAACTCAGGCGTGTTCGTTTCGACTAAATGTTGCTCATTTAGTAAGTTATAAGAGATACTTATAACTGTTTCAGTCCCTTCAACATTTTTCATATCCTGAGCAACCTTACGTTTTTTCTGTCGATAAGATACATAACAAAAGCTTTTTGGCATTGTTAATATTAACAGTTAATTGTTTATTTAACAGACTTGACAAAATATTAAATCATTCATAAAAACATTAGAAATAAAACCGCTAAAATTATACGAACATACAAGATAAGAGTCTGGTTGATATAAAAAAAGATTTAACCCAACTTTTACTTTTTACTAGGTTTGAGATCACTTATATAGAACACCTGCATGTAACACTGTTCCTTTAGTGATCCCTATTTGGTATGTAAACACTACGTATGTGTTTGTTGGGTGTGTATATATATATATATATATATATATATATATATATATATATATATATATATATATATATATATATATATATATATATATATATATCTGTGTGTGTGTGTGTGTGTGTAATCTTGTGTAAAATTTTTAAGATGTTTTCTTGTTTGTTTTCTAAGTATAAGCAATACAGAAAATAAACATAACAGGACATAAAAATATACTACTGGATACACTACTACACATAACAAATGCACCACATATAAATATACTATAAAAGACATACAACACGGAAATTAAATTACATAAATAAAACAATATATATACATCATATACAAATATACTATACATATAATAAACATAGTAATTGACGCACAACGTGGAGGCTCACAGGAACGTATAAATATGTATAAAGACAATTGTATTCTCAAAATAAAACATATATATATATATATATATATATATATATATATATATATATATATATATATATATATATATATATATATATATATATATATATATATATATATATATATAGTTGAATGGTTATAATAAGGTGTATTATATGTTTAGTATTTTTTATATATGTTTTTATAGAAATGTGTGTAAATTTTATAATTTTATGTAAATTAGTGTGTATATTATGTTTGAGGTTATGTAGTTTGTATAAATATGTAAATCAAATGTATAAAATTATACTTTTTTATTTATTTATTGTGTGTTATTTGTTAAGTGGGTTGACAAAAGAGGTACGTAAATCTGGTTATTTTAACCTTTTATCGGAGAATATAGTGCCCGACGTTTGGTATATTAAGTTTCTCACCTTAACTATGACCTATGTCAATTGAATATGTATATATATATATATATATATATATATATATATATATATATATATATATATATATATATATATATATATATATATATATATATATATCCTTACATTACCCAACAGGACAAGCCCACTTATTGGGTAGGAAATACAGAAATGACCAACAACAAAAAAACAACTACGTAAACTTAAGGCAGAAAAAAATACTCTTATGTGCAATAGGGAAAAACAAGATTAAAATTGAAATTAAAACTAAAAATAAGCATTTTAAACCATAATTTACAACTAGATAACAGAATGTAACTAAAACATAAAAAGCTAAAAAATTACAACAATAATGATAAGATAAAAAATAGTTAGAATTACAAATCAGTCCTCTATAACTGTGATACTGCTAACCTTCTGAGCAACCCTGGAGACGACAAAGATAGCAATGGAAGACGCGTGCCTGTTGGCAACAGAACACAATCTATAAAGCGGCGAGAATTTCACAAGATTATTTTGCGACCTAGGTAGCCAAAAGGTGACCGGATTACGCGAAGACATTCTCGGCACATTAAAGTTAAGTTGCTCAAGTATACGAGAGCAGTCACAGGACCCCCTTACTAAAGCATTTAAAAAATTAGTGCAGATTGCTCCCTTCTAGATTATAGGCTTATAGAAGTCTCGCGGCATATACTCAGAAGAGTAAGCCACAGAGGGATATATACCATTGAGGTGGAAGTAAATATATTTCAGAAAGCGTCTTTGGATCTTCTCTAACTGATGAATATAGTTCTGATAACCCGGAGACCATAGAATTGAAGCATACTCAAGTCTACTACGGATAAAAGTTCAGAAAAGAATTTTAAATGTGTCAGTATTACTAAACTCGCGGCAATTCCTAATAATAAATAAAGTCCATTAGTTTAAATGCACTAGATACAACATTCTCAATATGAGATAAGACAATTTTCTATCAAATATTACGCTCAGATTACGGATAGATACCGAACTAGCTGTTATATACTATGTTTAATGGTTTAAAGAACACGTTACTTCTAATTAATAACCGTTAAGGGGACCTCGCATGCAGACTCTGCGGTGAGGGGGAGGAAAAAACCTTACATATATACGTTATTATTACAAAATTGTGACCTGATCACCTAGCCTTGCCGTTGCATATCTATGTCTTATTCCATTAACTTAAACTGTCCTAACCATAAACTAAAGTCTTCTTCTTTTATATACTAGCCTAACATTAACAGAACATAAACTCTATAACACATGCATACAACTTCTTCCCCGTTTACACACACATAATGTAGTCTTTAAATTTGGAAGGTAACTTTTTGCTTCTTTTACCCCTACCTAGTGAATTCTCATTGTCTATTGTCTCACCACTATCACCTACACTCCGACAGCTCCCATCTTTCTGAGTGTTGCCTGAGGATACACCCTGTATAATAGGCAAATACTCCTGTGGCTTATTCATAGATTTTCTCAACTGTGAACTATTTCTCCGGTAGATGTTACCTCCGTCATCCTTCACAATATAGGATCTTGGTGTTTCATGTTTTCCTACAATTTTCCCTGGCTCCCACTTATTCTCTTTTCTAATTGTTATATTTTCACCTACTTCTAGATCTGCCATTTCCTTAGTTTTCTTATCAAAATATTGTTTCATTAACTTCTGTTTTTCCTCTGGTCTTTACCATAATCTTGAGTTTCAGGTGTTAAGAGATTTTCACACATTGGTAATTTAGTTTTCAACCTCCTACCCATCAATAGCTGAGCTGGCGAGTATCCTACACCTATAATAATTGTGTTTCTATAATTTAATAATGATGTAGTCATATCACAGTCCTTTCTTAATATATTTTTAGCTATCTTCACCACACTCTCTGCAAACCTGTTACCTTGAGGATAATTAGGGCTACTAGTTGTTATTTTAAATCAAAATTCTTCTGAGAATTTCCTAAATTCATAAGATGAATATGGCATGTTGTCTGATATTAGTTCGTCTGGTATACCATGAGTGGAGAACACAATTTTGAACTTTTGTATGAGTGCCTTTGTAGTTTTATTGATTATTGGTATAATTTCCAGCCATTTTTAAAAATAATTGAATATTATTAAATATGAGTTTCCACCATATTCACAGATATCAAGCAATTTTAGAAAAAGGGCGATAAGGCACCTAATGTGTGATTAAGGGATCCTTGACATTAGCTGGTTTGTATCGCTCACATATTCTACATTCTTTTACATGGTTGTTGATATCCTTAGCCATATTTGGCCAGTACAAGAGTTCCGTTGCTCTAACTTTGAATTTCACCATGCCAAAATGCCCTTCATTAACTGCATCATTTCATCACGTAGTGACAATGGAAATACTATTCTGTCTTTGTAGAATAAAATGTTTTCAATGACATGTAAATCATTCTTCATGCTAAAATAATGTTTTAAACTTGGTGACAAATGTTTAACATTTGCCACTCACTGTTGCAATATTTTAACACATGTTTTAATGCATTATCATTACCTGTATCTTCTTGGAATTTTATTTCTTTCTTTTTTAGTTATACCATGGACATTATATACAATATCATCTAATGATTCTTCTTTCATTAACTTTTCATTCAGGTAATTCCTTGATAATAAGTCAGCGATAATTACTTTACTGCCTGGCATATATTTAACTTCGACATCACATCTCAGCAGTTTTAATTTAATTATTTGCAATCTTGGTGAGACTATGTTCCCCACATTTTTCTTATTTATGGTTACCAAAGGTAAGTGATCTGAATTTCTAATTATTCGTGATGTGGTAATTATGTGGCTTTTATCAATATTTCCGTTATTATTTTGAATGCAAACAGAAATTTCTATTAATGAATTGAAAACGTTACTTACCAACTCCTTGTCTATTATATTTTTGTTCCTACCTTACTTGTTTCACAATCCATCTCTGTATCCTGAGGTAGTTCCTTTTCTGTTTCTTTATACCAATTGTCACTTCAGTTTCTAACCTCCCTCTGTCGTGTGGTTCTGATCTTTTATTTTGATCCATTTTTTTAAAATGAAACCTCGATTCCTACTTTTAACGCACTTATCACAATTTACGATACCTACTCGTTTAACCGTCCATCTCGGTGTCTGGCTACCGACTGAAGGTACATTAAATAGTGCAGCGGACGCACTTTTTCGTGTAGAGATAAACCCCATTGACATAGACAACCAATATATAATAAACAATGTAGACAGAGACGAATGGAAGAATGACAACGCTATAATAAAAAAAGATAGTGATACAGACGAAACCGAAAACTCTAATGTAGACTCGTACTCGTCCCGGGAACCCCGATTTTAGAAAAAGATATAATTAATAATAAACCAATCAAATTAAAAAAAACGCAGAAAATCCTGATATCTTCTCAGTGAGAGAAGGCAAAAGAAATTTCATTCATGCTAGTTTAAATTTAAATGAATCAGATCAGATAGAGAATTTTATTAAAGAATATTGTTTACCTCACAGAAAATATTACTGTGTATCTATAAATGAGAGATTACGAATTAGTAAGCTCAGTAATCAACAAGAAATCCAACAATGTAGAATCACCTAAATTTTATAAATGTATTTTAGCTTTAAAAGAAATAAATAGGGAAGAGGAATTAAAAGAAAAATTCATCCCATACAGCGTTTCCCACGACGAACGCCCGCGATTTATTTCTAACTAGACTTTCGAAAAACAGGGTGTTGATGTTAACTTGCTTATTTTAAATTTGACACCCTATATATTATTGCATTTTAAGTTAACACGCGAAATTTTAAACTCATTCTATGCATAATTTCCTATACCTAAGTCCAGCCGTTTTTGACAATTCTCAAATTTTATGTCAAAAATTACGTTTGCACATCTAAACATAACTGTATAACAGGTGGCTATCGTTACACGGGGTTGGGGGTAGCTTTCACCCAAAAACGCAAGTGCATAAGGGTAACAAATATAATGATAAACTTTAACAAAAACAAATAAATAACAAGTTGTGTAAATATCTATATAGTACGCTTGGCACTACTTCACTGTCGCCTACTTTACAGTCGACCCCCCTGCCTTCCGCGCACCCATCCGCTTCGATGGGGATGAAACACAACGGCCACGCCAAGGCATCGTGTTACACTCTCCCCCCTCTAAACTTTTGGAGGCGACGAGGGGAGTTTAGAAGCTGGAGATTTGTTGGGCCGTCATCTTCCCTTCATAGTGGTAGAAGTAGATGATACATTATTCTTGGATCGACCTCTTCTTCTTTTCGGAGCTACTGGATCAGGAACACCTCTCATTGGTCCCTGGAACAGCGTCAAGTCTTGAAAATGAAATTTTCCAATAACTCAATTATCCTGAATACATCTCAGCTCGTAGGTAGTTCGAATAACCACATTTTCGGTAATGTAGGGGCCATCTCTCTTAGGTGCAAATTTAGAAGTATATCCCCTTGCAGCCACGCTCAGAGAGTGAGTCTTTAGCAAAACTATGTCGCCCACGTTTAATTTAATATCTCGTCTCTTCGCATCAACTCTATCCTTCTGGTAGTCCTTCTTGCCTAACTTCATAAGCCTCACATAGTGTTTTGGTGTGTTTTTAGATATGGTGTAATGAGTGGGACTAAATTATCTGCGTCGACTACCTTTTTAAAGTCATGGTGTCATGGGGAGCTGGCATCTCTCGGCCAAATGTTAAAAATTCCGGAGTATGCAGTGTCGACTCGGAAGTAGTCGTGTTCATGGCAAATCTGATGATGCTCAGATGCACATCCCACTAGTTGTGCTTGCCTTGGACTAGTATGGAAAGTTGAGTTTTCATATCCCTGTTCTTTCTTTCCACCCGATTATTTTCCAGATGGTAGAGCGAAGTGAAGGGCATCTTGACTCCAACGCAGAAGGTAACTTTCTGCATGATATCACTCACAAACTGTACTCCGTTGTCTGATATCATCTTCCTGAAGTACTGTAGCGTAGAAATACTTCCTTAATAAGCACTTTAGCAAAAGCTTCAGATGTTGCCGCTTTTAGTGCAAACAATTCAACCCATTTGGTTGCCACCTCCAGCACAAATAGGATCTATCGATTGTCATTCCGTATCTCGGGCAGCGGGCCAAACAGATCAACGGAGATTACCTCAAACCGCTGAGTTGGGGGTTTGTAGTAGACCCGCCGGCTTTGAACCGTTGGCATTCCAAGCACTCTTTCACATAATTGGTAATGTATCTTTGCAAACCAGTGAAGTAATATTTGGCAATTACCTTCTGGATTGTCCTCTCGACTACATAATGACCATCTGTTGGTTAGTCATGATACTGCATCATGATCTCCAGTCGCAGTATCATGACTCACTGACAGATGGTCATTATGGAGTCGAGAGGACAATCCAGAAGGTAATTGCCAATTACTACTTCACTGGTTTGCGAAGATACCAATTATCTTGGAATCACCAGCTGGGCATCTTTTGACTCGACCTCTGGGTTGTATCGATAAAGGATTTCATTTTACATGATGTAGCACCCCCCTCTGACCACCTTGTGCTCTCCATAGAATCGTCGGATTCAAGTCCGTCGATGATTTTCTTCAATTCCGGATCATTTACTTGCTTTTCCCGCATGTCAGTGGAGGGAATCGCCAGCATCGTTACTGACACAAGACATACGACACAGGTGTCTTGTCGTGTGGTCGCAGAATGGCCTTGATAGTGTATTAGCTACCACATTTAGTCTTCCAGGTGTGTAGATCAGGTCAGGTCATATTCATGCTTTGGATCTTTAGAGCCCACCTCACTAAGCGTCCTGATGGTGTTTTGACGGAAAACAGCCACTTCAGCGGTTGACATTCGTTTGCGATGGTCACTTCAGCTCCTTCCAAGTATGTACGATAATTTTCCACTGCCCATACAAAGCATAAAGCTTCTCTCTACTGTGCTGAAGTTTTTTCTGCAGCTGTTAACCTACTCGCATATTCTACGGGTCTTTCTTCCTGACCGTCGCACTGAAGAATAACTGCCCCCAATGCGTAATTACTGTTCTGAGAATATACGGCTTTGATGGGTTTGTCTGGACTAAAATGGGTGCCCTGGTCAACTTTTGCTTAAGAATGTTAAAAACCGCGTTCTCAGATTCTCTAAACTGCAATTTGGCATTCTTCTGGAGCAGATTTGTAAGCGGTCTTGCTATTGCTGAAAATCTGGGTATACATTTCCGATCTCAAGAGACCATCTGTACAAAAGTGTGCACATGTTTCGTGCAGCATGGAGTCTTTATGTCACTTATAGCAGCCCCTTGTTCGGATCCATTTCAATTCCATTTTGCGTTAACATGTGATCTACATATTTTACAGATTCGCCCATAAAACTACACTTCTCGCAACGCGCATGCAAGATAAATAGTCGAAATCCTTCGAACACTGCCATTAAGTCTCCTAAATGTTTTTCAAATGTTTCTGATAACACAAGTATACCGTCCACGTAAGCAAACACAGCTCTGCCACTCAAACCAGCACGAAATTTGTCCATAAGGCGGACGAACGTAGTCGGAGAATTACGAAGTCGGAAAGGCATGCGCAGATAGCGAAAAGTTCCAAATGGTGTAACAAAACATGTCTTTTCCTTGTTCTCCGGTGCTATGGGAACTTGCCAAAATCCACTTTGCAAATATATTGTCTTATTTATTTATTTATTCAATATGCAAGTACACAATTTATAAAACCATTTACGTATTGCATAGGATAAACTATAACTACGGTGTACACCTATAATTCAACAATCTCACTTACTACCCACATTAAATCAATAACAAAACAAAACAACATTTCAACTAGCTTAACTTCCACTTCAGGTTTTACAGGCAGTCCATCAATTGTATAAAACTAAATAAAATTTAAATTTACTTTATCTACTCCAAAATACATCATATAACACATATCGCATAACACATCTTAATCAGCGCAAGTAATTTGGAGACTCAACGAAGTCAACAGGAGAACGTGGTTAGACATGTATATGTTCAATCAATATGTTCATAAATGCTCTTAAGTTCACGCTAAAGATGTCAACATGCTTACACAGTTTGTTATAAATTGAGCACATTCTATAAATCGGAGAACTGAACAGACTATTCGTTCTGTATCGTGGTATACAAAATAGTTGCTCTAGTCTACTATCCCTTTAAGGAACCCTGAACTGAATCCTGCCTAAAAATTCAGAAAAATTTACCAAGTTCCTCGCGATTCTAAACAAAAGCAGCAACTATGCGCCTGCTCCGAAGACTGGTCATATTAAACACAGCAAGCAAACTCCCATAGGGTGTAAAATTTGGATAAGATCCAAAAAAACTTAAAATGCAGAAAGCGAACAAACCTCCGCTGAACTTTCTCCACCACATCAGAATGAACCCCGTAAAAAGGATTCCACACCACCGACAGGTACTCCATTTTTGAACGTATATATGCATTAACCGTTTCAACTTTACTGAACCCTCTCGAGTTTCGTATAATAAAGCCCAAAGTTTTCATCCCTGAAGCAGCAATTTTTTCTACGTGTTTCGCAAATGTTAATTTAGTGTCAAACTCAATTCCTAAGTCCCAAAGCTGGGTCCTATGCAAAAGTTGGTTAACCCCAACAGTATATTGGTACTCAACAGGAGCAAGACGCCTCGTGAAAGTAGAAACAAAACATTTCCCAATATTCAAGAACTTTATATTTACAAAACACCATTCTGACAGTGCATGAATGCTCCTCTGTAATTCCTCACAATCACTAATGCTTGAAATAACACGAAAGATCTTTAAATCGTCAGCAAACAACAAACAACGGGAGTCAGCTATACTTTTCGGCAGATCATTTACAAACAACAAAAACAATAAAGGACCCAAGTTCGACCCCTGCGGCACCCCAGAGGGTGACGAAAACAATGAGGACCCGCTTCCACCATAAACCACATGTTGTGCCCTTCCAGTCAAATAAGATGTAAATATTTCAATCAGGTCAAGAGAAAAAACCACACATATAAAGCTTCTCCAAAAGAACTTTGTGGTCCACCTTATCGAATGCCTTCTGAAAATCTGCATATATGGTGCTTAGCTGACCATCAGCATTGATTGCCTCGCTTGCTACCTGAGTAACAAGAGCAAGGTTGGTAGCAGTAGACCTTCGCGGCAGAAATCCATGTTATTCATCTACGATCATATGCTGCACATGTGAGAATAGTTTAGAATACAAAATACTGTCAAAAATTTTGGAAAAGTTGCACAGTGTCGAAATAAGTCTATAATTTTCAATGAGTTTTCTTAAGCCAGACTTAAAAACTGAAATAACCTTGCTAACTTTCCATAGTAGGGGATACTGGCATTTCACCAATATTATATTAAACACAGAGCATAGGGGTGCGTTCAAAAATTCGATACAGCCCCTAATCACATACGAAGAAATATCATCAACACCCATAGCACCACTAATCTTTAATTTTTTGATTGCTTCTTCAACGTCTCTGGGCGTAATTTCCCGAATACGAAGCAAGCCAATATCTCCACCAACCGTTACATTCCGTAACTCGTCAAGAAACGAGGACGTGTCCCAATCATGTTCCGGTTCTGTATACACTGAAGAGAAATGCACCCATCAGCTATACTTTTACTACCACGTAAAATCATTACCTACTTTTATTTCAGACAACTTGTCATATGTATTCCTACAGCGCTTTACATGTTCCCAGAAAACATCTGGATTGATCACAATATTTTCTTCTAAATCAGACACATATGCCCGATGTGATTCATGAATACTCCTTTTTATTTCCCTTCTCAAATGCCTGAACCTTAAATTAAATTATGTGTTGTGTGTTCTCATGAATAGTTTTCTACACTTATGCTTTTCCCGAATATATTTTATCATTTGAGGCGTAAACCACGGCAGGTAACTCCTTCTATGCTTAATAAACTTAGGAACTGGTCTATCAGAACCCTGATAAAATAGATCATTTACCCATAGAACTGCTGAATCCACATCATCTATAGCATATAGTTCATCCCAGTTGATATCCTTTATGTAATCATACAAATCTAAATACCGACCATTTCTGAAATCATAGGCATCTTTACCTACACCCGAACCTTCTATGGCCCTAGAAAAGCGTAACACACACAACAGTGGCGGAATATGTACGTCCTCCTTCTCAACAATAGACTCCTCCCGAGAAACATGATATTCGAGTACATTTGTCAAAACCAGATCAAGTAATCTACCGTTTTCATTCAATACGTTATTTATCTGTGTCAATCCCATAACACCAATAAAATCAAGAAGTTCACTTTTTATGCGCTCATACCGATAATCAGCAACTTCCCTACCAAATATAGGAGCATTAAAATCACCCATTATTAAGCATTTCGAACCCTCATCTATTTTGGACTCGATTATATTAAAAAGATTCAGGTAGTCATTTATATTGGGCTTGACTAAATAAACAGAAAAATGTTCGAGACGCAGCAAGTGCATTATAGTAGTGAATTTTTATAAGAATTGTATACTATTAGTGAGGTATATTATTAAAACTAATTCTTTACATTTAATAGGACCTGGGAGACCGGTTTTAGAGGTCCCAGTTAGAGATTATTTGAATAAGTTTCAATTTTCTATGGAGCTAGAAAATTATAGTTTGGTAGAGATATATGTAAGTACTGCAAGTCTCTTTAAAAAAATTGTGTTACAAATTTCATGAAACTCACACAAAAAATTAATTATTTACAAAGGGGATGTACCTGCCAAATCATAAATATCTCAGGTATTTTTCCTTTTAATTGCTTGGATGGTTCTGTTTTAGTTAACCCAATCGAATTACTTTTTGCAAACAAAACAACAACAAATGTTTTTTAAAACCAACTTGTAGTAATCCACGAAGCTCATTATGTTATTTTTCTTTAATTTAGTACCCAGGCTGCGTTTACATAGGTGTTACTATGGTTCAAGATTGAAGATTCTAGCTTAATAGGAAATTGATTTATCGAATTTCCAATATTTTTACAGAAACTCTCCACCATAATGTGTTTGCTGCACCCAGACCTTTTTCAACACTTAGTTTTTAGTCCACTCAATCGAAACAGTTTCTGCAAACAAACTAACAAAAATAGTTGCCTGTGAAGCTCATTGTGTTATTTTTCAAATTTAGTACCCACGCTGCTTTATATAGGTTTAAGTATGTATCAAAATTGAAGATTCTAGTTTAATGGGAAATTGAATTATCACCATTTGGAACATTTTTACGAAAATTCGCTACCATAACGCATTTGCTGCACCTAAGCCCTTTTCAACATTTATTTACTGTTGCTCTATCCATACTCTTTAAAAATGAAACAAATAAATATAAACAATAAAACATTTTGAAATTAAAATTTTAATAATTTACACTAAACATATGTTTATAGGTATAGATTACTGCATGATATTATGTTGTTTCATTTACCTAAAATTTTCCATATACGACATGAAGAGTAGGTAATAATGAAAATTCACTAACAACTAAAACTAAACAATAAGTACCTTATTCTCAGGTTCTTAGGTATTATTATCTGAGTCTTATTATTTAATTATGAAACAAAGAAGAAGAAGATAACCTTGAATTCGACTCCTCCCACTGCCAGTTTGTAAAATAACAAATGACAATGGCAAATAGCTAACTGGCGTTGTCCGATTTAACTCGGAAAGGGCGATGGGTTTTAAATACCCTGAAGAAAGGGAAGCTTATTATTTATACATAATAAAACGTAGTTCTAGATTGCCTTTAAACAAATTGAATCACTGTAATAAAAAAAATTATGTATTACTATATATTTTTCTGATATCTTAAAATTCAGATGACACTTTTAGCAAATGGCAGCCCCGCTGATTGTTTATTGTAACATATTTAGTCTGTTCGTTTGAAGTTTAATTTGGAGCATTTGTTTCCAATAGCAGGGTAACCCTGATATATCTGTCTGACTTTGTCTAACACTCTGGGCACCCATTCAAAGGTGATTTCAGGTTATATCGTAAATTATTTATTTTTTATTTGTTTACTGAACCGATTAAGTTCAAATTTGGTAGAGAGGACAACCGATACGATATCTACGTGCGCGTAAAGTTTTAGTTTCATACTTCTAGTAATTTAAAAGATATTGCGTTTTTGAACAGTTTTTTTGCATTTTTTTCTGAAAGTACGTGAGTGTCAAAACTGTCTAACTAACTCATCCTAGCCATTAGCAAAATAAGGGTAATTCACAAATTTGGTTCAAATCAGTGAAGTATTTTTTGAGTTATCGGTTGGACACGGACACACACAAACACACACACACACACGTATATATATATATATATATATATATATATATATATATATATATATATATATATATATATATATATATATATATATATATATATATATATATATATATATATATATATATATATATATATATATATATATATATATATATATATATATACAGGGTTTTTCACGATAGCCGTGCGTTATGAAGTTCCCTGATATCATAAATTTTGAAATTTTGGCAGCGGTCACAATTCGTCACAATCCGGTTAGACCGGAGGTAGTCCCGGAAGTAGTCATTAACTTTGCTTATGTAAATAGAATGCCCTATTTTTTATTGCATATTCGAATTATCCATAAAATTTTGTGAATATTTATATTAGGCTTTCCTATCCCTATCTTCAGCTATTCCAAAGATATTGTTTTTTTTTTGCATTTTGCGGAACTTCTATCCTCATTTATAACACTTTGTATTTCGCAGGGAAGGAATTGTGAATAGAAGAAATAGTCATTTTGGGGCAAGTGAAAACCCTAATATATTTAGAGAAGGACGTTTTCAAACAAATTTTAGTTATGATGTGCTTTGCATTATTATGGACAATAAGGTCTCTTATGAAATTTACGAAGAAAATTTAAACGGTGAAAAGTATTTGGAACTATTAAGATGATCTGTCCGTAATTTTCTGACAAGGCTACCACCAGATATAAGGCAAAGCTGCTGGTATCAGCTAGACAGCGCGCCTGCCCACTCCACTGGTGAAGTTTATTGGCACTTAACGCAATTATTTTAAGACAGATGGATTGGACCCAACGGTCCTTGGAGTTGGCCTCCCCGCTCTCCTGATTTAACGCCTGTCGATTTTTATCTCTGGGGCATATAAAAAGTCAAGTGTATGACACAA
The DNA here is from genome assembly GCA_964006375.1 of Tillus elongatus. Lineage (NCBI taxonomy): Eukaryota > Metazoa > Arthropoda > Insecta > Coleoptera > Cleridae > Tillus > Tillus elongatus. Next base: position 32,120,682 of record OZ023270.1, read on the forward strand.
CAGTGCAAAGTGGAGAGGATCTTTTAAATCGTATAATTAGAGCTTTTAGAGATTTGGATCCAAATGAAATCAAAAGAGCTACTACGAATGAGATGAACCGTAGAATTTTGCAGTGCCTTGACCAAGATGGTGGTCACATAGAAGATTTATAGTGACCGTAGGATTTAAATTTGAATTAACTTTTTTTTATTTGTCTTTGTTTAGTTTTTTGTTTATTGTTATTTGTTTTTAATTTTTTTTTAAATAATTACATTAAATATTTTTATAAAATCATATCACTTTTGTTATCTGACTGACAGCTGCATTTGTTGTGTAGTCTAACGTGTACTCTTTAGAAGAGGAGGTTGTTACCTAAAAATGCTAATAAGAAGCAACATATTGAAGATAGGTATATAAAAACTTATATCAAACCGGTGTAGAATAAAATTTAGAACTCGAATTTTTAATAATATACCGGGTGTTCTATTTGAAAAAAATACTTTTGCCACGTTGAATATGTCTAGGTTAGTAACTAAATTTAGAACACTCTGTATGACACAGGTAAACTTAAGGCACATAATATGAAAGCTTCCTCCAACAAGTTACGAAATTCTAAATTCGAGCCTTTTATCCTTAAAAAACATGTGAAATACAAACTATTATAAATAAGGTTGCAAAATCACCGAAATACAGAGAAATCACAATATCTTTGGAACAGTTGAAGATAGGGATAGGAAAGCCTAATATAAATCTTCACAAAATATTATGGAGAATTCAAATATGCAATAAAATATAGGGTATTCTATTTAAATTAGCAAAGTTGATGACTACTTCCGGTCTAACCGGACGTGATGTGACCCTGAAAATATTTTTAGAATAAAAGACAATTACGAATTGTGACCGCTGCCAAAATTTCAAAATTTATGATATCAGGGAACTTCATAAACTTCTAATGCACGGCTATCGTGAAAAACCCTATATATATATATATATATATATATATATATATATATATATATATATATATATATATATATATATATATATATATATATATATATATATATATATATATATATAAACATTCTAGCTGACCATGGAAATGGGTTCCAGGGGCCCTAATTCGCGCTCATTTGAAGAAATTTTCCGAAAGTCTCACCATCAATATGAGTAAATTTTCTTAATGAAAATTCACTAAAAATGTACATACTTACATGATTCTCTAACATTATCCTAACACCTATAATTTCCACAGATGATTCCTCAAAGTCAAGTCTATTAACGATATAGTTAGTTTCCACTGCTATAAGTACACCACCCACACGGCTATTACGGTCCTGCCTAAACACGTTATATCTGCTATCAAACAGTTCCGAATCAAATATATCCGACCCAACCACGTCTCACTTATAGCTATTATATCATAGTCATTAGACAAGATTCCTGAATAAAATTCATGAGTTTTTATACGTAAACCCCTCACATTTTGGTAAAAAAACATTAATTGTCTTATCCATGGAAATATTTGTGCGTGCAGTGTATTTCAAAATCCAATAGAACAAATTAATGCAATCTCATTAATAAACTGCCAGAAAAACCCAATCGCAAACGTTACTTCCATAATTATCCGATACTTGACTACAATATCTATCAATATGAACCTGGATGATATTAACTAAAACAGATTAAGATAACGGCAACAAACTAAATTAAAGAATTTACATTGATAAACAAATCAGTTATATCCAACCTTTACAGTCTTGACAAATAATCAAGCACCAATGCTTCCCAAAACAACAAAATATGAACAGTAATAAGAAGCAACAAAAACAATTGATAAAGCCCGTAAATTATCAAGCACAAAAAACAAGTGTACACAAATATACTGTCTAGAAATTTGGCGTTTATCAGCATTTACTAATTTACTTCTCAAAAAAAAAATCCCTTCTCAAAGTTCCCGTTGTTTTTTTTTTTTTTTGGGACTTATCACACTATTTGCAGTCTTACCGTTTCCAACAGTAGTCTTTGTGTTTGCCAGTTCTATGTTCTATACTTCTCTGAGTTCCAACTGCGTTGCATAATGGTTCCACCTCTGCTGAACTGACGCCTAGCCTGCTTCTCGCATCTGGCGTAGCAGGAACACCGAGGGACTTGGATGTTTCTAAACATAAAATATCTTCCTTCTCGGCATCTATATGCTGCAGCTCACCCGGCCGATATGTATTCTCTCCTATATGTAGTATTCCACGCTTAATAAATGCGTTGAGTTTTTTCCCTGGAGCTGCTTTTAAATGCTTCCTCAGCATGTGCTGCTCATTTAAGTTCTTTTTTGTACAGTCGTTATTAATATAAATTTTTGTACCCTTTACTTACTAGAATTTTTTAGCACAAGTTTTTTCTGCACATAAGATGTAAATTCCACAATCACTGGACGATGACCATGCACTTTACCAATTGGATAAGCATCGCTGCCAGCTGAGGTGTCCAACTTGATATCAAGCAACTTATTCAGTTTATTTCTTATGAAGTATGGTACCTCTTCTGCACTATATTCTATATCACCTATACCAAAAATCACTATATTATTTTTCTTGATTTCTTCTTCATAACTCTCCAACTTAGATTTAAGATACTGGTTTTCGTTTTCAACGTCACTTATTCTCCCATTAAGTGTCTCCAATTTATTCAGCAATTACCCTCCAAATCCAGCAACAGCTTCGTCACCTCACACAGCAATTTACTATTCGAAATTTTTTCAACAATATCACACATCCTATACTTGGTATTTTTAACAATTATTTTGTTCAGCAGTATGCAAGCCTGCTGAGATTTATCAGCGTAGCAATAAGCTAAATTAATTCTTAACGTAGAGATCTCACAAATTTTTCTTGCTATGCTAGTATTTAATTATCTAAAAATTGTACTGTATCGCAAATATTGACTGTCTAATTTAATTTCACAGCTCACCAAATTTCTATATTAAATTACAAAATATCTCCCAACATATTCAGCCGTTTTACGGGAGCTCCCACACAACCTCCGTTCACACCAATTCACCGTTATCAATTGTTGTCATGCGTGGAGTTTTCTTAGCAGCATGGAGAAGATCTTCGATTTGTGGCATTGGGTATCTATCTGCCACCGTAATGGTATTGACCTTTCGGAAGCCATTGCATAGTCAGTAAGTACCGTCAGACTTCTGAACGAGTACCACGAGACTGCTCCATTGGGACTCGCACTTTTCTATTATCTCACCTGAGAGCATCTTACCCAATTCTTCCCTAAGCAGCTTCTTCTTGTGTTCGCTCATAAGGGTACGGCGGAACCCATACTGGTTGATGACCAATACGATGAACAGCAAACTTAGTCGGTGCCCCGACGATTTCGCGTCAAGAGTTCATTTAATGCGTCTCTCTGCTGCGAAGTCAATGTTGCTCTCTCTTCCGGGCGCAGGTACACTACTAAATTGCTCGATGTGTGCCTGGTCGGGCGTGTAAAATTGGAACTGATTACCTGGCGTTTGGGCGAAAAAGCATTTGTCGTTTGGAACGTCTAAAACGATGTTGGCCTTTCTCATGAAATCTATGCCTAGGAGAATCCTGTTCTCCCGTAACTCGGGAAAGATCGTGAAGGTCATCGGGAATTCTTTCCCATTAATAGTAAGCAAAAGTTCTGCTTTTAGAACGTCATCTTCCCGCCTGCGACCATCAGCGTAAGCTATCACGATTCTCTGTTGCGAAAATGACTGCCCGCCTCCGTGAGAAGTCGACATAGTTGATAGCTAGTAATGCTAGTCGCTGCTCCCGAGTCAACGATCCCAACTCCCTTAAACGTGTTGACCTTAAAGTACAGAGTTGGACGAGTGTCCAGTTGTTTTTTCAGCGATTCGCAGAACTCAACGGAATTTCACTCTAACGCTTCCGAAGTCAAAATTTTGCATGTCGCGCATTTTGCCCTGACAACACTCACAGCGCCGCAGCCATAACATACCACCTTTGGTTTTTCTTTTTCCTGTTGTTGGGACGGGGTGGTCTCAACACCTGAGGACTTTTCCCGCTTCTTAAGCTTGCAACATTCCGCTTGGAACATTCAAAGCGCTCGTGTCTTGTGTATTTGCAAAAAGTGCAGCGCTTTTTGTTGTCACGATCCCGCTTTCCACTTTTTGCGTTATAGACTGAGGTTCCGCTAATGCAGACTCGAGGCTTCTACTCTTTTTGGTCAGCTCTTGAAAAGTCTGGAATTCAGCGAGTGGAATGCGTTTGCGCTCCTTTCTATGCACAAGGCCATAAACCATGTTCAATTGAACCTCTTTTGAAGGGTGTATGGTAGCTGTGCGATCAGCTACCGAATATGGCATATCAGCAACTCTATCGATTCGCATTCGGATTGCTTTCCTGAGCATATCCCACGAAAAATTACCGCAGGAGGTAGTTTCTTAGAATATACTTCTGTGATTGTAGCCACGGCTTCCTCCCAGTTGGAAATTGTTCTTTTGACACCTTGCCACCACGTAGCCGCATTGCCTTCCAATAACATGGAAAACCTGCGAAGTGCATTTTCATCGGTCACACTCAGACAGTCTTTCTAGGTTAGCACTGAGTCCAAGAATGCATCGACATTGGCTGTGTCCGAGTCGTCAAAACGCGCGGTACAGTTCGCGAAACTTCCGGTAGCTGGCCTGGGCGGTGTACTGTTCGAATCTAGTGTCTCCGTTTTACTTGGCAGATTGCTACCGATTCCCAAAATCTTCGCTAACATCGCTTCGAACTGTTCGGTAGTCATTGGAACCGTCGTCGGTTGTGACATTTTGGCAACGTCCATCCCTACGTCACTTCGTGTCAACACCATCCACCAGGCTTTTTTTTTAGAATCCACTAACTTAGATTCGCATAAAATTCAATCACAGATATGTCTCTACTTTTTCTAAAGCGTATGAGTACCCACGATAATGATTAGAAATGTGTGTGTGTGTGTGTGTGTGTATTAGTCTAGAGATGGCCTCGGAAGCAGAGTTCTTTATCCAAAACAGGCAGGAATCAAAGAAGAGGGTCCACCAAAGAGAATGTACGCAACAAATCGGAGTTATGCGTGCCTATGATATATGACATTGTTGTTCGACTACCCCAAATAACACAATTGTGCTATGCTAAATACGAAATATACTAAGATTAAGTCTATTTATAATATAATATTTTGTTGGTACTTTTCTATTTTATTTACCACTTTTGATAATTTATATATAATATATATTTATTTATTATATATTTTTTAATTTATAATTTTTTAATTATATATATATATATATATATATATATATATATATATATATATATATATATATATATATATATATATATATATATATATATATATATATATATATATACAGGGTCGCTGATAAGTCTGGAAACGGTCGATTATCCGGGAAAATATACAAGGTGTCGAAAAAAGTTTTATACAAAAGTTTTTGGGTTCTTCAATGTCTACTAGGCGGTGATAATTTCATTTATACAGGGTTGGTCATACAGGCGTGGCACACCAATATTAATTTTTTTTTTAATGGAACACCCTATATATTATTCGATATTTCAATCCTTCTCTTAATTTTGAGCAACATTTATCAGAAGCATGATGTACATAAACTCAATCGTTTCCGGGTAAAAAAATAAATAAAAATAAACGCTATTGTTTTTAAAATCTATTGGATGAAGAACAAAAATAAATGAAAAGTAGAATATCTCTTGAAAACAATCTGTGAGTGTGAAAAGAACCGGTTGCGATGTTTTTAACATTGTTTGAAATCCTATTTTATAAGATGTTCAAAGTGTTCTCCATTGACCTCCTGACAATAATGAATTCGCTTAACAAAACATTGCACTGCATTTACAAGAGCGTTTTGAGGAATGTTATTAATTTCATGCACAATCCTTGCTTGCAACTCTTCAATATTCTGCGGTCTATTTTGGTAAATTAAATTTTTTACATGACCCCACAAAAAAAGTCAAGCGGCGTCATGTCGGGAGACCTAGCTGGCCATTCAATAGTTCCCCTGTGCCCTATCCATCTGCCAGGAAAGGTTTGATTAAGATATTCCCGTACCTCAATTCCAAAATGAGGGGGTGCCCCATCCTGCTGAAACCATATTTTTTCCGCTGGTAGATTTGGGTCGTTATTGTTCGGAAATAATCGACTAACGTCTGGAACAATTGATTCTTGCAAAAGTGTCAAATATCGAGCAGAGTTCAAATTACCGTGTATAAAATAAGGTCCTATGATATGTCCACCAATAATAGCACACCAAACATTTACTTTTTGCGGTCTTTGGGTGTGAATTTGTTCCATCCAATGTGGGTTTTCGTCTGACCAGTACCTACAGTTGTGTCGGTTGACTTGTCCATTCAAACAAAATGTAGATTCGTCGGAAAACAAAATGTGGTTGGCAAAGTTAAAATTTTGGCGTAACTTCTCCATAATAAGTTCACAGAACTCGATTCTGCGATCAAAATCGTCTTCACTCAGTTCTTGCAATAAATGAATTTTATATGGACGGAACTTTTCCCGCTTCGTAATCTTTTGAATTGAATATCGACTCATATTGTGATTTAAAGCCAATTGCTGTGCCGAAGTTTTCGGATTTTCCACCACATCCAATATTACATTCAAAGAATTTTCTTCATTTGTAACGGTTACTGGCCTTCCAGTTCTAGGTTTATCCTTGATACCGCCAGTTTCGTGAAAACGATGCAAAGTTTTCGAAACTGTGGATTTGGAGATCGATTCCCGCTCAGGATGCAACTCATTGAACATAATCACCACTTGAGCAAAACTTCGTGTTCTATCACCGTACCCTATCATCATTAAAATTTCGATACGTTCGGTTTCACTTAAACTTGCCATTTTGCACAAAAACTGTTGACACTAAATTACTAATGTTTCAAAACTGTTGACACTAAATGAATGTTTGACATTCGTTGTCCTGGAAACATTTTAAAACAAAAGCATAATACTGCGTTTCTTATGGGCATCTTATCTTATCTTGGGATTCCAAACAATGTTAAAAACATCGCAACCGGTTCTTTTCACACTCACAGATTGTTTTCAAGAGATATTCTACTTTTCATTTATTTTTGTTCTTCATCCAATAGATTTTAAAAACAGTAGCGTTTATTTTTATTTATTTTTTTACCCGGAAACGATTGAGTTTAGGTACATTATGCTTCTCATAAATGTTGCTCAAAATTAAGAGAAGGATTGAAATATCGAATAATATATAGGGTGTTCCATTAAAAAAAAATTAATATTGGTGTGCCACGCCTGTATGACCAACCCTGTATAAATAAAATTATCACCGCCTAGTAGACATTGAAGAACCCAAAAACTTTTGTATAAAACTTTTTTCGACACCTTGTATATTTTCCCGGATAATCGACCGTTTCCAGACTTATCAGCGACCCTATATATATATATATATATATATATATATATATATATATATATATATATATATATATATATATATATATATATATATATATATATATATATATATATATATATATATATATATATGGTATCTATAAGGGGAAGGTAAAAATGAAAATATCCACACCTATATACTTTTACATGAAAGTCGAACACCATACAAGTCAACAAAATACTCTAGAACAACCCATATAAAGACAAAATGAAATAAACAAACAAAAACCTACTCTTGGATGTATAATGTCTAGGCGGTGAATGATTAAAGTTCATGAACTGCTAGTCTGTTTGTGAAATTTTACAGGCATATCATAAGACCTGGTATAAAAAATTAAAATCCAAGTCAGCGTTGATTCCCTAATATGTTGTATGCATAGATTAAGGAAGGTAAGATGGGAATATAATAGTTGTAAATTAGTTTATAGTAGTGAAAGGTCTACACGAAGTGAAAATTATATCCAGGACAGAATAGACTGCAGAAAAATGATTTAACTTAGTGCTTACAAATAAGATACAAAGACAATGAAGCTAGATAATGTGAATATATGAACAGCGCGGACTGTATAAGTAGTTTTAGGAAATTTAAGATGTTATTGTTTATTAGAATTAGGTATATTAAGATGTAATAACCTAGGATTTAGAACATATGTTTTTGTTTAACATAAGACGTCAAATCGACAATATAAATAATTTATATAGGTTAAGGAATGCTGTCAGATGATTAAATTTACTAGCAGATGTCAAACTGTCAATACAAACAATTTATATAGGTTAAGGAAATAAAGTCGATGCAACAACAATTAAAAATGAGGTAACCACGGAAATAAGAAAGAGGATTGTTATAAAAATCTTAAGATGAATTTTGAAGTTGTCCAACAAGAAATTTTCGATTGGTTACGATCGTCATGTAAAAAAGTAAACAGAGGGAAGAAAAATTATTCGTTTTTGGAGGAAGAATAAAAAAAAAGAAAAGTAGAATCTTATAAGTTTGGAACAAGGTGTTAAAAAAGCAGAGAGTTTAATCTAACAACACACTGTGAGTGAGTAGAATATAAATGCTACTTTTTTGTGTGGCTAATTTCATAGCTACAGGAAATATCGTAAAAAAGGCATTAAAACTGTTATAAAGTTCAACTTGAAAGAGGTCCCAACTGATTGAAGCAACCACATTTGTTTTACATTAGTCACAACAAGGTGCTTGTGGGGCCCTCTTTCGACCGTAAGACTAGTAGGCATACTTTGCCAAGAAGAAACATCCATTGACTACACATCAAAGTTAAGGATTTAACTTTGCTAAGCGGTTACCATTTCTTGTTGTTTTTTATTAGTCTATAATTGTATAATAAGAGACTTATATTATACCTAAGCAATTTAGAAACTTTAGTAAAGAAAAAAAAGCTGGCCAGTCATTTTCTTTCCGGGGGTTGAAATTTGTTAAAAAGAAGAAAAAAAAAGCTTTAAAAAGAATAATTAGGAATTAGGTATTTGTCATCTATATTAAGGTTAATAAATAGTCGAGTTTTGTGCAAATATAAAATCTTTGCTTTATTTTGGTTTATGCATATATAAGTACTAGAGAAATTCATATATTTAAAGTCATACAAATTTTGAAGGACTTGAACCCACTAGTCCCTGTTTTGAGAGTCAAATTTATTCATGCCATCAATTGTATGTGGCATACATCAGTATAAAGGCATTCAATACACCAAGGTGTAATACACACACAAACGTTTGGTGAACACACATTAACAACACATTACTCACTAAACTTTACAGGCAAATAAAAACTTAAAAGCTAAAATACTTAAAATCTAACTAAAAAACTAAATCTAAATCAACTAGCACCCAATCGTGGGTAATACTCGTTAGTAAATCTATATCAATTATATCAATTATTTTAATATACCATTCATTATATTAAAACGTAAGTAAAACCAATATCAATTCTATTAATTAAATTAAATTTAAAAACCCTAGCATATCTGAAATACTATAACAATTCAATAAAACTTCCATAGCTTAACCACTAAAAACCTTTCTATTTTAACTAACACCCAATCGTGGGGCAATTATATATAAAATTAAAATTATTAACGGTGATAAAAACCCAAGCTTAAACCTCTCTATTTCAATCGTCGCCTAAACGTGCAAGCTTTCGAGGTCCACAAGTAAAAAAAACATAAACGAAACGTAATAAGAAAGTCGGGAAAATGCCTAGAGGAAGAAAAATGACCACGTCAAAGGACAGACAGGACAGGGGAGACGAAAGAGAACATGAACAGCAGGAAAGTATGGAAATGGATCAGGAGAGAAGATATGAGCAAGAAGTTGGTGATAATGTGGAATAACAAGCAGAAGGAATGGTACAAACAGGAGAAGAAACGTCAATAGAAGAACAGACACCTAACGGAGGTAAGGTAGACGACACAAATACGACAAACGAAAAACCTGACAGTAACAATGAAATGTTGATGAAATTAATGCAGAGCTTAAATAGCATGAATACAGATATAAATGAGAATATTGACAAACAAGAACGGAACGCAAATAATATCAATGAAAGTATAAGTGGCATGAAAGAAGATATGAATGAAAGCAATAAAAATATAATTGAGAAAATGGATAAAATAGAAGAAAAAGTGGATAAGCAAGAGCGCAAACTGAATGAAGGTATGAAAATGATGAATGAACGACTGAACGAAATGTATGCTAAAATAACAGAGAAATTTAAAAAAAGTGTTCAAGAGGTGAGAAAGGAGCTGATACAGAAAGTAAATGACGAAGTAGAGGGCAAGGTACAGGAAAAATGCCAGGGGGTCATGGAGAGAATGAATGTAGCTGAAGACGAGATAGGTAGTATTATACAAGTGGGGAATGAGAAATATGTGAGGATGATTGCAGCGAGTACAGCAATAGAGAGGAAAGTTGAGAGTTATCAGAATGAGATAGGTGAGAAACTAAAAGAGGCGAATGAAAAAGTCGAAAGAGTGGAGCAAGTGGCTAGAGTAAATGTGGATGATTTAAAAAAATTAAACGATGAGACGGAACAGCGACTGAATGTAGAGAGCGTCAGAATAGAAGAGGATGTGAAACAAAAATTAGAGAGAATGGAGCGACAGATGAGAGCAGGCATGGGGAATGAGAGAATTATGTACCAAACAACGAACGACATTGGACTCAAATTCACAGGACATGTAGACAAACTACATCCCAAAGTATTTATTACGAACCTCCTGAACAAGCTAAGGAACATATATGATGCGCAGGTCATGAAGGAAATTATAAGGCAGAGTTTAAAAGGGGATGCATTTATATGGTTTACCAGTAAGGGGGAAGGAATTGAGGATATGGAAGACTTTTAGGAGAAGTTTATAAGCCATTACTGGGGAGAAGCACAGCAGGCGATTGTCAGAGAAAAGCTGTACTTTGGCAAACACGATCCCAACGACCCCAGAGAATTGTATAGCTACGCATTGCACATTAACGATATGGCGCAGCACCTGACGCCAAAGATGGGGGAAGAAGAAATTATAGTGTATATTGCCAGTCACTTCAAAACCGAGATATCCGAAATAATAGGGATACAAAATATAAGAACCTTGGACCAACTCATAAACTACCTACAACGGGTCCAGAGAACAATGAGCGACATATATAACGGAAGAAATACTGGCAGAGAAAAGTGGCGAAGGAGGTAACATTTATCAAAATAAAAGAGGAATTTTGTAATGGACTGAAAGTTTACCATTCTAGATATGATTCAGAATTCACGTAGAGAACAGATGCGTCAATTAACAAATTGGCAGGAGTGTTAGTACAAATGCAAGAGGGGGTGGAAGTGCTTATATGTTTTGTGTCGAGAGTGACAAAAGTTCATGAGAAGAAGTATAGTGTGACTGAGTTAGAATTGGTGAGTGTGGTATTTTGTGTGGAAAAGCTGAGATTTTATTTGTTGGGGAACAAGTTTGTGATGGAAACCGACCACCAAGCTTTGATCAGTATCCTCAAGAATAAGTTCGTAAGCAATCGAATACATAGATGGGTGTTGATTATGCAAGAGTATACGTATTAAATAAGACATGTGAAAGGAAGTTTGAATGTAGTGGCAGATGCTTTGACGAGAGATGATGGAAAGAATGTCAACGAATCGGGACGAATCAGTTCACGTATGAATGTATTGAAAGAAAATCGTGGTTTATTTTCAAAAGAGAGGATTGAAAGTGACCAGAGAATGCTTAGTGAGAAAGATAAATGTAGAGCAGAAGAGAAAGTTAATGTGCTTGTGAAAACAGTGAATGGGTATGAAGTATATGTCATAACGAACGAACTGGCGAAAGAGATAAGCAAAAGTATACACGAAGAGAATCGTCACATAGGGGCACGAAAGGTATGGATGGTATTCCGAGAAAATTACACTGCGAAACGAGACCTAGCATAAATAAAGGAAACACTAAGAGTTTGTAAAACATGGCAAATGTATAAACACAAGAATTGGCATAATGTAGGAGTACCAAGAACCATCACAGCCAATGAGTGCTTAGCAATAGTAGCCATAGACTTCATTAGTTAGTTAATACCTAGTAGGCAACAAAATAAGCATATAATGGTCATGGCCGATGTGTTTTCAAAATACATATAATTATATCCCACAAAACGAACCAACAAACAGGTCACGATGAAACTTCTCAGGTTATTTATCCGACAACTGGTAAACCGAAAACAATTTTGCTCGATAACGCCACATACTTTCAGAATGAAGCAATACAGTAATTCTGTGAGGACAGGGGCATCCAAATACAATACGCGAGCATAAGACATCCTAGTAGTAACCCAGCCGAGTGATATATACAGGAGGTAATCAAGTATTTGAGAATGTTGATAAATGATGACCAGAGTGAATGGGAAGGTCAGATAGAGAATGTAGAAAGAATACCGAATGAATGTCATAACTTGAATACGGAAAAGACACCTATGTATGTGATGACTGGAAGAAGGCCTGAAAGAAAATGGGTGATAGACGAGAGATTGACGTATTAGAGAGTGGTTGAGAATGTGCGTAAAAAGATAAGACGAAAGCCACAAAAATACTTGAGCCGCCAGAGAAAGCGAATAAGAAAGCGGGTGAAGTTTAAGAAGGGAGATCGTGTGATTGTAAGGGCGTAGTCACATGGGTTGTTTTTACAGCAATAAGACAGAAAAGATCTTGTACTGCTGTCACAGGGGGTAAGGCCACATAAATAAGCGGCAAAAGACGCTCGTAAACAACAAAATCTGTTATGATTCTCAAACCAAGTCATGTCTTCCAATACAGTGTTTAATATCAGTTGATCAAGTGGAGTTTTTAACAAAGGTTTCAACTTCGCACTGACAAAACTAATATGGCTCAACTGTTGAACTATGAAAACGTTTACAATAAATCCACGCACTTCGTACACAACACTAACTCTTGTACAATACCTTCCACAAGCAAATGATTACGTAATTGAATATTCTTATGGAGAAAAATGTGTCTGAGTATTATCATTAAATATCCCAAGTGCAACTGATGACGTCGTCGACTAAAACACACACAAGTCGGTGCCAACAAACCAGTATTATGGACGAGAAATACAGGTAAGTTAAATTTTATACAGTCAGAAACGGGATGGGAAACCAGCTGTGTGTGATTGAACACCGGCTGCTTGTAACTGTATGACACGGCAAATGAAGCAGCGCTCACTAGTGTAGATACCTGTTGCTGTTGTTGTTGCGGCGTTTGCTGTTGATGATGGTGTTCACATGTTCTTTGGACCTTTGGACCTAGGGATAGCAGCTTACACACACGAGAAACTCCCCCTCATAAACCCTCCACTGTTTCAGTGTGTGAGGTAGTTTTGCGTTAGTGCGGTTCATCAAAACGAAACAGACTGGTTTGAACACCTGTGTGAGTTTTTGTCTGACCCTCGTAGATGATTTGAACAGCACCGGAATTTAAAAATTGCCTGTGCTCCTCGGTTGGAGTAATCCGCCTAGGCATAAACACAACAATGACACCTAAACACAACACCGACACCTAATTTGATTAATAGACGCCGACCGTAAAGCGTTTTCACTTTTTCTGCACCATGAACAACATACGGTATGTGTAATAGCAATCCGTCCGCTTCTAACACTGCGGAAGCTTCACACATTCCCTGTCGGTTTAAGTAAGTCAACACGGACGATGGCGACGACGACGCTTGCGGTACTGATGATGCGCTCATGATTGTTGTTGTTGGTGTTGATGGTTGCGTTTATACAGAGTGTGTGGAGCTTGACAAAGAGGTATATATATATATATATATATATATATATATATATATATATATATATATATATATATATATAGAGAGAGAGAGAGAGAGAGAGAGAGGTTCACCACAACCAATCCTAGGAGGGAGAGCAGTGAGGAAACGGGCCGTGTGCAAACAGAAAGCCCACGCAATTTTCTCGCCTGATCAGAAGATCAGAAAACCATACACACAAAGCCTCATAACTGACAGAGAGGTGTATATATATATATATATATATATATATATATATATATATATATATATATATATATATATATATATATATATATATATATATATATATATATATATATATATATATATAGAGAGAGAGAGAGAGAGGTTCACCACAACCAATCATAGGAAGGAGAGCAGTGAGGAAAGGGGCCGTGTGCAAACAGAAAAACCACGCAATTTTCTCGCCTGATCAGAAGATCAGAAAACCATACACACAAAGCCTCATAACTGACCGAGAGGTATATATATATATATATATATATATATATATATATATATATATATATATATATATATATATATATATATAGAGAGAGAGAGAGAGAGAGAGGTTCACCACAACCAATCATAGGAAGGAGAGCAGTGAGGAAAGGGGCCGTGTGCAAACAGAAAAACCACGCAATTTTCTCGCCTGATCAGAAGATCAAAAAACCATACACACAAAGCCTCATAACGTCTAGACACATCCCACCTACACTGTAAGGTTCCTGCTATTCTCATTACCCCCTTTCAAGCGCACACACACGCGCGCGCGCCCACACAACACACACACACACACACCAGGAAAAAAATAAGGCGCTTCACTCGATATGTATGACAGCATCATCAGTAACACCCACATAACCCCAGTTTTTTCGGTGGCAATTACAAAGGCACGCTCAAACACGTACAGAACAAGCTTACAGGGAAAAATACTTGTTTTTTCAGCTCACAGAACAAAGGTTATATATATATATATGTATATATATATATATATATATATATATATATATATATATATATATATATATATATATATATATATATATATATATATATATATATATATATCACTAAAATCTGAATGAAAAGGCTTCTTACCTTGTTGTCTGGTAAGAAGCCTTTTCATTCAGATTTTAGTGATTTCTATCCCAGACTGTGTGACGTTCATAAATGAAGTTTTATATATATATATATATATATATATATATATATATATATATATATATATATATATATATATATATATATATATGTGCATTATGTCTTATACACCTCTACAATATATACGCGTTGAAAGACCTCGCCTCCAAAATCGGAGGCCAATACGTATCCATGTGTATAACGTCTAAACCATGATCTATTCATCATTAAAGGGTGAATTTTAAATTTTTGATCGGAGGCCATTTGACAAGGTATACATACACAGTTACACAAACAAGTTCACGGTACCTCTAACAGGTGGCGTCACCGTTTAATTCACATATACATTTCATATGATGGCCCAGTAGGCTTTTTCTCCGAGTATTTTACATACCAATACGCCTCAGAAATGTTGCAACAGTCCCACGGAGGTCTGTTGCGTGTGCTTGTGTGAGAGAGTTGGCTTGGAAACAGGTCCTTTAGTCACAAAAAACGGAGGTCTGTTGTTACGATGGGTTTCGCTAAAATCAATAAACGAATATATCTGTTATCTCTTCAATATTTACTTTACTACTTCATATTAGTGACTAGATTTTGCTTAAGGCTTTGACCCTTGGCGATTTGTTAACTGTTACATACAGTTTGTACTCTATTCCCGTTAAATAGAAAAACTGTAAAGTATTTTTGCACACTACGCAATGAATAAATAATAAATAAAAATTATAGAAACGATGACTTCGGAATCGTACATTTAGTTATCTGCAAATTTTTGTCAAAAGAACTTTATTCGCTGTAGAAATTTACGATTTTATTATATGTGGGTATTGATAATGTGATAATCGTGATTAGAGGATGTGTGGTAGTACTGTAACTTGACATTATGATAATGCAATTAAAACTTGAACTATTACGCAAAATAACAATTAACTTATTGACATAAAATTCAAAAACATGAGCTAACTAATAATTTTAAAAGATAGAGCATCTCAAAAAACATTAAAAAGCATTAAATAAATTTAAGGATTTTAGATATATGAGTATCAAAATTGTTTACCACCGACAGCGATATAATACCAAAACTTCTACTTATATATACGAGTACGCATGCAAAGATTCGAAGTGTGTAATATAAAATTAAGTCAGTTGCTAAACTTGATGCTTAGTGCAAGTAAACTGTTTCATTACTAATTTACTAGTACACATTGTTAACAGATTTTTTGGCGCCAACTTAAAATATTCTTGATATTCGTGTATTTAACGGCCAAGACACTGTTATTATTATTTTACCTTTTTTTAAGGGTGTTTACCTACCTGTTTTAAAATATTGACAAAAATATTTTTTGTTTTATTCTCAGACGCTGTTTCAATCACCACGCCATTAAAATAAGATAATAGGCACGATAATTTTCGAATGAATTGACAAATAGTTTTCAATTTTTATGTCTGAGAATGCTGTCAAGCAGCGAAACTAGTCACAGAAACGTTGAAGAACATCCGAGAACATCTAGAATTCATAAGGGACTCTTGCTCCAGTTAGCTTACGCGCTGGCTACGCCTACAGAAACGAAAGCCAACAAGCCAGAGAAGTAGTCTCCAAGACTGTATGTAGTATGGACCAGTTTAACCAAGTTAGGGCAACAACAATCAATGAATTGTATTTATTACTATTTAGCCAATTAACAAAAAAAGACAACGATCATCTTGGCGACTTTTTTAGGCATAATACTTTACTGTTGTTTTCACATTGTCAATACGTGTGAAAGTATGTTATCGGTGACAGAAATTTGTTTGTTTTTTTCACTGCAACGGCATAAAAAGTGTCAAAATATATAGAAAACATGATTTGGAAACGAAGATTTTTTGTCTGTCTGTCTGGCTCTGAATAGGCAGGATAATTTTCGAATGAATTGAAAAATAGTCTTCAAATTTGGTATACAGTTAGAACCTGACAAACGAACGGTTGGTATTGTTTTTTGGGTAGAATCGATCCAGGGCGTAGGGGATGAATGAGGGCTGATGTGATGGAAATTGGGTTTTTCGTTAAAACTCGAGTTATATAACGCTTCAGGTTTTTTTTTATAACAAAACTTTCAATTTCATCACTTATCTGGTATTCTGTGATGAAATTGAGGTAGGGGTTGAATGTGAAGGGGTGGAATATGAATTTAATCTTGAAAGAATATGACATTAGATTATTAAATGTACGTAGAATTTAGTTCCTCCTCTTATTCTTTTCATCGAGAAATTCACATTTTACCATATAATTGTAATGGGGTTGTGGTTTATAGTGTGAATTCGGCACTTGTATGGTGACACAAAAGTATAACAGAACAGTAGAATAACTAGGAAAGTTCAAGTCGCAAAGAAAAAAGTTCCAGACAAGAGCTCGAGTTTTTTTTCCTGGCTATCTGACTTGATATTGACAATGACTTTCTAGGGCGAATCAAGGTCCACTTCATATTTCAGATAGGGGTTAATCATGTGGAGGTGGGAAATTAAATTATGTTCTAATTTAGCAATCGACTTTAAATTTGATACACCTAATAGTCTGGATTATTTGTGAATAAAATCGCTTCAAAAAATGGGAAGAAATAGGAGGTTGGTTGGGGAAAACTGACACTTTTCTATAAAATTTTGAGTAATATATCGTTTTAGAAGTTAATAAAGGCCTTTCTGAGGAGAGTAGACTTTGACGGCGATGTGGAAGTAATGACTCAATTTGCACACTATTTTATTTATGTATTAAAAGGAATAAAAGAATATGATAAAAGTTGTGATAGTTTTCCAACCCTTCAGCTCGTTTTGTAAATGTGTTCCTTTACATAGGTTTTGGTGCTTTAGGTTTTTAAACACAAATTTATATTGATTAGTTAGTTAAATTAAGCAGGTATAATTGTGGTTTTACCACCAAGGCTTACGAAGTGTATGTGGAAACAAAAACAATAATTATTTGGGTTAGAATTTATTGATATTCAGGTAGCAAAACAAAAATAATAGCATACTAAGTAACTAAAACAAAAGAAATTCTAAATATTTTGCACATATAACTATTTTGTCGGAAGGTATTATATACGAAAGTTTTTATGCGAACCCAGTCTTTATTATCAAATATAGGTGGGTATTTTTTAATTAGTTCCAGGCATTCGCCCTTTTTTGAACCGTTTTTGAGGTTATATTACTTTTAAAATAGCTCTTAACCAGATTGGCTTGCTCCTGTCTCCAGTGGGTTCTGCCCTTAATATTTTTTTATAATCTTCTTTTTTCATGAAGAACCTCCTCTTGTACGTCATCTAAAAATAAATAAATAATAAGGGTTCAAAAAACTTTTAAGTTAGGTATGCTATACTAAAATCTATAGAAACTTCAACTTGGGCAAGTTGAATATCTATACGTTCCGCCCTTCGGAGGGCCGTCCCGTGGACCATGTTGTTATGAATAAATAACTATTTGTTGAGAGAGTGATAATGTGTATTAACATAAAATAGCAAACGGAAATATACAGAAAAAAGTAATTAAATTAAATTGGACGTTTCACTCAACTCTATTACATACACCAACTTACTATTATTATTACTAAAACATAGTTGTCAACCTAACCAAACAGAAATTCCCTAGCGGGGTTGCCAACTTGAATATACAAACTTATTAACATCCCCCTTCAAACCTGCAAAGAATTTTTGTTTTACACTCTTAAATTAAGTTCTTTAACAAATTTATTAAACTTTACACAACTTAAAGATTTGGTAAAAACATTAGCTAACTGTTCGTTAGTACAAATATAATCCAATTTTATAATTCCCTTATTAACTAGGTCTATTATATAATGTATTTTCACATCAATATGTTTGCATCGTTTATTATTTTCAAAATTTTGTAATAATCGAATTGTACTTTGATTATCTTCATACAATGTAAAAGGCAGTGTAAAATGAATCTCTAAATCACTTAACACATGTTTTATGTGCAAAAGTTCACAAGATGCTGCATATACTGCTACAAATTCTGATTCAGTACTTGACAATGTCACAATTGACTGTTTCTTGGAACTCCATGAAATTGTTACCAAAAAGTTTGAAGCAATATCCACTGACGGATTTTCGATCATTAATATCATTTGCCCAATCTGCATCAGAATAACCTACTAAATCACTATCAGACTTACAGAAGTACAATTTATAATTTAATGTTGATTTTAGATATTTCAGGCCTCTTAGCAAATGTTTAAAATGTTCATCTGTAGCACAGTCCTGAAACTTTCCAAAACAACTAACACTATAACAAATATCTGGTCTTGAACCCATCATTATATACATCAAACTACCTAACAGTTCTTTATACGGTAAACTTGTTTTATTTGTCTCATCATTGTTCTTTGTTAAATTCAAATTCACTTCAATTGGTGTTTTAACAATTTTACAATTATCTACATTAAACTTCTTAACAAAACTTTCAATTGCAGTTATTTGATCAATAGTTATTACGTTATTTTCAAAATCTCTATTTATTCGAATCCCTAGTTTTTTTCAACAACACACCACGAGGGCTTACAGCCTAAATACTATCGTACCGTGTGTATTGACAAGGAGGAAAGAGGCAGCTTGTTAATTCTGGACTTGAAGGTTTGGAGGTTCGGAGGAGAAGGAAAAACATGTGCCGGCAAGGAATTCCACAAATTGGAAGTCCTCGGGACAAAAGAGCGGGCATAACAAGATGTTCTAAGTCTGGAGACCTGGACAGTAAAAGGGTGCATTCGCTCTGTTCCCCTGGTAGATCTGTTGGGGGCAGCAGGTGGGGGAACTATGGAGGAAAGCTCCTCTGAGCAGTGCCCGTGCAGATATATATATAAAAGAGAGAGAGAGAGAGAGAGAGAGAGAGAGAGAGAGAGAGAGGGGTCACCAACGGCAAGTCGGTGGGCAAGGGATGGCAGCCTTTGGGTGAGGGTAGGGTCACCGATGAGACATATAGCTCTCTTTTGAATGGAGTCCAGGATAGCGAGTGTAGAAGCGGCAGCAGCACCCCAGATGTGGGAGCAGTATTCGAGGTTTGGCCTTATTTGTGAAGTATATAAGGTATAGAGATTAGCTGGTGAAAAGTATTTGCGAGCCTGGAAGAGGAAACCTAATTTCTTAGCAGCCGCTTCTGCAATTGATGTGACATGTTGGTGCCAATTAAGATTTCGATCCACAGAAATTCCAACAAGAGAAAAGGACTCATTACTTTGAATAACTTGGTTGTTCATTGTGATGGGTCTAGGGCTGGTGTATCTCTTGTGAGAAAGAAAGCAAGACTTAGTTTTGGTAGGGTTGAATTGTACAAGATTTCTACTTCCCCAGTCTAATATATTTTGGAGATCCACGAAGACAGAACCTTCCATGAGTCTGCGATCCTCATCTAATTGGGCTAAAGAGACAGGCTTAGAATATTGTATATTTGAATGGAGGGTGCTGTCGTCCGCGTAGCTGTGAACTGGGTTGGATGTGCTAGAGAGGAGGTCATTGATGTGGAGAAGAAACAAAGTAGGGGCTAAAGCTGAACCGTGAGGAACTCCTGCATTAATTGGATACAGTTTAGAGGAATAACCATCCACAACAACATATATGGTCCTGTTGGAGAGGAAATTTGCTGTCCAAGTACAGAGTTTTGGTGGTAGGCCATAGGCCGGAAGTTTATTAAGCAGCGCTGCGTGCCAGACCTGGTGGAATGCTTCGGATATGTCTAGAGCAACAATCTGTGTTGTTCCATAGACTTGTTCCAAGAATTAGTGACAAAGGAAAGGAGGTCGGCAGTCGATCTGCGCTGGCGGAATCCATACTGCCTGTCGTGGATTAGACTGTTTTTCAAGAAATTTTAGTAATTTTTTTAGAGACGACTGAAAGGAGAGAAATAGGCCTGTAGTTGCTAGGAAGCGCTTTGGATCATTTCTTGGGGATGGGTTGTACTCGAGCAGTTTTCCAGTTACTAGGGAATATGCCTTTATTATAAGATATCTGAAACAGACGAGTCAGGACAGGAGAAAGCTCTGGTGCGCATTTTTTTGAGAACAATTTCTGGGATCTCGTCATGGCTAGAGCTTTCCTGGTATTAAGAGAAGATAGCATATTTCGTACCTTTTTAGTTTTGAAGATGATATCAGTCAACTTATGCGCGAAATTGGGGACTGTTGGTGGTTGAACATTTGGAGGTGGGTTGAGAGTAGAATTGGCGGCGAACAACGAAGCAAAAAGTTCAGCCTTGCCCAGGGCGGTAGAAACAATTTCATCCCCTGAGACAAGAGGTGGGAAATTGCTTTTGCAGAAATTATTCCCGATAGATTTAGCAAGGTCCAGAAAGGTTTGCCGCCGTTGGAGCTTAAGAGGACTTTGTTTTTGTTGTGGTTATTAAACGAGTTTTTTGCCTCAGAAAGAATGCGGACATAGCGGTTTCTTGCGCCGTTAAATGCTTGACGATTTTCTTGACTGGGATTGTGTAGAAGCGTTTTGTGAGCTTTGACCTTTTCAAGTCTGGCCTTGTCACAGAATTTAGAGAACCAGGGCTTTTGAGTGGCTGAAGAGGTTTTCTGTGTACGTGGGATAAATAATTCCATGCCAGCTTGGATAATTTCGGTGACGTTTTGTGAGATATCAGTGGGGTCAGGATGAGAGAAGCAGACAGACGCCCATGGAAATGAGGAAAAGTAATCCCGCATTTCGTCCCAGTTTGCGGAGTTGTAGTGCCAAACGATACGTGGGTGTGATGACTCTGTGACTTCGGGTTGCATTGAAGCTGTGATCATGCCGTGGTCTGAGCGACCAAGGGGGGCGGTGACTGATATCTTATAGCATCCAGGTTGTGTAGTAAGAAGGAGATCCAAGGGATTTGAGCTGTGTGTTGGGATACGAGGAAAGTAAATATTGGCTAAAGAATTGCTGACTGCAAAGGCCTCCGCTGCTCTCCCTTGTGGATCGGTTTTTGAAGATCCTAGCCATTCCTTATTATGGACATTGAAGTCACCAAGAATAGTGACCTCGGAGGAAGGATATTCAGAAATCAGATAGTCGTTTTTTTCAGAAAGGTAGTCAAAGAGCTGGACAAAGTTGTTGTCAGAAGGTGACCGGTAAATGCAACAGATGAATTTAGTTGCAGCCCTGAGAGAGAGTTTTATCCATAGTATGTCTTTTCTTCCAGCTTCTAAATTGGGGAGTCTGGTGCAGGGTAGATTGCTACGGACGTATGCGCACATGCCTCTATGCAATCTAAAGGAAGTAAGGAGCTCATACCCCGGGAAATTAAGGTGATTAGTGGCTGTTTTGGCACTCATTTGGGTTTCGGTGAGGAAGAGAAGTTGGGACCTGTTCCTGCTTATAAGGGAAACCGACTCATACACCAGAACCGGAAACGCCCGTTGGGACTTCACCGGCCCCATGATGTATGGGGTGGTACCTCCTCGGGCGTGAAAAAATCCTTTACTATTACGTAAAGGAAAAGTCCACTACCACCATTGTCACATCTCAATTTGGAGACCCCTCTAGAACAGAACAACGATGTCACTTTCGCTTCATAATCTTTGAAACACTCAAAAACTTCATCCTTTTGTTTCATTACATATACCATTACAAATCTAGAGTAATCATCTACAAAAGTTGCAAAATAGCGATTACCATTAATTGAAGTAGGGGTGACTGGACCACACACATCCGTGTGTACCAATTCTAGCACTCTACTTGACCGAACAGTTTTAGAAGAATATGGTAAACACTTTTGCTTAGATCTAACACAAAGCTATCTCTGCAAAGCCTAAACCATTTACTAAATTTAACTTATTCAATCTCAACAATGAAGAGTAATTTATATGACCATATCTTTTGTGCCAAAGATCTTTATCAGGTTTAACTGCTAAATTTACCCTTTCAGTGTTTTTTGATATGAAAGTTAGTTTTAATAGATTTCCTGATCTCACACCCTCTGCATATACAACTTTACATTTCTTAATAAAGATTTTTCCCTCTGTACATACAACTTTAAGACCTGCTTTTTCAATCGTAGATATCGATAATAAATTAACCCCCAACCCCAGAACACATAAAACATTTTTTAAAGTAATCGTTACCTGTCTGTTTTCTACAAAACTTATCACTTCTATGCCCCCTTCACAAGTTGCTTCCATTGACTTTCCTCTCTCAGCTAACTGAATCTCTTTTGGTTTTTCAAAAACCTTCTTGTTTTTTAGCAATTCTTCCCTATTGGTATAATGATGTGTAGCTCCTGAATCAGCATACCATTCAATTTTACTTGAGGAAGTTTCTTCTAAGCTCGCACAAAAAGCCACCTCACTATCAACATTCAAACTGGATTTATTATTTACATAATTTGCTTCTTTCTTTTTATTTTTATTTCTACAGTCTTTAGCTTTATGTCCAAATTTGTTACACAAGAAACATTTTACCCCACACATACTTTTTACATGTCCACTTTTCCACACTTGAAGCATTTTACTAGCTTCGCAACAAATAATGATGATGGTGCCACATTCTTACTTTTACCCTGTGTTGACTTGTTGCTTACACTAAATTCTAACAATCTATTTTTCACAAATTACATTTTTAATGTATCCTCTGACACTGTTCTTATTGCAGTTACTACACTTTCATACTCAATTGGCATCGATAACAAAAGGAAACATGCCGTTGCCGTATCCAACTCATCAAAGTTACTTCCCAAATTTTTAAGTTCTCTAAATATTTTATCACATTTTGCAAAATATTCTTGTATGTCTGTCATGCAGTCGTATTTTAATTGTACAAGTTCTTCAAGTAAATAAAATTTCGAGCATGTACCTTTCTTTGCAAAAATCATCTGTGCCGCATCATTAACGCCCTTTACATATTCTAAATGTGAATCAGCAATACTTTGTATTATCACCATAACAGCTTTATTATTTTTCTCTATCCATGCCTCGTTCTTTTGAATATCTCCTTCCATTTTCAAAACTTCGTCGACATCTAGTGCCTTTAATACAGATTCTAGTCTGAACTTCCAATTGTCGAAATTGGACCCACAGAATTGAATAATTCCATGTCTATTTTCAAGATTCTTCAATGAATCCATCTTGACTTGATCAACGTTCACAAAAACTTTTTAAAAGACTCACGTGACCAACTTGCCACCTTTTCACCTCCCACTTCTTTCTTCAATTTCACCCTTCAGCACAGCTTATTACTCTCTTTCTGGGCCCATAACCAATG
Source organism: Tillus elongatus (assembly GCA_964006375.1). Lineage (NCBI taxonomy): Eukaryota > Metazoa > Arthropoda > Insecta > Coleoptera > Cleridae > Tillus > Tillus elongatus. The sequence continues at coordinate 32,144,812 of OZ023270.1, forward strand.
TTATGAATAAATAACTATTTGTTGAGAGAGTGATAATGTGTATTAACATAAAATAGCAAACAGTAATATACAGAACGAAGTAATTAAATTAAATTGGACGTTTCACTCAACTCTACTACATACGCCAACTTACTATTATTATTACTAAAACATAGTTGTCAACCTAACCAAACAGAAATTCCCTAGCAGGGTTGCCAACTTGAATATACGAACTTATTAACTCATGTGATGTTGTTCACGTTAAGGATCTCTACTCTTTTACCGAAAGGCAGAGATTCGGCAAAAATTTGAGGATAGTGAGGTGAAACTACCCCAGTGTCGGTGATTGCCCATAGTCGCGGAAATAATCCGAAGTTAAAGGGAAAAACTCACCTGAAACGTAAGTCTGCTTTTATATTTTGTTAGTAAGGCTACAAATTTTATTTTATTTGCGATTGTACATTTCCATTAAATATAATTCTGATTTATCAGCGTTTTCTACATTTTTCTTTAAGTTTTACACAAAAAAAAAAGAGAATTATAATAACTGTCAACTACCTAAATAAATCTCCAATACAAGATAGCTCACATAGGTATGTTTCATAACAGTAAGATCTCGTCTTCTCGATGACGCTATTAAATTATGCAATTATAATGAAAGGTGTTCAAAATATGCCAATTTTAGGCTTAAAGATGACGACTATTTTTGCCATCCTCTTCCACTACTACCATCACGACTGTTTTTAATGGATTGCCTGTACGCTATTACTTTTTTTATATTCTTAAATAGATCTTAAATCTTAAAACAATTTGTGTAAAATTAAACATTTAAATGTGATGATTTAAAGATCTTTGTGTTGGTAAAACGACCCGCTTTGTATTAAAAGGTTATGTAGCTAGTCATAGTTCTTTAAATAGTTTATCAAAACAAAAAAAAAACTTATAAACATATAACAATTTTAACGGACTCTAACGCACACACTTATTTTTTTTTTTTGAAAGTCTTACGCCAATATCTTTCTATTCGCGAATTCTCTCAATAAAAATGCCATAAAACAGAAATTTAAAAATGCTTTATCTACCTTTTTTGTTCTTGTTGGCAAACTTCACTGACATCATATTAGAAACGAACTCACTTTCCTCGTCATCTAACTCTTCTTCTGCAGCTTCCTCTTGGGTGTCCATATCAATTTCACTTAAAGATTTACCCTTATATGCATCCACACCTTTTTCCATAAGTAGTAAAAGCTTGGATATTTCAGCAGCTTGGTAAATATCTTGTGGTAATCTGTTTTCAATAACTTAGTTATTCATAATGTATAATTTTTTTATAAAAGAGCAGAATATTAAAACACATGCAAAGAAAAATCACTTTTATTATGAGCCAAGTATTTTAGAATTATTTGGTAGGTACTTGAGTCACCCCACGTTGATTTAGTTAAATTGTAAAATCGACAAGACGCAAAAATGAAAAGCTCAAATAATACTAGCATATTAATTTTTTCCATGTAAGATATTTTCAGTTGTTAAAATATTGCCAATGATATAAAAATAATTATTTTTGTGATAACTTTGCCAATTACAACGAATAATAAACTAAAAACTTACTTATAATATTTGTTGTGCGTTTTTTTCAGTGTGCGCCATGAATTGCGCAAATTGTTCTGTTTCCTCCTTGTTAACATTTAGAATTTGCATTACCGTTGCTATCTGTTTTCTGAGTTTATTAGATGAAATTTGTCCAGTATAAAGGCTTAACCGATTTCCGTTTCACGGGAATACGGGGAAAAGCAGAAATGTAGTTTTTAGGGTTAACTCGTTTAATACAACTATTTTAAACTTAACAACAAGTGCACAGTGATGCAATAACAACTAAAAATGAATAGAACTCCCATTTGTAAGGGGTCATTAATACTGGAGTTTATTAAGTGCTTCTGGGGTCACGGTACGGACGGCGAGACGCGCACTTCTCCTGGGCTGCGTTCGCTGTACCACTGCCTCTGACTGCAAGCAGGGTGGTTCCAAGCCGGCGTTGGGAGAAGCGGAGTTGCCACGTCTATGTTGGGATGTTACACCAGGAAATTCTAGGTTGGTATTTTCAACAAATTTTCGAATCACAACATCTGCTCTCGTCCACATTTCTTTGTTCCAGGGCATCCAAAAAGGTAAGGATTGTTTTCAGTAACTATGTGTGTTTCTGATCTAATTTTAATGAAAAAATCTATACAAGTCTAGGTTTGTTGGAAACAAAATTGCTATGGGTCGACTTCCTTTCCCTCCCGCCACAATCCGTTTGTAATGTTTGGTTAGAACTCTTTTTGACTCCGACAACGCTTTTTCGCACTCTTCCTGATTAACTGAACTTATAGTTTGAATGTAGGTATCAAGTTTGGTGTATTGGACATCGCCAATCCTTTTTCTATTGAACAATATGGTCAGCGTCAATGAAGCATGAACTAAATTTTTTAATTCTTTATTATTGTTGCAGTCAGTTTTAAGGGTAGTCATTGCCTTGTCAGCTACATTTGTAACATATTCCTTGAATCGTATAACATCACGAGTTAAAGGTAAAATCATTGGCTTTTGCCATTGTTTTTCCTGCAGATCTTTAAATGCTAAGCTGCTTATTTCTGTAGTCCATTGTGAATCAATAAGTTCTTTAAAGCGTTTTGTGTCTTTTAATGTCTCTTCTCTATTAATAGAACCTGATACTGAACTATCCGCTTTTAAAATTCGTCGCATATACAGTTCACAGACTTGTTTTAACGATGTACCTATATGGGCAGATGAACTTGGTGATTGATATTTTTTGTTTTCTGGATTATATCCCCCAAGTTTTTTAGCACACTCAGTAGCCATATCAAAGAATTTGGGTTTTAAAATATTTTGTAAACTATATTTTGAATTATTGGCTATTTTCCTGAATTCTGCTAAGAATCGAGCCAGCTCGCTCATTGTATTTGACCAAACAGTTGCAAGTTGTTCCCTTTTATGCTTTTTTAAATAATTTCCCCCAAAATGACAAATCAGACTACCTGTCTTTACAGTGAACGATGTTTCATCGGCTTTCATTCTGCAAAAAAACTTAATCTTTTACCCTTAATTTATGTGTCGTATTATTTTCACCTATTGCACAAGCAATGAGGGTCTGTGACGCTGCTAGTTGATTAATCCTACCTTCCGTCTTGTTCACATCTTTGAGAATACAAGTCTTTATGTGTCGTGATAAATAGCTTCTTTTTAATAATGCCTTGCATCGAGAACATGGATAGTAATCTTCACTATTACCTGAAGTGGCACATTTTGGTAATATATTCCCTTTAAGATATTCTGAAAAATGTCCGGAGTTTCTAATGAGTCCGATAATTTTTTTTCTTTCAGTATATCCTTTGGGATACGACAGCATTTCAGTTACTTCTTTGCATTCAGTGTGTATGAACATGGATAGTAATCTTCACTATTACCTGAAGTGGCATATTTTGGTAATATATTCCCTTTAAGATATTCTGAAAAATGTCCGAAGTTTCTAATGAGTCCGATAATTTATTTTTCTTTCAGTACGTCCTTTGGGATACGACAGCATTTCACCTACTTCTTTTCATTCAGTGTGTGTGAACATGGATAGTAATCTTCACTATTACCTGAAGTGGCATATTTTGGTAATATATTCCCTTTAAGATATTCTGAAAAATATCCGGAGTTTCTAATGAGTCCAATATTTTTTTTATTTCAGTATGTCCTTTGAGATACGACAGCATTTCAGTTACTTCTTTGCATTCAATGTGTGTGAACATGGATAGTAATCTTCACTATTACCTGAAGTGGCGTATTTTGGTAATATATTCCCTTTCAGATATTCTGAAGAATATCCGGAGTTTCTAATGAGTCCGATTTTTTTTTCTTTAAGTATGTCCTTTGGGATACGACAGGATTTCAGTTACTTCTTTGCATTCAGTGTGTGTGAACATGGATAGTAATCTTCACTATTACCTGAAGTGGCATATTTTGGTAATATATTCCCTTTAAGATATTCTGAAAAATATCCGAAGTTTCTAATGAATCCGATTTTTTTTTCATTCAGTATCTCCTTTGGGATACGACAGCATTTCAGTTACTTCTTTGCATTCAGTGTGTATGAACATGGATAGTAATCTTTACTATTACCTAAAGTGGCATATTTTGGTAATATATTCCCTTTACGATATTCTGAAAAATGTCCGGAGTTTCTAATGACTCCGATATTTTTTTTTCTTTCAATATGTCCGTTGGGATACGACAGCATTTCAGTTACTTCTTTGCATTCAGTGTGTATGAACATGGATAGTAATCTTCACTATTACCTGAAGTGGCACATTTTGGTAATATATTCCCTTTAAGATATTCTGAAAAATATCCGGAGTTTCTAATGAGTCCGATATTTTTTTTTCTTTCAGTATGTCCTTTAGGATACGACAGCATTTCAGTTACTTATTTGCATTCAGTGTGTGTGCACATGGATAGTAGTCTTCACTATTCCCTGAAGTGGTATATTTTAGTAATATATTCCCTTTAAGATATTCTGAAAAATATCCGGAGTTTCTAATGAGTCCGATATTTATTTTTCAGTATGTCCTTTAAGATACGACAGCATTTCAGTTACTTATTTGCATTCAGTGTGTGCACATGGATAGTAATATTCACAATTACCTGAAGTGGCTTATTTTAGTAATATATTCCCTTTAAGATATTCTGAAAAATATCCGGAGTTTCCAATGAGTCCGATTTTTTTCTTTCAGTATGTCCGTTGGGATACGACAGCATTTCAGTTACTTATTTGCATTCAGTGTGTGTGCACATGGATAGTAATCTTTACTATTACCTGAAGTGGCATATTTTAGTAATATATTCCCTTTAAGATATTCTGAAAAATATCCGGAGTTTCTAATGAGTCCGATATATTTTTTTCTTTCAGTATGTCCTTTAGGATACGACAGCATTTCAGTTACTTATTTGCATTCAGTGTGTGTGCACATGGATAGTAATCTTTACTATTACCTGAAGTGGCACATTTTAGTAATATATTCCCTTTAAGATATTCTGAAAAATATCCGGAGTTTCTAATGGGTCCGATTTTTTTTTCTTTCAGTATGTCCTTTAGGATACGACAGCATTTCAGTTACTTATTTGCATTCAGTGTGTGTGCACATGGATAGTAATCTTCACTATTACCTGAAGTGGCATATTTTAGTAATATATTCCCTTTAAGATATTCTGAAAAATATCCGGAGTTTCTAATGAGTCCGATTTTTTTCAGTATGTCCTTTAGGATACGACAGCATTTCAGTTACTTATTTGCATACAGTGTGTGTGCACATGGATAGTAATATTCACTATTACCTGAAGTGGCACATTTTGGTAATATATTCCCTTTAAGATATTCTGAAAAATATCTAGAGTTTCTAATGAGTCCGATATTATTTTTTCTTTCAGTATGTCCTTTGGGATACGACAGCATTTCAGTTACTTTTTTCATTCAGAGTGTGTGAACATGGATAGTAATCTTCACTATTACCTGAAGTGGCACATTTTGGTAATATATTCCCTTTAAGATATTCTGAAAAATGTCCGGAGTTTCTAATGAGTCCGATATTTTTTTCTTTCAGTATGTCCTTTGGGATACGACAGCATTTCAGTTACTTCTTTTCATTCACTGTGTATGAACATGGATAGTAATCTTCATTATTACCTGAAGTGGCACATTTTGGTAATATATTCCCTTTAAGATATTCTAAAAAACGTCCGGAGTTTCTAATGAGTCCGATCTATTTTTTTTCTTTTAGTATGTCCTTTGGGATACGACAGCATTTCAGTTACTTCTTTGCATTCAGTGTGTGTGAACATGGATAGTAATCTTCACTATTACCTGAAGTGGCATATTTTGGTAATATATACCCTTTAAGATATTCTGAAAAATATCCGGAGTTTCTAATGAATCCGATTTTTTTTCTTTCAGTATGTCCTTTGGGATACGACAGCATTTCAGTTACTTCTTTGCATTCAGTGTGTGTGAACATGGATAGTAATCTTCACTATTACCTGAAGTGGCATATTTTAGTAATATATTCCCTTTAAGATATTCTGAAAAATATCCGGAGTTTCTAATGAGTCCTATTTTTTTTCTTTCAGTATGTCCTTTAGGATACGACAGCATTTCAGTTACTTATTTGCATACAGTGTGTGTGCACATGTATAGTAATATTCACTATTACCTGAAGTGGCACATTTTGGTAATATATTCCCTTTAAGATATTCTGAAAAATATCTAGAGTTTCTAATGAGTCCGATATTATTTTTTCTTTCAGTATGTCCTTTGGGATACGACAGCATTTCAGTTACTTTTTTCATTCAGTGTGTGTGAACATGGATAGTAATCTTCACTATTACCTGAAGTGGCACATTTTGGTAATATATTCCCTTTAAGATATTCTGAAAAATGTCCGGAGTTTCTAATGAGTCCGATATTTTTTTCTTTCAGTATGTCCTTTGGGATACGACAGCATTTCAGTTACTTCTTTTCATTCACTGTGTATGAACATGGATAGTAATCTTCATTATTACCTGAAGTGGCACATTTTGGTAATATATTCCCTTTAAGATATTCTAAAAAACGTCCGGAGTTTCTAATGAGTCCGATCTATTTTTTTTGTTTTAGTATGTCCTTTGGGATACGACAGCATTTCAGTTACTTCTTTGCATTCAGTGTGTGTGAACATGGATAGTAATCTTCACTATTACCTGAAGTGGCATATTTTGGTAATATATTCCCTTTAAGATAATCTGAAAAATATCCGGAGTTTCTAATGAGTCCGATTTTTTTTTCTTTCAGTATGTCCTTTAGGATACGACAGCATTTCAGTTACTTATTTGCATTCAGTGTGTGTGCACATGGATAGTAATCTTCACTATTACCTGAAGTGGCATATTTTAGTAATATATTCCCTTTAAGATATTCTGAAAAATATCCGGAGTTTCTAATGAGTCCTTTTTTTTTTCAGTATGTCCTTTAGGATACGACAGCATTTCAGTTACTTATTTGCATACAGTGTGTGTGCACATGGATAGTAATATTCACTATTACCTGAAGTGGCACATTTTGGTAATATATTCCCTTTAAGATATTCTGAAAAATATCTAGAGTTTCTAATGAGTCCGATATTATTTTTTCTTTCAGTATGTCCTTTGGGATACGACAGCATTTCAGTTACTTTTTTCATTCAGTGTGTGTGAACATGGATAGTAATCTTCACTATTACCTGAAGTGGCACATTTTGGTAATATATTCCCTTTAAGATAGTCTGAAAAATGTCCGGAGTTTCTAATGAGTCCGATATTTTTTTCTTTCAGTATGTCCTTTGGGATACGACAGCATTTCAGTTACTTCTTTTCATTCACTGTGTGTGCACATGGATAGTAATCTTTACTATTACCTGAAGTGGCACATTTTAGTAATATATTCCCTTTAAGATAATCTGAAAAATATCCGGAGTTTCTATAGAGTCCGATTTTTTTTTCTTTCAGTATGTCCTTTAGGATACGACAGCATTTCAGTTACTTATTTGCATTCAGTGTGTGTGCACATGGATAGTAATCTTCACTATTACCTGAAGTGGCATATTTTAGTAATATATTCCCTTTAAGATATTCTGAAAAATATCCGGAGTTTCTAATGAGTCCTTTTTTTTTCAGTATGTCCTTTAGGATACGACAGCATTTCAGTTACTTATTTGCATACAGTGTGTGTGCACATGGATAGTAATATTCACTATTACCTGAAGTGGCACATTTTGGTAATATATTCCCTTTAAGATATTCTGAAAAATATCTAGAGTTTCTAATGAGTTCGATATTATTTTTTCTTTCAGTATGTCCTTTGGGATACGACAGCATTTCAGTTACTTTTTTCATTCAGTGTGTGTGAACATGGATAGTAATCTTCACTATTACCTGAAGTGGCACATTTTGGTAATATATTCCCTTTAAGATATTCTGAAAAATGTCCGGAGTTTCTAATGAGTCCGATATTTTTTTCTTTCAGTATGTCCTTTGGGATACGACAGCATTTCAGTTACTTCTTTTCATTCACTGTGTATGAACATGGATAGTAATCTTCATTATTACCTGAAGTGGCACATTTTGGTAATATATTCCCTTTAAGATATTCTAAAAAACGTCCGGAGTTTCTAATGAGTCCGATCTATTTTTTTTCTTTTAGTATGTCCTTTGGGATACGACAGCATTTCAGTTACTTCTTTGCATTCAGTGTGTGTGAACATGGATAGTAATCTTCACTATTACCTGAAGTGGCATATTTTGGTAATATATACCCTTTAAGATATTCTGAAAAATATCCGGAGTTTCTAATGAATCCGATTTTTTTTCTTTCAGTATGTCCTTTGGGATACGACAGCATTTCAGTTACTTCTTTGCATTCAGTGTGTGTGAACATGGATAGTAATCTTCACTATTACCTGAAGTGGCATATTTTAGTAATATATTCCCTTTAAGATATTCTGAAAAATATCCGGAGTTTCTAATGAGTCCTATTTTTTTTCTTTCAGTATGTCCTTTAGGATACGACAGCATTTCAGTTACTTATTTGCATACAGTGTGTGTGCACATGTATAGTAATATTCACTATTACCTGAAGTGGCACATTTTGGTAATATATTCCCTTTAAGATATTCTGAAAAATATCTAGAGTTTCTAATGAGTCCGATATTATTTTTTCTTTCAGTATGTCCTTTGGGATACGACAGCATTTCAGTTACTTTTTTCATTCAGTGTGTGTGAACATGGATAGTAATCTTCACTATTACCTGAAGTGGCACATTTTGGTAATATATTCCCTTTAAGATATTCTGAAAAATGTCCGGAGTTTCTAATGAGTCCGATATTTTTTTCTTTCAGTATGTCCTTTGGGATACGACAGCATTTCAGTTACTTCTTTTCATTCACTGTGTATGAACATGGATAGTAATCTTCATTATTACCTGAAGTGGCACATTTTGGTAATATATTCCCTTTAAGATATTCTAAAAAACGTCCGGAGTTTCTAATGAGTCCGATCTATTTTTTTTCTTTTAGTATGTCCTTTGGGATACGACAGCATTTCAGTTACTTCTTTGCATTCAGTGTGTGTGAACATGGATAGTAATCTTCACTATTACCTGAAGTGGCATATTTTGGTAATATATTCCCTTTAAGATAATCTGAAAAATATCCGGAGTTTCTAATGAGTCCGATTTTTTTTTCTTTCAGTATGTCCTTTAGGATACGACAGCATTTCAGTTACTTATTTGCATTCAGTGTGTGTGCACATGGATAGTAATCTTCACTATTACCTGAAGTGGCATATTTTAGTAATATATTCCCTTTAAGATATTCTGAAAAATATCCGGAGTTTCTAATGAGTCCTTTTTTTTTCAGTATGTCCTTTAGGATACGACAGCATTTCAGTTACTTATTTGCATACAGTGTGTGTGCACATGGATAGTAATATTCACTATTACCTGAAGTGGCACATTTTGGTAATATATTCCCTTTAAGATATTCTGAAAAATATCTAGAGTTTCTAATGAGTCCGATATTATTTTTTCTTTCAGTATGTCCTTTGGGATACGACAGCATTTCAGTTACTTTTTTCATTCAGTGTGTGTGAACATGGATAGTAATCTTCACTATTACCTGAAGTGGCACATTTTGGTAATATATTCCCTTTAAGATAGTCTGAAAAATGTCCGGAGTTTCTAATGAGTCCGATATTTTTTTCTTTCAGTATGTCCTTTGGGATACGACAGCATTTCAGTTACTTCTTTTCATTCACTGTGTGTGCACATGGATAGTAATCTTTACTATTACCTGAAGTGGCACATTTTAGTAATATATTCCCTTTAAGATATTCTGAAAAATATCCGGAGTTTCTAATGGGTCCGATTTTTTTTTCTTTCAGTATGTCCTTTAGGATACGACAGCATTTCAGTTACTTATTTGCATTCAGTGTGTGTGCACATGGATAGTAATCTTCACTATTACCTGAAGTGGCATATTTTAGTAATATATTCCCTTTAAGATATTCTGAAAAATATCCGGAGTTTCTAATGAGTCCGATATTTTTTTTTCTATCAGTATGTCTTTTGGGATACGACAGCATTTCAGTTACTTATTTGCATTCAGTGTGTGTGCACATGGATAGTAATCTTTACTATTACCTGAAGTGGCACATTTTAGTAATATATTCCCTTTAAGATAATCTGAAAAATATCCGGAGTTTCTAATGAGTCCGATTTTTTTTTCTTTCAGTATGTCCTTTAGGATACGACAGCATTTCAGTTACTTATTTGCATTCAGTGTGTGTGCACATGGATAGTAATCTTCACTATTACCTGAAGTGGCATATTTTAGTAATATATTCCCTTTAAGATATTCTGAAAAATATCCGGAGTTTCTAATGAGTCCTTTTTTTTTCAGTATGTCCTTTAGGATACGACAGCATTTCAGTTACTTATTTGCATACAGTGTGTGTGCACATGGATAGTAATATTCACTATTACCTGAAGTGGCACATTTTGGTAATATATTCCCTTTAAGATATTCTGAAAAATATCTAGAGTTTCTAATGAGTCCGATATTATTTTTTCTTTCAGTATGTCCTTTGGGATACGACAGCATTTCAGTTACTTTTTTCATTCAGAGTGTGTGAACATGGATAGTAATCTTCACTATTACCTGAAGTGGCACATTTTGGTAATATATTCCCTTTAAGATATTCTGAAAAATGTCCGGAGTTTCTAATGAGTCCGATATTTTTTTCTTTCAGTATGTCCTTTGGGATACGACAGCATTTCAGTTACTTCTTTTCATTCACTGTGTATGAACATGGATAGTAATCTTCATTATTACCTGAAGTGGCACATTTTGGTAATATATTCCCTTTAAGATATTCTAAAAAACGTCCGGAGTTTCTAATGAGTCCGATCTATTTTTTTTCTTTTAGTATGTCCTTTGGGATACGACAGCATTTCAGTTACTTCTTTGCATTCAGTGTGTGTGAACATGGATAGTAATCTTCACTATTACCTGAAGTGGCATATTTTGGTAATATATACCCTTTAAGATATTCTGAAAAATATCCGGAGTTTCTAATGAATCCGATTTTTTTTCTTTCAGTATGTCCTTTGGGATACGACAGCATTTCAGTTACTTCTTTGCATTCAGTGTGTGTGAACATGGATAGTAATCTTAACTATTACCTGAAGTGGCATATTTTAGTAATATATTCCCTTTAAGATATTCTGAAAAATATCCGGAGTTTCTAATGAGTCCTATTTTTTTTCTTTCAGTATGTCCTTTAGGATACGACAGCATTTCAGTTACTTATTTGCATACAGTGTGTGTGCACATGTATAGTAATATTCACTATTACCTGAAGTGGCACATTTTGGTAATATATTCCCTTTAAGATATTCTGAAAAATATCTAGAGTTTCTAATGAGTCCGATATTATTTTTTCTTTCAGTATGTCCTTTGGGATACGACAGCATTTCAGTTACTTTTTTCATTCAGTGTGTGTGAACATGGATAGTAATCTTCACTATTACCTGAAGTGGCACATTTTGGTAATATATTCCCTTTAAGATATTCTGAAAAATGTCCGGAGTTTCTAATGAGTCCGATATTTTTTTCTTTCAGTATGTCCTTTGGGATACGACAGCATTTCAGTTACTTCTTTTCATTCACTGTGTATGAACATGGATAGTAATCTTCATTATTACCTGAAGTGGCACATTTTGGTAATATATTCCCTTTAAGATATTCTAAAAAACGTCCGGAGTTTCTAATGAGTCCGATCTATTTTTTTTCTTTTAGTATGTCCTTTGGGATACGACAGCATTTCAGTTACTTCTTTGCATTCAGTGTGTGTGAACATGGATAGTAATCTTCACTATTACCTGAAGTGGCATATTTTGGTAATATATTCCCTTTAAGATAATCTGAAAAATATCCGGAGTTTCTAATGAGTCCGATTTTTTTTTCTTTCAGTATGTCCTTTAGGATACGACAGCATTTCAGTTACTTATTTGCATTCAGTGTGTGTGCACATGGATAGTAATCTTCACTATTACCTGAAGTGGCATATTTTAGTAATATATTCCCTTTAAGATATTCTGAAAAATATCCGGAGTTTCTAATGAGTCCTTTTTTTTTTCAGTATGTCCTTTAGGATACGACAGCATTTCAGTTACTTATTTGCATACAGTGTGTGTGCACATGGATAGTAATATTCACTATTACCTGAAGTGGCACATTTTGGTAATATATTCCCTTTAAGATATTCTGAAAAATATCTAGAGTTTCTAATGAGTCCGATATTATTTTTTCTTTCAGTATGTCCTTTGGGATACGACAGCATTTCAGTTACTTTTTTCATTCAGTGTGTGTGAACATGGATAGTAATCTTCACTATTACCTGAAGTGGCACATTTTGGTAATATATTCCCTTTAAGATAGTCTGAAAAATGTCCGGAGTTACTAATGAGTCCGATATTTTTTTCTTTCAGTATGTCCTTTGGGATACGACAGCATTTCAGTTACTTCTTTTCATTCACTGTGTGTGCACATGGATAGTAATCTTTACTATTACCTGAAGTGGCACATTTTAGTAATATATTCCCTTTAAGATAATCTGAAAAATATCCGGAGTTTCTAATGAGTCCGATTTTTTTTTCTTTCAGTATGTCCTTTAGGATACGACAGCATTTCAGTTACTTATTTGCATTCAGTGTGTGTGCACATGGATAGTAATCTTCACTATTACCTGAAGTGGCATATTTTAGTAATATATTCCCTTTAAGATATTCTGAAAAATATCCGGAGTTTCTAATGAGTCCTTTTTTTTTCAGTATGTCCTTTAGGATACGACAGCATTTCAGTTACTTATTTGCATACAGTGTGTGTGCACATGGATAGTAATATTCACTATTACCTGAAGTGGCACATTTTGGTAATATATTCCCTTTAAGATATTCTGAAAAATATCTAGAGTTTCTAATGAGTTCGATATTATTTTTTCTTTCAGTATGTCCTTTGGGATACGACAGCATTTCAGTTACTTTTTTCATTCAGTGTGTGTGAACATGGATAGTAATCTTCACTATTACCTGAAGTGGCACATTTTGGTAATATATTCCCTTTAAGATATTCTGAAAAATGTCCGGAGTTTCTAATGAGTCCGATATTTTTTTCTTTCAGTATGTCCTTTGGGATACGACAGCATTTCAGTTACTTCTTTTCATTCACTGTGTATGAACATGGATAGTAATCTTCATTATTACCTGAAGTGGCACATTTTGGTAATATATTCCCTTTAAGATATTCTAAAAAACGTCCGGAGTTTCTAATGAGTCCGATCTATTTTTTTTCTTTTAGTATGTCCTTTGGGATACGACAGCATTTCAGTTACTTCTTTGCATTCAGTGTGTGTGAACATGGATAGTAATCTTCACTATTACCTGAAGTGGCATATTTTGGTAATATATACCCTTTAAGATATTCTGAAAAATATCCGGAGTTTCTAATGAATCCGATTTTTTTTCTTTCAGTATGTCCTTTGGGATACGACAGCATTTCAGTTACTTCTTTGCATTCAGTGTGTGTGAACATGGATAGTAATCTTCACTATTACCTGAAGTGGCATATTTTAGTAATATATTCCCTTTAAGATATTCTGAAAAATGTCCGGAGTTTCTAATGAGTCCTATTTTTTTTCTTTCAGTATGTCCTTTAGGATACGACAGCATTTCAGTTACTTATTTGCATACAGTGTGTGTGCACATGTATAGTAATATTCACTATTACCTGAAGTGGCACATTTTGGTAATATATTCCCTTTAAGATATTCTGAAAAATATCTAGAGTTTCTAATGAGTCCGATATTATTTTTTCTTTCAGTATGTCCTTTGGGATACGACAGCATTTCAGTTACTTTTTTCATTCAGTGTGTGTGAACATGGATAGTAATCTTCACTATTACCTGAAGTGGCACATTTTGGTAATATATTCCCTTTAAGATATTCTGAAAAATGTCCGGAGTTTCTAATGAGTCCGATATTTTTTTCTTTCAGTATGTCCTTTGGGATACGACAGCATTTCAGTTACTTCTTTTCATTCACTGTGTATGAACATGGATAGTAATCTTCATTATTACCTGAAGTGGCACATTTTGGTAATATATTCCCTTTAAGATATTCTAAAAAACGTCCGGAGTTTCTAATGAGTCCGATCTATTTTTTTTCTTTTAGTATGTCCTTTGGGATACGACAGCATTTCAGTTACTTCTTTGCATTCAGTGTGTGTGAACATGGATAGTAATCTTCACTATTACCTGAAGTGGCATATTTTGGTAATATATTCCCTAAGAGAATCTGAAAAATATCCGGAGTTTCTAATGAGTCCGATTTTTTTTTCTTTCAGTATGTCCTTTAGGATACGACAGCATTTCAGTTACTTATTTGCATTCAGTGTGTGTGCACATGGATAGTAATCTTCACTATTACCTGAAGTGGCATATTTTAGTAATATATTCCCTTTAAGATATTCTGAAAAATATCCGGAGTTTCTAATGAGTCCTTTTTTTTTTCAGTATGTCCTTTAGGATACGACAGCATTTCAGTTACTTATTTGCATACAGTGTGTGTGCACATGGATAGTAATATTCACTATTACCTGAAGTGGCACATTTTGGTAATATATTCCCTTTAAGATATTCTGAAAAATATCTAGAGTTTCTAATGAGTCCGATATTATTTTTTCTTTCAGTATGTCCTTTGGGATACGACAGCATTTCAGTTACTTTTTTCATTCAGTGTGTGTGAACATGGATAGTAATCTTCACTATTACCTGAAGTGGCACATTTTGGTAATATATTCCCTTTAAGATAGTCTGAAAAATGTCCGGAGTTTCTAATGAGTCCGATATTTTTTTCTTTCAGTATGTCCTTTGGGATACGACAGCATTTCAGTTACTTCTTTTCATTCACTGTGTGTGCACATGGATAGTAATCTTTACTATTACCTGAAGTGGCACATTTTAGTAATATATTCCCTTTAAGATAATCTGAAAAATATCCGGAGTTTCTAATGAGTCCGATTTTTTTTTCTTTCAGTATGTCCTTTAGGATACGACAGCATTTCAGTTACTTATTTGCATTCAGTGTGTGTGCACATGGATAGTAATCTTCACTATTACCTGAAGTGGCATATTTTAGTAATATATTCCCTTTAAGATATTCTGAAAAATATCCGGAGTTTCTAATGAGTCCGATCTATTTTTTTTCTTTCAGTATGTCCTTTAGGATACGACAGCATTTCAGTTACTTATTTGCATACAGTGTGTGTGCACATGGATAGTAATATTCACTATTACCTGAAGTGGCACATTTTGGTAATATATTCCCTTTAAGATATTCTGAAAAATATCTAGAGTTTCTAATGAGTCCGATATTATTTTTTCTTTCAGTATGTCCTTTGGGACACGACAGCATTTCAGTTACTTTTTTCATTCAGTGTGTGTGAACATGGATAGTAATCTTCACTATTACCTGAAGTGGCACATTTTGGTAATATATTCCCTTTAAGATAGTCTGAAAAATGTCCGGAGTTTCTAATGAGTCCGATATTTTTTTCTTTCAGTATGTCCTTTGGGATACGACAGCATTTCAGTTACTTCTTTGCATTCAGTGTGTGTGAACATGGATAGTAATCTTCACTATTACCTGAAGTGGCATATTTTGGTAATATATACCCTTTAAGATATTCTGAAAAATATCCGGAGTTTCTAATGAATCCGATTTTTTTTCTTTCAGTATGTCCTTTGGGATACGACAGCATTTCAGTTACTTCTTTGCATTCAGTGTGTGTGAACATGGATAGTAATCTTCACTATTACCTGAAGTGGCATATTTTAGTAATATATTCCCTTTAAGATATTCTGAAAAATATCCGGAGTTTCTAATGAGTCCTATTTTTTTTTTTTTTCAGTATGTCCTTTAGGATACGACAGCATTTCAGTTACTTATTTGCATACAGTGTGTGTGCACATGGATAGTAATATTCACTATTACCTGAAGTGGCACATTTTGGTAATATATTCCCTTTAAGATATTCTGAAAAATATCTAGAGTTTCTAATGAGTCCGATATTATTTTTTCTTTCAGTATGTCCTTTGGGATACGACAGCATTTCAGTTACTTTTTTCATTCAGTGTGTGTGAACATGGATAGTAATCTTCACTATTACCTGAAGTGGCACATTTTGGTAATATATTCCCTTTAAGATATTCTGAAAAATGTCCGGAGTTTCTAATGAGTCCGATATTTTTTTCTTTCAGTATGTCCTTTGGGATACGACAGCATTTCAGTTACTTCTTTTCATTCACTGTGTATGAACATGGATAGTAATCTTCATTATTACCTGAAGTGGCACATTTTGGTAATATATTCCCTTTAAGATATTCTAAAAAACGTCCGGAGTTTCTAATGAGTCCGATCTATTTTTTTTCTTTTAGTATGTCCTTTGGGATACGACAGCATTTCAGTTACTTCTTTGCATTCAGTGTGTGTGAACATGGATAGTAATCTTCACTATTACCTGAAGTGGCATATTTTGGTAATATATTCCCTAAGAGAATCTGAAAAATATCCGGAGTTTCTAATGAGTCCGATTTTTTTTTCTTTCAGTATGTCCTTTAGGATACGACAGCATTTCAGTTACTTATTTGCATTCAGTGTGTGTGCACATGGATAGTAATCTTCACTATTACCTGAAGTGGCATATTTTAGTAATATATTCCCTTTAAGATATTCTGAAAAATATCCGGAGTTTCTAATGAGTCCTTTTTTTTTTCAGTATGTCCTTTAGGATACGACAGCATTTCAGTTACTTATTTGCATACAGTGTGTGTGCACATGGATAGTAATATTCACTATTACCTGAAGTGGCACATTTTGGTAATATATTCCCTTTAAGATATTCTGAAAAATATCTAGAGTTTCTAATGAGTCCGATATTATTTTTTCTTTCAGTATGTCCTTTGGGATACGACAGCATTTCAGTTACTTTTTTCATTCAGTGTGTGTGAACATGGATAGTAATCTTCACTATTACCTGAAGTGGCACATTTTGGTAATATATTCCCTTTAAGATAGTCTGAAAAATGTCCGGAGTTTCTAATGAGTCCGATATTTTTTTCTTTCAGTATGTCCTTTGGGATACGACAGCATTTCAGTTACTTCTTTTCATTCACTGTGTGTGCACATGGATAGTAATCTTTACTATTACCTGAAGTGGCACATTTTAGTAATATATTCCCTTTAAGATAATCTGAAAAATATCCGGAGTTTCTAATGAGTCCGATTTTTTTTTCTTTCAGTATGTCCTTTAGGATACGACAGCATTTCAGTTACTTATTTGCATTCAGTGTGTGTGCACATGGATAGTAATCTTCACTATTACCTGAAGTGGCATATTTTAGTAATATATTCCCTTTAAGATATTCTGAAAAATATCCGGAGTTTCTAATGAGTCCGATCTATTTTTTTTCTTTCAGTATGTCCTTTAGGATACGACAGCATTTCAGTTACTTATTTGCATACAGTGTGTGTGCACATGGATAGTAATATTCACTATTACCTGAAGTGGCACATTTTGGTAATATATTCCCTTTAAGATATTCTGAAAAATATCTAGAGTTTCTAATGAGTCCGATATTATTTTTTCTTTCAGTATGTCCTTTGGGACACGACAGCATTTCAGTTACTTTTTTCATTCAGTGTGTGTGAACATGGATAGTAATCTTCACTATTACCTGAAGTGGCACATTTTGGTAATATATTCCCTTTAAGATAGTCTGAAAAATGTCCGGAGTTTCTAATGAGTCCGATATTTTTTTCTTTCAGTATGTCCTTTGGGATACGACAGCATTTCAGTTACTTCTTTGCATTCAGTGTGTGTGAACATGGATAGTAATCTTCACTATTACCTGAAGTGGCATATTTTGGTAATATATACCCTTTAAGATATTCTGAAAAATATCCGGAGTTTCTAATGAATCCGATTTTTTTTCTTTCAGTATGTCCTTTGGGATACGACAGCATTTCAGTTACTTCTTTGCATTCAGTGTGTGTGAACATGGATAGTAATCTTCACTATTACCTGAAGTGGCATATTTTAGTAATATATTCCCTTTAAGATATTCTGAAAAATATCCGGAGTTTCTAATGAGTCCTATTTTTTTTTCTTTCAGTATGTCCTTTAGGATACGACAGCATTTCAGTTACTTATTTGCATACAGTGTGTGTGCACATGGATAGTAATATTCACTATTACCTGAAGTGGCACATTTTGGTAATATATTCCCTTTAAGATATTCTGAAAAATATCTAGAGTTTCTAATGAGTCCGATATTATTTTTTCTTTCAGTATGTCCTTTGGGATACGACAGCATTTCAGTTACTTTTTTCATTCAGTGTGTGTGAACATGGATAGTAATCTTCACTATTACCTGAAGTGGCACATTTTGGTAATATATTCCCTTTAAGATATTCTGAAAAATGTCCGGAGTTTCTAATGAGTCCGATATTTTTTTCTTTCAGTATGTCCTTTGGGATACGACAGCATTTCAGTTACTTCTTTTCATTCACTGTGTATGAACATGGATAGTAATCTTCATTATTACCTGAAGTGGCACATTTTGGTAATATATTCCCTTTAAGATATTCTAAAAAACGTCCGGAGTTTCTAATGAGTCCGATCTATTTTTTTTCTTTTAGTATGTCCTTTGGGATACGACAGCATTTCAGTTACTTCTTTGCATTCAGTGTGTGTGAACATGGATAGTAATCTTCACTATTACCTGAAGTGGCATATTTTGGTAATATATACCCTTTAAGATATTCTGAAAAATATCCGGTGTTTCTAATGAATCCGATTTTTTTTCTTTCAGTATGTCCTTTGGGATACGACAGCATTTCAGTTACTTGTTTGCATTCAGTGTGTATGAACATGGATAGTAATCTTTACTATTACCTGAAGTGGCATATTTTGGTAATATATTCCCTTTAAGATATTCTGAAAAATGTCCGGAGTTTATAATGAATCCGATTTTTTTTTCATTCAGTATCTCCTTTGGGATACGACAGCATTTCAGTTACTTCTTTGCATTCAGTGTGTATGAACATGGATAGTAATCTTTACTATTACCTGAAGTGGCATATTTTGGTAATATATTCCCTTTAAGAGATTCTGAAAAATGTGCGGAGTTTCTAATGACTCCGATATTTTTTTTCTTTCAATATGTCCGTTGGGATACGACAGCATTTCAGTTACTTCTTTGCATTCAGTGTGTATGAACATGGATAGTAATCTTCACTATTACCTGAAGTGGTACATTTTGGTAATATATTCCCTTTAAGATATTCTGAAAAATATCCGGAGTTTCTAATGAGTCCGATATTTTTTTTTCTTTCAGTATGTCCTTTAGGATACGACAGCATTTCAGTTACTTATTTGCATTCAGTGTGTGTGCACATGGATAGTAATCTTCACTATTACCTGAAGTGGCATATTTTAGTAATATATTCCCTTTAAGATATTCTGAAAAATATCCGGAGTTTCTAATGAGTCCGATCTATTTTTTTTCTTTCAGTATGTCCTTTAGGATACGACAGCATTTCAGTTACTTATTTGCATACAGTGTGTGTGCACATGGATAGTAATATTCACTATTACCTGAAGTGGCACATTTTGGTAATATATTCCCTTTAAGATATTCTGAAAAATATCTAGAGTTTCTAATGAGTCCGATATTATTTTTTCTTTCAGTATGTCCTTTGGGATACGACAGCATTTCAGTTACTTTTTTCATTCAGTGTGTGTGAACATGGATAGTAATCTTCACTATTACCTGAAGTGGCACATTTTGGTAATATATTCCCTTTAAGATAGTCTGAAAAATGTCCGGAGTTTCTAATGAGTCCGATATTTTTTTCTTTCAGTATGTCCTTTGGGATACGACAGCATTTCAGTTACTTCTTTGCATTCAGTGTGTGTGAACATGGATAGTAATCTTCACTATTACCTGAAGTGGCATATTTTGGTAATATATACCCTTTAAGATATTCTGAAAAATATCCGGAGTTTCTAATGAATCCGATTTTTTTTCTTTCAGTATGTCCTTTGGGATACGACAGCATTTCAGTTACTTCTTTGCATTCAGTGTGTGTGAACATGGATAGTAATCTTCACTATTACCTGAAGTGGCATATTTTAGTAATATATTCCCTTTAAGATATTCTGAAAAATATCCGGAGTTTCTAATGAGTCCTTTTTTTTTTTCTTTCAGTATGTCCTTTAGGATACGACAGCATTTCAGTTACTTATTTGCATACAGTGTGTGTGCACATGGATAGTAATATTCACTATTACCTGAAGTGGCACATTTTGGTAATATATTCCCTTTAAGATATTCTGAAAAATATCTAGAGTTTCTAATGAGTCCGATATTATTTTTTCTTTCAGTATGTCCTTTGGGATACGACAGCATTTCAGTTACTTTTTTCATTCAGTGTGTGTGAACATGGATAGTAATCTTCACTATTACCTGAAGTGGCACATTTTGGTAATATATTCCCTTTAAGATATTCTGAAAAATGTCCGGAGTTTCTAATGAGTCCGATATTTTTTTCTTTCAGTATGTCCTTTGGGATACGACAGCATTTCAGTTACTTCTTTTCATTCACTGTGTATGAACATGGATAGTAATCTTCATTATTACCTGAAGTGGCACATTTTGGTAATATATTCCCTTTAAGATATTCTAAAAAACGTCCGGAGTTTCTAATGAGTCCGATCTATTTTTTTTTCTTTTAGTATGTCCTTTGGGATACGACAGCATTTCAGTTACTTCTTTGCATTCAGTGTGTGTGAACATGGATAGTAATCTTCACTATTACCTGAAGTGGCATATTTTGGTAATATATACCCTTTAAGATATTCTGAAAAATATCCGGTGTTTCTAATGAATCCGATTTTTTTTCTTTCAGTATGTCCTTTGGGATACGACAGCATTTCAGTTACTTGTTTGCATTCAGTGTGTATGAACATGGATAGTAATCTTTACTATTACCTGAAGTGGCATATTTTGGTAATATATTCCCTTTAAGATATTCTGAAAAATGTCCGGAGTTTATAATGAATCCGATTTTTTTTTCATTCAGTATCTCCTTTGGGATACGACAGCATTTCAGTTACTTCTTTGCATTCAGTGTGTATGAACATGGATAGTAATCTTTACTATTACCTGAAGTGGCATATTTTGGTAATATATTCCCTTTAAGAGATTCTGAAAAATGTGCGGAGTTTCTAATGACTCCGATATTTTTTTTCTTTCAATATGTCCGTTGGGATACGACAGCATTTCAGTTACTTCTTTGCATTCAGTGTGTATGAACATGGATAGTAATCTTCACTATTACCTGAAGTGGTACATTTTGGTAATATATTCCCTTTAAGATATTCTGAAAAATATCCGGAGTTTCTAATGAGTCCGATATTTTTTTTTTCTTTCAGTATGTCCTTTAGGATACGACAGCATTTCAGTTACTTATTTGCATTCAGTGTGTGTGCACATGGATAGTAGTCTTCACTATTCCCTGAAGTGGCATATTTTAGTAATATATTCCCTTTAAGATATTCTGAAAAATATCCGGAGTTTCTAATGAGTCCGATATTTTTTTTATTTCAGTATGTCCTTTGAGATACGACAGCATTTCTGCTATTTTCAGAATATAGCATATAACACAGCATAGTTGAACACTGTATTTTGATATTTTTACCAAATACACAAGAAACTACTAGGCACCATACATTTAGGCTTCGATAATATATTGAAACGCAAGTAGATTCATACAATACAAGAAAAAAGAAAATGAACACAATGAAACTATAGAACATAAGCATGCCGAACACGGTACACTTTTTGCATTTTATAAACAGCACATTAAGTACCATTTTCTTTTCAACAATGGAAAAATTAATTACTTACGCAATCTTTAGAAATTAAAAATACTTTGATAGTAATTAGCTGACACTCAACTAACACAAACGCTACCCAGCGAAAAGTTAGACTGTAAAGATATAAACCAAATAAAAACCACAAGCAGAACATTCTGGAAAAGCGGCTTTACTTTATGAACAGCACATAAGTACTGTCAGTTCAATACAGTTTTGTTATCATAGTTTCTTCGTTGACATGCGAAATCAAATCAATCGGATAAAAAACAGGAAAACATTTAAACTGGATAAAATTATAAACACTCCAGTGTGATTTTTTTAAAACAGCACAAATAAGTACCGTTTTTCAACCTTATGACAAAGACTTTGCTTTCAAAGATTTTCTGTCAAAAACATAGCTACACAGCGTACTTACACACTGTATCTGCATTTTTACATATGTATGAGTAAAACATACACATGGTTGGAAAAAAACGTAGGTAATTAGTACTGAAGTGTTATCAAAAAATAAATTAATATTAACGCAAATCGAAAATGAAGTAAACATGTCATTCCACACATTATATAACGAATTCAAGATGATATATTGAAAGGCAAGCAGATTCATACAATACAAGAAAAAAGAAAATGAACACAATGAAACTATAGAACATAAGCAGGCCAAACACTGTACACTTTTTGCATTTTATAAACAGCACATTAAGTACCATTTTCTTCTAAATATAATACCAGTCTCCGAATTGCAGCGTTTTTTTCTCTGCATGTGAAACGGGAGTAGTCATTTACATTAAAAACAACAATAATTAAGTCAGGTTGAAATTAGAATACAACACAGCATAGTTGAACATGGTAATTTAATTTTTTTTACAAATATGTTAATTGAACACTATATAATATGAAACTGAAGTAGTTATAAATTAAATTCCTACTAATAAAAGCAAATAGCAAGGAAAAGGTAAGATCAGATTCCACACGGCATTATGTTAATATTGTGACCTCTCTTAATTACTTTTTATAATCTAGTTAGTCAGCAAACTACTGTAAGCCTTACAGCTTCTTAGTAAGTGTCCATAAAGTTATTGGGAGGCTTAAAATGGCAGAGGGGAATGGGTATACTTTGCAATTCGTAATAACAGTGGAAAGTACAAGACTTTTTTATTTTCTTGGGACTTTTAACCCAGTGCTACCCTTTGCAAAAATATAATTACTAATCAATACAAAGAATTATCATCTGATATCATACAGAATTGTAGAAACACTGTTACTCACTGTCCGCGGTTTATTCATCGTCTATATAAACGACCTGTTTGTATTTTCAACAATGAAAAATGTAATTAGTTACAATAATATATGCTGAAAGTTTGTGAAAGGGACTAAAAACTGGATAAGGAAATTTATATAGAAATAAAACATTTTGGAGGATTGCGATGACAAAGCAAGCATTCATAAAAATACTCTTTTTACCAGTAAACATTTTAACTTTGACTCGCCCAAGTGTTTCATCAAGTCATACGTATGAAGTGTTATAATGTATGAGGCGCAAAGCTGAACTTTAAATAATCAAGACATTAAGTCGATAGAAGCCTTAAAATGAGGACATGGAGAAAATGGCAAAGACGAGATACACCGATAGAACGAGGACTAAAAGTGCGCTAGAAGAAATGAGAAAAGAGATATGTTTGCTGAATGCAAATGAGAGGAAACCGAATTTTGTTGGACATTTCCTGAGACAACTTTCTGACAACATAATTGAAGACATAAGTGGATAAAGGTGACATGTCACATTTTTCAAAAAATTGACTTATTGCAATTTTTAGACATCCCTGGTATAAATCTATCCTTCAGTAAACACGGATTCCCTATTTTTGTTATTTTTTGGTAGTTTTCAGATTATAAAGGTGTCATGTCGCACATATTATAGCATTATGTTAGTGGATAAAGGTGTTATGTTAGTTTTTTGTTACGTGACACCTTTATCAACTCAAAATTATAAAGGTCCAGGTCAGCAGTGAAGTGTAATGTCACATTTTGAGGTCATGCTCCTCATGTGTTACATTAATAAGATTACTATCAAAAAGTGTTTATGCAGTATTTCATTTAAACAGTGGTTTTTGTCTGAAAATATTGAACACATCATAATGGGATCTAGAGGTAAACGTATATTGTAGTTACTGCAATCATCAATTGATCAAAACCCGGGATCTTCAAGTAACAGTGAGTAATTTAATTTGTTTCATATTACTACAGTACATATGTGTAACCAATACATATGTGTAACCAATTTGATTTTTAGGAATAATAACAAATCTGTCTCCGAGTCCAGATGTAACTCCGAGTAATGAGGCAGATATAGATAAGAACAGCGCATCAATAGCTCAAAAAAATATGCAAAAAACAGAAGTATTGAGTCACATGCATAATCCTAGTTCCAGTGGGATTTCGATGCAGAAATACTACTGACAGTAGTAAAAGTAAGTGTCTCAAATCTGTAAAACTATATCACATAGATTAACCTGTTTCACACAAAAATGCCCCAAACCTAAAGATATATCATTTATATCTTTATAGTATTATTCTAGAATCCTACCTCTAGGAAGCATTCTAGAATACTCTTGATATGTGTTTTCAGAGATATATCGTGATATGAAAGTACTGTAGTGATTCGATTTACAGCATTTTCATTCAATTTCTTCTACAGTTTTTTTCCATAATCATGTTTGTTACAAATCTGATTGTGAGTAGCGACAAAGAAGATACTACATCAGATAGTGATTATTTTCCATTTAGCAACGATGAGGATTCTGATGAGTCGGGATGTACTCAGCTTAGTAATAAGGTGCAAAATATTAAGAGGGTGAAGCGTAAAGTCTTCGCTGAAAAGGAAGGTAACTTGCAGCAAAATATTGAGAAGAAAACAATAAATGCAGAAAACACATTAAAGACGGGAGTGATTGGTACAGAAAAGGAAAATGTAGAAACTTCCAACAGACAAGCAGCAAGTACCTCTACTCATGTTACTACTGAAGGCCGAAAAGTACAAAATGTTGAAAAAAGGAAGATATTTGAACTACAGCCTAAAATTAAAAAAAGAACACGCAATCCAGAAACACAGAAACGGAAAAAAGCTGATATTTTAAGACAAAAGGGTCAAGAATATGTATCACAAAGTGGAACAGTTATGGAAAAGAAGGCAATAAAGGAAGGAATCCTTTGCAAAGAGAAATGTCGAATGAAGTGTTCTGATAAATTCAACATTAAAGACCGATAAGCGATTTTGAAAAAAGTTTATAACCTAGATGCGAATAGCAAGAATATTCTGCTTTTCAAGAGTGTCGAAATCCGGCCAGTATTGCGTCGTCGACCAGGCACCAAGACATCAAAAAAATACACATTTAAATATTCAGTTACTTATGACAAGCAGCTGATACCAGTATGTAGAGATGCTTTATGCTCTCTATATAAATTAGGAAGAAAAAAATTGAATTGACACAAAAGTTGTTAAAACGTGGCAATTCTGCTACTTCTCCAGATAAGCGAGGACATCATGTAAATCGTCCTCATAAGATACATTGGGATGTTATTAACTGTATCATTAATCACATTAACATGTTTCCTGCAGAACAATCACATTATTCCCGCAACAAAAACCATAACAAAAAATATATGTCTCCGTTACTTAATGTGAATCGACTTTGCAAACTTTATATCGAAAATTGCAGGGAGAACAATCTGGATGATAAGTACATGGTGAAAATTTCATTCTATAGACATATTTTCGAAACAAAGTTTAATTTATCTTTTGGACAACCAAAAAGTGACACGTGTAGCATATGTAATGCAGGAGAAAATTCGGCTGAACACAAAACAAAATGGGAATATGCATTTTATTCACAAAAAGTAGACAGGCAAATACCAACAAGTGATACAACAAAATGTTACATAACAATGGATTTGCAACAATTCATGCCATTACCCAAGTTATCAACATCAAAAGCTTTCTACTTAAGGCAATTGTGGTTTTACAACTTTGGTTTTCACTGCCATACTCATTCAGGCCACAAATTTCTTCAATTGGAGAGAAGGCATTGCCAATAGAGGCAGTAATGAAATTGGAAGTTGTTTATTAAGATTATGCAAGTTGCTCAAAAGCGAGCAACCTGATGTCGATCACTTGATAATTTGGTCTGATTCATGTGGAGGACAAAACCAGAACTTTTTCATACTTTGTCTTTACCAGTATTTAATACTGAACAAGCTTTTTAGGGTTATAGAACATACATTTCCCGAGGTTGGCCACAGCTATCTAGATTCCGATGATTTTGGTCGTATTGAAAAAGTGCTAAGAAAACACCAAAATATTTTCATTCCAGACCAATATAGGGAGATCATCAGATCTGCAACTACTAGCCACAGTTTATGTTTGAATATGGAACATTTCTTTTATAATTTCGAAGAACTTCCAACCAAATTTCATTTATATAAAACAAATAACTAATATTATTAATAAAAAGGTTAATCGACGAGATAGTGTCAAATGGATCAGAGTAGACAGTTTTGGATTTTATTTATACAAGACAAATTTAGACCCTTATTCCCCGTTTCTGCAGGTTGATTTAGATAAGAAAGGGGGCAACAGAAGTTGAAACTGGTGAAGTTACATTGAATGTGTTACCTAAATGTGGGGGTTTAACTGTTGAAAAAATGTCCAACTTGAGACAGCAACTAAAGTTTGTTGAAGAGGATTGCAGATCGAACTATGAGGATGTTTTGCAAGAAACCAGTATCGATTCCAAGAAGAAGAGAAGAACATTTTAATTCTGTTGAAGCTACTTTTCTATTCTGTTAAATTTGCTTTGAAATTTTTCTGGTATTCCTTTCAAGTTTGTAACCAGTTTGATTTTTTCAATAAAAATAAAATAGTTGAAACAGAAAGGTTTTTTATTTTCTTTTTTCCGTAGCTTTAAGAGAAAATGCATACATTTGGGTGTTACATGACACCTTCATCTATGTAAGACTAGATGCATTCTCGCAACAATTAGAACCGTAGACCGGTTTCGCTCTCATTAGAGCTCTTCAGTATGGCATACTAATTGCAGCAAAAATACACCAAAAATAACACGGCCATCGTATAGCCAGTCTTAAAACACTAAGTGAGTGGCGAACGTGTCGCCACCTAGTTCGGAACCAAGTACTATGTTGTCACGCCCGCTCCAAATAACACAGAGTATTAAAAATAGAGACGGTATACAACTAACAATTTAAAAAATTGTTAGCCCTGGCCCATTTCTACCCCAATATAGGGACAAAGTATGTAAGACTAGATGCATTCTCGCAACAATTAGAACCGTAGACCGGTTTCGCTCTCATTAGAGCTCTTCAGTACGGCATACTAATTGCAGCAAAAATGCACCAAAAATAACACGGCTATCGTATAGCCAGTCTCAAAACACTAAGTGAGTAGCGAACGTGTCGCCACCTAGTTCGGAACCAAGTACTGGTTGTCACGCCCGCTCCAAATAATACAGAGTATTAAAAATAGAATAACACAAGAGTCGGGCGTGACAACATAGTACTTGGTTCCGAACTAGGTGGCGACACGTTCGCCACTCACTTAGTGTTTTAAGACTGGCTATACGATGGCCGTGTTATTTTTGGTGCATTTTTGCTGCAATTAGTATGCCGTACTGAAGAGCTCTAATGAGAGCGAAACCGGTCTACGGTTCTAATTGTTGCGAGAATGCATCTAGTCTTACATACTTTGTCCCTATATTGGGGTAGAAATGGGCCAGGGCTAACAATTTTTTAAATTGTTAGTTAGTTGTATACCGTCTCTATTTTTAATACTCTGTGTTATTTGGAGCGGGCGTGACAACATAGTACTTGGTTCCGAACTAGGTGGCGACACGTTCGCCACTCACTTAGGACCTTCATCTATGATAAATCAGATAACATGTCAAACTGAGAGTTGGTGGATAAAGGTGTTATGTACACTATCATTTAATTTTCTCAGAAATGAAGGTTTTTCTTTCATACAAAAATACATGATAGAAAATAATCTATTCATTTCTAGTTTTCAAAGTTACATTCATTTGAAATAAAAATTGAATAAAAAAGTTCCAGCTTAAGATGTGTTAGGCTACTGTACTAAAAAGTTTAAAAATGTGACATGACACCTTCATCCACTTATGTCTTCAATTTAAAGAACGCATACTCTGAGACAAGGGAAGGGGCATTCGAAGAGTAAAACTTCGGGAAGATCTGGCCCAATTGATGAAGTGCGGATATATAGTGAATTTAAAAGGGGTGCTGGAGATAAAGCCCTGGTTACGACGACAAGGCAACATCGTCTTTAGACTGTGGTTTTAATGATGATGATAAAGTATCAACTATGGTAACATCATACTAACAAGACAGTCTTCCAACAGTATCCAATATATATATATATATATATATATATATATATATATATATATATATATATATATATATATATATATATATATATATATATATATATATATATATATATATATATATATATATATTGTGCTGAGAATTGCTAAGGCCATATAAAAGTTATAAAAACAAAAATGAAAACCCTTACGGAAACTACTATGATAATGTTAAATTCTGATTATTGATTAAAAAATTGGGTGATCAGATTAGTAATGGGGGGTAGTAGTAGTACCACTGGTCAGTAATAAGTAAAATACTTACGGTTTACACGTAATGCATATGGGTTATCTGTATATTGTATACATATCCACATCGTTCGACATATTTTACTGTACACTAAAACAGAAAACAAAATAATAACATTAAAACACAAGCACATTCACTATTATTGTTAGTCAGTGTTATTTGGAGAAGCAATGAAAGATATATATAGCCATAATTTGTTGGAATGATAATTAAATGAGTCTTAAAAAGTTTAACTAGCAATTTGGAAAATATCTCAGTTAAAGTGAAATAAAAAGAGCCAGAAATCTATATGTAGATAGATTGAAATATTAAGCATGAAATACATACCAAAGAATTATGTTCAAAATCAATTACCAAAAGGTAATGAACAAAACAAACCCCTTGTATGATGTTTTCAATATGTGAATTTAGTTTATTTTTATGTGAACAATGAACTGAAATGTACCCATATATATGTCTGTGTTTATAAAAACAATGAACTGGAAGTTACTAAAAACAGTGTTAAGTGTTCTGGAACTTTT
The DNA here is from genome assembly GCA_964006375.1 of Tillus elongatus. Taxonomy (NCBI): domain Eukaryota; kingdom Metazoa; phylum Arthropoda; class Insecta; order Coleoptera; family Cleridae; genus Tillus; species Tillus elongatus. The sequence continues at coordinate 32,174,118 of OZ023270.1, forward strand.
AAATCAAGATTACAGCATGAACTTAATGAATTTATACATTTATTATTGATTATAATTAGATTAAAAAAGTAAGGTTAGATCAGATGTCAATTTTAAGAATAGAATATTTTATACTTACTCGATGGTTCCAAGGAGAATATCTGTCAAAACATTAATTAATGAATTGGAAGAGAGAATGCTATGATCAGACAGGAAACACCAAATGTTAGATGAATTTGGGCAACATTTCCGCTTTTGATAATTTTGTTGTTGGTTGTTGATGAAATTTAGATGCGAGAGCGCGTCATTCTTGCTTCCCATTTTAAATATAAATATTTTAAAGTATAAATTGTCCAAGGGAAATTCAATTTGCCGCTAAAACAAAGAAGAGACGTTACATCAAGTTTTTAACGTAAGGAAGTACGAGATAAGCAGTAAATATATCAATAATACGTACATTTGAGGATACCCAATACCATTAGCGAGGAAGCCAAGGTTAGAGATTTATTTTATTTAATGTATAGCAGCTCAACCAGACAAATATTTCAATAAAAAGACAGCCCATTCTGTCAAATATCATTTTAAGCAAATGTGTTTATGGGAAATTAAGATTTAAACGCATAAAGTAGAAATCTTATGGGATAATTTAACCATAGTTCAACATTGCGAATACAGAGGGAGTGCAGGTCAAGGATCCATATTTTATTAATAAGAACAATTGAATGAAAGCCGTAAATTCGGATACTAAATTTAATCATTGTAAATTGATATTAGTTTGATAATTAGAACAACGGATCCGTTTAAAGTTTAGAGTTTAGATTTTAAATTTGAAATTGTGCCAATAAAATTTGTTTAAGAATTTTGAAACGTAATTCTTTGAAAACCCATAATAAGATAATAAGGCTACTATAAATATTTGCAGGCTACTTTCTTTCTATTTTAGCAGAACCGACTACTGAGATAAGTAAGTAAATAAAATATTTGAATATAATTTATTTGACATACATATATATATATAATAGAAGGATAGGCAACCCAAATAACCCTGAGATAACTTAAACCACAATTAATACAAGAGTCATAAAACATTTTATTCAGATAAAGTTTCACACAAATAATATACAGTCACCCATAATACATGGTGTAAAATAATACAAGGTGTAATAATAACATTATCATTCATTTTAAATATCAATTTTCCAGTAAATATAATATAAAATAAATTAATAAAATAAATTCAAAGCCAATTAATAATATAATTGGCGCCGCAACGTTCGGGCACAGCAAAAATAGGGGAAACTAGCCATAACGTCAGGCACAGCAAAACAGGGGAGCAAACTGCAACATCTGGGTACAGGAATTCATAACATTGGTAGAGCCAGACCTGAAAAACAAAAATTTAATTACTGACCATCCTAAATAAAGAAATTTAAACATAAAAATGTCGCAACAAAAGCAAACAAGAGCTAGAAAAACAAAGAAGACTGAAGAAATACAGCAGGAGGAACAATTTGATGAAGGAGACACAGGAGAAGAGAAAACAGAAGAAATATTAGTAAAAGAAACCGTATCGCAGGAGGAAATACCAGATAAACCGGAGGAGAGTGAAGAAACTGAAACGGTAGAACCGAACGCACAACAAGAAAAGCCAAGCATGGAACAAAATTTATTGCAACAAATGGCAAGTATGTTTCGACAAAATATGGAAAGTATGAATAAAATAGAAGAAAATCTAAGTAATAAAATGGCCAAACAAGAAGAAAACCTGAGTGATAAAATGGCGAAACAAGAAGAAAACCTGAGTGATAAAATGGCGAAACAAGAAGAAAATCTGAGTGATAAAATGGCGAAACAAGAAGAAAACCTGAGTGATAAAATGACGAAGCAAGAAGAAAATTTAGAAGTATTTATACAAAATGAAATAACAGAAATCAAACAGGATATGAATAAATTAAAAGAAAATGATACTATATTGTATAGAAACATTCAAGATCTCAGAGAAGAAACGAAAGAAAATATAGAAAAACTCAAGCAAGATATGGAAAACAGGATCGCAGGAAAAATAGAAGAGAGTGAGAAATATCTCATGGAGGAAATGAATAGGAAACAAAACACATTGGAAAAGGAAAATGAGGTGGTAATTATACAAATAAGAAGTGATGTGGACGAGGCAAAACAGAAATGTCAACGAAATTGCCAGAAAATAGAAACCGAAATGAATACAGGGCTGCAAGAAATTCACGACCACTTATATAATCAAGCTGAGAAGACTAGAGAAGAGTTTACAAAAGTCGAAACGCAAATACAAATGGTTGACTCAGAAATAACACACATAAAAAAGAAAACAGAGGAGCAAATTGGCAAGACGAGAGAAGAAATCTTCAACAAAATAAACAGTCAAAACACCAGAAGCTACGGTATGCCAATAAATATGGATACAGGAACAAAATTTGATGGAAATATAAACAAACTACACCCCAGAGTGTTTATCAACAGCATAAAAAACAAAGTAAGATATATAACTGATATCAACGATGTAAAGGATGTGATAAGGATGCAGCTGGTAGGAAATCCGTTACTATGGTTTTCCAGTAGAGAAAACGAAATCCACAACATAGAAGAATTTGAACATCTTTTTATGAAATTTTACTGGGGAGAGTTCCATCAAGGGATATTCAGAGAAAAACTTTACTTTGGACGGTTGGATTACAATAAAAATCAAGATTTTAGCAACTATTGTCTGCATTTGTACAATACAGCGCAGTACCTACACCCGAGAATGGAGGAAGAAGAAATAGTCATGTATATCTCCAGACATTTCGAAAACCAGATTACGGAGACAATTGCGATAAACAATATCAAAACGATGGAGCAGCTGTTAACTTATTTGACAAGAATAGAAAGAACCCTAAGGACAAGAAATATAAGAAATAAGGGGGAAAACAAACCAGACTACAGAAGACCAAATTATCAAGAGAATCAAAGATATGGAGGTAACACGTATGACAATAGGCCACGCTACAACCAGAATGAAACAAGACCTGGGGTATCGAACAACAATAGCAACCCAAGAAATTATCAGTATCAAAACAGGGATAGAAACAGAAATGACCAAGGAAATTACGATAACACAAGACAACATCAGAGGCAATACAGATATAACAACAATTATCAGCCAGGAAGAACACAGATGCCCAGGACAAATGACAACAATAACCGTCAATATCCTTATCCAGGTGGCCAACTAAGAAATTGTGCAATGGAAAATAATATACCACAACAAATTGAAGAGCAAAACAGAATTGAAGTCGCAGCACAGATACATGGACCCAGCCAAAATTTTTTAGAATAAGCGCACCTTTGTTTGTAAATAATGTCATGCAGTATAGTCACCCGAGAGAATTTATAAAATTAGAAAATGAAAAAAACCTTGAAAACAAAAATAAATTAGTTTTTGTAAAAGCAAACTTCCAAAACAAAATGGTGAATATAATGGTGGACTCTGGATCAAATGCGTCAATCATCAGTAGTAATATAATAGATCAATTAAAGTTAAACAAATTTAGTTATAATATACCAAAGGTGTCACTAATAAATGCGAGGGGAAGAAAGATTTGTGAAGTATCGAAGGCAGTAATGGGAAAATTACAATTTAACAAAAATAAAAAGGAAATCAACGTTAATTTATTAATAATGGAAGGTTTGGAATTTGATGTAGTAATGGGATCAGATATATTAAATGAAAATAATGCTATCATAGATTATGAACGGAATATAGTAATTATCGACAACGAAATAGTGCATATGACTGACGATTTTGTGAATAAATGTAAAGAAAATAGTAGTGAAAATGAAAATATGAATTATATAAATAGTATAGATTATATGAAAGAATATGAAGAAAAGAATATAAAAGAAATAATAAATGAAAATGAAGAATATGATAGAAAAATAAAGAATATATTATGTAAGTATGAAAGTTTGTTCGATGAAACTAGTCGAGTAGCTGTGGGTCATATGCATCAATTTAAAGTAAAAGAGATAGCAAATTTTAAATCGAAAACGTATCCGATTCCATATAAATATCAGAAACAAGTACACCAGGAAATAAATAACATGTTAGAGCAAGGAATAATAGAAAGAAGTGATACTCCATATATCAACCCAATAGTCGTAGTAAAAAAGGCAGATGGGGGAATAAGATTGTGTTTAGATGCTAGAAATATTAATAAATTGTCAATTCCTCAATATAGTTCACCAGTAGGAATAGAAAGTATTTTCGGAAGTATAACGGGTGCAAATATTTTTTCAAAAGTAGATTTAAAACATAGTTTTTGGTTGATACCACTGGAAGAATCATGTAGAGAGTACACAGGCTTTATGATATATGGTTCAGTATATCGATTTGCTGTAACCCCATTTGGAATACAATCAGCTTGTTCTGCTCTAGTTAAAGCATTACACAAAATCCTAGACAAATTTGAAGATTTTGTACTGCATTATGTCGATGACATATTAATCTACTCCAAAACCATTGAAGATCATTACAGACATGTAGACGTTGTTTTAAGAGCATTAGACAGAGAAGGTTTAAAGGTAAACTTGGAGAAATGCCATTTCTGCAAAATGCAAGTCAAATATTTGGGATACGAACTGAACGACAAAGGAGTTAAAATAGACCAAGATCACGTCTATAAACTGAACTAAAAGTTTTTCGGATAAATAACCATTCAAAATTCAAAATTTTAAACAAATAGTAAGTGGAACAGACGAAACAATAAAATAACCTAAACGACTTGTATGAATTTAAATAAAGGAAATTAATCCACCAATAAAAAGACCAGGAGAGCAAGGATTTTGAATTAATTGAACAATTTCGAAAGAAAGAGACAAATAATTTTGAAAATCAAAAGGCCAGGAGGCAAAAGAAAGGAATAAGATATATGTATATATATATATAAAAGGGGCTGTGAGCACAAAAGAGAAGTAACGTATAGGGAAAACTCGAGGCATATAATAAGAAAAGTGAAATAAGAAAATGACAATGACAGTAAACGCAGGGGATCATATGAAGCAAGCAGAAAAAAATATATATATAAGAAAATGGACAAGAAGATAAAATTTTGAAGAATTCTAAAGATATATGGTAGAGAATGAGGAAAAGAATTATAGTTGGAGTAGCGAAACCAGTATAAAGAAGAAAATAGGCCCAAGAGAGGTTATGATGAATAAAATGAATAATGAATATTGAAATAAGTATATGAAAATGAATTAATATAGAAATATAGTGTTAAAATGAAGAAATGTTAAAATAAAGAAGATTTAGGGGATAGATGATAAGGTACAAATAAAAAAGGAAACCATGTAAGAAATAAATTGAGATATATCTATACCAGATGGAGAAAATATTTATTAAAAAGCTGCTAATCCGAGAAAATAAAGTTGAATAAAATAAAACGTCGTTGTACATTGATGAGAAGAAAAGTATGAACAAGAAGACCCGAGAAACCAAACGTGAAACTAGGAAAACCGTAAATAAAAGAATTTGTCAACAATACCAAGTGACATTATGATTTACAAGTATTCGTCATCCACAATCAAACATTTCGGAGAGATATATACAAGAACTTAACAAGTATTTGAGGATAATGGTACACAGCGATCACCGAGAGTGGCAAGATAAGCTAAATATAATAGAAGAATTACTTAATAATAGTCCACATACAATGACTGGACAATCACCGATTTATCTATTCAAAGGTGTCATGCCTGAAAGAAAATGGCTCCAACAAAATAGTAAAACCTACGAAGAAGTAGTAAAAATGGTCAATAAATTAAATGAGAGACGTGCAGAGAAATGTGCAAAAAGGTTTTTGAAAAAGAAATCTAAGAAATCGACATTTAAAAGAGGAGATTTAGTAATCATAAGGGCATTGCGAACCTCGAACTATAAGAAAAATATCAGTGCTAAGTTAATGATGCCATTTGAGGGTCCATTCGAGATCACAACAGAAAACCCAGTTAATAGTTGTGAAATCAAAGACCCAATCACAGGAAAAATTAGAGGAATATTTAATATACAAGATATATTCCACTTCTATCAATAACAATGAAAATAAAATATCAGCACGTATGTGAATTTTGCTTCCATTACTTTCGAGAATCGAAATAATGTCTGCAAAATTGGGGGGTGTTGTGCTGAGAATTGCTAAGGCCATATAAAAGTTATAAAAACAAAAATGAAAACCCTTACGGAAACTACTATGATAATGTTAAATTCTGATTATTGATTAAAAAATTGGGTGATCAGATTAGTAATGGGGGGTAGTAGTAGTACCACTGGTCAGTAATAAGTAAAATACTTACGGTTTACACGTAATGCATATGGGTTATCTGTATATTGTATACATATCCACATCGTTCGACATATTTTACTGTACACTAAAACAGAAAACAAAATAATAACATTAAAACACAAGCACATTCACTATTATTGTTAGTCAGTGTTATTTGGAGAAGCAATGAAAGATATATATAGCCATAATTTGTTGGAATGATAATTAAATGAGTCTTAAAAAGTTTAACTAGCAATTTGGAAAATATCTCAGTTAAAGTGAAATAAAAAGAGCCAGAAATCTATATGTAGATAGATTGAAATATTAAGCATGAAATACATACCAAAGAATTATGTTCAAAATCAATTACCAAAAGGTAATGAACAAAACAAACCCCTTGTATGATGTTTTCAATATGTGAATTTAGTTTATTTTTATGTGAACAATGAACTGAAATGTACCCATATATATGTCTGTGTTTATAAAAACAATGAACTGGAAGTTACTAAAAACAGTGTTAAGTGTTCTGGAACTTTTAAATCAAGATTACAGCATGAACTTAATGAATTTATACATTTATTATTGATTATAATTAGATTAAAAAAGTAAGGTTAGATCAGATGTCAATTTTAAGAATAGAATATTTTATACTTACTCGATGGTTCCAAGGAGAATATCTGTCAAAACATTAATTAATGAATTGGAAGAGAGAATGCTATGATCAGACAGGAAACACCAAATGTTAGATGAATTTGGGCAACATTTCCGCTTTTGATAATTTTGTTGTTGGTTGTTGATGAAATTTAGATGCGAGAGCGCGTCATTCTTGCTTCCCATTTTAAATATAAATATTTTAAAGTATAAATTGTCCAAGGGAAATTCAATTTGCCGCTAAAACAAAGAAGAGACGTTACATCAAGTTTTTAACGTAAGGAAGTACGAGATAAGCAGTAAATATATCAATAATACGTACATTTGAGGATACCCAATACCATTAGCGAGGAAGCCAAGGTTAGAGATTTATTTTATTTAATGTATAGCAGCTCAACCAGACAAATATTTCAATAAAAAGACAGCCCATTCTGTCAAATATCATTTTAAGCAAATGTGTTTATGGGAAATTAAGATTTAAACGCATAAAGTAGAAATCTTATGGGATAATTTAACCATAGTTCAACATTGCGAATACAGAGGGAGTGCAGGTCAAGGATCCATATTTTATTAATAAGAACAATTGAATGAAAGCCGTAAATTCGGATACTAAATTTAATCATTGTAAATTGATATTAGTTTGATAATTAGAACAACGGATCCGTTTAAAGTTTAGAGTTTAGATTTTAAATTTGAAATTGTGCCAATAAAATTTGTTTAAGAATTTTGAAACGTAATTCTTTGAAAACCCATAATAAGATAATAAGGCTACTATAAATATTTGCAGGCTACTTTCTTTCTATTTTAGCAGAACCGACTACTGAGATAAGTAAGTAAATAAAATATTTGAATATAATTTATTTGACATACATATATATATAATAGAAGGATAGGCAACCCAAATAACCCTGAGATAACTTAAACCACAATTAATACAAGTCATAAAACATTTTATTCAGATAAAGTTTCACACAAATAATATACAGAGTCACCCATAATACATGGTGTAATATTTTTTTTTATATCATTTTCCCATATATAAAATAATTCTAAATATAAATATCAAATATCATTTCAATATCATAAATACAATAATAATAATAAATAATATAAAATATAAAGCCAAATAAATAATATAATATATATATATATATATATATATATATATATATATATATATATATATATATATATATATATATATATTGATATTGTATGTTATTTACAGACTTTCGAAACCCTCACGTTTGGTGCCAATTGTTATAGAATTTCAAAAAAATGTAATAAGCTATGGATTTTAAATTTAATTTAATATATAGAATTGATATATATATATATATTTAGTTTTTTTGTTATATTTTAGATATCTTAGCTTTTAACTTTTATTTTCCTGTAAAGTTTAGTGAAATGTGTTGTAAATGTTGTTATTATGAGATATATGTATTTGTGTATGTAACTTACACCTGGATGTACTCAATGTATTTATTTTTTTTTTTACCTGTTTAACACACAGAAAACAACCAATCACATATATGAACTGCCTCTCACCTCAGGGTGCTTAGTAAGCAAGTGGGTTCTAGTCCCCTTTGGTTTTTTTTTTGTTGTAATTTCGAAATATTCTGCCCTATCTAATTTCAGTTCTTTCCTTCCAAATACTCATATATGTGTAAAAGAAAACAAAATAAGGCAAAGGTTTCAAATGATCACCAAACTTAATATTTATTACACTTAAAGAACAAATGACAAAAAACCCAATACTTATTTGCTATTAATCATGTACTTCTTACTTTTGAATTTAGAGCTCTTTGTTTATTTTTTTAACAATGCCAATAAGAAAAAAAAATGATCAGTATTATTTGTTTTAAATTTTTAAGACTACTTATATTTATGACTCACACGCACTTCCTAAAGCCAAACGGTAACGGCACCTATTGACGTTTGAATGATTTATACAATGCCTTAGTACTACGTGCAGTCAATGGACGAGTCCCTTCACTGGCTGGGTATGGTTACTGGTTTTTCAAGCCCTTGGTGTGTGAAATGCAAACCAAGATGGTTGTTTTTTTTTTTTTTTACGATGAGACCTCTCTACTTTCGTTTGATGTATTTTGAATTTTGCGAGTTATTTACTATTCTTTTTGAAGCTGGGGATATGTCGCACAATAAATGTAAATATTTATTTACTTTACTCACAGTTTATCTGGTCTGTTTCTGAGCTTCCGTGTTGTGACTCCTTTTGATTGTTTAATTCTCTTCAAAAATGTACCTCCTTCTCGTTTTAAATTTTATAAAAATATTTCAATCCCTTTTTTAATATCAAAAAAATTTCAATCTATCTAATCTTTTAATCAAAATGTCCCCGTCTAATAATTTAATAATAATCTCAATCTTTTTTCATCTCAAAAATTTTCAATCTCATACTTTTATCAAAATTTTTCCATCTGTTTATTATTTTTCCTTGTAACCAGCGTAACTAATCAAAAAAAACTGTTATCTGCCTGCTTCAAATAAAATATCCTAACAAATTTTAACACAATAATCGTTTTTCATCATCTCCTCGGATACATACATACTTCTGATTGTTGTTAGTCAATGAGAGAATAATTAACCTAACTATAATTTTAGTGTCAGTTTGACGTCTGTCCTAAATAAAAAACAGCTGACTTAAACATAGGTTATGACATGACATTTCTTACAATTTAACACTCAAATTTTGACATCTTACTATTCTTAAAGCTAACAATATCCTTAATTCTAACAAACAATAACATCTTAAATTACATAACAGCTATCAAACAATAATACCTTAAACTATATAATTAAACTGGTCATACATTTACACCTGCCTTGCCTCCTTTCAACACATATATATCTGTAAAATTTAGTTACTCCCTGCCTTACAGTGCAAAAACATTGCATACACCAAAGGTAAGTTGTTGTTTGTGTATATGTATGTGTATATATGTATATGTGGCCCCCTTTAGTAACCATATCAAATCCCCAATAATAAATTTTTACTGCTTTAGAGGCTTGCCTTCTGAAGCTAGGAAAAATTTTTTATTCACGCTTTTAGTTTATAGCAATATAATCTTTTCCTGCCTTAATACATTTTTTTAGCATTTCAGAAACAGTCACTGCCATTCCTGTAAGAAGTTATGCTGTGTAATCAGAACTATCATCTGAGACCCAAGTGATCTAGCTGCGAACATGAGAAGTTATTATATTTAAGTGTCAGATGCACTTATGCATGAGAGACATTATTGTGCTTATAAGCATGTTTAAAAAGATACTAGCGTGCCTACAATTTAGAGGAACACTAGCGTGCCTTTAATAGTTTTATAAGAACACCGCTGTGCCAATATTTTGTCAATTATGTTTTTGAAGACCACTGCTGTGCCCACAATTATTTTAAGAAAAATACTACTGTGTCTGCAAATTTCTGCTACTGTCGACTACTGATCCTGTTGTCATTATTGCTGCATGTTTGTTCCAGCTTCATAAGTGTTCAGTTCTTCGAAGTGTTTATGGCCTTTATTTAAAATAGTGCTTCGTCAGTTTAAGTGCTTTAAAAAAATATGTGTCATGTCAGTGCTTTGTTCGTCTGGGATCTCTTCAACTTATATTCCTTTTTTAATGTCACGTTTGCCCAAGCAACGTTTGACTTAGTTATTAAGTTTGCATGTTGTATGCTATAAGAAATGCCATCAACATCAAATGAAAAATGTTGTTAATTGACTATGTCAAGGCTAAATTTAGTTTTAAGTATCCCCCAAGTAAAGTAAAAAAAATTATCTGTTGCTTTTCAAATTCCTTATTGTTTAACTTATCTGTTTATAATCATTATTTTTTTTTTATTACCGAGTTTCCCTTTTCTCATTGCGTGTGTTCGTACGCGTGATAATGAACCGATTTCTATAACGACATGTTTGTATATACCCCCATATTCGGACTATTTTTTCTATTGCTGCTACCATTGTAAGTTTCTATATGTTTCTTTTTGATATTAGGTCCTTTCCTTTTTCAATTCGTTTTATTCTTCTGATACCCAACTTTTTTTTCTTATTATTATTAATCTATCAGTCAATATATGTTCCTTTTACTTGACTTTTTCATCTCATTCCCCTATATCTTGCAACTACTGTGCACATAATCATCTATATATATTTTCATTATCTCAATATGCCCTCTATGGGTTTACATATTCACTGGTTAGCTTCTCCATCTATTAAATTCATTTCACTGTTCGTACATATATATTTTTGACTTTTCCCATTACTCCTTGATTCAGACGTCCTTATTTAGTTGTCTATCCTACTAAATGTTCCATAATTTTAACGAATTTTACATAATTGGCCTTGATATCTGTTTTCTTCATATATTTTTCTTTCTTCTTCCTCATTTGTTGGCAGCTCTGGTCCTCTTATCTTGGGTTTAAACTTGTCCCCACTACTTCGTTTGTTTCCGATCATATATGTCTTGTTTGACGTGCATTTCTACTGCTTGTTTGTCGTGAGATTCTTCCCCACGCTTAGCTGGTTACTAACGTTATCTACCTCGGTTTTGAATTTGCCTATACTCTTCTTTCATGCTTGACATTTGCTTTAAATTTTGAATTTTGAATTGTTATTTTATTTCAAAAAATGTTGGTGAGTTTAAAGACTTCCCAGGTCATTACTTTTAATTTCCTCCTATTGTTCAAACTTGTACACATCTGTAATGTTGAAAATTCCTCTGATCTGTCCAGTTTGGAGGTCTGTCAGTAGACAGCTGTTAACTGGTTTCTCATTTTCTATTTTATAAGGCCCTTCGAATATAGGTTGAAGCTTGGCACATTTCTCCAACTCTCGATTTCCAACTCTGTGTGCTCTCACAATCACAATATCTCCTTTTTTGAACTTCACCCCTTTTTTTATTTTCTTACGCTGTCGGCTCAAGTATTTCTGTGCCTTTCTCCTGATTCTCTTCCTTACATTCTCAACCACTCTCTCATACGTCAATTTCTCTTCTATTATCCATTTTCTCTCAGGCCTCCTTCCAGTCATCACATACATAGGTGTCTCTTCCGTGTTCAAGTTATGACATTCATTCAGAATTCTTTCAACATTCACCAATTGACTCTCCCATTCTCTCTGGTCACCATTTATCAACATTCTCAAATACTTGATTACCTCCTGTATATAACGCTCTGCTGGGTTACTACTAGGGTGTCTTATGCTCGTGTATTGCATTTGGATGCCTTTACTTTCACATAATTGTTGTATAGCTTCATTTTGGAAGTAGGTGGCGTTATCCAGTAAAATTGTTTTTGGGGTACCTACTTGTTGTATATATAACCTTAGCAGTTTCATTACGACGTGTTTGTTTGTGTGTTTTGTGGGATATAATTTGATGTATTTGGAAAATACATCAACCATGACCATTATATGCTTGTTTTGTTGTCTACTGGGTATCAACTCAATAATGAAATCTATGGCTACAATTTCTAAACACTCATTGGCTGTTATAGTTTTTGGTACTCCCACATTGTGTCGATTTTTGTGTTTATATATTTGGCATGTTTTACAAACTCTCAATGTTCCCTTTATTAATGTTAGGTCTCGTTTCGTAATGTAATTTTCTCGGAATACCATCCATACCTTTCGTGCCCCTATATGCCCATTCTCTTCATGTATACTTTTGCTGATTTCTCTCGCCAATTCATTCGTTATCACATATACTTCATACCCATTCACTGTTTTGACAAGCACATTCTCCTTCTCTTCAGATCCACGTTTTTCTTTCTCACTTAGCATTCTCTGGTCTCTTTCAATCACCTCTTTTGAAAATAAACCCTGATTTTCTGTCAAAACATTCATACCTGATCTGATTCGTCTAGATTCATTCACATTCTTTCCATCATCCCTCGTCAAAGCATCTGCCACTACATTCAAACTTCCTTTCACATGCCTTATGTCATACGTGTATTCTTGCATAATTAACACCCATCTATGTATCCGATTGCTTACGAATTTATTCTTGAGGATGCTGATCAAAGCTTGGTGGTCTGTTTCGATCACAAATTTATTCCCCAACAAATAAAATCGCAGCTTCTCCACACAAAATACTACACTCACCAATTCTAATTCAGTCACACTATACTTCTTTTCGTGCTCTTTCGTTACTCTCGACACAAAACATATTGGCACTTCCACTCCCTCTTGCATTTGTACTAACACTCCTGCCAATTTGTTAATTGACGCATCCGTTCTCAATGTGAATTCTGATTCATACCTAGGATGGTAAACTTTCAGTTTATTACAAAATTCCTCTTTTATTTTGATAAATGCTACCTCTTTCTCATTGTCCCATTTCCATCTTTGATTTTTCTTGAGCATGTTTATAAGTGGGTACAACTTCTCGCTCAAGTTTGGGACCAATCTCTTGAAATAGTTTATCATGCCAATGAATCCTCTGAGTGTTTTTAAATTCGTAGGGCGTTTAAATTCTCTGATGGCCTCCACACGTTTTTCGTCCATTCTTATTCCCTCTTGGTCAATTACGTACCCCAAGAATACTACCTCTTTTTGATAAAACTGGCACTTCTCTAAATTTATCTTCAAACCAGCTTCGTCTAGGTCTCTTAAAACTGTTTCAACGTGCTCTTGGTGGTCTTTTTCTTTACTGCTGATCAGTATATCATCAACATAGTGTACCACGAATTGTTCATACTTGTCCAAAATGGTGTGTAGTGCTCTTGTTAGTGCTGCACATGCGGATTGAATCCCGTAAGGTACTACTGCAAATCTATAGACTACTCCGTCTATCGTAAAACCTGTATAGTCTCGGCTATTTTCGTGTAACGGAATTAGCCAAAAACTATGCTTCAAATCAATTTTTGTAAACACTTCGGAACATGTTAACCTCCCAAATATAGAGTCTATGTTCGCTGGGGCTTCATATTGTGGAACCGAGCAACTATTTATGTTCCTGGCGTCTAAACATAGTCTTAGCTCGCCACTCGACTTTTTAACAACAACTACTGGATTTATAAATGGGGTGTTACTGTTTTCAATTATTCCCCTTTGCTTCATTTTTAAAATCTCTTCTGCTACTTCTTTTCTGTACTTATATGGAATCGGATATGACTTGGATTTAAAATTTTGTAAACCTCTTACTTTGAACTGATGGACATAATTTCTCGCAACTCTAGTTTCATCTATTATTAACCCTCTATATTTTTCTAGCGCTCCCTTTATTTGCTTTATATATTTTTCTTCGCAGTTTATCTGCATACTATTCTCATTTTCTTTACACATATCATTTTCATATTGGCTATACCTCATTTCGTATATAGCTTTCTCTTTATTTTTAACTGAACTATTTCTAACTACACTACCATCCTCCCCATTTTCTTCATATTCTTCAAATTTTTCCATTTTTATTCTCTCGTTGCGAATTATTATGTATCTATTCAGGTAATCAATTATAATTTTATGTCTCTCCATTTCATCAGTGCCTATTATTATGTCATATTCCATATCGTCCATTATCAACAGCTGTAGCTCCAGTTTTTCGTTGTTTATTCCTACTTCCACAGATATCGTCTCACTAATTTCCCCAATTTTCTTTCCCCTAGCATTTACGAGTGTGATTTTTGGTATTTTTACTCTCCCCACGCTTAAATGTTGTATGATTCTTCCAGAGATAATAGAGGCTTCAGATCCTGTGTCAAATAATATTTTAACCTTTTTGTTAATTACTTCGCCCTTCAAAATTATCAAACCTACATTTTCTTCTATATTATCTGCCTCTTTGTCGTTTTTAAAGACCTCCCTGGGGTGTTCGTATATACATGTGTTAATTGCCATGGCGTGTGGGTGATTTGCTCTTACGGGTCGGTGCATATTTAAAAATTTGTATGAACAATGGCATTGTCCATACCCCTATTTGGCAGTCTTGCTCTCGCCGCCTCCACTGCATCACTCATTATTCTAATTCCTTCTTGCTGGTCGTCACCTCTTTGTTTTCGTATTGCCCCTGTTTCAGCGCCTGGTCCTTGATTCTCTTCCGCAGAATTTCTCATTTGTCTCATCGCATTCACTCTGGCTCTAAATTCATCAGCCCTTCTCTCATCCTGTCGATTGTAATCGTTTCGGTTGTCATTTTGTGGCCTTTGCCTCTTATAATTCTCGTTATTTTGATTTTTTTCTCTGTCGTAGTTATTGTTGTCATATCTGTCGTTATACCTTCTTTGGCCATTTTGAAAGTCCCTTCTTTCGTTGTAGTTGTTCCGTTCATTGTATCTTCCCTGTCCGTTTTGGTAAGTCCTTCCTTCGTAATTTCGGTAATCCCTTCTTTCGTAATTGTTATTGTTTCGTCCATAATTTCCGTTCCCGTTGTACTGCCCATTCCTTCTTGATCCTTCTTGGTTCCTTCTTCGCCACTCTTCTCTTCCGGTATTTCTTTCATTATTTTTGTCCCTCATTGTTCTCTGGACCCGTTGTAGGTAGTTTATGAGTTGGTCCAAGGTTCTTATATTTTGTATCCCTATTATTTCGGATATCTCGGTTCTAAAGTGTCTGGCAATGTATACTATTATTTCCTCTTCCTTCATTCTTGGCGTCAGGTGCTGTGCCATGTCATAAATGTGTAACGCATAGCTGGACAACTCTCTGGGGTCGTTGGGATCGTGTTTGCCAAAGTACAGCTTTTCTCTGACTATGGCCTGCTGTGCTTCTCCCCAGTAATGGCTTATAAACTTCTCCTGGAAGTCTTCCATATCCTCAATTCCTTCTTCCTTACTGGTGAACCATATTAATGCATCCCCTTTTAAACTCTGCCTTATAATTTCCTTCATGTCCTGCGCATCATATATGTTCCTGAGCTTGTTCAGGAGGCTCGTAATAAATACTTTTGGGTGTAGTTTGTCTACATGTCCGGTGAATTTGAGTCCAGTATCATTCGTGGTCTGGTACATAATTCTTTCATTGCCCATACCTGCTCTCATTTGTCGCTCCATTCTCTCTAATTTTTGTTTCACATTCTCTTCTACTCCCTCTCTTATTTTGATACTTTCTAAATTTAATCTCCGTTCCGTTTCTTCTTTCAATCTTTTTAAATCATCCACATTTACTCTGGCCACTTGCTCCACTCTTTCGACCTTTTCATTCGTCTCTGTCAGTTTCTCACCTATCTCATTCTGATAGCTCTTTACTTTCCTCTCTATTTCCGTATTCACTCCAATCATCCTCAGATACCTCTCATTCCCTATTTGTATAATACCTCCTATCTCGTCTTCAGCCACATTCATTCTTTCCATGACACCCTGGCATTTTTCTTGCACTTTGGCCTCTACTTCGTCATTTACTTTCAGTATCAGCTCCTTTCTCACCTCTTGCACACTTTTCTCTAATTTCTCTGTTAATTTCTCCTCTATATTATCCAATCTCACATTCACTTGCCTCATGTTCTGCTCTTGTTCAACAAATTTCTCAGTCATACTTTCTTTTATCTTGTTTATATTCTCCTCTTGTCTTTCGAACCTGTCATTCATATTTTCATTTATATCTTGCCTCATTTCATTCATATCTAGTTTCATGCTATACATGTCCCCTTTCATTTCTTTCTTGCTTTCATTTATGTCTTGTTTTAGGCCATTTATGCTTTCATTCATATCTGTATTCATACTATTTATGCTCTGCATTAATTTCATCAACATTTCATTGTTATTGTCAGGTTTTTCTTTTGTCGTATTTGTCTCGTCTACCTTACCTAGATCGGGTGTCTGTTCTTCTATTGACGTTTCTCCTCCTGTTTGTACCATTCCTTCTGCTTGTTCTTCCACATTTTCACCAACTTCTTGATCATATCTTCTCTCCTGATCTATTTCCATACTTTCCTGCTGTTCATGTTCTCTTTCGTCTCCCCTGTCCTGTCTGTCCTTTGACGTGGTCATTTTTCTTCCCCTAGGCATTTTCTCGACTTCCTTATTATGTTTTGTTTATTTATTTATTTTTTTAATTTATTTTACTCGTGGACCTCGAAAGCTCCCACGTTTAGGCGACAATTGTTATAGAATTTCAAAAAAATGTAATAAGCTATGGATTTTAAATTTAATTTAATATATAGAATTGATATATATATATATATATATATATATTTAGTTTTTTTGTTATATTTTAGATATCTTAGCTTTTAACTTTTATTTTCCTGTAAAGTTTAGTGAAATGTGTTGTAAATGTTGTTATTATGAGATATATGTATTTGTGTATGTAACTTACACCTGGATGTACTCAATGTATTTTTTTTTATATTTTTTTTACCTGTTTAACACACAGAAAACAACCAATCACATATATGAACTGCCTCTCACCTCAGGGTGCTTAGTAAGCAAGTGGGTTCTAGTCCCCTTTGGTTTTTTTTTGTTGTAATTTCGAAATATTCTGCCCTATCTAATTTCAGTTCTTTCCTTCCAAATACTCATATATGTGTAAAAGAAAACAAAATAAGGCAAAGGTTTCAAATGATCACCAAACTTAATATTTATTACACTTAAAGAACAAATGACAAAAAACCCAATACTTATTTGCTATTAATCATGTACTTCTTACTTTTGAATTTAGAGCTCTTTGTTTATTTTTTTAACAATGCCAATAAGAAAAAAAATGATCAGTATTATTTGTTTTAAATTTTTAAGACTACTTATATTTATGACTCTCACGCACTTCCTAAAGCCAAACGGTAACGGCACCTATTGACGTTTGAATGATTTATACAATGCCTTAGTACTACGTGCAGTCAATGGACGAGTCCCTTCACTGGCTGGGTATGGTTACTGGTTTTTCAAGCCCTTGGTGTGTGAAATGCAAACCAAGATGGTTGTTTTTTTTTTTTACGATGAGACCTCTCTACTTTCGTTTGATGTATTTTGAATTTTGCGAGTTATTTACTATTCTTTTTGAAGCTGGGGATATGTCGCACAATAAATGTAAATATTTATTTACTTTACTCACAGTTTATCTGGTCTGTTTCTGAGCTTCCGTGTTGTGACTCCTTTTGATTGTTTAATTCTCTTCAAAAATGTACCTCCTTCTCGTTTTAAATTTTATAAAAATATTTCAATCCCTTTTTTAATATCAAAAAAATTTCAATCTATCTAATCTTTTAATCAAAATGTCCCCGTCTAATAATTTAATAATAATCTCAATCTTTTTTCATCTCAAAAATTTTCAATCTCATACTTTTATCAAAATTTTTCCATCTGTTTATTATTTTTCCTTGTAACCAGCGTAACTAATCAAAAAAAACTGTTATCTGCCTGCTTCAAATAAAATATCCTAACAAATTTTAACACAATAATCGTTTTTCATCATCTCCTCGGATACATACATACTTCTGATTGTTGTTAGTCAATGAGAGAATAATTAACCTAACTATAATTTTAGTGTCAGTTTGACGTCTGTCCTAAATAAAAAACAGCTGACTTAAACATAGGTTATGACATGACATTTCTTACAATTTAACACTCAAATTTTGACATCTTACTATTCTTAAAGCTAACAATATCCTTAATTCTAACAAACAATAACATCTTAAATTACATAACAGCTATCAAACAATAATACCTTAAACTATATAATTAAACTGGTCATACATTTACACCTGCCTTGCCTCCTTTCAACACATATATATCTGTAAAATTTAGTTACTCCCTGCCTTACAGTGCAAAAACATTGCATACACCAAAGGTAAGTTGTTGTTTGTGTATATGTATGTGTATATATGTATATGTGGCCCCCTTTAGTAACCATATCAATATATATATATATATATATATATATATATATATATATATATATATATATATATATATATATATATATATAATATGGTCAATGAGAAATCACAAACGAAAAAAAAACTAAAAAATATCAAGAGTATAAAATTAAGGAGATAATATATCAAACATTGTAAAAGCTCTTCTATATTACAAACAGCACATATACGTACTGTCTGGTTTAAATACAGCAACTACACAAGTCTGTTAAAATTAAAGGAAACAGTTTAAACTTAATAAAACTATTAACATATAACTTTAATTTTGTTTGTCAGCAGCACATATAAGTTCCGTTTTTTTTTTCGAAGATAGGAGCAACAACAATTTTGCATCATAGATCTTCCAAAATAACTTTGATCGACAGAAAACACAAATTAGGGAAAATATAGATACCACTGTGAAATGTTTGTAATGTAACAAATATGAAAACAAATCTGTAATTTTCATAATCAAATAAACTCCACAGTGCACTTAACACTATATCTGCATTTTTCTTTGCATAAGTATGTTAAATGAGTAAAATATACACATGACTGCAAAAAATAAGTAGTTATCACTTTAATGATAAAATAAATGTATATTGATCAAGTCACTAAAATAAAATAAACATCTTATTCTGCACATCATTGTAAAAACACTGTGATGCCACTTAGTTACTACTAATCAACAGTTGGAAACAAGAGTGATGATGTTCAGAGAACAATAAGCTATGCAGAAAGGCAGTCGTAGGCATGGAAATATATTTGTTAAGATCATTCAATTTATAATTTAAATTCAGTTATAAGAAAATTTGCTACAACAATCAATGTAAATTTTCATGTAGTAGTAGGTCACAAATGTATCAATAACATTATCTAAATAATAAACAAGTTGAAATTGCAGCGTACAGCACAAGGAATGCTGACTGCTGAGGTCTGCAATTATCTATGATGTAAACCGAGTAAAAGCTATAAGTAGTATTGTTGATAAACATTAGCAAGGCTTTTTGATTAGATTCTTAAGATGTAAAGACGCGAGACTTGTGATTTTAATTATGTAGAGAGAAGTGGAGACTTTTCAATTAAGATTCAGTATGTAAAGAGTTCGGATTTAAAATTCATTCGGTTAAATTTGTTGTAAGCATTGTTAAAGTTTAGTTATTTATTAAAGTTTATTACATCGTTACTATGTCCAAATTCGCCTAGTTCGACAAGTTATTCCCTAAATATCCTCCGCTCCTTAACAGATGATACGAATGATATGACTATGGAAATGGCATAATGCTAAAGCGCCAAGTAGAAACGTTGACGTATCTTGAGACTATTATACATAATGCTAGATGCAGCGAACAAAGAATATATGGCAATGCAAGTATTACGGCATGTAAACCTGAACTTCAAATAAGTAGGAGATACAAAGAATATAATCTTTTAAGACATGTACACGGAGAAAAATATCAAAGACATGGTATAACGATAAAAAGACAAATAAAAGTGTGCTAATGGAGATGAGAGAAGGATGTCCATTGAAAGGCACTGAAGGAAACAGGACAAAACTGGTTGAATATATTCTGAGACAATAACTTTCTGACAACAATATGAATAATACATACTTGAAAAAAATTAGAAAAAAGCACCCCAGATGATTTTTGGAAAATCTGCCCCAATTGACGAAGTGCATAGAGACAAGATGTCATGGTTGCAAAAACAAGGTGACGTCACCTTTGTGCTATGATAATAATGCATACAAATGGGAGCAGACTAATAAAACATAATGATGTGCAATATATTTTAAATGCAATGAAACTAACAACATAACACACCAAACACTGTAAAGTTTGTGCACTATATGAACAGCAAATCAAGTACTGTTTTTTTTTCTTCTAAATATAGCAATAACAATTATTATCGTATTTTAACTTTTTTTCTTCCTGTGAAACATAAATAGTTATCTACATTAAAAACAATGTAAATAAGTCAGAACATAAAGATTACAAACACTTATATTTTAACAGCACATATAAGTACTGCCAGTTGCCTTTAAAACATAGAAAAGGAGGTAGGTTGTACCTAAAAACAAAAAAGTACAGCTGCTATTTTCAGAATATAACATATTCATAGCATGGTTAAACACTGCATAGCTAAACATTGTATTTTGATTGTTTTGCAGACTAACTTAAATGAGTGAACAAGACATAATATGCAACTGCGTTAGTAGCTTTAAAATAAATTCCTACTAATCAAAGCAAACATCGAAATGTAACATTTGTTTCCACACAGCATTATGTTAATACTGTGACATCTCCTGGTTAATTTTCTCACTACTCTAACTGAAGCATTTTTAAACTTTTTAATAAGTGCCCACAAACATAAACACTAATCTCTACAGACAATTAACATCTGATATCATACACCATTATATAAATACGTCTTGTCTTGATTTATATACTTTGTAAATTATTAAAAGTTATTAGTTAGAAACAATGCATCACACACAGAAATTTTTATGGGAATAAAACACTTAGGGGGTTTGCAATAGCAAAGCACGCATTTATAGAAAACACCCCTCACCAGTAAACATTTAAATTTTCATTCATAAGTATAAAGTGTTATAATGTATGAGGAGATGGAGAAAATGGCAAAGATGAGATACACAGATAGAACGACGACTAAAAGCGTGCTAGAAGAAGTGAAAGAAACAATATATTTGTTAAACGCAAATGACAGAAAAGCAAATTGTGTTGGACATATTCTGAGACAACTTTCTTACAACATAATTTCAAATGGGCATACTCTGAGAAAAGTGAAGGGGGTACCAAGAATGAAGCTTCGGGAAAATCTGGCCCAATTGATGAAGTTCGGAAACTATAGTGAATTTGAAAGAGCTGCTGGAGAAGGAGACATGGTTGCGACGATAATGCGACATCGCCTTTAGACTGTCGTTTTAATGATTATAAAGTATCAACTATAGTAACAATATACCACAAGACAGTATCGTCCAACAACATCCAAAAAAACCATACACATAATGGCTAATGAGAAACAGGCAGTCACACAAACGAAAAAAAAACTTTAAAAACATCAACAGAGTGGAAAATTAAGGAGATAATAATCAAACATTGTAAAACCTCTTCTATATTACAAACTAGCACATATAAGGACTGTCTTGTTTAAATATAGCAACTACACAAGTCGATTAAAATGGAAGGAAACACTTAAAACTTGACAAAACCACTATTTATTTATTTATTAAAACTGCTTCATACATCTCTACAAGATATCGGAAATAGTCAAAACACAAAAAACAGCTTATCAACACTGAAATTTAAAATTAAAATATTCGGCCACATAATAAAAAGAATGCTCTCTAAAAAAACGATTTTAAAGCAAGCATAAATTGCCTGAGGCTGCCCAAATTTTTGACGCTGACAGGTAAATGATTATATAAGCATATTGCAGTGTTGCGAGGAGCCTGATTAATCTGTTCGATCCTATAAGAGGGAACATACAAATCTTTAGCCTGTCTTGTTTCATACGCTATAATATTACCGCAGGTACTAAAAATTGCAATATTTTTTTCTGACATAACAAAGCGCCTCAAGCATATATAGGCACGTCACTGTTAAAATGCCATACCGTATAAATAATGGTGTACAAGATGCGGAAGACAGCAGGCCAAACATGGTGCGGACAATTCTCTTCTGCATCAACAGAACCCTCCCCAGATGCACACAGCCGCCCCAACACAGCAAACCATATGCCAGGAGACAGTTGACACTACTATAGTAGCATGTCAACAACGCCTGAGTACTCAAGGAATCCCTCAGCTGCAGCAACGCGTAATTCCTAGATGCAAGAGAGGCCACCACATGGTCAACATGGACATCCCATCATAAGTTAGAATCCAGATGGAGCCCCAAAAACTTTACAGGCGTGCCCTGTCTTATCGAACCGTTATCAGATCTCACATATAGGCTCAGATTCGGATGCACACCCACCGGAGAAAACAGAAGCATTTCAGTCTTCCGCATGTTAAGAACCAGACCATTTCGCGAACACCAGGCTGACACCTGAGAGACACACACATTAGCTGCAGCACCAAGCTCTTTAAAACTTTCCCCTGAGATTGCAGCAGTGGTGTCATCTGCGTACAAAGTTAAGTGGTATTGTTGGAGATCATAAACAATATCGTTAAGAAAAATTGTAAACAAAACAGGGCCTAATATGCTGCCCTGCGGCACGCCGCTCGACACGGCTGAAAATCCAGACATATAGTTCTTACCTGCCTGTCGTTTCCTGACAGCCTGACTTCTCCCAGGGAGGTAGCTTTTTAGCCATAAATATGCAGTTCCTCTTATGCCATAATGCTCCAATTTTTTTCAATAAAAGGGAATGGTTGACAGCATCAAACGCTTTCGAAATGTCCGAGAACAGCCCGGCGGATTTGGACCCACTATTTATGTAATCCAAGACTGTCAGGTAAGTGCTAAGCACGGCATCCTGAGTTGACAGCTGCCTACGAAATCCAAATTGGCACGGAGACAGCAAATTGCATCTCTCCAAAAACGACCCCAGTCTTAGCAGAAATGCCTTCTCAAAGATCTTAGAAAAAAGCAGCGCAATCGCCCTGTAGTTGTCCATAAGACGTAGATCTCCCTTCTTAAAGAGAGCGATGACAATGGCTGCCTTCAGACGCTCAGGAAAACAACCGATTTCAAATGACACATTTATAAGGTAAGTTAGTGGAGCCACCACAAGATGAGCAACCCTGCCAAAAAGACTACATGGTATTTCATCTATTCCTGATGAATTTTTAACTGAAACTAATTTTATTATTAATTGACATGTAACAGTGATTTTGTTTGTGAACAGCACATATAAGTACCGTTTTTTTTCTTCTAAAGATAGTAGCAACAACAACATCATACTTCTTCCAAAATAACTTTGACCAGCAGAAAACTCAAATTAAGGAAAATATAAACAACACTGTTAAAATGTTTGTATTGTAACAAATATGAAAACAAATATGTAATTTGGAAAATAAAATAATACTCTCCACAGCGCATTTAACACCATATCTGCATGTTTCTTCTCAAAAGTATGTTACACGAGTAAAATATACGCATGACTGCAAAAAATCAGTAATTATTACTATAAAATCAATGTATAATGATCAAGGCACGAAAACAAAATAAACATCTTATTCTACACAGCATTGTAAACACACTGTGATGTCTCTTAGTTGCTACTAATTAACATTTAGAAAACAAGATTGATGATAAGAAGGAGATGAGTATGGAAATGGTATAACACTAAAGCACCAACAACTTGAACAAGCAGAAATGTTCAGATACCTTGGGACTATTATTATACATAATTCTATATATGGCAAATATATGACTAGAATATATGACAACCCAACTATTACGGGGTGTATGCCTGAACTTTAAATAAGTGAGACATACAAAGAATGTAATCTTTGAAGGCATGGACATGGAGAAAAATGTCAAAGACAACGTATAAAGATAAAAAGACAAATAAATATGTGCTAGAAGAGGTGAGAGAAGAAGGATGTCCACTGAAAAGCACTGTAGGAAAGAGGGAAAAACTTGTTGGACATATTCTGAGACATAATAGCTTTCTGACCACAATATAAATGACATATACCTGAAAAAATAGTAATAATTCAGCACTAGAGGATGATTTCTGCAAAATCTGGTCCAATTGATAAAGTGGAGAAGCTACAACAAAATGAAAAAAACTGCTGGAGACAGGGAGTTGCGGGGTGCGAAAACAAGGTGATGCCTCCCGTAGACTGTAATGATAATGGATAGAAATGAGAGCAGACTCATAGAACATAATGATGTACGATCATATTCAAACACAATGACACCAATAACAACATAACACACCAAACACTAAAGTTGTAACATTTCAGGAACAGCATATTAAGTAGGTACTGCTTTTCCTAAATATAGTAATAACAATTCTTGTATTGTAGCTCTTTTATTAGATTAAATTAGAAACACTACAGGGTACCCAGCAGAAATCAAAAATCAGATTCCCTGACATTTCCAGGTGCCTCAAGTACATTTTTCATTACACTCGAAATGAAAAACACACATACCCGAATACTTTTTTTATGAACAAAATAAATAAAAATTACGAACAAAAAACTTACATAACCAAAAACATAAACATGCTTAACTCCGTTAAATTTATAACATATAGCATTTTCGAGAAGAAAATTTGCAATTTTTTGATGGAAAAACTTGACTTTCATGACTGGCCGACAAACTTAGCCTCCGGAAAAAAATTTCGGGTGTGATGGAACAAACCAGAAGTCTCTAGGTGGCGTAGAAACTTTGCAAACCATGTTGTTCGTATATATAAATTTCAATAAGCCTGGGAAATGGGTTCCAAAAGCCCAGATTCGCGCTCATTAAATTTTTTTCTGAAAATTCGAAAGTCGTTACCTCTCTACATGCGAAGTTTTATTTATGAAAATTCGCTGACGAAATGAAATAAAGATACTGTTTACATGTGCCATATACAAAAGCCAAATATTTTGCAACTTTCAACATGATCATAAAGGTTAAAATAGAATAAACACATTCACATCACAGCTGTACCCGGCCAATACCTAAAACGCATTTTGCATTTTATGCATTCAAGGAAGAACATTGCAAGTGAGATGTACATATGAGACATGTTTGAGATAGAAGATGCTATTTATATCGGCGTATGATGTGGCATACGCTGCGTTCATTGTTCGATTTAATTGATATTGGTAACAAAGGGAAGCCGCATTGTTATCAGATATATTTTCCTAGGTATGAGAACACTATTTACCTGAGAAAATTCACATAATTTATATGAAATGGGTCACTTTTATTCAACAATTTCAGCAATGATATTGAAATGACCGTCAGGTCACCTTGCTTAATGTTTGCAGGTAATTTAAAAATTTATCTTCTGTCTACACAGCTGCTGGAATGTCGGCGCTTGCACATGATTTGGAGTGCTTGTCTATATGGTGCCATACAAATAATCTTCGTTTGAATATAGATAAGTGTTTTGTGATGAAATTTTCCCGTGGGGCTACCTCTCAGTTTACCACTGCAGATTCTGATTATCTCATACATGGTATTTCCTTAAGATGGGTTGATGCTGTTCATGATCTGGGTGTCACATTGGATTTACAGCTTAGGATGTTACTTCACGTTGATGCAGTTACTTCAAGAGCTGCAAGAATGTTGGGTTTGATAACTAGAATCACTCAGCTTTTTAGCAGTATCCGTACATTGACCATCCTCTACTCATCGATTGTAAGGTTGTTATGTGATTATTGTTCAGTGATTCAGTCACCTAACTACACTGTATATATAAACAGAATCGGAAATGTTCAGCAAAGATTTGTCTAAACTTTGTGTTATAGAAATTCAACGTGCTTTTATAATTATAGTTACCGTTTATTGCTTTCTTATTTTATTCTACTTTTGCTTCATACTACGCATATTCTCTTCGACCTATGTTTTTGTTTACAAAGTTCTCAATGGACTTATAGATCGCTGTGTTATCCTATATCAGGGGTGTAAAGTTAGTTCGCCTCCCCGTGGTGCACCCTGGATAGCGTCTACTATTAGACGTGAACTAAATGAACTAACCAAACCGTAACCCTAGCTAGTCATGTCTTAGGAGGGCCGGGAATGCTTGCCTTAATTGGCCGGCATTGTGAGGAGAGTCCTCTATAAAAAACCCACATCGCAAGGTCGTTGGCGTTCCCTCACCAGGGAAACCGGGCGACCTCCCTGTGCAAATGCCTCTTCATGGGATGCGGGGCTCTTCCATGGAGGTTTATTTTCCCTTGCTGCTCATGGGACCAAACATGGACACGACTTACACAGACCCAATAGAGGAGGTGGCAGGATTCAACCTTCCACTGGAACCTCCAGAGGGAAACAACAGGGGAAAGGAAAGTCCACCCCTAGGACGACTACCAAAGGTAGACCCTCCTATAGGAAGCTTGGTAATCGAGCTTCTAAAAAGGAGGAGGAACCTGCAATTCCCTTTCCTTTCGAGCTCCTTAACCTACTCCTTTATCCTCTATACACTCCTATATTCCTACCCCCATGCCCACCAACATAAGGTGCATCCAAGCTAATTTGCATCATGCTAAGGCTGCGACATACCTCCTTAGCATGAAATTAAAGGAAGAGCAAATAAATATTGCTCTTCTCCAAGAGCCCTGGACCGCCAATTCGGAACGAACTAAAGGGCTGGGTAATACTTCTGGTAAGATAGTAGAGGTGGGCACTGGTACCAACCCCAGAGCCTATATCTGGATCAGAAACAACTTGCAGTATTTTACACTTTCAGAATACTGCACCAAGGACATGGCATCCATCCATCTCGTGATCACATCCGGGGGGATCAGGCTGGAAGTAGTGGCCTGTTCGGCCTATTTCCCTGGAGACAGAGATGCAGAACAACCACCTCCAGCAGAGGTGCGGAAATTGATCGCCTTCTGCAAGAGGAACAACTATCACCTCGTAATGGGGTGTGATGCGAACTCCCATCACTTGGCTTGGGGGAGCACGGACACTAACAGACGAGGTGAATCACTATTTGAATACATTTTAGGGGAGGAGCTGGTTGTCAACAACATAGGCTCGGAACCCACCTTTCTTACAGCTAATCGCAGAGAGGTTTTAGATCTCACGATCAGCTCAAGACTTTTGAGCTCAAAAATTCTCAAATGGAGGGTGTCGTCTGAACCCTCATGTTCTGACCATGCCCATATCCTATTTGAGATTGTAATAGGCCCTAGACCTGTGGTGGAGTATCGCGATCCAAAAAGGACGGATTGGGAGGGGTACAAACAGTCCCTCGCCGCAGGTCTTGGGTCCGCTATCCCCACAGTGAGGGATCGTGATGAGATTGAGATTGCGGCTGAACAAGTTAGGGAAGCTGTTGTCTCTGCATATTACGAAAACTGTCCACTAAGGTCAAAGAAAGACAGTCGGGGGTCTACTTGGTGGAATAATAACCTCGATAAACTACGAAGGGAAGTTAGACGTCTCTTCAATCGTGCTAAGACTACAGGCAACTGGGAGCAATATAAAACCGCTCTAACACACTATAACAAAGAGATTAGGAACGCTAAGAGGGAGTCCTGGAGGAGGTTCTGCGGGGACATTAATAATATGCCCAGCAGCGCCAGAATCCACAGGATTCTCTCACGCGACCGTGTTCAGGAGCTGGGATCGATAAAACGACCAGATGGTTCCTTTACTGAATCTCGGAAAGAAACGTTAGAGCTCTTAGCACACACACACTTCCCAGATTGTCTGATCCTGAGCAACGGAGAGGTCCTACCGGCTGAGGGACGATTTAAACGCCCTCATGGGGAGGACTGGCGAGTTGCTCAGCGAATAGTAACAGCCTCGGCAGTGGAGTGTGCTGTGAATCATTTCCAGCCATTCAAGTCGCCAGGGGAGGATGGGGTGGTACCGGTCCTACTACAAAAGGGACTGGAGATTCTCCTACCTCACCTTATCAGGCTGTACAGAGCCAGTCTGGCCTGGAACTACATTACATCCAGCTGAACGATGGTTAGGGGGGTTTACATTCCCAAATTGGGACGTAAGGACCTCCTACCTACATCACTGAGACCTCCCAGTATTACATCATTCCTCCTGAAGGGATTGGAAAAAATACTGGACGGACATATTAGGGGAAACATCTTAACCGTTAACCCCCTAAATACCCACCAGTATGCCTATCAAACTGGCAAATCAACTAAGTTAGCGCTCAATAACCTCGTCGAGAAGATCACACACTCTCTGGAAAATGGAAAGGTTGCGGTGGCGGCATTTCTCGACATCGAAGGCGCTTTTAATAATGCATTACCGATCTCCCTCTACGAGGCCACTATCGCTAGGGGGGTGGAACCTACCATCTGTGGCTGGATCGGAAACATGCTGCACAATCGGACCATTATTACCTCGTTGCGGGTGAGGTGGTCAGCGTCAGGGCTACGAGGGGGTGTCCTCAGGGGGGCGTACTATCCCTCCTGCTGTGGTCCCTCTTTGTGGACTATTTGCTGGCTATCCTCGGACTCTGGGAAGTTGAGGTCCAGGCGTATGCTGATGATCTTGTCATAATGGTTAGAGGCAAATCTGAGGAGGAACTGGCAAGTACTCTTCAAGAGGCACTAAATATAATCAATGATTGGTGCCGGAGGGAACAGATGTCTGTAAACCCCCGCAAAACGATCATTGTTCCTTTTACCAGAAGAAGAAGGTTGGACAAATTAAAACCACCTATTCTTATGGGGGAAACCATTCCATTTTCGAACCAAGCAAAATATCTGGGAGTTACCCTAGATAAGAAGCTCAACTGGGACATACAGTTAGAAAATGTTATCCGCAGGGCTAAAATGTCCCTGTAGACCTGCCGGAGAATCTGTGGTAACAACTGGGGAACAAACCCCCAACAGATGTACTGGCTCTATGTAGTGGTTATCAGGCCAATGATAACATATGGAGCCATAGTTTGGTGGCCTAAGGTACTTCGTGGTGTCACAAGGGCCAAACTGGCTCATCTACAGAGACAAGCTTGTCTGATGATAACGGGAGCGATAAGCACCGCACCATCAGCCGCTCTGGAGGTCCTCCTCAATATTCCCCCACTTCACATATGGTTGGAGAGGGTGGCGAGGTGGACAACGTACAGACTAAAACAAACGGCAGATAACATGCCGAGGGAAGTCAGTCTGAGAAGGTCCGGTCTCCTTGATGACTGATTGTCACAGGATTCTGGGAATGGTCTCAGACTTGATGCCTACAAAGATCAGCAGAGATCTGTCTTTCAAGATCGTCCTCCCGGAAAGGGAGGACTGGGACCGAAACCAGACGACCCTGTTGAGAGCGGACCTCTGCTGGTACTCTGACGGCTCCAAAACCAATTTGGGAGTAGGAGCCGGCGCATATGGGGGCAGCACCGATGCTAGTCTATCAGCTAGCCTCGGCAAGTACGCAACCATAACCAGGCAGAAGTGTATGCCATCGAGATGTGTGCAAGGGAAAGTATAAAGAACCTATGCACAAACAAATCGATAAAGATATATGCAGATAGCCAAGCTGCAATAAAGGCTCTTGGTTCCTACCGGTGTAATTCAAAGACGGTATGGAGTTGTAAATCTGCCCTTAACGAATTGGGCAGCTGTAATGAGGTGTCGCTGGTCTGGATACCGGGTCACTCGGACCATGATGGCAACGTTGCGGCCGACGTGCTTGCCAGGAGTGGTGCCCAGAGTGACTTTGGCGGACCAGAACCGGTGCTGGGAATAACATCTTGCACAGCAAAACGCACCTTAAAGACCTGGACAGAGAGAATGACAATCCAATATTGGCAAAATCTTCCAGGATTAGCTCACTCTAAGGCCTTCATAAATGGCCTGTCTGAGTCAAGGGCTAAGAAACTTCTAGAGATGAACAGACAACAACTGAGTACTCTAGTCGGCCTGTATACAGGACACTGCCGCTTGCGGCATCACATGCACCGTATTGGGGTCGGTCAGGAGAACGAATGCCGGCTGTGTATGGAGAATGACGAGACAGCAGAGCACGTGCTGTGTTTCTGTCCGGCAGCGGACAGTACTAGACACCTGCTCTTTGGCAAGGTAAAGCTTGCTCCAGAAGATCTGGATCAACTTTCGCCCACAAAGGTTATCGACCTCTGTAGGAGGCTGGATTTGTTGGGCGAAATATAGACATTAGGCGTGAGCCACAATAGACCCTATGGTCGCGGTGGAGGGACCGATATGGACCACTCACATTCAAACCTAACCTATCCTATATCAATTCAAAATAAGAGTTTTTCCATGTACTATTCGTAATCCTGGCATGCTGGGTAGTGAATTCCACCGAAGCAGCTGGCAAATACAGCCCTCTCAGCAGAGTTGGTAATAGTAGTAACAACTTTTGCTCAGAGTTTGATATGTTATACAGCCAGTTTAGGTCAAATGCATGTAAAGCTTTAAATCTGTGGAGTATTGTATTATTATTGTTTTTGCTTGTCTAAATTTTCAATTTACTTTTCTATAATACGTAAAATTCAACTGTGTTAATAAATATTATTATTATTAATATTGACGCCAGGCAATCTGACCTAGGCGTTCCTAAAATACCCTAAAAAACAGATTTTCGGAATTTTTTATTTCTATTACAACTGTTTAATCATTCGTCCTATAGTTTTCACATTCTTCAGACATTTTATGATTTCAAATACACCCGTGAACAATGTTTCTGTTCTTGTGGGACATCTTCAACTGCATTTTTTAGTATGGACGCCATATTGGATTTTTCTCCTCTTGAATAGACCTAGCCATACTAACTTCGTTGACGTATCTCTTATTGGGTTAAACATTGGATGCAGCAGAAATATTGTCAAAAATATGAAAGTAGAAAGAAAAAACATGTTGACGTTGACTGTTAAAAGTCGTAAAATGCTTTATATAGGTTCTTCACTCATAATAGGTATTTACACAGTATTATTATGTATAGGCTTCATTAATAAAATAAATCTATACACAGCATTACATAGATACTGTGACTTTCTTTAGTTACTAATTTCTTTGTTCTGCAACAGTCTAGACGCTTTCTTAGACAAGTAGACAATAAGTTAAGAAAAGCAGGGGAAGCTTCAGACAAATAAAACAAGAAATTAAAGCTAAATATTGAATTGTATAAATGCAGACACATCATTTCTAGAATTTTCTTCACAATTCTAGCTAACAAAACAACTTACATTTTCTTTGTTGTCTATTAATAGGTTACAAATAAGTAAATTTTCTCGTTAACTGTCTCTATCAACTGGCCTCCAGATCATTCTTTACCACTCGTTTTTTTAATCTTCTTGACAATCTGAAACATGCAAAGAAATTAATTACTTTACTTGGGAGTAATAAAATATCTACTTAGTAGATTATAAACATTTTTATCTATATTCCTTAACTACTGTTGTCCTTACTTGGTGAAACCGTTCAATACCAAATACAGATGTAGACTTTTTCTCTGGCTTCACATGCATGCATGCCGGAAAAGGCAAAACTGGTTGCAGAGAACAGAAGCACTTGTGAAGCCATAGAAGAAGTTTTTACATCTGTATTTACTTATATTATTTAAAAAAATACTTTAGATAGTTTTGTTAAATTTAAAAAATCGTTCAGAGAAGTTGGTAATTCAATTTTTTTTTTTAAGAAACTATCCATATGTCATTACATACTAGCTGATTACCATAGTACCACACACTAGGTGATTATCCAGTTATTATTTATCCCAATCCCCTGTCAGACAAAAAGAATCTATATATCTGTATTGAGGTTAATATTCAACTTTTTTGTCCGCTGTGGGTGCAGGGATGAAATATAAGAATAGGCCCAAGGTAACCCCTGTCTGTCAGAAGAGGCGACTAATTGGAGTCAAACACTGACGGGGGTCTAGTCCAGAGGAGCCTGGAAGCAGGCGTGCATCTCTGGGGAGTGATATACACCCGGATTTTGACTCCTCCACTGTGGGCTTAGAAATGAACAATTGATCTTGCTTGGTTGTTACTAGGGAGTTGGGTTCCAGATGATACCGCCTTGGGTTAAACACTGGCGGGTGTCGCATGTCCAAATGACCTGGATGGGGTTAAGATCTCTATGAAGTGGTGTGCACCCAGATTTTGAGGCCCCCACTGTGTGCTTCGAAACGGACAAACGACCTCACTTGAGTGATGCTTAGGAGTGGGACTTAATGGGATGTCGCCTTGAGTCTACCACTGGTGGGTATCAGGTCTAGACAAACCCGGAGGAGAGCTGAGATCTCTAGGGGTGGGTTACAACTGGAGATTGTTGCCTCTTCTATGAGCTTCGAAACGGGCAAACTACCTTGCTTGGATGCTGCTCAGGTGCGGGACTTCATGATATCGCCTCGAACCTGACGGATGTTGGGTCCAGAAGAACTTGGAGAGAGGTTATCTCTCTTTGAGCTTTGAAACAGGCAAGTGACTTTACTCAGATAGCAGCACACATTTCAAACCAACTTTCGCCCTCAAATAAAAATTGATGTTATTTTTGTTTGGCTCGGACCGTTAGGTCCATTAGCCACAGACTTTTATTATTTCTAGTGGTATGTATATGGGCACTATATATGCAAAATATAAATGTATCAAGGCTGTATCGCTAGCCAATTTTATTATCTTCCACTATTTTTAATACCTAATTGACTAATTTATCATGTTTCCTTTCTACGAGGGCAGGTCAATAGATTAGATTAGATTAGATTTTATTGTGAGTGGGCTATTCCAGTCCCCATCAATTCCAGCTCCCTGAGGGAGTCGATATTTTCTTGAGGGTGAAAGTTTGTTTGGCAGGTGTACTGCCATCTGATTGAAGTCGCTTGCCCGTTTCGAAGCTCAACGAGAGATAACCTCTCTCTGAGTTCGTCTGGACGCGACATCCGTCAGTGTTTGCCTCGAGGTGGTATCATGAAGTCCCGTTCTCAAGCAGCATCCAATCTCCAGTTTTAATCCACCCCTAGAGATCACAGCTCCCCTCAGGCTCGTCTAAACCTGACACCTAACAGTTATAGACTCAAGGCAACATCCCACCCAGTCCCGCTCCCGAGCATCACCCCAGGGAGGCCGTCCGTCCGTTTCGTAGCACACAGTATGGGCTCCAAACTCCGGGTGTCTATCACTCATCAGAGATCAGAGCCCCCCGAGACGTCTGGACACACGACACACGTCAGTGCTCAATCCAGGGCGGTATCATCTGGAACCCCGCTCCCGAGTAACAACCAAGCGAGGCCAACTGTCAGTGTCTGAGGCTACAGTGGAGGCGTCAAACTCCGGGTGAATATCACTTCCCAGAGATATCCGCCTCACCTGCACCAGACCCCCGTCAGTGCTTCATTGACTCGAGGCGGTATCATGAAGTTCCGCCCTCGAGCAGCATCCAGGCGGGGTCGTTAGCCTGTATCGATACTCACAAGGTAGGCCCAAGTCTCCAGGTGCAATCCACTCCTAGAGACCCCAGCCACCTCCAAGTTCGTCCAGGCCCAACACCCGTCAGCGTTAGCTTGAATTTCACCCAACAAATCGAGCTTCTGACAGGAGACGACACCTGTGAGGTGAAACTTTGTTTGACAGATGTACTACCATCTGAGCGAAGTCACTTGCCCGTCTCAAAGCTCAAAGACAGATGACCTCTCTCCGAGTTCGTCTGGACCAGACATCCGTCAGTGTTTGACTCGGGGCAGTATCATGAAGTCCTGCATCCGAACAGCATCCAAGTGAGGTCGTATGTCCGTTTCGAAGCTCACAGAAGAGGCCTCAACCCTTAGTTGTATTCCACCCCTAAAGATCTCAGCGCTCCTCCGGGTTCGCCTAGACCCGACACCCACCAGTGCTAGACTCAAGGCGGCATTCCATCGAGCCCTGCTCCCGAGCATCGCACAAGCGAGACTGTCCGTCCATTCCGAAGCACACAGTGGGGGCCTCAAACTCCGGATGTTTACCACTCATCAGAGTTGTCAACCCCCTCTGGGTCCTATAGACACACGACACCCGCCAGCACTCAACCCAAGACGGCACCCATCCGGAACCCTGCTCCCGAGTAACAACCGTACGAGGTCGATTGTCCATTTCTAAGCCCAGAGTGGAGGCCTCAAAATCCGGGTGTACATAACTCCCCAGAGATATCCGACTCCCTCCAGGCCCACCTGGACAAGGCCCCCGCCAGTGTTTAATTCCAATTAGTCGCCTTTTACGACAGGCAGGACTATTCTTTTAATTAGTCCCCGGACCCACAGGGGACTAAGGTCAATAAGTCTGTGACTTTTTTCCCGCCTCATCACAGGAAGGGCAACACTGCTCTTGTCAACAAGCATCTGTCAGTTGACTCCTGTCAAATTTTGAACAAGCTGCGTCATTTAGTTTGTGTTAGATAGCCATTGAAAGCAGACAACCTCTTGAGTTATAACGAAAATGGAAAAAAGTGAATTTCGTGTGCTAATCAAACATTATTTTTTTGCGAAAAAAACGATCACTCAAACCAAGGCTAAGCTTGATAAATACTTTGGGGACTCTGCACCATCAATTTTTTTGGTAAAAAGTGGTTTACTTACTTTCGTTGCGGCCATACAAGCACAAATGACGCCGAATGTTCTGGACGCCCAGTTCAGGTCGCTAAGCCCGAAACAATTGAAAAAATTTACGATATGGTGTTGGCTGATCGGAGATTGAAAGTGCGGCAGATTGTGGAAGCCATAGGCATATCACATGGCTCAGTGGTTTCGATTTTGCATGATCATTTTGGTATGAGAAAGCTCTCTGCAAGATGGGTGCCACGTTTGCTCACAATCGACCACAAACGCAATCGTGTGACAACTTCGAAGGGGTGTTTGGCGTTGTTAAAACCGCAATAGGGACGAGCTGTTGCGCCGTTTCGTAACCGTGGACGGAACATGGATTCACCAAAGCACACCAGAGACCAAGCAGCAGTCAAAAGAGTGGGTTTCTCCATGCGAATCGGCACTGAAGAAGGCCAAGGTGAGTTTGTCAGCCAATAAAATCATGGCGACCTTTTTTTGGGATGCACACGGTATAATCCACATTGATTACCTTCAAAAGGGAAGAACAATCAATGCTGAATATTATACCAACTTATTGGACCAATTCAATGACGATTTGAAGAAAAAACGACCGCATTTGGCAAGAAAAAAGTTATTTTCCACCAAGGCAATGCAAGGGTGCACACATGTGTAGTCTCCATGGCGAAATTGCATAAATTGGGATACGAATTGCTCCCTCATCCACCCTATTCTCCGGATTTAGCCCCGAGTGACTATTTCTTGTTTCCAAACTTAAAGAAATGGCTCGGCAGATAGAGATTTGACTCCACTGTTGAAATCATCTCACAAACAAATACCTATTTTGAGGACCTCGACAAATCTTATTTTTTGGAAGGGATAACAAAATTGGAGAAAGGTTGAACGAAGTGTATAGAGCTCAAAGGAGACTATGTTGAGAATTAAAATGATTTTTTGTAAAGAAACCTGTGTTTCTGAGTGGATCACAAAGGAGCCATACTTATTTTAACGGACAATAGTTATTAATCACATTTTACATTATATAATGTCTCAATAAAACAAAAGTAACTACAGTTGAAGAATCTATACAAAATCGTTATTACACGTTTTGTCTTCCGCATCAATAGCTGATTTAAAGAGTATGGCATACTGATATTTATGTCATTCATTTGTATGATAGATGTTATTAATTTCAGTCGCGAGTTTTGATGCCGTGGACACATAAATAAGATCAAATAAAAATTAAAAAATTAATCATTAAACTTAAGAGACCTCATTCTAATAGAATTAGCTGATGATTCATTTGATATCACTGTGATAAGAATGGCGATAGAATATTTAGCAAAATCACTGAATATAGTGCCTAAAAGAATCAATCCAACGAGAAATGAAGATTATTACCAGGATCTAATATCAAATTACACTCCAGGTGATTTTCATAACCATTTTAAAATGTCTCAAACAACTTTCTATGAATTTGACACTCCCATAGAAAAATAGACAAATTCAGACCAGTCCTTCGCCATTTAACTATGTGTGCTCCAGCATTAGGTTGAGTTCAGAGTTGAAACTCAACGGGACTGGTGAACACATATGTAAAAAAAAAAAATATTCAACTGTTGGCGTCTGGTGAATGCAGCCATTGTCTGCCAGCATCGGCACTTGGTCCAACCTATTATTTACTATTATTACTTATTTAACTGTTATTAACTTTATTCACCAGATCTGCCATCAAGACTAGACTCTTTCCACAACTTAAAGAGTACTTCAGGGGGAAGAGACCTTGGACAGATAAGTGAAAGTGGCATAAATTGGTGGTTTGAAGAAGTTGAGGGAATATTTTATTTAAGAGCTGTAAAAATTCTAGAGCATGATTGGAAACAGCATGACAGAGTTATATTCGATTATAATGAAAAATAAAAATAAATATAAATAAAGGTACTGAAGAATATGGAATAGAAACAAGGATATGGAAAAAACATAATTGAGGTGACAGTAAGACAAATATTTGGGGTCGAGGAGTCGCAGGCCTAAGGACTCCAGGGGGCAAGCAGAGGACAACAACAACATAAGCTTTCGATGAAGCTTTCCCCAAGACCGTCATGTGCGGTGAAGAGCCGCATCCTGCACAAGGTGACCCTGCTGATAACTAAACATGATGGACCTAGACAAGGAGGTCGAAATAAACTCCTCCAATCTACGGTGTCACGTGACCCGTGCCTAGGGATGGATGGCACCAGGGTGATGGTGTCGTGAACGGAACCTCTGGAGTACCGGGCAACCCTCCAGGGTAACCCGCCTTGCACCACACAGAAGGGTTCTGATGGTGTGGACAGTATTTCCCCCATTCTTGTTGGAACAACATGAAGATCATAAATATATATGGAACCAAAACCAATGAGGCTCGAGAAGTGGCTCCGGCTACAGACTTGTGTCTTGAATTTATTCCACAAACGGAGACGAGCCAGGGGCGGCGACGTGCGCGGACTCTGGAGGTCTCACGACCGACCTAGATACGGGGATCAGGACGTAGCTCCGGCCACAGACTTGTCCCCGACACCCAACCTGGAGGTCACGCTAGACCAGGGGAAGGCGGACCTGATTCAGGCTGCGGTGGACTCTCTTCAGGGTGAGGCCGGCCCGCAGTCGCGGGACTCGCTGCGATAAACGATCGGGGGCCTCGGTCAGATTTGGGAGGAGGCGGACTTGACAGCCGTCGAGCCCAAGGAACTCCCAAAGAGACGCAAGGTCCTCGTACGGATCCCTGACACCGTCCCGCAGGAGACGGTAATCAGTAGACTGAAGATCCAGAACCTGGGGGCACAGAACTGGGGACACAACACTGGTCGGTTCCAAGCAGGAAGGCAGAGGAGAAAGGACAGAGTCTTGCCTTTTCAATCGAGCAGGCGTCTTACAGAGCCCTTGAAGGAACCTCCTTCAAGGCATTCTGGGGCCTGGGAAGGGTTAGCTTCCGCCATCTTGAGGTCACGCTAGACCAGGGGAAAGCAGACCTGATCGAGGCTGCGGTGGACTCTCTTCGGGGAGGGGAGAGCCCGACTCAGTTCCACCGGGCGCGCTTGGCGGGGGGCATCCTCTGGATAACCTGTGCCGGCCCGCAGTCGTGGGATTGGCTGCGAAAAACGATCGGGGGCCTCAGTCAGATTTGGGAGGGGGCGGACTTAAATAAAATAAAATAAATAAAAGAGACACAAGGTCCTCGTACGGATCCCTGACACCATCCCGCAGGAGACGGTGATCAGTTGACTAAAGATTCAAAACCCTGAACTGGGGACACAACACTGTCGGTTCTAAGCAGGAAGGCAGAAGAGAAAGGACAGACTCTCACCTTCTCAATCGACCAGACGTCTTACAAAGCCCTTGAAGGAACCTCCTTTAAGGCATTCTCTGGCCTGAGAAGGGTTAGCTTCCGCCCACTGGGGAAGCAACTAGCGGTTAATGGGACTTAGGTTCCTTTAGGTCAGGTCAGGTCTACTGATGGCTCTGAGGAACACGGATGTGGCCCTCATCCAGGAACCGTACTCATATAAAGGAGAGATCAAGGGACTCTGCAGAGTTGCTGGAAAGCTCATCTGAAGCAGATCCAGCGAGAACCAGAGGGTCTGCATTTTTGTCAGGGAAGGGATAGAGTTTCTGCCTTTAATGCATTTCTGTTCAAGGGACCCGGCAACGATCAAAAGCCGATGTGCAGCAGCAGATGGGCCGAGGGACATTACTGTCGGATCGGCCTATCTGCCAGGAGACAGCACGAACCCTCCTCCACCCAAGGAATTGGAGCAGCTGATGGTCGGTAGCAGAGCAGGTGGGTGGCAGACCATCATCGGCATGGATGCGAACACGCACCATGAGTTGTGGGGAAGCTTGGACACAAACTATAGGGGTGAGGCACTTTTACAATTCTTTATGAAATTTAATTTAGACATATTGAACAGAGGTAATAAACCGACCTTCCTCACAACACAGCGTGAGGAAGTTTTAGATCTAACAGTTTCCACCCAGTTTCTGGGTGACTTTGTTAAGAACTGGGCAGTGTCTGGGGAAGTGAGTTTGAAATCACCAAAGTGGAAAGACAAACGGTATGGTACCGGGACCCCGCAAGGCGGACTGGGAAGCCTACAGGACAGACCTAACAGTGGAACTGCGGGGGGTTAAGAGTACCATAGACAATTCAATAGACCTCGAGATTGCGGCAGCCCAATTGCGAGACACAATCACCTCGGCCTATAATGCCAACTGCCCCCTGAAAATGAAGGCGTCCACCAGGAACGTCCCATGGTGGAACGAGGACCTCAGGCAAAGGAGGACGCAGGTTTGTAAGCTGTTTAACGCGGCCAAAAGGTCGGGAGCATGGGATGAATATAGACAGACCCTAAGGACCTATAACAAAAGACCGAGGGACGCCAAGAAGGAGTCGTGGAGGAGGCACTTCGAGGAAGAGGAAAACACACGACTACACAAGAACTTGTCCAAGGGCACTCAGACCAACATAGGCTCGCTTAGAACATCCATGGGTGGATTTACAAGCTCAGGGGAGGAAACTATGAGAATTTTACACCAGACGCACTTCCCCAGCTGTAACATAATAACCCAACCACCTCCGGACTGGGAACACTCAGAAATAGAGGCGCCTTATAGGCGGGCATTCAGAGTAGACTGGACAGTCGCTAAAGAGGTGGTTACTTGGAGCAAAATCAGATGGGCCATTATAGCTTTAAGCCCTACAAATCCCCAGGATTTGATGGAATAATGCCCATCATGCTCCAACAGGGGATAGATATACCGTCACCGGCGCTTACCCTCATTATGAGGGCCAGCCTGGCTGAGGTACATTCCGGCGCCATGGGACTGGCCAGGGTTGTATCCATTCCTAAACCTGGGCATCCAACAGACCAGGCAAAGGCCCTGAGGCCAATAAGTCTCATGTCCTTCTTGCTAAAAACAGTGGAAAAACTGCTCGACTGGCACATTAGGGACGGTGTACTGGAATAATATCCCTACACTGGGGACAATATGCATACAGAGCAGGATTCTCAACAGAAACAGCACTGCCCAACTGGTGCTGAAACTGGAGAATACACTGGAGAACAGGGAGGTGGTGTTGGAGGCCTTCATATACATAGAGGGGGCCTTCAGCAACACCTCATTTGGATCGGTTCTGGCAGCTGTTAGGGAGTGTGGAATAGAGGAGACCTGCTGCAGGTGGATCGGTTCCATGCTCAGGGACAGGGCGGTGTTCACCTCACTCGCAGGGGAGCGTTCTGTCTCCCTTGCTCTGATGCCTAGTCGTGGACGGCCTGCTGGGGAGGCTCTCGGGAGAGGGTGTATGAGGTACAGGGCT
Source organism: Tillus elongatus (assembly GCA_964006375.1). Classification (NCBI taxonomy): domain Eukaryota; kingdom Metazoa; phylum Arthropoda; class Insecta; order Coleoptera; family Cleridae; genus Tillus; species Tillus elongatus. Next base: position 32,214,371 of record OZ023270.1, read on the forward strand.
ATGCGGACGACATTGTCATCATAGTCCGAGAAAAGGTTACACAGTCAGTGTAGGAGCGCATGCAGACACTGAAAGTGGTGGAAGGGTGTACAGTTGGTCAACGCTCGGGGTAAGCCCCAAGAAAGCAACCACATACCGTTTACGAGGAGGAGGAAGTGGGAGAGCCACAGAACTCTCACTCTATACAGTAGGAATATTCCATTGACCAGGGAGGTAAAATATCTTGGGGTCGTATTGGACTCTAAGCTAACCTAGAATGGTCACGTTGAAAAAATACTGTGTAAGGCAGTCATGACCTTAGCTGTCACTGGCGGCTATATGGAAAAACGTTGGGGCTAAGACCTAGTATGGCCCACTGGCTGTACACAAGGGTCGTCAGACCATCAATAACTTACATGGCACTGGTCTGGTGGCCTAAAGTGACACAATCCAGTGCTAAACAAAAACTAGGCAAGATCCAAAGATGGCTTGCCTAGGCATCACATGGGCCATGTCTTCAACCCCAACAGCCGCCATGGAGGTGTGGCTGAACAAGAGGAGGGGCTACACCAACAAGCAGATCCTCATAGCTACAGACAGCCAAGCAGCCTTGAAGGCCCTAAGTGGCCCACAGGTAAATTCCTGGCTGGTGAGTGAGTGCCGAGACGAGACGAACGACCTGGCTGGGCAGAATGAGGTCACTCTCATCTGGGTCCCAGGTCACTCGGGGGTGAAAGGCAATAAAGAAGCTGACAGTCTTGCGAAGAGAAGGTCAGCAGAACCATTTATGGGACCAGAACCGGCTCTGGGCGTGTGAAAGAGCACTGCCAGGGGAGCCATTAAGTCCTGGGTCAGAAACCAACACAAGGTGTACTGGGCAGACTGTCCAGGGCTCAGACATGGGAAGTCAATAAGTGACAAACCCAGTTCAAAGAGAGCTGTGGAGCTGCTAAATCTTAGTAGAGGACAGCTCAGAAACATAACAGGTCTCTTGACGGGACACATGGCCGTCAAGAAACACCTGCATAAAATGGGGCGGTTCGAGGGGGAGCTCGCATGCAGACTCTGCAGCAAGGGGGGTGAATCAGCCCAGCACATCTTGTGCGAGTGTAAAGCTCTGGACCGCAAAAGACAACTGATCTATGGTCAGTCTAGACCGGAGACAGAGTAATATAAAACTTCACCTTACCAATCGCTGTGCAGACTAGTGCAAGGCACAGTGATTTTGGAATGGGTGGAGTAAAATGACTAAAGGCATGTACAATAAGCCAAAGGTTGCAGTGCTATCGGGACGGCAAGGCAAGCCCTGAGGGAGAAAAAAAAAAGACAAATATTTGGCAGTTTAATTTACACAAATACGTAAATAAATTTTGCTATTTCCAAGAACAAGCGAATATGCAATATACACATTATAAAATAAATATATGAAACAGTGGGTGTTAAATATGGGGCAGAAATCCAGGATTCACTCATACACTGTGTGAAAATTTGTTTTATTAAATATTCAATTACTATTAGAATACATATTTAAATTTATCACAACAAATTTGATATTTTAGTTTGACATTTGCTGAGAAGCATTATCAGTTTCTGACGTTTTAGAAATTGGAATAATAATTTTAATAAAGGATTGCCGATTAGCACCATATTTGTTCAATTTATTTATAAAAGACACAATAAATGGTCTAAAGGAAAATGCAGCAGCAATAAAAATAAATGAGCAACAATTCTGTTGGCTAAGGTTTGCAGATAAATAAAAGGGAAAAAGAACTATAAAGGATGCTGAGTGTGCTGGATAGTGTTAACAAAATCTTATTAAAATTCAATACAACAAAAACAAAAGTAAAGAGGACCCCCTTTTGGTAACACTGGGCAGAGATCGTATAACTTCTGAAAATCTAATTTTGTCAGATTGTATGCAGAGCTTGGCAGCTTGTGCTGGGATCAAATGGATTACCTCAAGAATGTTGATAGTACGCTAAACTCTTTCTATTACAGAATTAAGACCTATTTGATCTGTATCTTCCCAGGACTGCTCAAGTGCATGTAATCGGTATCCTCCTTGGTTTTCTAAAAAAAAAGAGGTCAATACCAAATATAAATATTAATTGTAGCATCAAGAAGTCTGGAAATGTAGAGTTTCTAAATAAAGGGCGAGTTAAGACAAAAACTTAGGCGAGACATTCATCTTTCTCAAGTAAACTACTTCCAGAGACTTCAAAGATGGGTTAGGGCGAAAAAGTTCTGAAAACTTTTCTATTAATAATTCATCTAACCAGCAGCAGGCAGTTAATAGTTTTGCTTCTTATTTCGCAAAATGTTCTGGTTCCACCTCCATCTCTTCACCTATAGCCCCCAGCATTGTTTCACGTGACATCACAGTGTTTTTTGTTGATGACTCTACAGTTGATGAAACCACTACAGCTCCTAAGAGAATTAAGGCTAACCTATCTTGTGGACCATCTTTAAAAGTGGTAAATGATCCTATTGGGGGCAGATCTCTGCTGGCAGACTGACGGCGCCAAAATGGATCTGGAGGCAGGAGCTAGCGCAAGAATATCATCTAGCCTCAGGAAGTATGCAAACATACACCAGGCAGAAGTGTATGCCACCAAGATGTGTGCGAGGGAGATGATATAAAAGCATTACACACACAAATCGATAAAAATATTTTTAGATAGCCTAGCTGCAATAAAGGCACTTGGTTCCTACTGTTGCAACTCAAAAACGGTATGGAGCTGGAGTCTGCCCTCAACAACCTGGGCAGCTACAATGAGGTGTCTGGTCTGGATACTGGGTCACTCAGGCCTGGATGGTAATGCAGCGGCCAACACGGTTGCTCAGGAGGACTTTATCAGACCAGAACCTGTGCTGGGGATACCCTCATGCACAGCAAAATGCACCTTAAAGACCTAAAATCTGCCAGGATTAGCACACTCTAATGCCTTCATAGGTGGACTTTCAGAGTCAAGGATTAAAAACTTTTAGAGCTAAACAGACAACAACTGAGAACTCTGGTCGGTTTGTATACAGGACACTGCAGCTTACGTCACATGCACCGAATTGGGCTCGGACAAGAAACCAAGTGCCAGCCGTGTATGGAGAGTAACGAAACAGTAGAGCACGTGCTATTTTTCTGTCCGGCTGTGGACATGACACCTGCTCTTTGGAAAGACAACCTGCACCAGGAGATCTGGATCAACTTCTGCCCACAAAAATTGTCGGCTTCTGTAGGAGGCTTGACTTGTTGAGTGAAATATAATACAATTAGGCGTGAGCCACAATAAACCTTAAGGTCGCAGTGGAGACACCATTATGGCCCACTCGCAATGTAACCTAACCTAACCTAACTCGAGTAAAATATTTTATCTTGAGTGACAAATACTGTTATGGTTTTGAAAAACTGTTAAACTTACCAAACACTTTCCCCAAAATAAATGTTAGTTCTTCTTCCAAAACATTTAATCATCTTTTGTGGTCAGCAAACCTAATTGTATTTCAACTTTCCATGTAACTCTGTACATTAAAAGAAAAGTGGCTGATCTTGAATTTGTGAAGATTCATTTTTTGCAGAGGAACCTAAAATAATAAGAAACTATTTATAAATGTTAAATCAATCAGGCACGACTCGTAAAAATGCAGAGCTAAGCATTAAAGGAAAAAGTATACTAGGTATGTAAAATTTATTAGAACATATAGAAAATACAGTATTATAATAATACACCACCAGACAAAGGACGCCACCCACCATTCATCTCTTAAACCCAGCTTACCAAACATGGAACTAAAACTAGTGATAAACTAAACAAGACAGATTATTTGCTTGATGAACTTGGCTACAGATTCAACCTGTTTTTTTTATTACTTTTTTTTATTTCTACCTCTTATTACCTCACCTTCTTTTTAAGGTGAAATTGTAGCAGAAGTCTTACTAAGGTGATAATGAAACAATTCAACCAAATTGGGACTCCAACTCATAAATAAAAAGTGTATATGGTCTAAAGCTTTTGATATCTGTATAAACATCATCTACTTCCTAACCTGCATCAATTTTATTAGAAAGAAATTGCGTAAAAACTGCCAAGGTGATAACCGTCGATCTGTCAACAGGTAAGCATACTGATGTGTTATAGCTGTGTTCTTAAACTAAGCTATAGAAATGGCCAGATAGAATAATTCCCAATGGACAAAAACACAATTGAAAGATAATTATGACCGACATGCCTCCAGACTTCAAGATAGGGCACATTTTAGCAGCCTTCCGCACATTACTAAATGTACAACTTTTTATACATACATTTAAGATGTAACAAGGAGAAACAGCAAGTACAAATCGACAGTTTTTAACAATAAAGGCAGATATCTGATTAGATTCAGATGTAACTTTATTTTTCAAGTTTTTAGTTGCCACAGTGATATCACGAATTGTAATTTTAGGTATCTGCACAAGAAACTGATTAAACAATCAGGAAGGTGGTGAACTGAGACCAGGTGAACCCAGATTAGTACTAGATAATACTTTGCAGAACATCTACATTTTCTTGAATTTCCGCATTTACAATTATTGTCAAAATTCATTGAAGGAGGTATTCTTTCATTTACCGTGAATATAGCTCCAAAATGTTTGTTGGTGAGTAGACATTGATTCCTGGGCATTATCTAACTTTTACACGTACTTGCAAATTGGATTCTCATCAAGACAGAAGTTATATTTATGTCATCGTCAATTTAGTCAGAAAAATATACTACCTACATGGCTTGTAGTAAGAACTCTTTTAGCATCATTTTTAGAATCATTTTCTATCAACACATCCGTTTGAAAAGGCATTGCTATGGAATAACAGCCTATTTGATATGTACAAGTAAAGGGTGTACTTGGAATATGTCTACTTACATAGGTAGAGACTTAGGTGATGGTGAGACGTCAGCATCTGAAAGCGTTGTCAACAAGTTGATGTAAGACCTTCTAGATGGGGATCGAACATTATACATTGATAAATTTTATACCAACATATCCTTAGCATACCGCCAGCTTAAAACGAAAAGCCATGTTGTTGACACTTTGAGACAGAAAATATATCAATTGGAAATTCAAAATGCTAAACTAAAAAACGGAGAACGGTTTGCGAAGGAATCACTTGAAGTGCTCTCTATTCTAAAATGGAGAGATAAAACGGGACATGGGCATGTTGTATAGGGGCAGAAATGGTTAATGTTCAAAATAACAAGAGGAAAACCACACAGATGAAAGCCAAATGCATCGTTGATTACGATTCCAAAAAATATGTAAGTAACCAGTTGTGTCTTACGATACAGTGCTGCATAGATGTACAAAATGGTATGGCAAATTGATGATGGGAGTAGTTTGGGGGACACCTGACCTGACTTTTCCAGGAGAGTGGGCACCACTCTCGTGAATGCATACTCTTTGTATTGCGAAAATAGTTTATCTCCAAATTAAGTCATGATCACTAATTTTAGAAAGAAGTGACCTTAGTACTGATTTCTAATGTTGGAACTGCTACACTACTTGACAACTCAACATCTTGTTACACACTCAACAACAACAAAAAGGACAAGATGTGGTAACTGATACAAGAAAATACGGAGAACATGGTACAATGATAGAAGGAATAAAAGAACACCCAGCTCAAGTCAAGTCACTTCAATTTGCGATAAGCGGAAAGACAACTGCCATTTTTGCAGAACATATTTAAACGAAAAAGATTAAAACTATTTTTGTGTATTATTTCTATACCCTACAATATAATCCATTTTTCTGTTATTTTCTAAAAAGGTTCCTTTGTTGCTTTTACATTTTCACAGAATAAATATGTGAACCAATTGGTGTGATATATTTTAATTGATGCCATTATACAAGTAATATACATACTGACACTAAAACTTAATTTTTTTGTTTCCACAAATTTATTTAAATCCACACCTGCTGTGTTTACCACTTTCTGTAATGTACTTATAATTCACCATCTGATAAGGCAACAAAGTGGTTGGAACACAAGACAAGTGCTTAAGTGTTAATTATTTTCAAATAAATAATCAATTTTTGTAATTACACTCGTTTTACTAGACTTGCAACAAATACTATATTCGGCCATACGCTGAGTACCGAATATTCAACAGGCTTCCTGGTCGAATACTCCGCAAAAGTATTCAGCCAGCGCATAGCATCTAAACTTATATGGGCACACTTGTCTCCGCCCGCCTGTTCAAGTGTAGTTACCTCCCTCCCTCGCTCATGGCGCTACCACGCTGCGTGTTTTGACAACTTTAGGTTGATGCATATTGTAAATACGTAAGCAGCCAGTATATGGTGCCTTATTCGTTTTGAGTTTTGATTTGATTCCTTTAAAACTTTAAAATCAAAAGTGAAGTTGTGTGGCCTAATAATAATACATTATGGCCTCTAATAAGTTGCCTATATGGCCATACTTCAAGGATGATGAAAATGATCCGAAAACTGTCGTGCAAATTGTGCGAAACACAAATTTCACATGGTGGCGTTCGCAAGAAGGCGACTACATCAAGAATGATAAATTATTTGAAAAATAAGACCTCACATTCGATGGCTCAATCCCATGGTGTATTTATCTACGCCAGTTCAAAGCCGCTGCTACAGCAAATGGCTGGGGCGAGAGAGAGAAAGTGACTTCGTTGAGGAGATGCCCTAGATGTGCTCCAAGGTATTCTCAGAGAAGAACCGGTGAGTTTTGACAGCATTAGACATCAATTAGAGATGAGGTTTGGCGACCAGCATTTACAACAGCTGCATTGATTTCAGTTGAAAAATGGTTGTCAGAAATCGGACGAAAGTCTCCAACATCTCTACACCTACGTTGTCAGACTGACACGATTAGCCTACCCGATAGCTCCGATGGAGTTTTTAAACCAGCTGTCGCTACAAATCTTCATTGACGGCATCACGGACACCGACACCCAACAGGCACTGAGGATGTCGAGACGCAAAAACCTGAATGATGCTTTGGCACCTTTCCTGGAGTTTTAAGCGGCAAAGCAAGCATCAGAAAGCCATGTTAGAGTTCACAGTCTCCAAGTATGAGAAAAAAATAGAATAGAATCATCCAAGGCTGTGCAACTACTAAAGAAAATTGTAGAGCAGGTGAAGCCCAGGTCTCATGGCGACCCAATAAAAGCTCACCGTGCAACGGCCTTGCGTTTTTGGAACTGCAGCAAGATGGGTCATATAAGGGGCAAATGTTGGGGCTCTAGGATCACGCACATGGGAGAAAGTGAAGCTAATGCCGGTAACAGTTTCTCAGGTTAGCCATTCTGGCAGCGCTCTCGTCGTAGATGGATATGGAAGCCGCAATAAGACCCAGATGGTTTGTATGTGAGTGGTCCATATCAGTCCCTCCACCACGACCATAAGGTCTATTGTGGAAGACTCAGATGGTCTTGGACACTGGCGCACCTAGGACGATTATTTGCTGTGACATGGTACCGAGATAGCAAGTAAGAAAGCCAAACAGAGTGTAGAGAGTAAATGCACCCAGTGGTGATCAGATCCAGGTATTTGGCCAAACTGATGTTGAGCTGCAAATTGGAACATGGAAGGCAAAACAGAGAACCATAGTCGCCACCATATCAGATCTGATTATAATTGGTGAGTGTGTTTTTATTTCTTTAACGTCGACCTATTTCCGTCACTATGGACAATCACCGACGCAAGGGAGCAGTTTCACCTCACTATCCTGGGAATTTTGCTGAACCCCTGCCTTTCTGTAGGGAGGGTAGGGTTCCTTAATGTGCCCAACATCGCATGGACGCGGGACCGACGCCTTTACGCACCATCCGAAGGGCGGAACGTGCAGACATCCAACTTGATCAAATACAATGCCACAACCACGGTTGATGTTAATTGTACAGTATGTACTGAAAAAGTGAAAGGAGTACCCTGTGATCGAACCCTTTGGTTCAGAGGCACATGTCCTTACCACTGAACCACCGAGGCTCAGATTATAATTGGATTGGACATTTTCCAATGTCAGTGCGTTAAACTTGATCTTGGCACTAACATCCTGACCATCGGCGATGAAGAAATAATAACGTCGCCTGGCAGTAATTTGGTAGTTCAGAAAATCTCTGTGGAAGAAAATAGCAACATTAATGATTGCAACAGAAGTATCGTTACAGTGAAAAGAACCACGAGAAGAAACGACGGCACAGTTATTCAGCAGGAAACAACTCAAAAAGCGATTATGGGAAAAGTACAAGACGAAGGGTGTATAGACCATGTAACTGTGAAGTCAACCCAGAAAACGGTCAGTGAACACATTTGTTGGAACACAGCTGATGTCGATGGGACAAATAAGGCCGGCAGAGATCTTTGTGTAAGTAGGCACACCAGGACAAGAGCAATTGTGCAGAAGAACCAGTGCAACGTAAGAACTGCGCTTGAAGATTGCTGCAGCATATTGATGAGGAGGGAAGCCATCCATTCTGCTGTCAGAATGCACATACGAGTAGAAAGCGACCGCATGAAAACCCGTTATGACGTGCAAACTAACTCGGCTGGTTTTAAAAAAGAAGATTGGGTGCGCAAAGGACTGTCGCCGAAACTACGGGAAATTTTGGGAAGGTCCGTATAAAATTGTCAAAAGCATCAATGAGGTTGTCTATCGCATTCAGAGGAGCGCAAAGAGCAAGATGAAGGTGGTTGATATGCACAGGCGTACGCCATACCAAGAAATGTAAGAAAGGGGCAGTATCACATCCGTCTCTATGAGAATGAAGTTTATGAACTCTGTTACTTTTATGACCACAGGCAGGTTGTAAAGTGTGTTGGTAACAGCGAATACTCTAGAATTATATTTCGAGAATGGAGTAGGAATGTGTGTTTATTTCTTTAACGTCGGCCTATTTCCGCGACTATGGCCAATCACCGACGCCAGGGAGCAGTTTCACCTCACTATCCTAGTAATTTTGCCGAACCCCTGCCTTTCTGTAAGGAGGGTTGGGATTTTTAACGTGCCCAACATCGCATGGACACAAGGCAGGCGGCTTTAGTCCCCTCCGAAGGGCGGAACGTGCAGACATTCAACTTGCTCAAATAAAATGCCACAACCTCGGTTAATGTTAATTGTACAGTATGTACTGAAAAAGTGAAAGGAGTACCCTGGAATCGAACCCAGTACCCTTGGGTTCAGAGGCACATGTTCTTGCCACTGAATCACCAAGGCCTAAGGACAGATAAGGTACAATGTAGAAAGGTCTAGAACTACTCTATGGACAGTATAAATAAACAAACCGGAGATAGAGGAGTCAGTCAGTAGTGAGTTAGTGTTGGTGTATAATAAGCGATCATAGAAGGCGTATAGTGAAATATAGTTATATGGACATATAGTAATAGAGAGAAATATTTTAGTTGATGGTGGTGTTGGAGAATAGTTGGTTATAATAAATTAGTAGTTTGAAAAGCTGTGTTTTGTTAGTCAACAAATTCAGAACCCCGAAGAACGTAACAATATAAACAGCTCCCAGGTATTTTTAAAATGTAGCTTGAAAACATTTTAGCATTGATAGCAGTCGTCTGGTAATAAGTCATCAACCACCTGACATACTATTCAAAATTCTTTCAGTTCCCCAGCCCTCTCAATCCAAACCTTTCCTACCACCTGCCATTTAGTGGCACACCACGTCTGGAGGCTGACAACCAATACATGCAGCCAAACCCTGCAAATCTAGTGACCAGTAACCTAAACATAGACATGAATAGAAATCCCTCGCTAGAATTTCTTTATGAATGTCTTGCTAAATGGTAAGTCTTAGAAGAGATTATGTTGATTAAATAAAATATTGTTTTAAAAATTAATACAATTTCTATTGTAGGCAGAGTACTTTTCAATACCCCCTCATACAAATTGAATGTGTTTGGTTTAAAATTGGAAAAATAGATGATGCATGGAAGACTATTTTATGTGGAACATTTTGTATGTTAGCAATAATTTTGTTTGCATAACATTGAATTGATTGAAAAACAGTAGGTACACTTAATTCGATTAAGCTAGGAATTAGTAAGTAGACTAAAAAATAAAAAAATAAAAAAATAAAAATTAAAAAAAAAATAGTGCTACAAATTAAATCGTAACTTCCACATAGCTGTGATATTTACACGCCACAGAAAGACATTCTTATGAAATGAATTTAGGGTCCATAACTTGACCACAAAGAAAATATGCATACTCCTGTACGCATAAACTTCTAAAATGATATATTAGCATTTGACATGCAGATGATGTCACTCCCACTGAAGCGAGGTAACCCAAGAACAATTTAAAGTGTTCCTTTGTCGAGTGCTAACTGCATACCAAATTGGAAGATATCTCAATGCGTTCGAAAGTTATTGCACCTACTAACAACCGTACAGGCAGAAAAAATTTCATTCCAGAATCAAATTTTTCATATGTTTTGAGACCTTGTGCGCCGTTTTAGCAAAAAAAAAACAATGTTTCGAAATTTCTGTCACTGATAGTCCACCCCACACATTCTACCCCTAATTTCATTATAGCATAGAACACCAAATGTTTGATGAAATTGAAAGTTTTCTAATAAATAAACCCTAAAATGTGTTACTCGAGTTTAAACGAAAAAATGTCGATTTTCACCAAATCACCCCTTATTCAGCCCCTATTCCCTGGGACAATTGGTGAATTTGCAGTTTAACTCCCGAACAATTTTCAAAACATCGACTGCTGATACATAAAGTTTGGTGTCTTAAATGCACACTGATGCCATTATTACCTTTTGTTCTCTCTTATTTCCCGAGTTATTCGCATTTAAAGTTGCTTACACATAACACAGCTTTTTAACAATTTCCCAGTACGGTCCTGTCCCGTGGCATCTCCTTCCCTCCTAAACATTACATTTGACATAAAATGTACATTGTGTTTGGGAATCCCTAGAATTTTCTAGAGGCATGGGACATTGTCACTATAACGGACAGTTTACACGTCACTTTCAGTATGGCACTAGTACCGCTATGCGTTTGGACGCTTACTTATATATTCGGGTATTACGAACGTTATTTCTGAAATTGTGCGTTGTTTACCTTGTTCTGTTAATGACCAGTGGTGTTGTAGTGGCTTATAAGGTGCATGTTGTGGCCCTTCTCTTAGTCGGTGACGTGTTATTTGGGGCTTCGCAGTAGGGATTTTCCTTCCCCCCTCGTGTGCGTACAACCACCCTTGTTGCATAAATCACATGAAAAATGTATTGTTCATACCCCCTAAGGAAGTTACGGGACCTGGCATGAATAGGGGTGGTGAGCAGGGTAGGTAGGGTTTAGGGGGGATATGGCGTCAGGATGTTAAAAAGACAGCTTTCAAGCCGTTTTCTTCGCATTTTCTGCTCATATTTCCTTTTTACTGCCTACCCCGCCCAGAACCCTTCTTCACTCCTGGTCCCATAACTTCCTTGGGGGGGTGAGAACAAGAAAATTTTCTTGTGGGTTGTGCATCTAGCCCCCCCCCCCCGGTCCTAGGCACGTTTCTGAAAAAAAAATTGAAAAGCGTTCGGGAGTTAAACTGCAAATTTACCGGGCAATTTTAGCCAAAAACAATATGAACTGTTTGTTTTTCGGGTGCTAACTGCATACCCAATTTGAAGACGATATATCAATCCATTCTAGTTATCGTGGCTACTAACAGACATACAGACAAATAAAAATTCGTGGCCAAATCATGTTTTCTATACATTTCAACACTTTTTATTATATTTAAGCGATTTTTTTTTTTTTTTAATTTCTGTCACCATACTTCCACATGTATTGACAATGTGGCAGTAAATCATTAAGTACTCTTACTAAATATTACTAGGGTTGTGACAATCCTAAACTCACCAAAGATTTTCAGTTAAAAGTCCTTCTAAGATAATGCATCATTACTTTATCTCAGAAAGTCAAGATCCCCTTTTATGTTACTCCGTGCATTGAAGGTAAGGTGTTCTAGCTTCTTGAATTTGCATGCATATCCATTGTTGTCATCCATTCTTGCTAAAGAACCTTAAATCATAAAAGAAATATATTTATTAAATGTTCAAAACAAGGACATGTTTTGGTGGGTTCGGAGATTAACATTACATAGATCATATTATAAAGTTATGCATGAAATCCATAAAATGTAGTAAAAAATATATATTATATTGAGCTTCCACCCTTGCTTTTAACTTCTTAGGTTTGCAAAATTTTAAATCAAATTGTAGTCCATGTACCATTGGAAACCTAATTTTTGTTACTCAGAAACCAGTTAGTTGCAAATTTTTATTTTAATGCTGAACATCGTAAGTATAACCATAGATATTTCAGAGTCAGGAGCAAGTCTCAAAACTAGGTTTTATTAATAATAATAATAATAATGCTTTATTTCACAGATACTCCTACATGAATGTACACATAGGTAGTTCGTGACATCGTCATTACAAACATTAGAAAACATAAAAAGTCAACATAACAATACAAAATATAAACACAAATATTAAATTATAAAGTACATAAATAAAATACAATACAAAATATAAAGTATACAAGTTTAAAATATATAAATATAAAGTACACACTAAAAGAAAAAAACTCATGGATAGTGTAACAACTGATCTGACAAATATAGGATTTAAGATTCTTTTTAAATATCTGAAAACTGCCAGACCTCTTTATTGTCTCAGGAAGGTTATTATAGAATTTACACCCATTGTAGAAGACATTCTTCTGATAGAAGGCAGTGGAGTGCGCATCAGGAACCAAGCAGCCCCTAAATCTAGTATCATAGCTGTGGCCGACCTTGATTTTAGAAAAGGCTTCATAATTTTTATACACGAAGCAACAAATCTCAAAAATATACGTATCATAAACTGTCAAGACACCAAGTTGTCGAAAGAGAGGCTTGCATGAATGACGAAAACCAACTCCAGCAATAATTCTTATGATGTACTTCTGAATCAGGAATATTTGCTCCGCGCCAGAACAGCCACCCCAGAAAACAATACCATACCGAATCACTGAATGAAAACATGCATGGTAAACATTCATGACAACCCTTCTACTACATACAGCCACCACTGACTTCATAGCATAGCAACACCTCCTCAACTTACTGGAAAGATATTCAATATGAGAATGCCAGTGCAAATTACAATCGAGAACCAATCCGAGCATCTTATCACTGCTTGATAAATTGTAAAGCCTCCTATCAACACACATGAATTTCGGAGAACTGAAGAGGAGTTTGACTGTTTTTCCCTGGTTTATGTTCAACTTGTTTTTGGTGGCCCACAAGTCTACTAATTCATACACCGAATTACCTTTAATTAGCAACTGGTCTAAACCAGCTGATCTGACCAAAACGTTAGTGTCATCTGCATAGCATACAACTGTTAATTCTGGAATATTGTGAAGAAAGATGGGAAGATCATTAGCATAAACTAAGTAAAGTAAGGGCCCTAAAATAGAACCCTGTGGCACTCCTGTAGTTACAGGCATAGCCTCACTCAAAGTACCATCAGATAACTTTATCCTCTGGGATCTACCCTCTAAGTAAGATGTCATCAATTTCAAAGGTATTCCTCTAACACCACATCTAGACAATTTATGTAAAAGAATACCATGGTCCACACAATCAAATGCACAAGAGAAGTCGACAAACAAACCCAAGCAACATTCACTCCTATCTATCACATTTACAACCCGACAAATAAAATCAAATAAAGCAGTGCTAGTACTTTTGTTGCTTATAAATCCATGCTGAGAAGACTCAATCACACCATTCCCAATCAAGAAGTCTCTCAACTGACCATTAATCGCATGCTCGAAGACCTTGGAGAAACAGCTTGGCACACTAATTTGGCGATAATTTGAAAAGCTTTCTGGATCACCACTTTTAAAAAGTAGACGTCCCACGGCCTCCTTAAGCTTTGCTGGAAAAATACCATACTCAAAACTCAAGTTAACAATAAATGAAAGTGGCTTGCAAACGAGATCACCTACACCCTTCAACAAATTATTAGATATTCCGTCAAATCCCGTGGAGTTAGAAGCCTTCAAATCTTTAATAATGTCCAGGACACAATCCTCACTTACAGGAGCCAGAAAAAAAGAGTTACAAAGGGGAGGAATGAGATCAAAAAATTCCCAGTCAACTGGACTGTCACTACAATGTACTGTGGTAAATCTGTTATTAAGTTTATTAGCAAGTTCTAGATGAGACTCACAGTTCATGTTTATATTCAAATCATTCTGACATACTTTCTTATTTCTAAGCTGGTTAACAATAGACCACATAGCCTTTGTTTTATTTCCTGAGCATTCAATTTGGGTATCATAAAATTTTTTCTTTTTAACCTTCAAGAGATCATTATATTTCTTACACAGACATTTCCTCACCTCATTAAATTGGGGATATTGCTTTGATAGATCAGTGAACATTGTCAACTTATTTCGTAAGTCAGACACTTCCTCAGACAGCCACCAACACTCATTGTGTACATAATCTCGTCCAGCAGTACAAATGCGACGCCTCCTCAAGGGAAAGCAAATGTCAAAATAAAAATAAAACGTGCTAAAAAAGGACTCAAAGGCCTCATCAGGACAGCCAGAGTTATAAACCGCAGACCAAAGTTCTTTCTCCAGATGAGAGCGAAAACAACACACTGAATCTGCGGTGATATTCCTCCGATACACATATGTTTTCTCCTCAATTTTTTTGTCCAAAAGAACTGTGACAATCTGACAAAAATGATCAGATACAAGAGGATCAATGTTCAGAACATCACTGACATCTATATGATCGCTAATTAAAACATAATCAATACATGTCCCAGAGGTAGCCGTTACCCTCGTTGGAGTATCAATCAAACTGGAAAAACCAAAAGACTCCAAGAAATCTTTAAACCTAACAACATTAGGAGACTTACTAAAACTGTCCAAGTTCAAATCACCAGCAATCACCACTCCGCAATCCTGAGAGGACAACCAATAAACCAACGAAGAAAACAGCTCAAAAAAGGCTTCAAAGTTTCTACTAGTCTGAGGGCAATAGATGACAACTACAGTTATATCCACATCAATTAAGTGCAGTCCACAACATTCAAAAATCCCCTCCTTACAAAACTGTGAACAACTTAAAACTCTTGCCCTTAATGGCAACTTCTCCCTCACATAAATTGCGGTACCACCGTGAAGTGCGTTTCCCCTACAAAAATGTGCTGACAAAAAATAGCCTCTCAAATGAAGCAACTCCAGCCTCTCATCGCGCTGCCAATGTTCTGTGAAAAGCAGTATATCAGGCAAAATTCTGAGAGAGTTCAAAAATACTTCCAAAGGTAAAAGTTTGTTAGAAAGGCATTGTACATTCAAATGTAGTATAGATAAATCAGATTTTATGGTCTCTCTTGATCTAAAAAAGGTATACTCGGTTTTGAAATATTCCCGAGATCTAGTTTTTCCCTGTTACATGTAAGGCAGTCAATGAAGGCAAGAGTCTTATAAATCCTATTCCCTAAGCCACTTAAATTTTTTACAATATCTAGCACAAGCTTATATGGTTTTCGTTTACCCAAATTAACATCAACATAATTAAATTTACCCCGAGCGAATTTGTTCAATCTAACTATCATTTGCTCAAGTTTAGCATTATACCTACTTACTAAAGAATCAGTCCTTAAGTCATTAGTGAATGGAACAGAGAGCACAATGACATTAGTTTGAGAACAGTTTTTAAGAACATCATACAAACCCTGAAGGGAAGGCAGTTTTCCATTAAAAAAATCATTTGAGCCACAGGACACTATAACACAGTCTTTGAGACCAAGTCTAGAAGCTGTAGATTCCAGTCCTCCAATCACATCCAACGAAGAGGCGCCTGGTTTGATGAGAGAGAATGTGTCAAATTTACTCAAACTAATCATCTTCCTAATTGGTAATATCAGATTCCTACCAGTCTGATCAGCCAAAAGATATACACTTCCCTTGACGGCACCATCACCCGGTGAAGACACCCTACTATCGTCAGCAACCATTGTTGTCTTCTTAGGTATTCTTAATTTGTACGGGAATGAACCATCAAGTTTGGAACCATCTACCTGATGATCAGGGGGTTTGCAATTATTGTCACTCAATGTTCCTTTAAGAACTTCCAATTCTTTGAAGTACATGCTATTTTCAGCCTCCAGGGTTTCAATAGTATTAAGCATGTTATAATTTATTTCATTGAGTTCCTTCAGACTATTTTCCAGTCCGCCAATTTTATCAGCATTTTTTTCCAATTCACTCTGTAGAGCACATCTTCTTTCATGCATCTTACTCAGTTCTAAATTCAACTCATTCAACTTTTTTTTCTGAATTGTAATCACATCTACATATTTTTTTTCAGATTCAATTACATCATCTTCAAAATCAAAAGTTCGTCTCTTTAATCTATTGATACAGGTATCCCTTCCCTTGATTTCTTCTCGTAATTTTGCATTCTCAATCTCTAAGCACTCTATCTTTTTAATCTTAGTATCAGATCCTTCCAGACATTCTGCAGAGCAATATATGCCAAAGCCTTCAAGATGGGTAACACTTTTTTTCCTCTCCAGGCAGGCTGGATGGAAAACACACAAACAAGACAAGCAAACATAATTATTAAAATCCTTTTTGCAGCATTTAAATTTGGGATCCATATCAGTTTATATTTTGATTATATACAGGTTTATACATAAGTGGAGAACAAACAAGACAATTTCTGGCGATCCTTAAGTAGACGAGTCCCGTCATTTCATGCATTGCGAGAGCGACATTGCCGGACGGTGCTTATTGCTCTAGGGACTTGTCTGAACTGACCTTCCTGACCTACAGGGCAGGTCAGGCAGCCTATTTCTCCTAGTAAAACGCGAACCCAGACAGTTGACCAAGGGACGTTAGCGGGTTTGATTTGCAAAACTGAGGAGGTGAGCCTTTTTCTATGATATTAAATTAGTGTTATTAATACTAATGATCGCAAGGCCAAGTTGTACAAACTTACATGCTAAACGAAGTAATTGTTGACGATATATTCATCTTTCTTGCTTTCTCTTCCATTTTGTTCAGATTGTTACAGTCTATTTTTTGGCGCTGGCGTACTTTTACTTTTTGCTGGGCAGGGGGCAGGAGTCAATCATTTTGATCTGTAAAGTTACCAAACAGGTTCACAACATTTTGTGATGGTATTATTGATTAATATAATAGGTATTTTCACGTTTCATTTTCATAACATTATAATACGCATATTATGTCGTATAAATAATGCTGTAACCTAACCTAAAAAACAGAACGAGTAAAATGTAAAATACCAGTCTTTTATGACTATCTATTCCAACGACGTCTCTCACTACGTCGTTGATCTATTCCACTGATGCTAAGGTTTTACATCCCTCAAGTTTTGGAGTGGAACAATTTACTTAGAAGAGATGGATATTTACAAACATGTCAAACGCTCCAACAATGAAGTTTTGAACCTGTCCAACACCGACATGGAACTTTCCTTCACTTTACAATCATTAAGTGAAGTAGTGCTACCTGAAGTCTATGGTTTTTCTATGGCCAAGTTATGATGCATATGAAGATGGCTGTTCTGTGCCCCAAAGGTTTATTTCAGATGTATTACTTCAAGGAACTATGTCCCTTGAAGTAAATCAGAATCTCACCCACTGAGCTATGTTCTTCTTGTTCACCTTTTTTGAAATTTTTTCAGTGTGTTATCTCGATTTTTCAAATATGTATTATTGATATGCATGCACGATCTGAATCACTCAAATCTGTTTCTAGATATTGTCTCTGCTATTGCTGGGTATCTTGTTTCCTGAGCTCAGTAGACGCGATAGCTCAGCATTTTTACAATTCCTCTGATTACAGGAATTTCTAAAAACATTACACATTTAAACTCCCATCTTTTAACATTCTAGCACAATTCTATCTTGAATTAAAATATCTTTTCTTCAAACTTACACAAGTTAAAACTAATTGTCTTTGGGTGGTAATGTACTGATAAATAGTTTTGCTTTGTGCTTGAAAAACTGAAATTGTTCATATGCCAGATTTGTAGTTGGATTGCAATGCTTTTAAATAAATATTGTTTTTATTTGAGAGATTTAATCGTCACTATAGTCTGTAGTGACGAAGCCTAGCTATAGGCTAGCTGGCATCAAAAACCTGTATTTATATCGAGTATCCTGGGAATGTACTGTGAATATTGGCACACATTTCCATTTCAAATAGACTGAAACATTATCCTGTACAATACACCTATGATCAAAGACACACAGATGCAGATGTAAAGGGTTTTCCATGAAGAATTCGACTCATTCATTGTATGAGAAAAACAGTCATATTTTTGGATTCCATGAATAAGACAATACCAACTTTTTTGGATTTCATATTTATCATTTTGGTACAAACATGGTTCATAGATAAGTCACTGTAACTAAAATCATTTCGCCATGTCAACATAGTTTCATGGAAAATAGGTTTATTGTCTCAAATCTATCTTACATGACACAGTATATTGCTAATACTCTTGATAGGCAGGGTGGTCAGGTTGTTGTAATTTATATGGACTTGGCTAAGGAATTTGATCGCATTGATCATATGGTGTTACTTGATAAACTTAAATCTGCTGGTTTGTCGGTATCTCTGCCTCTTTTCAGATCCGATTTGAATAGCAGGCTAAGTTTTGTCTTGGTGGTTTTGATTACATTTGTCATTACATAACTTCAGGTGTCCCTGAGGGATCCACCCCCAGGCCTTTACTCTTCTTACTTTTCAGTAATGATCTGAGTTTTGTTTTGGTGATGATCTTAAAATTTATTCTGCTATAAGTGGAGTTGATGATTGTGTAGACCTTTAATGTGCAATAGTGTTGACTAGTGGTATGTTGATAATAGACTGTCCCTGAATTTGTCAAAGTGTAGGGTGGTGTCATATTTAAAGAGAATATCTTGCACCGAATATCATTACAACATCGATGCCTCATTAATCCCTAGGTGTAGCACCACAAAAGATCTAGGCATTATCTTTGACAACAAATTATCTTTCAACTTACACATAGGGAAAGTGGTAAGTTCTTATGCTTGGCTTCATAATTGGAAACTGTAGTAAGTTCCGTAATAAGATGGCACTTAAAACTCTTTATTTTTCACTTGTATGTACCAGGTTGGCGTATATAGAACTAATTTTTCTCCATATATTATACTTCTCCAAAGTGTTGCTTTGAGTTAGTCAATAGGCGGTTTTTGAAATTTAAACTTGTAGGGGATTATCCTACTTGTGGATTTGATCATTTCATACTGCTTCAGGTGTGCAGTGTTAATAGTCATGTCTTGTAGATTTTAGAATTTGCTTCTATAAGGTTCCTTTATAAGCTGTAAAATAGTTTACTAGATTGCTTAGAACTGCTTGGACAGATTAAATTTCTTGTACTTAGAATAAATGTTAGAAGTTGTGATACTTTCCACCTCCCAACTGGCAGAGCAAATCTGCTTATAAGATCACCTATTGACACCACTGTTAGCAACTATAACTCTATAAGTAACATATGTGACATTAATTACTTAAGTATAAATGAGGTCATTAGGGTCGCATCTAGAAGTGTGTGAACCCTTGTTTTTGTCGAACCGAACTATTAACGAATCGAAGCCAATATGTTTATTCGAACTTAGAACTTTCAAAATAGTATGTCTAAGCTTCACAGTCGAACTTCGAACTTCTTGAAAATTTAAAATCGAACTTAGAACTACCCAAAATTCTTCAATGTTCTTACATTATTTTCTTAAATATAAAATTGAGGTATACAGTAGCATACAATATTTGGTACGTAGAAGGTTACCATAGAAGGTTACCATTCTTTATTAAAAAAGCAAATGTTCAACAAAATTTGCTGGTTAATTGAAAATAACTTCCGGTGCTGATGTTAGTTGTGAAGATGGGTCAAAGTTGAATCAAAACGTATATTGAAAACTTTTTTACATTTCTAGATCTATAACTAAGCTCAAATATACATATTTTTTGTTGTTTGGTATTAGCTAGGCAATTGTAGCAGTCTTGTTAGATTGGGGGGAGTTAAAAGTGAACATGATAGGCAGGTATATAATAACCACTTAAAATTTTAACTGTCTCCTGATTGTGAATATTTAACTGCTTTGGTTCACTGTTAAATAAAGCACCTTTAGTCTACATTATAAATATGCTCCCTCGATTTCACAAACCTATAAACAGTTGTTCCCTATGAACCACATAATTCCACGCCTATACAGCCTTCCCAAAATACACAAAGAGGGCTGTCCCATCCGCCCTATGGTATCTTTCGTTGGTTGTATCTCTTATAAGTTGTCGAGATATCTGTCCTCCCTCTTGATGTCTGGATTGGCTTTCCAGTCACCTTACTCCGCCAAGAATTCTTCGGAACTGATAGGTAGACTCAGCAACGTAGAAATGGGAGATAATTCTTTGTTGGTATCTTTCGATGTCTCTAACCTTTTTATCAGCGTTCCGGTGAATCAGACTCTCCTATTCTTGAAGAGCTTGCTTGCCTCATCCTCATTCAGTACTAAATCCCAGAGGGCCCTCCATGCCTTGGTTAAGGTCTGCTTGGCTCAGAATTTCTTCTCGTTTGATGATAAAATTTTCGTCCAAAAAAATGGTCTCCCCATGGGTAACCCCTTGTCACCTTTTTGCGCGGAGGTGTTTATGAGTTTCTTTGAGAGGGAACTGGTTTTCAGAGATTATAATCCCTATTTGAGATATGTTTCTTCCTGGTTACGTTATGTTGATGACATTCTGGTGGTTTGGTCGGGTACCATAGAGCAGCTGTACCTTTTTTTTTTAATTTCAACAACACACCACGAGGGCTTACAGCCTAAATACTATCGTACCGTGGGTGTTGACAAGGAGGAAAGAGGCAGCTTGTTAATTCTGGACTTGAAGGTTTGGAGGTTCGGAGGAGAAGGAAAGACATGTGCCGGCAAGGAATTCCACAACTTGGAAGACCTCGGGACAAAAGAGCGGGCATAACAAGATGTTCTATGTCTGGTGACCTGGACAGTAAAAGGGTGCATTCGCTCTGTTCCCCTGGTAGATCTGTTGGGGGCAGCAGGTAGGGGAACTATGGAGGAAAGCTCCTCTGAGCAGTGCCCGTGCAGATATATATAAAAGAGAGAGAGGTCACCAACGGCACGTCGGTGGACAAGGGATGGCAGCTTTTGGGTCAGGGTAGGGTCACCGATGAGACGTATAGCTCTCTTTTGAATGGAGTCCAGGATAGCGAGTGTAGAAGCGGCAGCGGCACCCCAGATGTGGGAGCAGTATTCGAGGTTTGGCCTTATTTGTGAAGTATATAAGGTATAGAGATTAGCTGGTGAAAAGTATTTGCGAGCCCGGAAGAGGAAACCTAATTTCTTAGCAGCCGCTTCTGCAATTGATGTGACATGTCGGTGCCAATTAAGATTTCGATCCACAGAAATGCCAACAAGAGAAAAGGACTCATTACTTTGAATAACTTGGTTGTTCATTGTGATGGGTCTAGGGCTGGTGTATCTCTTGTGAGAAAGAAAGCAAGACTTAGTTTTGGTGGGGTTGAATTGTACAAGATTTCTATGTACAAGATTTCTACTTCCCCAGTCTAATATTTTTTGGAGATCCACGCAAACAGAACCCTCCATGAGTCTGCGATCCTCATCTAATTAGACTAAAGAGACAGGCTTAGAATATTGTATATTTGAATGGAGGGTGCTGTCGTCCGCGTAGCTGTGAACCGGGTTTGATGTGCTCTAGAGGAGGTCATTGATGTGGAGAAGAAACAAAGTAGGGGCTAAAGCTAAACCTTGAGGAACTCCTGCAGTAATTGGATACAGTTTAGAGGAATGGCCATCCACAACAACAGATATGCTCCTGTTGGAGAGGAAATTTGCTGTCCCCATACGGAGTTTTGGTGGTAGGCCATAGGCCGGAAGTTTATTAAGCAGCGCTGCGTGCCAGACCTGGTCGAATGCTTTGGATATGTCTAGAGCAACAATCTGGGATTCACCGTGTTGTTCCATAGACTTGTTCCAAGAATGGGTGACAAAGGAAAGGAGGTCGGCAGTCGATCTGCGCTGACGGAATCCATACTGCCTGTCGTGGATTAGACTGTGTTTTTCAAGAAATTTTAGTAATTCGGTGTTTATATACTTTTCCATCACTTTAGAGACGATTGAAAGGATAGAAATAGGCCTGTAGTTGTTGGGAAGCGCTTTGGATCCTTTCTTGGGGATGGGTTGTACTCGAGCAGTTTTCCAGTTACTAGGGAATATGCCTTTATTATAAGATATCTGAAACAGACGAGTCAGGACAGAAGCAAGCTCTGGTGCGCATTTTTTGAGAACAATTGCTGGGATCTCGTCAAGGCCAGAGGCTTTCCTGGTATTAAGAGAAGAGAGCATATTTCGTACCTTTTTAGTTTTAAAAATGATATCCGTCATTTTATGCCCCACATTGGGGACTGTTGGTGGTTGAACATTTGGAGGTGGGTTGAGAGTAGAATTGCCGGCGAACAACGAAGCAAAAAGTTCAGCCTTGCCCAGGGCGGTAGAAACAATTTCATCCCCTGAGACAAGAGGTGGGAACGTGCTCTTGCAGAAATTATTCCTAATAGATTTAGCAAGAGTCCAGAAGGGTTTGCCGCCGTTGGAGCTTAAGAGGACTTTGTTTTTGATGTGGTTATTAAACGAGTTTTTTTGCATCAGAAAGAATGCGGACATAGCAGTTTCTTGCGTCGTTAAATGCTTGACGATTTTCTTCACTGGGATTGTGTAGAAGCGTTTTGTGAGCTTTGACCTTTTCAAGTCTGGCCTTGTCACAGGATTTAGAGAACCAGGGCTTTTGAGTGGCTGAAGAGGTTTTCTGTGTACGTGGGATAAATAATTCCATGCCAGCTTGGATAATTTCGGTGACGTTTTGTGAGATATCAGAGGGGTCAGGAAGAGAGAAGCAGACAGACGCCCATGGAAATGAGGAAAAGTAATCCCGCATTTCGTCCCAGTTTGCGGAGTTGTAGTGCCAAACGATACGTGGGTGTGATGACTGTGTGACCTCGGGTTGCATTGCGCAGGAAGCAGTGACCATGCCGTGGTCTGAGCGACCAAGGGGGACGGTGACTGATATCTTATAGCATTCAGGTTGTGTAGTAAGAAGGAGATCCAAGGGATCTGAGCTGTGTGTCGGAATACGAGGAAAGTAAGTAGGTTGCTGAACCATATTGGCTAAAGAATTGCTGACTGCAAAGGCCTCCGCTGCTCTCCCTTGTGGATCGGTTTTTGAAGATCCTAGCCATTCCTTATTATGGACATTGAAGTCACCAAGAATAGTGACCTCGGAAGAAGGATATTCAGAAATCAGATAGTCGGTTTTTTCAGAAAGGTAGTCAAACAGCTGGACAAAGTTGTTGTCAGAAGGTGACCGGTAAATGCACCAGATGAATTTAGTTGCAGCCCTGAGAGACAGTTTTATCCATAATATGTCTTTTCTTCCAGCTTCTAAATTGGGGAGTCTGGTGCAGGGTAGATTGCTACGGACGTATGCGCACACGCCTCCATGCAATCTAAAGGAAGTAAGGAGCTCATACCCCGGGAAATTAAGGTGATTAGTGGCTGTTTTGGCACTGATTTGGGTTTCGGTGAGAAAGAGGAGTTGGGGCCTGTTAGCCTGGAGGAAATGGTGGACGGAGTTCAGGTTAGAATTTAGGCCACATATATTCGAAAAGGATATGTTAAATCTTGATGTTGGCGCCCCCTGTATACCCCACTCCCGGAGATCCGAATGGAGGGGTATTTTGCCTCCGGAATATTTTGTACAAGGAGGAGCCATAATCATTTTTGCTCATAAGGGAAACCGACTCATACACCAGAACCGGAAACGTCCGTTGGGACTTCACCGGCCCCTTGATGTATGGGGTGGTACCTCATCGGGCGTGAAAAGTCCTTTACTATTACGTAAAGGAAAATTCCACTACCATCTGTTCCAGGGTTGGCTGATAGCCCTGCACATCAACATCGATTTCAAGATGGAGTTAGAAACTGAGTCGTCCATAAGCTTCCTCGACCTGAATTTGAAGAGGAGTAACCACAGCATATCATTTGACATTTACAGAAAACCCACTCAGACCGACCACCTCATTCCATTCAAGTATTATCTCACAACATGGCCTCACTCAGATTTTTGGTTGACAGATTGTTCAGAGTCCCACTGTCAGGGACTGACTTCATCAGAGAACTAAACCTTATTAAGCAACTCACAGTTAATAACGAGTACCCACTCAATATAGTTAATAAGATGGTCAACAGGAAAAGCTATCAGCTCTTGATTGAAGCGAGCACCAGTTTACCCCTCGCTCAACCTGAAAGGATATCATATTTCCCTATTACCTATTGTGGTCCTGTGTCCAACGCCATTGTCAAGGCTCTTAAATGTGACAATGTGAAGTTTTCATTCAAGTCTTTAAACACCGTTAACAATCGGTTCATTCACAACTAAGATAACATCCCAGACCTGAAGAAGTCAAGTGTCTATTGATTAAGATGTGGTACCCCCGCATATAAAGCTGTCTATATTGGAAGAACCAGAAGATCATTGGGCACCAGAGTTACGAACACCTCAGAAGTAGAAACCAACCCAATAATGATATGTCAGTCTTTGGTTGCCATTTGAGGGAGAGTGGCTACTAGTTTAATAAAAATACAGATGCTGAGATTTTACACCCTTCAAGTTTTGGTGTAGAACAATTTGTTTTAGAAGAAATTGAGATTTTCAAACATTTCAACTACCGAGCCAGTGAAGTTTTGAACTGATATAACTAACTTTCCTTCATTCGATGGCCAATTGGTGTAAAAGTGCTACTGAACTCTATGGTTTTCTATTTGACCAGAAGTATGACGTCTTGAAGATGGCTGCTCTGTGGCTCTCCTTCCAATTTCTACTCTACTTGTCATTGACATATGTCTCTTCTGACACTTATTTCTGATTCACTCTTCTGCACCTGCGCCGGTGCCCCCGGCCTGACAGGCCGGGCCTGTTCAAGTTGGAATAATGGCTGCCCCTCATTAATGGTGTCGTTTTTTAAATCGCCGATCTTTCTTATTGATTTTTGTTTAGAGACAAATTTCTGGCGAATGCAGATGTAGTGTTGCAGGGCTCCTGGTACAATCGATGAAGTTTTGACCTATTGAACCTTTGTATAGTTTAAAGTACAATTTTTAAGAATTGTTCAAGTAAGTGGTCCATTTTGTTTTGTTCACTTAATCTTTCATAAATTTCTTTAACTTAGTGGTTCTCATTGGGTTTGATTGTGCCTACCACTTGTGTTTAACCTGTCAGTTTTGCTCCTTGGCCTGCTTTGTTTCTGCAATAGACTTGAATACTTAATGTTCAAATAATAGACTTTTGCAATCTTGTAGCTTTCAATATTTTTAATTTTGCTATGATATTTAGTTTGATTGATTTTGAATTGCATGTTTTTAGCTTTAACATAGTTTTTTAGCTTGTCTTACTGTATCTGCTTGTGTCGCTGTATCTGCTTGTGTCGCTGTATCTGCTTGTGTCACTGTATCTGCTTGTGTCACTTTGTGACTCTCTTAGATTTTAGCTTGACTGTTAACGTTTTACTGTGTGACTTGTGATTTTAACCTTTGACGTATTTCTGTAGAGAATATCATGTCATCATTGTGCTGTAACATACACAATTGCCTACCAAAAAAACTAATGTTTTTCTGACAGATCTTTCTTATTGTGATAACAGATTTATCCCCTGAAGATGACCTCATAGTGTCGAAACGCGTTGGGAAGTGAATTTTAAATGGATTTGTTGTCTGGAGGGAAGCCTTTCATTCAATGTTTAGTTTAGTCCACTGTTTCCGGAAGGCAATCTGAAATTATCATCATGAATTCTGAAAATTTACGTTACTGATCGCTTTCGAACACTGCCATCATAATGTTGTAACCGAAAAAGGCATTGAGATGCTAGGATGTATAGAAAAATAATTCTGTGATCCTTAAATGGCTCTGTGAGGTCTCAATGTGTCCCACCAACTGTCAAAAACACACATGAGTTAAATTCGCTGAAATTACGCTACCAACTCAATGGGGCTGATACCACGTTTAAAGCGCCGCTACCGAGTTACAATTTCGCTACCTTTGGCAGCATTGAATGCCTATAAAGTTAAATTTCAAAGTAGTTTTGAGCAACATACTTCAAACTATTTTGGAAAGTTACATATTTCAAACTTCCAACTACTTTAACATTGACTGGCGTTAACAATTTTTCGAACCGAAGGTTCGGTTCATAATATCAAACCTTCGCACACCTCTAGTCGCATGTACTAGTTTTTGTTTGTTGTCCTTTTAGTTTTATTCATGACTATACAATGATTCTCTTCGTAGTCATTTAAGTTTTTAAATTAACTGCTAATTGGTGACTGTACTAATGCATAACATTTGTAAATTTCTTTGTCCTTTAATTGGGTGTAAGCCTGTTGTGGAATAAAGTGATGAATAAAGAAAATAAATAAATAAATGTAACAAAACCAAGGTGAAATAACTTCCTTTTCAGATTCATACATAAAATTTGCCCGCTGTGATAACATGCCTTTTTGAATACACTCTTTAAATGTTGCTGAAAACTCAAATGAGAATCGGGCGTTAACCCCAGGACAGTGGCAACAGAACAAGCTAAAATTATTTACACAGATGCTATAATTCTGGTTTATCAATATCAGATTATCATCAGTAGACAATAATCAAACAGTTTCTAAATCAACTTCATTCTCCTACTCCCCTCATTCGGATTATTACACAATAAATTTGCGCAGCATTGGCATAAGTCTAAACATTACAGAAGTGCAGAGGTTTTAGAATATCTGATGGGTATATAACAATATTGCTTTTCACGTTTTTGTATACAACTTTTCCTTATTCCCAATAAAAAAGTCTTGTGATTGTGCAATTTCCTGCAATTTGAAGTGATTCATTTTAAAATGATACTTTAGAATTCCTTTGTTAAGAAAAGCCGTTCTCTATTACAAATTTATACTACTTTTCCGTACATCAGAACTCTAGACATTGCCAATGTTACCTTATGAAAAAAAAATTAAAATCAGTGAGTTCCTTGGCAGCCTGTTTTATTGGCACTGTGACATCCCCACTGTGACTAGACTCCACATCATCACAGTTAACCTTGTACTACTTTGTAACAAAGTATCCCTGAAAAAGTCTGCACCTCAGCAACTTTTATTACACCATCTTTGCCAGAATGTGCTGCGTGAACCCTGCCATTCAGCCATGAATTTGTCTGTGAATTTGTGTCGACAAGAATGACAATATAATAATTTTTGAGAGATTTTACATTAGATGTCAATGTAACACAGGAAGAAGGTATTCTTTGCCACTTAGCCTAAAACACATCTACTATCTGCCGAGACCTTTTCCAGACCTTTCGTAGTTCAATTTTATCAAATTTGCCCAGGGCTAAGGCTGTTACATGTATATTCTAAAAGAAAATGGTTGAGGATGAGCCATGCATAATCTGGTGGACCACTTTATAAATAACTTGAGTTGAGTTGTGTTTCTTGATGGCTTTGAACATTGTGTTCTTGGTCCACAGATTTATGATACATAGGAGGAATCAAATGCCATTCAATTTGATGACTGCTAAATCTATACTAATTTTAGACTGTTCTACATTTGTAAAGCATTTAGTAAATACGACAGTTAATTTTATCTCAACTTAAAAACATATATCAAATTCAATTATCATAAATATCAAGATATAACCACAGTTAACTTAATCACATATTCTCATAATACAAAAGCGAATTCAGTAAAAAGAGCAGTTAAAAATGTTCTTACTTTGGTTATTAAAAAAAAATAATTCATCATCCTTTGGTTTTGAGATTTCTAAACTTACTACTCTTGAAGCATCCTCTTAACGTCCTATTCCATTTGTCCACTGGTAACAAATATACTCTTGTTGCCACAATACTAGAGGTGTGCGAAGCTTCGAAATTTCGAACCGAACCCGAACTCGAACCGAACCTTCGGTTCGAAAATATGTTCGCACTTGCGATGTTGAAGTAGTTCGAAGTTCGAAATATTTAATTCTCCAAAATAGTTCGAAGTTCGTTGCTCAAAAATACTTCGAAATTTAACTTTACAGGCATTGAATGCTGCCAAAGATAGCGAAGTTGCGGCCCCGTTAACTCGGTAGCGGCGCTTTAAACTCGTTATCGGTCTCATTGAGTCGATAGTGTCATTTTAGGAAATTTCATTCATGCATATTTTTGACAGTTGGTGGGACACATTGAGACATAACGGAGCCATTTAGCAATCATAGAATTATTTTTCTTATATATCCTAGCCTCCCAACACCTTTTTCAGTAAGAACATTATGAGGCGGCGTTCGAAGGCCATTGGTAACGTAAATTTTCAGAATTTGTGAGGATAATTGCAGATTGACTTTGGAAAATACTGGTTTCAATATGCTTTATTTCACAATGAGCCAAAACAGTTACATATTCACAATCAGGAGACAAGTTCGGGATGCAGCAAGTGCGTTATGGTAGTGAATTTTCATAAGAATATATAATATATTAAGTTCAAATTTTAAGTGGTTATTTTATACCTATCATGCTCAATTTGAACCTTCTCTTGTTCGCTAGAACTGCCTAGCCAATGCCAAACAACAACAACCTATTTATAATTGAGCTTATTTATAGATCTAGAAATCTAAAAAAGGTTCAAATATTTTTTATTTTTGTATTTGATTTAACGTTGACCCATCTCCACAATGATCAGCACCGGAAGGCATTTTCACCGAATCAACCTGCAAATTTGTCGAACCTTTCCTTTTTGTAAAAAGAATGGGAATCTTTTGCATATCAAATATTGTATGTTACAATATTCCTAAATTTGGTATTTAAGGAAATGATATATGAACACTGAAGAATTTTGGGTAGTTCGATGTTCGATTTTGAATTTCTAAGAAGTTCGAAGTTCGACTGTGAACCTTAGACATACTATTTCAGAGGTTCGAAGTTCGAGGCAACATATTTGCTTGGGTTCGTTTTAGTTCGGTTCGAACAAAACATGGGTTCGCACACCTCTACACAATACCCTTTAGACCAGGGATTCCCAAACTATTTTGGGCCAGAGACCCCTTTTCCAAAATGAACTGACACCTCAGACCCCATAGCCAAATTACTTAAAAAATCGTATCTCTAGTTTTTTTTCTATTGATACAAAATACTTACCAATTTAAAAACTTTGCGGTTGGTTAAGTGAGTAAACGCCATCATTTTCTCATCAAAATTAACAAAATAAATACATAAAATTCAGTAATTATCAAGTGTAATTAATACTTATTAATACAAATTACGTAAACATACTTAAGTAGGTAATTATTTTTTGAAAAAAGCATTAAAATCGCAAAGCAAAAAAAGAAAAAATTTTAGTGTTATGTTGATTCCTGGAAAACCGATTTCCACCCCAAGGGGTCGATATCGACCGCTTTGGGAATCCCTGCTTTAGACCTTTTAGTGAATTTTCTTAGAAAAAATTTCTTCAAAATCTAGGTCCCCTAGAACCCATATCTGGGGTCAGTTTCAATTTATATATATATATATATATATATATATATATATATATATATATATATATATATATATATTATATATATATATATATATATATATATATATATATATATATATATATATATATATATATATATATATATATATATATATATATATATATATATATATATATATATATACATATATATATATCACACCAATAACTCAAAAAATGATGGTATGATTTTGATCAAATTTTGCATGCTCCTTTCTTTTGTAAGTGGCATGGATAATTTCGTTAGCCAGGAAAATCGAACCAGGTTTTCAGGAAAAAATTTGGGTTTTCTTTCGGGAAGAAAAATTATCTCAAAAAGTAGAAAAGCTATGGGAACCAAATTTGGTACCTAAGTTTATGATATTAAAAGGAAACTATATACCAAATTTTATATTTCTATGTTAAAAGAAAAAAGTTATGAAAAAATATTTTGTGCCAGATCATTTCTATGAAAATTCACTACCATAATGCACTTGTTGCGTCCAGACTTTTTTTATTTATTGATAGAACTTTAACTAAAACGTTTGATGTTTGTTTTTCCATAACATGGACTTGTTTTATTTCAGATACTCTCATGGGTTTCAGTTTCAGGACAAAAGTTTGTGAGATCTGGATTATGCGAAAGAGGGTGAATACATTTTTGAAAACCTTCACCACTTATGGTCCTTTTAAAACCAGAAGGTAAGCAACTTCTTACATTTGAAAATATTTCTACACATGTCCCTATAGTTCAGATTCACATTTTCCCATATTTCAGGTTAAAGACTGACCGAATGCACACCAATTAAAGAAGAAATATCCTAGAAGCTTCTACCCCATCTCAACCTGAACTGGAAAAGTGCCTGGTAACCACACAAGCTGGAATCTGTACTTACAGACAGAAATATTACACCCAGCAAAAAATACCTGAAGCCTCAGAAGCAACGTAATCTGCATGCAATCTCTAGTTCATTTGTCAAATCTAGGGCCCAAAAATGTCACATGTAAGCGCATAAATGTCGCATCATCACAAACTGCCAGAGTTCCAACATCATACTTCAGTTTGGTGCAATTGATTTTATTAGAGTTTTGTTGATGCTTAATTTTAGATTATCGTTTCTAAACCACTCTGATATGTAATTCAGTGAAAACCAACATCTTCGAACTGATTTTAACCCCTCACAATTATTGCAGTATTGTTAGCAAACTGGATGCTCCTTATTTATGTCATCAATAATCTCATTTGTCAGTTGAAATATGGATTGTGTTGTTGTTTTTTCTTTATGGAAGCATTTTCATAATGATTAAAAATGAAATTTATATATTCCTTTGACAATATTTTTCAACTTTGCTATATTAGATGGCAACATTTATATTTTTTCGGTTCATTTTGAAAAAGTGCTTGCTGAAGTAGAATGACAACAGAATGTTTTAATGCTTGTGGGTATATCCCCTCTTCATTAAGCTTGTGGAAAATATCTGAAAGTGTGTGTGCTAAGACCTTGCACGATGTTTTAGAAGTATGACTGGTATGTCATCAGAACTCACAGCTGATTATTTCACAATGACTAAATGACATTAAACTTCAAATGGGCCAGTTGGTTTAAAAACAAAATGGTTTGACCCGCAAACTTCTGTGTTGTCTATAGCGAATAATCTTCACATATATATTACCAATCGGTGATTTATTTCTGATACAATTTCTTGACAGTTATTATTATCTGAAGCAAAGTTTGAAAGTTGCAAGTTTATATCTTTTTCCCCTTTTTCTACACAATATTAAACTAATATCCAGGTTGCTTTCACTTTGTAGGTCTCGGTAGCATATTTTTTTCAAACAACGGTAAACAACATGCTTGTCCATTTTATTGGTTAAATAGCTGTGTTACCCTGAAAAATGCAGTTACAAGAAATCAGCTTCTGGTTTTAATCAAGGCATAAAACCAACAGTGGCTGTTTGTGCACATACAGCAGGAACTCCTAAGATTCCTTATCATCGGTAAATCGGCTAAGCCATGTGATTTCAAAAACTTAATCCATTGTCCCTTTTTATGTTTTACATACATGTCATCAAATCAGTGTTGATGAGAGCGGAGTTTGTTTCAAAAGTAAAATGGCATATAGAGACCATAAACTTGCCAATAATTTACTTTTAAATGTGACCTGCTTAACACAATGCATGTACTAATGGGTGAACAAAAGCTTGATAAAACAAGCTACATAAAATCTAATGTTCCAACAAATGGTTTCCTCTACTTTTGTAAAAACTTTGCAATATAGGCCAGGAAACGAAAGAAAAATAACAAGAAAATTAGGAAAGTTTTGAAGTTAGCATAGATGTTTATTATGGCCTACTGTGGATTGTACAAAAAGTCTCCAAAAATTTTAGTTAAGCAAAAACACCCCTATCTTGAAAAAGTACCACCTTTCTGATTTTTTAAAAATTATCCTCAAAATACTATTATATAAAAATAAAGCGCACTGAAGTTTCTATGAGAAAGGTCATAAGCATTTTTTTGATTAAATGAATAGTTTACTTGTAAAACCCATTACAAAAAAAAAGAAAAAAAAAGAAAAGAAAGTTGTCCACCTGCAGGAAAAGTCGAATGATCATGTTCTCATTGCATCATATTGTAGTTTTGGATCCTCAAAATAATTTCTATAGCAACATTTGTTTATTATGCATCTAGTTTTTCATTGCCTGGGCCCCACCTCCACTTCTTGTATTTTCGGACAACCTGGTTACCATCAAAATATATATTTTTTTGCACTTATTCCAAACCTATAGGTTGGTAATTGAATAGATAATAACGCAAGGCTAGATGCATTCTCGCAACAATTAGAACCATAGATCGGTTTCGCTCTCATTAAGAGTCTAATGGGAGCGAAACCGGTCTACGGTTCTAATTCTTGCGAGAATGCATCTAGCCTTCCATACTTTGTCCCTATATTAGGGTATATATGGGCCAGGGCTGACAATTTTCTAAATTATTAGTTGGTTGTATACAGTCTATTTTTTTAACACTGTTATTTGGAGTTGGCGTGACAACATACTACTTGGTTCCGCAACTAGGTGGCGGCACGTCCACCACTCACTTAGAGATAATAACGCTTCGTGAAGGGAGAGACGATGCGGTGAAGGGTGGATATGTTTTGTGTTTAGACATACTCACTTATTGAATTATTATAGACCATGATTTTTTGTGCATGTGTAGTGCTGAACATACTTCCATAGATTATACACCAACTTCATCCATATTATCTGCTCGATTGTGTGCACATGATTACCTAGACTACTTTGCACTTGAAGATGACCTGCAACCCATTATCTCTTCTTCATCCTCGTTATGATTGTCTTCATTCATCACTATGCTTGAACCGCTTTGGCAGTTGCCAGGGCAATTGTTGCAAACTTTTCTACAAAGAATTCCAGTTTTCCACATCCACACATGCCTGGTCCACCCGTTGTACATTTCCAAAATACAAGGCTTAATAATGTTTCTGGAGCCATTGAGTCCATTGTTGTAACTGGAGTTAGATTTGTTTGCAGTCTTTTCCAAACCCAAAGCATGGGAGGTAATTCGTTACCCTGCCATTTTTGTACCTGGTGGTATACTTGAAACGAATGCTGTCTAGCCGAACCCTTTGTTGGTGGTAGTGAAGCAATATCTGGTCTAATTTTTATTACCGATTTTGTGAAACAATGGTATCGATAAATATTTAAAGACTGAACTGTTGAGTGAGTAGTACTCTAAGTAGGTCTAACCTTGTCCTTAGTTTTCTACCCAGCATGAGTTCGGCTGGTGATACCGTCGTTGTTGCATGGGGAGTAGATCGGTACATAAACAATATCCTACGTAATATTGTGTCAACTTCGCTTGTTGCTCTTTTCAGATTGCTTATCTCTGTTATCAACTTTTGTTTTATAATGTGAACCGCATTTTCCGCTAACCCAATACTCTGAGGATTAAACGAAGGAATTGTTACATGACTAATTCCATTGTTTTTATAAAAATTCTGCATCTGGTTGGACACTCTTGAGTGTCCATTGACAGATACAACTGTATTAGGAACCTTGTGAAGCAATTCCGCAGTACTGCAATGGTGTTGTCGGAAGTGATGTCGTTTATTGGGTGTACTTCTATCCATTTTGAGTACGAATCAATTAGGATTCAGTAATTTCTATTATATTCCTAGAAAAGGTCGATGTGTACCGTCTCAAATGGCTTTTGGGCCAAGTGCCAATTGCTTCGGAGGATCTGCACGTGTTTGTAAACACTTTGTGCATGATGCAACTAAGTTCTCGACACTTTTATCAATCCCAGGAAACCAAATGTACTGGCTGGCTAGGAATTTCATCCTCACTATCCCTTGGTGAGTATTGTGTAGTTCTTTTAGCACTGATGACAGCAATGAGGTAAAAATAACTATTCTACCTCCCCAGAATCACACTCGATTCATTTTTGTGGTGAAAGTATGGTTTTAAATCAGTTATAATGTCCTGAGGCTAATCACTTTTCACACAATGAATTACGGTTTGTAGAATGCCATCATTTTCGGTGTGGGTTTTTACAGTTTGATTATTTATTGGTGTATGATCCATGAAGTCCATAAAATAGATACAGTCTTCCCAGTCTGTGTCTTCTGGCAAAGATTCAGAAACTGTCAACCTTGACAGTCAGCTATAATATTTTGACTTCCGCTTATCTGAACCACTTCATAGTCAAAATTAGACAGGTATAAGGCATACCTTTTTAAACCATTTGCACATGTCTGGCTTAGTGCTTCTTGTTGCTTAAAATAGAAACAAGTGCTTTTTGGTCAGTGCGAAGTGTGGACTTCACACCATACAGGTATTGCTCAAATTTCCTTACAGCATACTAACATGCAAGACTTTCTTTTGTACTGTGGCATAGTTTTGTTCAGCTTTGCTGTATGTGCACGAGACACATGCCAACATTTTTTCTGATCCGTCATGCAGCCTATGATTTAGGACTGCTACAATGGCGTGTTCAGATGCATCCGTTGTTACAAAGATTGGTAACTTCAGATCAAAGTATGCTAGTACTTGATCAGACAACAAAGTTTTTATATGCGTAAACTCTTTCTCACATTCCGAAGACCAGTCGAATTCAGAGTTCTTCTTTAAAAGATTATAGAGTGGAGTAGCTAAATGAGCTAAAGGTATATATTTCGAATAAAAATTAACTAAACCCAAAAACGACTTTAATTGTGTGACATTTATTGGTTTAGGAGCATCAGGCTTTAGATGTAAGCTTATCATCGCATACCTAAAACAGCCTAATTTTCCATCAAAAACTTCTGGAAATTGCTTGATCAATGTCTCTTTTACCTCGCTTATACAGGTCGAGTTTATAGAGGGGACTAGTGATAAATAAAATGTACAAATAAAATATTGACCTAGCAAACCAGTTGTTGTATTTTTAACTATGAAAATTTCATTACTATACTCTTATTTAAATACTCTACTCTAAGGGGAATATGATTGAAATTTTTCTTAAAACAATCGTATTTTAAAGTTGATACTGCAGAACCTGAATCTAGTACCAATGAAAATGTCTTATTATTTAACTTGACTGCAATTAGCATAGGGCCTGCAATCGAACTGAATATATTTAAATTATAAATTGGGAGTTCATTTTCAGAGCCCTGGTCATAATTAACATTATTTACACTCACCTTGTTAGAGTTTTTACACACGCTTACCAGATGTCCTATCTTATCGCACTTCACACAACGGTAATGGGCATACTTACACTCGCCTAAGTGTTTTTTCCCAAAAGTTGAACACTTAATTTTCCTGTGATCTTGCTGCTGTCGCTCTCGTCTGCCATTGTTGTCAAATCTTTGGTTCGATTGAGGTTGACATTTGGACGCGCCGCTATAGTCATGCGTTGAATTGTAGTTCGAGCTTGATGACGCTGACTCTTGCTTTTGATTTGCGTAATAGTGAATTCTATTGTTGACGTTGACCGAATTTGAATTTTTGGATGGATTCAAGATGGTTGCTTCCCTGGCTACGGCAATTTCTAAAAGTTCTTGCATCTTCCTTGTCTGGGACTCTTCTACAAGACGATCCAATATCAGTCCAGGTAACATGCCAGAAATGAATTTGTCACGCAGGGTATCAACTAGGTGTTCAAACTTACAACTTGATGCCAAACGCTTAATTCTCGCGTACCACTCACAACAGGATTAGTGACTGATTTGCTGAGCTTTAAAGAACGTTATTCTTTCCCTGAAAACGTTGATTGGCGGGCTGAATTGCTTTTTTAAGAATGCACAAAGTTCATCGTATGTTTTA
Source organism: Tillus elongatus (assembly GCA_964006375.1). NCBI lineage: Eukaryota > Metazoa > Arthropoda > Insecta > Coleoptera > Cleridae > Tillus > Tillus elongatus. The sequence continues at coordinate 32,250,346 of OZ023270.1, forward strand.
TCCTGTGGCAACGTAGGGAAATATAAATCTCATAGCACTTTATATGTCTGTGTACCTATAAGGCTAATTAACATGGCTACATTGAGATCGCTTTCGACCTTGTTTGCCTTACAATCTTGGGATAGATTTTCCTCCTACACATTCAAATCTTCTCCGTTATTGTATTCTGACATACTTCCGATCGCCGTTATTATTGAGTGCTGTATTTGAGTATTAAGAGATGCACATGGTTTTGATTTAACTATTCGCAGAACACTAAAATATTAATGCTGTTCAACACAAAACTTATTATTTTAAACGTGTCCAATAAGAATTGATCTTCGTGTACACTATAAAGAGGGAAAGTTACACACGCAACTATGCTCTCATCATGCAATTTCCGTTTATTTTTCTTTTTGATTTTACGGTACTGTTTTACTTGCACATTAGCAATCCTCGTCGCCAGTGATATATCTACGTGGGTTTGTGCAAGGATTAACAACACTCGTTTATTAACTAATTATTTATGTACACAGAATAAAAAAGTAAAAATGTGGGTGTTGATTTACCGTCGACTGGCCAATGGTATCGAGCTGTGACGATGGGTCGATGCTGCGCTGGAGGACGCATGCTCGTACATATGATAACTATATGCAGATATATGCCAATATGTTTGCAGCAGTGCTTGTGCGAGTAGTAGGATCAAAAAACCAACACCTTTAACAATAATTGCTACATTGTCGTGATTAAGTGAAGCTTGGCTTTGTCGGAAATCAATTCCCTTATCCTTTAACTTGACAGAAAGGATATTGATCAATCTACTCTTATTCTTGTCATTTGAAAGAAATTGATCTTGTTTTACAGCAACATTAATGTTTTCGTCAAAATTGATATCTTGTTCTGTTAAGGGTTCGATTAATTAGCATCAACAACTAACTGTTTTAGTATTATATATTGGCTTGCGCCATTGCGGTACATCGGCATCCCCCTTCAGCTATAATAATAATAATCATAGTTCACCCCCAGTGTTGCCAACCTTGGGAAAGTCGACAACACTCAATATAAGTACTAACAGAACATCCCCTTCTTTAAGCCTAATTTAAACATAGCCTTTTAAATAAGATGGTTTTTTAATGTCTCTTTTAGGCCTCTTGTTCAATTTACAAATTTCTTTAGAAGTCTTTTGGAAAGGAGGTTTGAGAACTAGAAGGTCTGGAAAAACTACGGAAAATCACTTGGCGTAGCACTTAACTTTTGAGGTGAATTATTAGACAAGCATTCACCCATGGATTGATTCACCTCTGACAGATTATCGCGATTTTCACCAATACTCGCTTCCTGAGGCACTTCACTCTTAGATCTATTACAACTTTCTAATCTGTTACTTGCTATGATAGGAGTAAATGTTGGAGCAAACTGTTTTGTGTAATATGGTGCTGGTATCAAATGCCACCTATTTCTATGATATGTATGACCTGAACTATTTTCAATGAGGTATGAACGAGGTTCATCTAAAATTTTTACAATTTTTGCATATACACACAAATCTGTTACCCAAACATATTCTCCTATATTCAAATCTGACAATGTTCTTTTCCGGTGTCTGTTATTAAATTGCATGGCTGATCTTTCTTTTGTTATTTTCTCTCTCTCTATGAAAGAACTCAAATCCACTGGACTGTTTAATTGACTTGGCAACATTGGGAGGAGAGATCTTATTTTCCTGCCATATAATAATTCAGCTGGAGAAAAGCCACACTCCAAGGTAGTAGTACGGTAAGATAACAAAGCTTGATGAATATTTTCATATTTTTTTTAAATCATGTTCTTTGCAACTTTGATCGCAGCCTCTAGACATCCATTGGATTGTGGAAAAAAGGACTGCTTGTAATTAATTTAAAATCAAATTTGGACGCAAATTTCAAAAATTCAGACCGAAATTGTGGCCCATTGTCAGATCGCATAACTTCACAAACGCCATATCTAGAAAATATCTCCTTCATTTTTTCAATAATAACGGCTTCAGTCATTGTTGAAAGTGTAAATATTTCAAAAAATCTCGAGTAGTAATCTGTGACGATAGCATACCAATTATCGTGACATTTATATAAATCTAATGCAACTTTTTGCCACGGACGATCTGGAAAACTGTCGACTACCATTGGTTCTTTAGGATTAGACCTGTATTCAATGCACCGTGGACAATTTCTTACTAAATTTTCTATCTGAGTGGAAAGTCCTAACCAGCACACAGAAGATTTGGCTCGGTTTCTACATTTGCCAACTTTAGGAAAGTGGACAACACTCAATATAAGTACTGACAGAACAATATCAACAGATTATTTAAGTGCAGAGCGGTGATTTTGCTCTGATTTTTTCATACTGTTACCAGTATTAAAATAGCTGTCGAAAATCACTTTACATTTTTACCCATAATGCTTTTTAATGTAATTCACATAACAGATGCAAATACTAGAAAATTTTAATTTTGCTTCTATACAGCTCGATGCAGAAGGAATCTGCCATCAATAATATTTCGCAGTTTCTCAAGACTATGCTCTCACTTGATACTGAAAAATTGTGCTATAACGAGGACTTTTTGGTTCCTCTCATACCAGATTCATTAAAGAGAAATAACGGAAATGGAGCTAGCTCATATTAAATATGTCTCGCAAGATCTTCGTTTGTTTCTTTGGAATTTGCTATTCTTTGGAATAGAAGTAATGGATCAATCGGTACAATGTGTCCATGAACTTTCAGCGAACAATTCACAGTACCTAGATGAAGAGCTTTGTCTTTTCAAGACAACTTTACTGCTTGGAAATTATTGTGGATGATTTTTTCCATTGCTTTTTTCCGACTTCTAGCTTTGTAACAGTTTATAGCAGCATCTCCCACTACCCCAGTTGTTAAAGATATTATGTTTTCTTCAATTGGAAAGGGATAGTGGTTATGGAACCAATTTGAAAGTTTTTTCCCATCATATGCTTCTTTTTTGTGTGTGACTCCTGAAAATCAACGTCTTGCTCAACAGCCTCAAAAACTATGCCACTAAATTATTCCAGTGCGGTACAAACATTGTGAGTAGCAGTCGTTTCCAAAATGCATTTACTTAGTACACTATCACTTGTTCCCCTTCCATGCATAAGACCTCCGGTACTTTTCATACTTCACATTAGTAAGTTGGTTCTGTTTGTAAAGTATGAAAATCTCAAAAAGGGTACCATTTTTTCAAGAAGGCGACGCTTCCTCATGGTCACGCTTCCTCATGGTCACGCTTCCTCATGGTCAATTGTTGGGGACTTTTTACACAATGAACAATAAAATTTAATAAATATCTGCCAAATGTCAAAACTTTTCTATTTTTTTTTTCTCCTATTTGTTGAAAAACGAATTTCGTTTCCTGACCTAATAACGTCAGACACTGAGATACTTATTAGAATGTGCATCCTTCAGAGTGGTTTGGTAAAAAAGGAATCTACTCTTTAAAATCTTCAAAAACTATCTGGTAACAACACATTGCAGCCAATAGATATAGTGAATTGTATAAAAAACTGGAATTTTAAAAATCAATTATTTAATGGTAAAAGCATAGCTTTGTAACCAGAAGAAAATGGAAATGGGTGTGAAGATGTAGAAGAAAGGAAAATATTTCTCACAATCAAACCAGAAATATAATGGATATTGCATTAAAATACATTGAGCAGCAGTGCAAGTCAACAGCAGTAGACTTCTTGGTGATGAGAAAGTGGAGGGTCCCACATTCAGAAACTCACTTAAGATGAAAAAACAGAAAATTGCAGACTTTTTTTGAAATATGACAAATTTTGGTATGTACTTTAATAAATATTTCTTCCAATAGCCGTTCTTGTCTACATTCTGAAGAAAAAAATTATACATAAAGTCTTTCCTATTGTTTCACTCCTAATTATACCTTGAACATTTTTCAGCTGTTTATTATTTTTGCGTATTTAATTAATTTATTTATCACAGTATTATAATGCTGTTATTTTTTTAACAATGTTGCTATTTACCATTTATCAGATTTGTCAACATGTGGAATATCATGTTGCGTTTTTAAACTGAGTTCTTTGGTTTGATAAAGCTTTGATAGAACTACCCTCGTAGGTGTAGGTAAGCAAGTTACCTATACTTACGAGGGTTGATCAAGAAATACCCACGTTGGGAATAAAGAAGCAAGTTTTTTATAAATTACTTTCTTTTTCTTCGATCGATGCACTTTTCCCAATGTTTTTGCTATTTCTTTAACCACTCCAAAAAATTAGATTTGTCAAACTCTTTAAAATACGCTTTTGTCTCGGCAATAACCTCCTCGTTTGAGCTGAATTGTTTTCTCTCGAGCCATGTCTTCATGTCAGGGAACACAAAGTCGCGGCGAGCCTGGACTGGCGAGTAAGGTGGGTGTGACAGCAATGTCTAACGCAGTTCATGCAATTTGGCCGCGACAATTGCGGATGAATGTGTTGGTGCGTGATCGCCATGAAGTACCCTTTTTTTCTTAGGCAAATGGGACTGCGTCTCCTTCAATTTCTTATCGAATCGATCCAATAATTCACTGTAGCACTGCCCCATGATCGTTTTTCCTTTCTGCAAAAAGTCGTATGAGGATTATTCCATTTGAATCCCAAAAAATCATGGCCATGACCTCTCCGGCCGATGGGACAGTCTTTGCCTTCGTCAGAGCAGATTCACCTGAAAAAATCAATTGTTTAGACTGTCGCTTGGTCTTCGGCGTATAATAAGGTATAATAATATCCAGGTTTTATCAGTGGTGACACAAAACTCCTGCGAATTTCGCTTAAAAAGATCCAAACACTGCTTCGACACTGACAGCTGTATCGTCTAGTTGTCCACCGTAGCACTCGCGCCACCCATCGACAACTTTCTCATGCTTGACTTATGTAACATATTAATTGCCGTTCCGTACAACACGCCTATGGTCTCTGCTACTTCGTGCACTTTAGTTTGGTGATCAGCGAGTCATGTTGTGGACCTTTTCAAAGACTTCCTCGGTGACCACGTCTGCCAGCCGACCAATATCTCACGGTAGTCATAGATGGTGAAGATTCCATAGACAGCATCCGACTTCGCTTTTATTTCTCATGTTTTTCCATCCAAAAGTAAAAAGCGAAATACGGGACGATTCTGCGCTCTTTCCATTTTATTGAGAAACACAATGTGTTTTGACAGTTGACAGTACACAAAGGTAATGCCAACCTACCACAGCAACGCCACAGGTACTTATTGATCGACACTCGTACATATTTGGTTTACCAGTGTTTAATAAGCCTTGATTTATTACATTCGTGTATTTATGTTTGAGGAGAAAACTTGAGTTGGCTGTTAAGTATGTAAAAATTTTGGCTTAAGGTTTTATTTGATTAATTTTCAAGCATCGTCTCACAGATTCCTTTGGTATGTTCAATTCTTGACCTTTTTCGAGGATTGTCATGGAAATAATTTAGAATAAATTGAACATTTGGTCTTTGTCGTTCATGTACATAAGTGCTTATTGATTTTAAAGACAGTGTTACTTCTTATAGGCTGTCTTTCAGGATGTTGAATTCCTTAGCTGGTTCTCTCGCCGAACGGATATTATCTCATACTAAACGGACTATTTCAACTTTATGTGGTACGCTTAAATGAGGTTCCATAACTATTGTTGTAGGCAAACACATTTAAATGAAACAAGGATTTTTTGGATGCAATATTGACTTTTATAGCCATACAAAAGAACTCTAATTACGTATGACTCCTGAGAAAATACTGGATTTGTTTCATGTTTGTCTTCAATTTATTTTAATTGAACTTGTTATCATAGTTACCGTGGCTTTCTATCTTTTTTACATTAAATAATGTTAATAACATAAGTTCAACTTTTGTTAAATAGTTGATAGTAGTTATTTTTTGATGAAATTTAGTAGGTAACAGTTTTGAAAAATGGTGAATCCAGTGGCGTACTTATTTTTCCCGTAAAACCAACCCTAAACCTTTTTAAATTTTTGACATGAAAATAGTTTTAGTAGGCTGTGATCGACTGGCATAGGAAACAATTTTCACATGATCTATTATAGACTTACTCGTCTATCTTTTGAGATCCTTTAAAAAAATCGCGTTATAAATATAAAAGTTACAGGCGTGTTTCCATATTAGAAGGTCACACAAATTTACTTCTCTAAACTGGTTAATAATCCTCCTTTCTTAATGAAATTTGGTATATATCTATTTTAAGGGATGCAGTACGCAGTGGCGTACTTATTTTCTTCTCAGAAACGACCCTAACCCTTTTCCCCCATTTATTGACATAAAAAAACTGCATTAGTAGGTTGTGGTTAGGCGATTGAGAACAATTTTCACAGCATTTATAGTTTTTCATCTTCTATGTCTTGATCTTTTGTTCATCAAATTCGAATTATCAATACGAACGTTACAGTGGTGTTTCCATATAATATTAAATGGGCCACACTGTATTTGTACAACATTCATGTCTTAAAAAGGCTATTTAAGTGGTCTAGTCAATACAGTTATTTTATTATTTTTGCAATGTGTCTCAGATTTGTAATCACAAAAGCGACTATGATTACAATACTGTGATACTGTTTCTCTTGCGTTTTAACCGCAGATGTTTGTTAATCATTTGTAGCATATGAAATATCAGCACGCTGACCAAATTCTGATAATTGATAAATAGTCTTGCATTTCTTGATGACGAGTTATCTGTGTGTTGTCTATGTATAACACATCTGTAAGCTTGTAAAAATTATACGTTGAAAAGACTTGTGAAGAAAATGTTTTTATTCAGGTTTCATGTCGTCTAAATTGTTTTGCTGTAATTAATTCCACTAGTTGTCAGCTGTTTATTATTTCTGTAGCGTTTCTCTAATTTGTAATAATAAAATTAAACTATAATTGCAGTATTGTTTCTGTTACATTTTAATTATTAAAACCGATATGTTGATAAGATTTATAAGAAAAAATGGTTTATTCTGGTTTAATTTCATCCAAATTCTTTTGCTGTTATTAGTTTCACTAACTGACTGTTGTCAGCTGTTTATTATTTTTGCAGCTTTTCTCTAGTTTTTTATAATAAAATTTAACTATAATAATTACAGTATTGTAATGCTGTTATGTTACATTTTAAACACATTTATTATTCGTTTTACACCATATGAAATATATTGGTATAAAACGGACTCATCAATTGCATGGGGCTGGTGGAGCCTGATTACCTGTACAAATAAAGCTCATGTTTCAGGATAACATTATGAGTTTATTTCGCCAGTGCGCTAAAGGCTATTCGGGGGTTTAACTTAAGTAGTTTTTTAACATTATTATTTTTGCTTATTATCTTATATATAATAGATATTTGTTAATTATTTGGCACTATATTAACAATGCAGCTTAGTGTTTGTCCATCAGTGATGCTTAACACATCTATAAGCTTCAAAAACACGCTGAAAAGAATTTTGAAGAAAAATGGTCAGGTTACAGATTGTCTTGAAAATTGTTTGCCTGTTATTAATTTTACCAATTCCCGTCAGCTGTTTTGTTATTTTTGCAGCATTTCTATAATTTGTAGTATACGTGAATAATTAGAGTATTGTAATGCTGTCTCTAATACATTTTCGACACATGAAATATACTGGTACCCAAACTGTACTCATTGATTAAATGGAGCGTGTAGAGCCTGCTTACAAGTACGGAAAAGGCTAATGTCTGAAGTTAACGTTTGAGTTTCTATTTGCCTAGTGCTTTGAAATGATTTCAGTGGTTTAACCTTAGCAGTTGTATTGATATGTATTTCAATGGTTTATTAATTTTACAATATTTATCTATTATGCAATGAGGGAAATATATTATGTTATGTCAGTACAGTATTGTAATGCTGTATTTTGAACACATGTTTGTTAATTATTTTGCAGGATATTAAGTATCATAGCTGCCCAAACTTTGTTCATCGGCGATAAAAAGTTCTGCTTTCCGTGTTTTCTATTGTGTACTTGATTCGATAAAGCTTATTGTTGTTTATTATTTTTACAATGTGTCTGAGTTTTAATAATTCAAGTAGCTATGTGATTAGAGTATTGTGATGCTGTTTCACTTATGGTTGTTAAATGTTGATAGCATATATGGCCAAACTGTAATTATTAATGACACACTCCTGATTTTCTTGATGACAAGGCACCTGTGTGTTGTCTATGTATAACATAACTGCAAGCCTATGAAAAGTGATATGTTGAAAATACTTGAAGAAAAACAGTCTATTCAGGTCTCAGGTCGTCTAAATTGTTTCGTCGTTATTAATTTCACCAACTGTTGCCACCTGTTTATTATTTTTGCAGCTTTTCTCTAATTAATAATAATATAATTAAGGTATAATTACAGTATTGTAATGTAATGCTGTTTCTGTTGCATTTATTTATTTTTCTTTCACATCATATGACATATAGTGATATCCAAACTGTATTATGATAATAACATGCAGCTTGTGGAGCCTGATTACATTTACAGATAAGCTCACGTTTGAGGATAACATTTATTGGTTTATTTCGCCAGCTGTTTAGGTTGTTTAACTTGAAGTTGTTTTACCACCATTATTTATTTTTGCTTATTACTTTTACACAATGTCTGAGTAAGTACAGCATTGTAATGCTGTGTATATTGTTTTAAACATAGATGTTTTTTCATTATTTGGCAGTATATTATCATAATGCTGCTTAGTCTTTGTTCATCGTTGATGTGTAACACATCTATAAACTTATAAAACCAATATGTTGAAAATACTTTAAAGAAAAATGGTATATTCAGGGTTCAAGTTGTCTTAAAAAATGTTTTTGTGTTAATAATTTTACTAACTGCTCTCAATTGTTTTATTAATTTTGCAGTATTTCTCTAATTTGTAGTTTTTTTTTAATATATATTTTTGATAGTTTATAAGTAAAGTATAATTACAGTATGGTAATGCTGTATCCTATTACATTTTAAAGATATGAAATATACTGGTACCTACCTTAAATGTACTCATCAACTGAATGAAGCTTTTAGAGCCTTCTTACAATGTCCCAGGTTAACATTTGAGTGTCTATTTGAGCAGTGTTTTGAAACTATTTCGGTGGTTCAACCTTCGCAGTTGTTTTGATATTATTTTCTTCAATGGTTTTTTTAATTTTACGATATTTCTCTGTTATGCAACGAGGAAAGTATATTATGTAAGTACAGTATTGTAATGCTGTATCTATGGTGCTTTAAACACATATGTTTATTAATTATTTGGCGGAATATTAAGTATCATATTGCTGCTCAAACTTTTGTTGTTTGGTGATAAATAGTATTTTCGTGGTTTAGACTATTCCTTGATTTGATGAAGCTTCTTGTTGTTTAAAACTTTTGCAATATTTTCTGAGTTGTAGTAATAAATGTAACCATATGATTACACTATTGTGATGCTGTTTCACTTATGTTTGTTAATTGTTGACAGCATATATCAGCTTTTCGGCCAAAGTGTGATAATGACCAATAGTCCTGATTTTCTTGGTGACAGGGCACCCATGTGTTGTCTATATTATGTAAGTACAGTATTGTAATGCTGTATCTATGGTGCTTTAAACATGGATGTTTGTTCATTATTTGGCAGCATATTAAGTATCATATGGCTGCTCCAGCTTTGTTTATTTGTGATGCAAAGTTCTGTTTTCCGTTGTTTAAACTCTATTACTTGATTTGATGAAGCTTATTGTTGTTTATTATTTTCATGTGCCTACAGACCAAGCTAATGTTTGAGGAAAATATTTGTTTATTTCGGCAGCGTTCCAAAAGATATTTAGGCAGTTTCATTTAAATAGTTATTTTAACACCATTGTTTATTTTTGCTTATTTTACATAATTTTTGTTGTAAGTACAGTATTTTAATGCTGTATATATTATATTCTCTTAATGCTGTCTGGCATTACTTTTTTTTTCAATGGTTATCAGTTTTACAATATTTCTCATTTATGCAATGAGACAAGTATATTATGTAAGTACAGTATTGTAATGCTGTATCTATGGTGCTTTAAACATGGATGTTTGTTAATTATTTGGCAGCATATTAAGCATCATATAGCAGCTCCAGCTTTATTCATTGGTGATGTTTTCCGTTGTTTAAACTCTATTACTTGATTTAATGAAGCTTATTGTTGTTTATTATTTTTAGAATGTTTTTTGAGTTGTAATAATCAAAGTGTGATGACACTATTGTGATGCTGTTTCACTTATGTTTGTTAATTGTTGACAGCATATATCAGCTTTTCGGCCAAACTGTGATAATGATCAATAGTCCTGATTTTCTTGGTGGCAAGGCACCTATGTGTTGCCTATATTATGTAAGTACAGTATCGTAATGCTGTATCTATGGTGCTTTAAACATGGATGTTTGTTAATTATTTGGCAGAATATTAAGTATCATATAGCTGCTCCAGCTTTGTTCATTTGTGATGAAAAGTTCTGTTTTTCGTTGTTTAAACTCTATTACTTGATTTGATGAAGCTTATTGTTTATTATTTTCATGTGCATACAGCCCAAGCTAATGTTTGAGAAAAACATTGGTTTATTTTGGCAGCGTTCCAAAAGATATTTAGGCAGTTTCACTTAAATAGTTATTTTAACACCATTATTTATTTTTGCTTATTTTACATAATTTTTGTTGTAAGTACAGTATTTTAATGCTGTATATATTATATTCTCTTAATGATGTATAGTATTACTTTTTTTCAATGGTTTTCAGTTTTACAATATTTCTCATTTATGCAATGAGACAAGTATATTATGTAAGTACAGATTGTAATGCTGTATCTATGGTGCTTTAAACATGGATGTTTGTTAATTATTTGGCAGCATATTAAGTATCATATAGCTGCTCCAGCTTTGTTCATTGGTGATGTTTTCCGTTGTTTAAACTTTATTACCTGATTTAATGAAGCTTATTGTTGCTTATTATTTTTAGAATGTTTTTTGAGTTGTAATAATCAAAGTGTGATTACACTATTGTGATGCTGTTTCACTTATGTTTGTTAATTGTTGACAGCATATATCAGCTTTTTGACCAAACTGAGATAATTCATGACCAAGAGTAGTGATTTTCTTGGTGACAAGGCACCTGTGTGTTGTCTATGTATAACATATCTGTAAGCTTATTAAAACTAATTTATTGAAAATACATTCGAAGAAAAATAGTTTATTCGGGCTTCAGGTTCTTTAAATTGTTTTGCTGTTGTTCAGTTCACTAACTGTTGTCAGCTGTTTATTATTTTTGCAGTTTTTCTCCAATTTGTAATAACGCAATTAAACTACAATTACAGCATCGTAATGCTGCTTCTGTTACATTTATTTCTTTTTGTTTCACCTATGAAATATACTGATATCCAAACTACTCCAACTGTGATTGCATGAAGCTTGTGGAGCCTGATTACATGTGCATACAGACCAAGCTAATGTTTGAGGATAACATTTGTTTATTTCGGCAGCGTTCCAAAAGATATTTAGGCAGTTTTACTTAAATAGTTATTTTAACACAATTGTTTATTTTTGCTTATTTTACATAATTTTTGTTGTAAGTGCAGTATTTTAATGCTGTATATATTATATTCTCTTAATGCTGTCTAGCATTACTTTTTTTCAATGTTTATCAGTTTTACAATATTTCTCATTTATGCAATGAGACAAGTATGTTATGTAAGTACAGTATTGTAATGCTGTATCTATGGTGCTTTGAACATGGACGTTTGTTAATTATTTAGCAGCATATTAAGTATCATATAGCTGCTCCAGCTTTGTTCATTGGTGATGTTTTCCGTTGTTTAAACTCTATTACTTGATTTAATGAAGCTTATTGTTGTTTATTATTTCTAGAATGTTTTTTGAGTTGTAATAATCAAAGTGTGATTCTACTATTGTGATGCTGTTTCACTTATGTTTGTTAATTGTTGACAGCATATATCAGCTTTTTGGCCAAACTGTGACAATTAATGACCAATAGTGGTGATTTTCTTGGTGACAAGGCACCTATGTGTTGTCTCTGTATAACATCTGTAAGCTTATTAAAACTAATTCATTGAAAATAAAATTGATAGCAACGTCTTCATACATTTCCTTATTGTTCTTGACTTTGCAGGAATTGAGGGATGTCACTAGACTGTTTCCCTGGACGATTTTTTGTTCTAACGATGTTTCGCAATTTTCGACAATAGTGGCTGCTGAGCTAGTGGATATTAGGATCTGACCTACAACATTCCCGACGAAAAGCCTCGATGTTCACCGCGGAGCTGTTCCCACTTAATAGAAATTCCAAAAATTGCCCATGAAGTCATAATCCGGCCAGCCTTGACCTATGCATCCTGCATGGGTCACAGCGGCCACAAAACACATCAAGACCCTTCAAATCATCCAGATTAAAATTCTGAGAATGGTTGTCGGAGCGCCATGGTTTGTCAGAAACAGTCAGATTCACTCTGATCTGGAAATGCCTTCGATACTTAAGCTTATAACTCAACTATTCACAACTCAGTTTGCAAAAGCCGCGTCTCACCCAAACGTTCTTCTCCGTAGTGTCACCGACTACGATGAGCAACTTCCACGTAGGCATAAGCGTCCAAAGCTTATACTTACCCGCTAACGCCCCCGCGAGTTTTGATAATGCCCTTGTGGCACTTTAAAACAAAAAACAACTTTATTTCGAAAATTACAAGTTTAATTATAATTCCAATACAAAGGAGAAATACACGATGTTTCATGTTGAAACACTCGTAATATATTCTAACATAATATTGTATCTAACTTGTATATATAAAGTCGAATATGCTTATAACATTATAAAGTAAAACAACTTAAGCTAAATAATTATGTTGACTATAATTAATCAGCGGTTTTATTATTTCCGCGGTGAGCGACTGCTTCCATCCTATTACTATACTAACACGAGATATAGGAACAGCATTATACAGGGTGCTGTAACTCCTCCCTTGCCAGATAAGATTTAGGGTACCTAAATCTTGAAATTGATGTCCTTCAGGGGAACTTCGTGGGTCTTCTGAAGTTCATTGACGATTTTGGACTCGGCTGAGGAACTGGTTATTCTACCTTTAAATTTCCAAAAACAGAAACATTCTACTTTTAATAAAAGAACACAAACAGTTAGAGTAAAAACACTTATCGAAGTATGAATTACAGGAACACTTATTGTTTGTAGTAACTCCTTCTGATGATGTAGTTGGGATTTCACTAAATTCAATTTATCTAAATGTATAGATTCTAGATGTAAAGGCACAATGTTAAGTTTTGAGTTCATAGACAGTTCACTAAATTTAAGTTCGGGTAACGGTACATAGAAAAGTTTTTTTATTTCAGATTGAGAACTTACGGTTTGTCCTTTGATTTTCACCTTACAGCCTTCTTATATTTTTACCAGATAGCTACCATCTATGGCCACGATTTTACGGTCATCTCTGCATCTGTAGTTGACTATAGTTTCTACTGGAGAGATGATGATCCATTTATTTTCGCTGATCTTCTGAGTCTTCACATCGTTTATTAAAATTAAAATTTGGCGATGTTCACAATTGTTATACTGGGTGGAGAACTTTATTAATTGTATTTCACAAGGGATTTTTGGACTGATGTGATTCATTGTTTGAGCTTGACACATGAATTCAGTTGGTCGGACTTCTCGACATGGTCCATCATGAAGATTGTAATTTTCATCATTCAAGGAAAGGTATTTTGAATGGGGAATTAATGTTAGGAATGTATGGGTTAAACTATTATGAATGGGAAAGGCATAGAAATGATAGTAATCGCAATATGCTCAACTAAAGGCACGTCTAAAATGAATATTAACTAAGTGGTTTTGTAGTAGCTTTTAATAGTAATTATTTCTTCATAAAGGGCCATATTATCTATAGTTACCTTATATGGTAGATTTACTTTATGTCTTTGAAATTTAGTAAGTTCCATCAATAAGTCATCTGTTTCTAAAATAGAGGGATGCATTGTCTTCAATTTGGCAAATGTTATTGCATTAACTAGTCTCCAAAATATTTTTAATTCCCGCTATTTCGGTAATTAACTGAACAAAGAGCATTTGAGCTATGATGACTATGTCCATGTAATCCTGTCTTAAGTCTTCAACTTCAAAATTTTTCGTTAGAAATTCAATACGGTCTACTATCTTTTTTGATTGTTAGTCAAAATGTAAACTGTTTGATTGGTAATAGCGGTTTTAGTTCGTGACATTTGATTTTTTTGAATTATTTCTAATTTATTTTGGTTACTAGTTAGCTCCAAAATCGTTGAGTCATAACGTTTAGCATCATTATCATGTAAATTTCCTGTGATAGACTTAATTACTGTTCCGAGTCCGTTTATCAAACCTCTCTTTTTTCGATTTAAGCTTGATGGTATAATTTGTTTGAAAATTTTGTTAGTTTCACTTATTTCATGGAATAACACATTTTAGTGAATTTTCTTAAAAAAAATTCACTAATGAGGAGATCCCGACTTTTGAATTTTGAAAAAATTTCTTCAAATGAGCGCTAATTAGGCCCCCCAGAAAACATATCCGGGGTCAGTTTCAATTTTTATATGTTTATATATATATATATTTATATATATATATATATATATATATATATATATATATATATATATATATATATATATATATATTTATATATATATGTATCACACCGATAACTCAAAAAATAATGGGCCGATTTTGATCAAATTTGGTGAAAAAATTCCTTTTGCAAATGGCTTGGATGAGTTCGTTAGTCAGGAAAATCTGCCCAGGTTTTCCCGGAAAATTTTGTGTTTTCTTTTGAAAAAAATTTATATCTCCGGAACTAACAAAGTAAGGGCAACCAAATTTTATACGCAGGTTTACATTCTTATAGGTAAGTTACCTACCAAAATTTAGCTATGTAGGTCAAAAGACAAAAAAGTTATAGGCATTTAAAGAAAAATAAATTGAGGTTTTCCTCAAAACGTCAAAGTGGCGATTTAAAATGTCAAAATTGGCAACATTTAGGCAAATAACTTAAATCTAATACGGGCTATAGAAATAAAATGTCTCAAGAAGGATGTTTTACAAACCCTAAAGTCTTAGTTTCAAACGTCATTGTCCTTCATTTAACTAAAATATTTGCAGAAAATTGATTTCAAATAGACCCTTTCTCTGATGCTTGGCAGTAGCCTTAGCTATAGAGTTTATCATTTAATGGTATATAATTTTTGTGGAATTTTCGTAAAAAATCAATAAAGCTCAATATATCCGTTATTATATAAGATATGAAGAAAATTTGTATATATTAATTATAGGGTGTCTTGAGCTACATCTTAAAATAATATTTCTACAATTACAGGGTGGCCCACAAGTCGTTGGTGATACAAATTTCCTTTTTTTTTTAATCAAACACGCCTTATGTTATTTCATTTTTGCATTTTCAATCGAAATATAATGCATGTTTGTACGAAAAGAAATTCTGGACGCAGCAAGTGCGTTATGGTAGCGAATTTTGATCAAATGTTTCATATTTGAACAGCTCAATTTGCTATTAACCTATAAGGTTGACCAAGAAACGTGTTTTTTCGGGAACATTTTAAGTTAACTTTTGGAAATTTTTGTACATTTTCACACAAGAAAGTTATTTTAATGGAACATGGCACATTGTTTTTACTATATAGGTTATACTAGCAGCCAAATTTGATGCCTGCTTTCTTAAAAAAACACACATATTTGTTATTAAAAAGATTTTAATGAAAATTCACTACCATAACGCACTTGCTGCGTCCAGAATTTTGATAATTTCGTAATTCTTCATAATAGGATTTGTTATAAGGGGAGTTTTGTATAGAGATGTTCAGGTGATAGGATGTGTTTTGTAAAAAGTTAAAGTCTTGTAAAAGTGGTTGTAGTTCAATCGTTCTAATCAATGTCCATTTATCGATTGCGTTTTGCATAGTCTCTATTTTTAGGGGTAGCAGTCCAGGGTTGTCATTCAGTCTGTTAAACTCTACCTGTCCAAAGACATGGGTGAGGAAGAGGATTGTCCTCAAACATTAGGTCGTTTTAGATTTCGTAGGTGTCGTTTAGCTATTTGTTTATTCTTTCTAATTAGTGCAACATTTTTATCGGTAACTTTTATCAATTAAAATGGACCTTCGAATTTTGGATTATTTTTATTTCGTTTATCTACCCTAGTATAGACATGTTTCCTTATTAAATAAAGCGGTATCATCTTTAGAATTTCTGCCGGACACAACTCTTAATTTATTTTTTTCTAAATTCTCTTTAATTTTTTCGTACATTAAATTTAGTTTATTTTTATGTTGTAATAGGTACTCTTGCAAGATTTTTTGTTGATCGTTTATATCATACACATCTTTACTAGAAGTATGACCTAAGACAATATCAAACGGGGTAAAATTTGTGGCTGAATGAATGGTATGATTGTATGCCATAATCGCATAACACATAATTTTTGTTATCGGGTCTTTTGGATAAATTTGAGACCGTTAGATTTCTGGGGGTGGTGAAATGAACTTTTATCTTGTGCAAATTAAATAATTGTCACAGTTTCCGAGCAAAGCTCTGAGTCATTGTCACTTACTATTTGCTCGGGTGTTCCGTATTAAGAAAAATACTGAATTAAAGCATCGGATTTTTACTACTAATAGCTACTGCTTGACCTAATTTGGAAAATGAATCAATTTAAGTAAGAGAAATTTTATTTTCAATTATAAATGTATCTATATGTAAAATTTGGAAAGGTTTACTTGGAGTTTCTGTAAGCATTAAAGGTATATTAGGTGGGTACGGTCATATTTTGCTCTTTTACATATTTCACAATTATTTATAAACTCAGTAACTTTTCTTTCATATGTAAAAAATAATATTTATTAGCTATTTCTTTAAGTGTCTCATTAATACCACGATGATTAGTTTTAGAGGTGTGATAATTTTGTATTACTTCTTGAATATCAGCTGTGTCGGCCAAAGGAACTCTACGTTTTGGACAGCTCATTATTTCAGGGGCATTATCATTAAACAGTTCAGTGTAAATATGACTAAAGTCCTTATATAATCGATCGGTTTCAAAATTAAAATAACGTTAATTGGAAACGGTATAATCTCGTAAAAATTTAACAATATGGTCTCTATTATTTTGTCGAGGAATTTGCACTAAGTATTTAGTTTGATCATAAATTTTTACCTGTTTTACTGGTCTAGGGTTATAATTTACTGGGGAAATATAATATTGATTCGGTTGTTTTTCAATGGGATTTTCAGATATTTGTATACCTTTTTTCGGTTCAACATTTACTTGAGAATGATCACTCTCGTCAGTTTTCAGTTGGTCTTTGTGCGAGTAAATTACGTCTTAGTTCACTTAAAGGGATATCTTCTGAATTTGGGCTACTTGGAATTTCGATTGGGATAAAAGGCATTTCAGGTGGAGTCATAGGTGGTATATATTCGTTTGTCGGCTGTGGTAATATACTTAAAGGAGGTGTATTTAGTTCGCGGTCAAAGTCCTGTTAACGTCTCTCATTACTGTCTACATTATTAAACGTAGATGAAATCTCATCATCTAGAGCATTTATCTGTATGCGAGATAATGCCTCAGCGTTCGTATTATATTTGCGTTTTTTATTTAGAATTTCATAGTCGTACTCTTCCAATTTCAATCTCCACCTAGTTAATTTTGAATTTGGTTCTTTTAATTTCATTAACCAAACTAATGGTCTATGATCGGTAAATGTAAAATTTACGTCCGTATAAATATGGCCTGAAATATTTAGTTGCCCAAACTATAGCTAAAAGCTCTTTTTCTATGGTCGAATATTTTTGTTCACTATTATTTACGGTGCGAGATGCATAACTTATTGGTTTATCACTACCTAAAGGTTCTTGCGAGAACACTGCCCCTAAAGCTACATTTGAAGCGTGTCGTCAAAATAAAAGGTTTTGTAAAGTCGGGATATTGTAAAATAGGGTTATTCATCAAAATGTTTTTGCAAGTTTCAAAAGACTCAAGGAAATCTTTGTCATGACTTATATTGGCAATTTTTTAAGGCATTTAGTTAGTTGTTTAGTCAATTTTCCGAAATCGCCTATAAATTTTCGATAATACCCTACAAGACCTAGAAAGCCTATGATTTCTTTACGGGTCTTGGGAAGTGGATGCTGTTTTATGGCCTTAATCTTATCTGGATTAGGTTTCACCCCCCGATCTGTGATTATATGCCCAAGATACATTACTTCCTTAGAAATTCGCTTTTATCGAGCTGAATTTTTAGGTTGGCCTATCTTAATCTTTCAAATACGTTTTTTAGTCTTTCAATATGTTTCTGAAGGGAAGTTGAAAATACTATGATATCATCTAAATAGGAAAACATTTTTCGTTTTGTATACCCCTAAGAATATTTTGCATTAAGCGCTCGAAGCAGGGTGGCCCATTGATTACCCCAAAAGGGAGCCTCAAATATTCAAAAGGGAGCCTCAAACATTCAAAATGGCCGTCCTGCGCACTGAAGGCAGTTTTTTCAATATCTTCTGGTGCCATTTCAATTTGATGGTAACCAGAAGCTAAGTCAAGAGTGGTGTAATATTGGCTTCGTCCAAGTTTGTCTAAGATGTCGGAAATATTAGGAAGAGGATATTTGTCCGGGATAGTTTTAGCATTTAATTTACGATAATCTATTACCATACGAAATTTCTGTTTACCACTGCTGTCCTTTTTTTTGGAATCACTAATACAGGGCTGGACCATAGGGAACAGGATGGTCGAATTATACCTTGTTTTAGATCTACGTCCATGTGTTCGTCAGTGTTCAGTGAAATTTAATTCTGTTTCCGTAATTGGGTCAAGTTTCAATGGCGAGTTTATTATTACTTGTACATGTTTGTCTGTACTGTTCAGGACACTCATATATGAGAAACCCTGATCTACGTTAACTAATGACTCTGGTATTTCTACTCCAGGTCGCAATGTCAATTTCGATAAAACGCCAGTATTTGTGGAACAAGAAACTGGAATTTTAATAATTTTCTCTGTTCTTGCTTCAATTTCAATTTTAAAATTTTGTAACGTTATTTTATAAATATTCTGTTGTTCAGACGGCAAATAAAGTGGAATTATTGCTTTATCTGTAATTAATTGTCTATTTTTTAAATCTATTCGGGCTCCTAATCTTTGTAATAAATCAGAACCAATCAGACCATGATATTGGTTACTAATATTAAAAATGTAAAATTTATATTTGGCTTTTCCTGTGTTGAACATTAATGGTAAGGGAATTTTTGCAATTTCGTTATGTGTACTTGTCTGACGGACAGATTTGATTTGAAAATATTCATTTTCTATAACATTTTTGTAATAAGTATAAGCTAAAGATGGGCACAATAAAGATTTCGTACTCCCACTATCCAACATGAATTTTAAATTTATACCAGGCACGATTACGTAGGGTAGTTTTGGGCAACTATCTAAATTAACCTGTATTATGTGTTCTGATCTAAATTCAGGCTCGAATGAAAATTTTGTTCATTTTCAGTATAATAGTTATCATTAATATTATCTCTAGGTTCATAATAATTTTCAGGGTAAGGTTCTGAAAAGTTATCAGGTCCACAATATTCAAAATTTGTTTCATTATTTTCATAACTTCCTTGAATAAAATTGGTGTCGTTATAGTCATTGTTTTGTATGGGTCTGTCAGATTGTATTTCATGATGATAAAGTTCCTCACTCTTATATCGTCTGTTTTGTGTATTAGGTATGGGATTTGACTGTCTATGATGTCTGGTGGAAGTTTCCATAGGAGTAGGCTTATAAGTCAGAACAAAATTAGGGTTAGGTTGGAAAACATTTCTATTAGAATATCTTGCGAAATTTTGTGAAACAGGTTGATAATTGGGTCTCTGTTGTTGATTCTTTTGTTTTTTCGAAAATTTTGAATTAGATGGTCTTTGATTAAATTGTTGATTACTAGAAAATGGTTTATGAAAATTACCTAGATTTTAAGAAGTAAAACTATTTTGGAATGGTTTATTTTAAATATTGTTACTATTACTGATTTTATTAGGTGTGCTAGTATGCAATATTTCATTTGTTTTTCGCCATACTGGAAATTTTCTTCCTCTACTACTAATGCCATAGCTTGCTCCAAATGTTTCCGTTTTTGTAATCTAATAGCAAGTCCTAATTGTCCGTGCAGTCCATGTAAAATGGCCTGCAAGGCAATTTTGTCATAAATTTCATTTTTTACTAAACGAATATTGTTATCATCTATAGTTAATCTTAATTTACTTTGTAGCAAACTTCTAGCATCTTGTATTCGCATACCAAATTGATTTGGCGTTTCATTTTGATTAGGTTTAAGTAACATTAAGTCTCTAGCTAAACAATCCTCATCTCTCTCGTCTGAAAAATATTGTAAGAGAAGTTTTATTCGGGGCCAATTTGTGGCATCTTCTCTACTAGCGATTAAAGATTTTGCTCTTCCCTCTAATTTATTAACTATTATTCTAAGAATCCAATAATTGCGGTCATTATTTAAATTTTGTGTATCAACAAAAGATGATAAAAAATTTCACAAGCTCCAATGAATAATGCCAGAGTGGCTTGATCCCCGTCATAACTGGGAATTGCATTCATATGATAAGATTCAATTTTTGTTTGTGCAGCAACGTTTTGTTCAGTCATTTTAATATTTGTATTTTCTAACGTAAAATTATTTTCTAAATTTGACACTAATTTGGCTGGTTTAATAATATTTTGTCTAGAAATGC
This sequence comes from Tillus elongatus, assembly GCA_964006375.1. Lineage (NCBI taxonomy): Eukaryota > Metazoa > Arthropoda > Insecta > Coleoptera > Cleridae > Tillus > Tillus elongatus. The sequence continues at coordinate 32,271,170 of OZ023270.1, forward strand.
TTTTAAAAGTTTTATCTGAGTCAGACATACACAATTATAAAATTTATGGGATAAATTTATAAAGGATAATGAATACTCAATAATTTTTCTATTCGCTTAATTATGAAGTCGGCAATGTTGTCCTTGTTCGCTGACGATTTTTAGGTCACTTCTATCTATGCTTGACTTGGCCCTTCGAGGTTGGCGATGATGTCCTTCCTTTTGTGGCTGTGTTGTCTTCTGCTAGTGGTGGCTTCTGCTGTTGATGGCTTCTGCTGTTGAGGTTGGCGATGATGTCCTTCCTCGTTGACGGTGTTTGTCACTTTAAATTTTCTTGGTTGCAGGTTTTTAACGATAAAAATTGACGTGCACTTTTGCGATTTTTGTTAAAAAAATACACTTAAACCTATACTAACGACTGCACCAGTTTGGATAATGCCCTTATGGCACTTCAAAGCAAAAAACCTTTATTTCGAAAATTACAAGTTTAATTATAATCCCAAAACAAAGGAGAAATACACGATGTTTAATGTTGAAACACTCGTAATATATTCTAACATAATATTGTATCGTACTTGTATGCATAAAGTCGAAAATGCTTAGCTAACATTATAAAGTAAAACAACTTAGGCTAAATAATTATGTTGACTATAATTAATCTGCGGTTTTATTATTTCCGCGGTGATCGACTGCTTCCATCCTATTACTATACTAACACGAGATATAGGAACAGCATTACACAGGGTGCTGTAACTCGCGGTCAAAACAGAATTGAAACATTCAAACCCAAGCGTCATTGTGTGAAATTTTTCCAGCGGAGGTAGGGACTAAGGTCCGGTACTCCAGGGAGCGGAGTTTTAGTGAGTAGAAGTCTCAGCACCTCGAAATCCCACGCACTACGGTGCGAATGAGGTCTGCATGTTGCATTTCTTCCTCCCGTATCCAAAAAAAAAAAAGGATCTGACCATTCTGCAGCTGAGTTGATATTTCGTAGGGGTTCATTACTTGTGGGATGAGTCAAATTTTTCAAAGAGGGGCATGTTCAATCATCACAACAGTCACTATTGGTCGGACGAAAATCCTCGGCAGAAGTGCAATTTTGTAAGGTGTCAAGCTGACAATGTTCATCTCGTGGGCGATTATTGCATATAACCACGTCTTCTGTAGAGGGGCACCCCTCTTGGGTCCATAAGTTTGAAGAAGCTGTTTCTAAATATTATGAGCTGGGTGGTACCAGGAAGAATACAATTTTGTGGTATGGGATAAACACGAAAATAAGAATCAGGTTTAGGATGTAAGATAGGGACTTTTAAAAGGCATACAATCGTATCCTTAAGCGATAACATATGAAATTTGGTAAATTCTACCACCTTAAAAACATGATTTTTGTCAAAGTCGATCAATTCATTTCTGCCCTGACTTAGCTTTAATTGATCAATAATATTTAGCAGATCACTAGTGGTAAATAGCTCTATATTAATAGTTTCGTTAAAACTTCAAGAAACAGTTCTTTGAATGATCTCTATTTTTATGGAGCAATTTAACAGCTACGTGAATTTGAAAATGAATCTTACTCGACAATTCTCTTTCGCTATATAAGGTGGAAAAGGTCTGATAAATATGATCTAGATTTTGATTAATAATTTTTTGGCCTTTTAGTACGTTTGTGTAATTGTATTATTAGCAAATGAATTTAAATTACCAATTTGGGTAATTATAGCTTCTTGATTTTGGAAAATGTTATCTAAATTTTTATTAATTTCTTTCAAGTCTTCTTGGTCGAGATTTCCTGTTATCATTTTAATTAAAGAGCCTGCTTTGTTTATTAATCCGCGTTTAGTTCTGTGCATTGATAGTTTTTGTAGTTGATTATTTAATCATGACAAATGGTCATCTAATATTAGTAAAGATCGTTCGTTAGTTGCAGACATTTGTCCAGTGATCAAAAATTTAGAATTTTTTTTAATATGTTATAATTAATTTCTATATATTTTTTTTTTTTTTGTTCCCTCAGGGCTCGTCCGCGGCCTTGCCGCCCGATAGCACCGCAACCCTTGGTTGATTGTGCATACCCCTAGTCTTACTCCACCCATTCCAAAATCACTGTGCCTTGAACTAGTCTGCACAGCGATTGGTAGGGTGAAGTTTTATATTGCTCTGTCTCCGGTCTAGAGTGACCGTAGATCAGTTGTCTTTTCCGGTCCAGAGCTATACACTCGCACAAGATGTGCTGGGCTGATTCCTCCCCCTCGCCGCAGAGTCTGCATGCGAGGTCCCCTTCGAACCGCCCCATTTTATGTAGGTGTTTCTTGACGGCCATGTGTCCCGTCAAGAGACCTGTTGTGTTTCTGAGCTGTCCTCTGCTAAGGTTTAGCAGCTCCACAGCTCTCTTTGAACTGGGTCCGTCAATTATTGACTTCCCATGTCTGAGCCCTGGACAGTCCGCCCAGTACACCTTGTGTTGGTTTCTGACCCAGGACTTAATGGCTCCCCTGGCAGTGCTCTTTGACACGCCCAGAGCCGGTTCTGGTCCCATAAATGGTTCTGCTGACCCCCTCTTTGCGAGACTGTCAGCTTCTTCATTGCCTTTGACCCCCGAGTGACCCGGCACCCAGATGAGGGTCACCTCATTCTGCCCAGCCAGGTCGCTCGTCTCGTCTCGGCACTCACTCACCAGCCAGGAATTTACCCGTGGGCTACTTAGTGCCTTAAGGGCTGCCTGGCTGTCTGTGGCTATGAGGATCCGCTTGTTGGTGTAGCCCCTCCTCTTGTTCTCCCGCACACAGTGCAGGATGGCGTACATCTCGGCCTGAAACACCGTTGCATGGGCTCCGAGGGAAATACTGTGACTTACCCTCGGTCCTTCCGAGTAAACACCTGCCCCCGTCCCACGCTCCCCGCCAGATCCGTCCGTGAACCAGACGAGCGCGTCCCGTGGTATGCCCGGTGTCTCCTCCCGCCATGCCCCGCGATCAGGGATTTCCACTGTGAAGTTGTTTTCCCTGCACATTCGCGGGCTCGCGAAGTCTGACCTCATTTCAAGCATGGGTTCCTTCACGATCTCCTGAATTTTGCAGTGGCCCCTGAAGCCTGGGTTGATCTTCAGTCTACCATTGCAGGCTAGTCTGTATAGTCCTAGCCTGGCCTCTCCCATAATAACGAAGTGTAGGGGGGGTAGATCCAGCAACACCTCCATGGCGGCTGTTGGGGTTGAAGACATGGCCCCTGTGATGCCTAGGCAAGCCATCCTTTGGATCTTGCCTAGTTTTTGTTTGGCACTGGATTGTGTCACCTTAGGCCACCAGACCAGTGCCGCATATGTTAACGATGGTCTGACCACCCTTGTGTACAGCCAGTGGGCCATACTAGGTCTTAGTCCCCACGTTTTTCCATATAGCCGCCTAGTGACGGCTAAGGTCATGACTGCCTTACGCAGTATTTTTCCAATGTGACCATTCCAGGTTAGCTTAGAGTCCAATACGACCCCAAGATATTTTACCTCCCTGGCCATTGGAACGCTCCTACCGTATAGAGTGAGAGTTCTGTGGCCTTCACACTTCCTCCTCCTCGTAAACGGCACGACGGTTGCTTTCTCGGGGCTCACCCCGAGCCCTTGATCAACCGTCCACCCTTCCACCACTTTCAGTGCAGTCTGCATACGCTCCCACACTGCCTGTGTGACCTTTCCTCGGACTATGATGACAATGTCGTCCGCATAGCCCTGTACCTCATACCCCCCTCCCGAGAGCCTCCCCAGCAGGCCGTCCACGACTAGACACCAGAGCAAGGGAGACAGAACGCTCCCCTGCGGACACCCCGCCGCGACCCCCGCCAGCAGAGTCCCTCCCGCGAGTGAGGTGAACACCGCCCTGTCCCTGAGCATGGAACCGATCCACCTGCAGCAGGTCTCCTCTATTCCACGCTCCCGGGCAGCTGCCAGAACCGATCCGAACGAGGTGTTGCTAAAGGCCCCCTCTATGTCTAGGAAGGCCCCCAGCGCCACCTCCTTGTTCTCCAGCGTATTCTCCAGTTTCAGCACCAGTTGGTGCAGTGCTGTTTCTGTTGAGAATCCTGCTCTGTATGCATATTGTCCGCAGTGTAGAGGATATGCTTCCAGTACACCGCCCCTAATGTGCCGGTCGAGCAGTTTTTCCACTGTTTTCAGCAAGAAGGACATGAGACTTATTGGCCTCAGGGACTTTGCCTGGTCTGTTGGACGCCCAGGTTTAGGAATAAATACAACCCTGGCCAGTCTCCATGCCCTCGGAATGTACCCCAGAGCCAGGCTGGCCCTCATAATGAGGGTAAGCACCGGCGCCAGTATATCTATCCCCTGTTGGAGCATGATGGGCATTATTCCATCAAATCCCGGCGATTTGTATGGCTTAAAGCTGTTAATGGCCCATCTGATTTTGCTCCAGGTAACCACCTCTTTAGCGACTGTCCAGTCTACTCTAGATGCCCGCCTATAAGGCGCCTCTATTTCTGAGTGTTCCCAGTCCGGAGGTGATTGGTTTATTATGTTACAGCCGGGGAAGTGCGTCTGGAGTAAAATTTCCAGAGTTTCCTCCCCCGAGCTTGTAAAGCCTCCCGTGGGTGTTCTAAGGGAGCCTATGTTAGTCTGAGGGCCCTTAGACAGGATCTTGTGTAGTCGAGCACTCTCGGACGTGTTTTCCACTTCTTCGCAGTGCCTCCTCCACGACTCCTTCTTGGCGTCCCTCAGTCTTTTGTTATAGGTCGATAGGGCCTGTCTATATTCATCCCATGCTCCCGACCTTTTGGCCGCGTTAAACAGCTTACGAACCTGCGTCCTCCTTTGCCTGAGGTCCTCGTTCCACCATGGGACGTTCCTGGTGGACACCCTCATTTTCAGGGGGCAGTTGGCGTTATAGGCCGAGGTAATTGCGTCTCGCAATTGGACTGCTGCAATCTCGAGGTCTATTGAATCCCTTATGGCCCTCTCAACCCCCCGCAGTTCCACAGCTAGGTCTGCCCTGTAGGCTTCCCAGTCCGCCTTGCGGGGGTCCCGGTACCATACCGTTTCTCTTTCGACTTTGGCGATTTCAAACCGGATGTATCTGTGGTCTGAGCTACTCACTTCCCCAGACACAGCCCAGCTTTTAACAAAGTCACCCAGAAACTGGGTGGAAACTGTTAGGTCTAAAACTTCCTCACGCCGTGTTGTGACGAATGTCGGTTTATTACCTCTATTCAATATGTCTAAATTAAATTTCATAAAGAATTGTAAAAGTGCCTCACCCCTAGAGTTTGTGTCCGAGCTACCCCACAACTCATGGTGCGCATTCGCATCCATGCCGATGATGGTCTGCCATCCACCTGCTCTGCTACCCACCATCAGCTGCTCCAATTCGTTGGGTGGAGGAGGGTCCGTGCTGTCCCCTGGCAGATAGGCTGACGCGACAGTAATGTCCCTCAGCCCATCCGCTCCTCCACATCGGATTTTGATCGTTGCCAGGTCCCTGGAACAGAAATTCATTAGAGGGAGAAACTCTATCCCTTCCCTGACAAAAATGCAGGCCCTCGGATTCTCGCTGGACCTGCTGTAGATGAGCTTTCCATTAGCTCCGCCGAGTCCCTTGATCTCTCCTTTGTAGGAGTACGGTTCCTGGATGAGGGCCACATCCGTGTTCCTCAGAGCCATTAGTAGTCCGGCCGTGGCTGCCCTACTGTGTTGGAGGTTGACCTGAAGGAACCTAAGTCCCATTAACCCTTAATTGCTTCCCCAGTGGGCGGAAGCTAACCCTTCCCATGCCCCAGAATGCCTTGAAGGAGGTTCCTTCAAGGGCTCTGTAAGATGTCGGGTCGATCGAGAAGGCGAGCGTCTGTCCTTTCTCCTCTGCCTTCCTGCTTAGAACCGACCAGTGTTGCGTCCCCAGTTCAGGGTTCTGGATCTTAAGTCTGCTGATCACCGTCTCCTGCGGGACGGTGTCAGGGATCCGTACGAGGACCTTGCGTCTCTTTGGGAGGTCCTTGGGCTCGACGGCTGTCAAGTCCGCCCCCTCCCAAATCTGACCGAGGCCCCCGATCGTTTTCCGCAGCCAGTCCCGCGACTGCGGGCCGGCACAGGTTATCCAGAGGATGCCCCCCGTCAGGCGCGTCCGGTGGAACTGAGGCGGGCTCTCCCCTTCCTGAAGAGAGTCCACTGCAGCTACCACCGCAGCCTGGATCAGGTCCGCCTTCCCCTGGTCTAGCGTGACCTCAGGATGGCGTCTGTCAATCACCGCCATCCCGAGGCCCTCCGCAGCCTCCCTGTAAGAGCCAGTCTGCGCCGGTGTTCCGGCCTTAGTTCCTTTGGGAGGTCTGTCTGTAGTAGGCGTGCTAGAGCCAGAGCGCGGCGTCTTCCGACTCGCACTCTCCTCTTGCGCCTTTACAGGCACCCTGGCCCTTTTGGAACGTCTGTCTGTAGTGGGCGTGCTAGAGTTCGAGCGCGTCCTCTTCTGACCCGCACTCCCCTCTTGCGCCTTTACAGGTTTCTCGACCGTCCAGGTCCCGGCCGCCATTTTTTGCGCCCTCCGGAGCTTCTTTCTTTGCGCCCCGGAAAGACGCTTGGACTGCCGGGGCAGTCCCTCTACTCTAACAGTAGAGTCCTCACTGGTGGAGGGGCCCCCGGAGTCCGCGGAGCTCGCCGCCCTCCGGTGGGACCCAGCCTCCAGCTTGGGTGTCGGGGACAGGTCTCTGGCCGAAGCTACCCCCTGATCCCCCGTATCTACGCCGGTCGTGGGACCTCCAGAGTCCGCTGCCGCACCCTGGCTCGTCTCCGTTTCCGGGATAGACTCAAGGCTCAAGTCTGTAGCCGGAGCCACTCCTCGAGCCTCATTGGTTTTGGTTTTATATGTATTTATAATCTTCATGTTGTTCCCACGAGAATGGGGGAAATACTGTCCACACCATCAGAACCCCCTGTGTGGTGCAAGGCGGGTTACTCTGGAGGGTTGCCTGGTACTCCAGAGGTTCCGTTCACGACACCATCGCCCTGGTGCCATCCATCCATAGGCACGGGTCACGTGACACCGTAGATTGGGGGAGTTTAGTTCGACCTCCTTGTCTAGATCCGTCATGTTTAGTTATTAGCAGGGTCACCTCGTGCAGGATGCGGATTTTTACCGCGCATGACGGTCTTGGGGAAAGCTTCATCGGGAGTTTATGTTGTTATTTCCACTTCCTCAGCTTGCCCCCTGGAGTCCTTTGGCCCGCGACTCCTTAACCCCATAAATTTCTATATTGGTAATATTAAAATAAAAATTAAATTTATGATAACGTTTAAGTATTTTTGCTATGCCTACATATTCTTTAAAATATTCGTTAGTTTTAATCGGTGTTATTTGAAGTGGATGGACCAGGTTGAGGGTCATCGTTGTTTATATTAATAGTAGTTTTGTCCTGTAACGAGAAAGTCTTTCTTACTCTTTTTATGTCAGAGACGTGAGCTTTTGCTTTTGGTTACAAAATGTACCAATATTTTCTTTTTGTTTAGGATGTAATCGTAATTTATAAAGAGGATTTGTTCTTCTTACTTTTGGTACTCTAACTTATGTTGTTATTGTGTTGTTTCTTGTAAATCTAGTGTCGTTTGTCTGTAAGCATTTCTATTAGAAATTATTTTTTCTCCAGTTACTTTTTGTTTTTGATATACACTGTCGAAGAAAGGCATTATTTCTTTGAGCCTGTTATTGTATTCCTCGTGAAGGGTAGTTTCAAGTGTAACTGTTGGTAAGTTGTCGTAGGGGCCGTATAGTATGTAAAAGGTGAATAACCCGTTGTCGAATGAATAGACTGGTTGTAAATTAGGGTTGCTGTTATCATTAGGGTTGCAGGCCTCTCTTGTGGGTTTTGTAATTTAGGAATGCACAATTTTTCTACGAGAGTTGAGTGCAGTCGCTCTATTTGTGAAATTGAGTTGGGATTTTGGGAGGTTCTTATGTAAAGATTAATAAATTACAGTATTATTTAAGGGTGGTATTCGAAAATCCTTTACCAGCGTCGACTACTATTTTTAGGGGATGATTATGATGGGAAAAATGGTGACCTGGACAGTAAAAGGGTGCATTCGCTCTGTTCCCCTGGTAGATCTGTTGGGGGCAGCAGGTGGGGGAACTATGGAGGAAAGCTCCTCTGAGCAGTGCCCGTGCAGATATCTATAAAAGAGAGAAAGGTCACCAACCGCACGTCGGTGGGCAAGGGATGGCAGCCTTTGGGTGAGGGTAGGGTCACCTATGAGACGTATAGCTCTCTTTTGAATGGAGTCCAGGATAGCGAGTGTAGAAGCGGCAGCGGCACCCCAGATGTGGGAGCAGTATTCGAGGTTTGGCCTTATTTGTGAAGTATATAAGGTATAGAGATTAGCTGGTGAAAAGTATTTGTGAGCCCGGAAGAGGAAACCTAATTTCCTAATTTCTTAGCAGCCGCTTCTGCAATTGATCTGACATGTTGGTGCCAATTAAAATTTCGATCCACAGAAATGCCAACAAGAGAAAAGGACTCATTACTTCGAATAACTTTGTTGTTCATTGTGATAGGTCTAGGGCTAGTGTATCTCTTGTGAGAAAGAAAGCAAGACTTAGTTTTGGTGGGGTTGAATTGTACAAGATTTCTACTTCCCCAGTCTAATATTTTTTGGAGATCCACGGAGACAGAACCCTCCATGAGTCTGCGATCCTCATCTAATTGGGCTAAAGAGACAGGCTTAGAATATTGTATATTTGAATGGAGGGTGCTGTCGTCCGCGTAGCTGTGAACTGGGTTGGATGTGCTAGAGAGGAGGTCATTGATATGGAGAAGATACAAAGTAGGGGCTAAAGCTGAATCTTGAGGAACTCCTGCATTAATTGGATACAGTTTAGAGGAATGGCCATCCACAACAACAGATATGCTCCTGTTCGAGAGGAAATTTGCTGTCCAGGTACAAAGTTTTGGTGGTAGGCCATAGGCCGGTAGTTTATTAATCAGCGCTGCGTGCCAGACCTGGTCGAATGCTTTGGATATGTCTAGAGCAACAATCTGGGATTCACCGTGTTGTTCGATAGACTTGTTGCAAGAATGGGTGACAAAGGAAAGGAGGTCGGCAGTCGATCTACGCTGACGGAATCCATACTGCCTGTCGTGGATTAGACTGTATATAGTTATATAATATGCCTGCGCAGATTTGGAGAATAAATCTATGATAGTTCGGAATTTGCAATTATCGAAATTAAAGGTGTCAATGTGTATCAAAAGGGTGTTTAGCCAGAAGGAGACTTGAAAATGGTGGTTTGTACGGATTTCTTTCGTATTTTGTCTGAAGGCAAATTTAGCATTTATTAATAAAAGCGTTATACAATTTTACAGTTTAGGCCAAAAGTATTTTTGTTTTAAATGCTGATACCTTTCGTTAATGCCATTGTGGTTTCGTGTGTGGTATTCGTCTATAATTTCTTGTTGGGTTTCTTGTTTTTCAACGTCTTGTAAAAATTCGTTAGATTTTATTATTTTAACCCTTTGAGGACACATTTAATTTCTTTTTGAAAAATATATTTTGCTTATATATATATATATATATATATATATATATATATATATATATATATATATATATATATATATATATATATATTATACTTATTTAATGTAAAGTAAATGACACACTTATTTGTTTGAAACGTCTTTTGTCCTGCAGGATATGGTTTCCGTTAGTAACCACTGGGCACCTGCTCACTTAGTGTGGTACGCGGTGAAACAATTCCGGTCCTTGTTAAGACAAGGTCCCACATTACAAATGGAACATTTCCATATGGTTCTGTGGACATCTTTTGAAGTGCTACAGTTAGCACATCTTAGTGAATTACACCGTTCTGGCAAATGTGCACATTCATCATATCGTACTTCTAATTGCACAATTTTTTTGAATTTATTTGAAGATGTGCTGGACGATTTACGGCCACGTTTCCCATTTTCAGGTGAGGCACCAATCAATTCAACAGCAACTGACAAACGAAATTGCTTAAGACTCGTAGTTTTTGCTGGTGTTCTCTGCTGGTACAAAATGAAGGCGTTTACTATACATGCGTTCAGAAAATACCAAACAATTCTGTGCCACTATTTGTGCGATTTTCGGTTCATTTCATATAATGATTTGTCAAATTTATCAACATATCCCATATGTCGATTGTATTCTTTCACGAGCAGAGAGCAGTTTATTTCCTCTACCAAACCATTCTTCCTTTTTCTTGAGGCTATTTCTACTATGGAAGGATTTTGGTAATTACTCGACAACAGAACACTGCGTTTATCCATCCACTTCAAAGCGGCTACACCGTCCCTGGGAACATGCCAATTTGACTCTCCTCGTTTCAGAATTTTGTCTGCTTTGAAATCAGGTAGATTTGTTCTACCACGACGAACTGTCCCACAAGAGTAAATTCTATCTTGAAGCAGATCTTGCTGAAGCTGCACAGAGTTGAAAAAATTGTCGAAATAAACTCTATGGTATTTACCAACTAAGCTTCTTGTCAGGTCTTTTACAACACGGCTTCCTAAGTTTTTTTCAACAGCATCACTAACTTTACCCGTATATATTTGAAATTGGCACATATAACCGGTAGAATCGGCTCGTACCCAAACTTTATATCCACGTTTGGTCGGTTTCATCGGCATGTACTGCCGGATGTTACTTCGTCCTTTGAATTTGATCATCGATTCATCGATTGATTGGTATTCACTTGGATGTAATGCTGCAGCGAAAGTCTCTGATACTTTCGTCAATAGTGGCTTTACTTTGTACAACTTATCAAACCCCACTTCGTCTTTCTTGGGTTGCAAAGCATTATCATTCAGATGTAAGTTGGTAAGTAGCTATGAAAATCTGTTCCTTGAAATTGCAGAACTTATATAGAAGTCTCTCATTTCTTCTCTGGATGACCAGTAATCTCGATAGCTAGGCATCTTCTTCAAAGTCATGATAATATTTACTCCGAGGAATCTCTTGATTTCGTCGTTATTAGCAGGTACATATGGTTGTTTTTGGCAATTTTACCGAACAGCGTACAAGTTAGTTTGAAACACAATATGATTTATGAGCTCTTCTGGGAAGAGATGAGGAAACATATCTTTTGGGCTCTCCACACTTTCTGGCACGTTAGGACCAGTTTGGTTCGAGAATGTTTGTACTATAGTAGTGAAATGAAGATCGTTTGTCCAGGAAATTGAACCTCTACATCGTTTAGTACGTAGTGCGGACAATGGGATGTCATCATCAGGGTCATAGTCACTATCTTGTACATGTTCGTCTGATTCATACCAGAGATTTCTATTGATTCTGTATCAAACAGTTCTTGGCTTGGGTCTGGAAGCTCTGCTTGATTTGAAAGTTCAGCTTCTGCGTCATCTACGTCAGATGTGATAGATTCCATATCGCTGGGAATATCGTCTAAAATTGCCCAAATTTCTCTTTGAGACATTGCCTCTAAGTCTTCAAACGTCCACTTATCTTTACAACCTACAAAATAATAGCACGTTAGCCTCATGGTTATGAGCAGTGACCACACATATTACATGTCATGCGAGGAAATTATAATCAGACGCTGAAGCAATTACACTAATAATGTGTTTGTATGATAATATTTCATAACTTACCAGACTTTTTTTAGAATATTTTCCAATAAAAATCACAAAAACTGGTATAACACAAACTTAACCTGCACACATGAAAAACGCGCGGGAGATAATGACTAATTCCAGACGAATTGAGATTGAACAATTGAATAAATGCCACTAACAGTTACTAGTGGACATAGGCAACCCATTATACATCATGGCAGTCATTGGAAACCAGTTGCTACAACCGATTTCATAGAAGGTGGTTTCTGTCACTAACCAGTTGTCCTCAAAGGGTTAACAGAACTATTAAATAATGTTGAAGGAACAACAGTGAAATATTTGATTAGTCTATTATGTTTAAAGTAAATTCCGTAAGTGAAGTTTGGATCAATAAATTGTTTCAAAAAGTCATTTATTTGTCTTAACACGTTCGCTGCCCACAAATTTGACACCTTTCTCTGGTGCCATGTGCTGATTATACCTGAATGTTTGATATAATAGAAACTTGTTATTATGATGTTCTTTTTTTCAAATAAATTGTTTTTTTTTACCAAAAAATACGTCGCCGGATATGTTGAGGCATGGGCCCTCCTAAACAACATTTGAAGCGTAGTGCCCAACGACGCACCCCTGTCGGCAGCTAATAATGAAAGTCAAATTCGTGAAACAGAAATATCCATTCAGGATACAAAACGAAATGAGTGATTTCAATGATAAGATGGGAAAGAAATATAAAAAACAAAAAAAATATTTCCCAATATCAAAACAGAACATAAATAATGTTATATGGAGTAATGACTACCTAGAGATTACAGCCTTAGTAAAATAAATTTGGTATTCAATGGGAATGTAAAATATGTATATGATAAAAAAAAATACAAAAACTAAAAGTATAGAACAATAAAAAACAGAAGTTGGTTAGTTTTTATTAATTTTTATGAAACTGTTCAAAACATACTTCGAGGCACAACCCTGGTTTCTCTGGACATTTGGCACAGAAATACTGGGAGTCTCGTCGAATCCCTTGTTGAGAGCATCATCTGCACCGTTTGCGAAGTTTTCTTCCTGTTTCGCCAACTTCACATTTTGATGGAAGGTGGAGTGCCTCACCACGTAGAGGTACTTCTTCATTAGCCACCTCTGGTAACAGCGACTCGATAACTGAGTGACGAAAATCCAGGAATGACAATTTGGAATTAGGGGTGTATTTATTGTACAGCATGAAGGAATTGTACAACATAACTTCAATTATGTGAAAACCGGTCAGGTTTGTACCACCTGATATATGTACTGGATAATATGCTAGCATCTTGCAGATCGATGCCGGACATACATTTATTACATTCTGCAACAGGAACTGGTTTAGTTTTTGTATTTTTAGACCTAGATGTTACTTCTATGGTAGAATTCTCGTGTTCTGTTGTTCTATATAGCACCGCCCTCTTGTCTTTCCATTTTCTTGCACCAATATTGTCTCCATATCGCCGAACCATATCATCTACTTTTAGTTTTGCTTTGCTCACATCAGTGGGCGTTTGCTTCCTTCCAGCTCGTAAAGTTCCTGTGCAGTAAGTATTTCTCTGCAGCAAAGCTGCCTGGCAAGACTGACTGAATTATAATAATTATCCGTATAGAGGCTATGTCCTCTATCTAAATGGTCACTCATGAGGTGAAGAACAACATTAGCAACATGTCCTCTTTCACCCATATCCGCAGATATTCCGGTATATATCTGTAATTTCAGGAAAATGCGTTGGCTTTATGTTAGTAGCTAGAACTTGATGGCATACTTATGTTTTTTTTATGTATTGGCGGAATATAAGCCGCACTCGCTACAGAAGCATGGATTCGTCGAAAGATAATTTTTTTCCAGGACTGTAGACGGCAGACATTTTATTATTGAAAAAATGAAATAGGTGTCGTACCTTCTGCAATTTGTCTAAAATCTGCGGTTCTTCTTGTTGGGGATTGTGAGCAAAGTGAAAACATCTCAAAATGATTATGAATCTATTTCTACTCATATACTTCGCCATAGCCAGGTTATATAAACGATCTGTTTTCCAGTAATCTCTAAGCCTCTGTAATTGAACGATCCTCGTTTGAAAAACCAGCCCCAAAAATATTAACAATTCCTGTTTATCGGCCGGTCTCCAGCGGCTTATACGGGTATGTGGCCCAGGATTTTCATTATTTATGAATACGAGCTCAGCATATGCGTTGTCCCATTTGTATTGGCGTTACGAGAATGTCAATTGGGGTGTTTGGAATTTAAATCGCCAGCAATTATTATGGATTGGTTGGTATCGAATAAGAGGTCTAGGTTGGCGTCTAGAATTCTCTTTTGTGAAGGATTATGTGCAGAAATGTATGTTTCCTATTAAACCTAAAAGTGTCACAAAACTATAAGACACATACGATAAAAGATTTTATATAAAATACATATAGCTATACAAAGGGACAGTTTAAAACTAAATGACTACATAATCAAAACTCATATAATCATAACTGTGGCGATACATTAACACAAACTCTTGTGCTGTCTGGGATAGTGTTAGGCCGACGAGGAGAACTATTATTTTGTGGACCTCCAACGCTGCTTTTCTTTTCATGAAAGTGGAATTGCTGTTAGCCCATGTTTTGCATATATTTACTCTTTCCTCTAACTTCAGATAGGTTTTTCCAAAAAGCATGCATCCGTTTTCGCTCAGCGTTTCGAGCCTTTTTTTATCAAATCTATCGCTGCGCCAATCTCTGGAAGAATTTGCAAGTTTACTCCACTGGCGGTGTTTATATTTTCTTGGACAGCTACTGCTTCTTCAGGGCCAAGCTTCCTCGTTATGTCGAACCATTCATCCTTATGGAACTCCTTTGGATCCTTTGAATGCACGTACATGCAGAAGTCTCGCCTTTCTTCGTCATTAAGTAGATGTGGGTCCTTGAGTAGCTCTGCAGCATAGCCGTACCAGTAAGTAGATGTGGGTCCTTGAGTAGCTCTGCAGCATAGCCGTACCAGTGCGCTATAGTTGGGTGTTAGTGCGTGCGTTCTATTAACTTCTTTCGAAATCCTTGGAGGGGCCTTACACTGCTTGCAGCTTGTTTGCTTTTTGCCAACTCTGCTGGCACCTTTTGAAAGGGTGATAACATGGGCATCTCGAAAAATATTTCTCTTTTAATTATCCAGTGTTCTATCGCTAAGTGTAATGCATCTTCTTCGTTGTCCGTGATACTTTTTGCGTATTGCCAAGCCTTTATCGTTGACATTTCGGTTCTCAGCGGCATGTTATTCATTATACGGCGTTTGCTGTTTTCCTCGACCAGTCTTGTCATAAATAAAAGGATCGGTTTTTACTCCTCTGCCCTTTTTTGATAACACTTTTGCACTTTCTAGTGGACATTTATTGGTCCTGTTATCTCTTATTGTTCCTGTTATCTCTTATTGTTCCTGTTGCGAAAAATTGCGAACTGCGCAATTCTACGAGGAACTTGTAGGAAGAGAAGTAAGTACCGAAAAATATTCTGTGATGAAAAGGTTTTTCAATGCAAGAAAGAAGGTCAGTAACTACTTGTCCCCCTAACCCCAAGGACGATTTATCTTTTTCGTTATTGGCTCCCCTGTATGGTATAAAACGAAATAAGTATCCATCTGATGAACACAGACACCAAAGCTTGAAGCCAAACCTAACTGGTTTTCATTTTATGAACATTTTACACGAATGTCGACCGAAGTATGGTACCATTTGTTCATTGATGGAAAGCTCGTGGGAGAATATTCCAAACTGTTTGTTACAGACGTTTATGGCATCAAATAATGGTCGTATTTTGGAAAATTTGTCATTTTTATTCAGGTTTGAATTGTCAGCGAGATGAAGATTTCTTTTGATGTTCCTAAACTTGTTCCCACTCATGCATTTTTTACAATTTCTATTCCTTTATCTTCATCTTTGCTCCATCTTTGTGGTAAAATATGATGACCAGACAGTATTAGTATACCAAGGCAATTTTTTAAGTCATTGATGCTCAAACAAAAGTCGTGTCTATTATTATCTTTAGCATATTTTAGAGTATACTCCACTATCATAGAAAGTATTTCAGTATCAAAGAATAATAAAAACAGTTCTAGTGGCGTTTTTCCAGAAAGAGTACTTTTCAGGGATTGCACGCATTCATTTTCTATTGATACCGGTAAAAAAATTATAAGTAGCCTCCTTCTTCTGCCAATTTGCAATTCCAGTTCCTAATCCAGTAGATAGACGCATTTTTTCTCTGCAAGTGGTTTCATCCAACATAATGGACACAAAATCATTTGCATTGATTTTTTGTTTTATCTCATCCATCATTACACTATTTACGGCCTTCATTAAAATATTTTGCATAGTTGCAGATGTACCGCGAAATATTGTTGATGTGTGCAAATAATTGTCTGCCGACTCTTCGTGTCCTCGAAATGGCAATTCTTGTTTTCCCAGGAAATATGTGGTTTGTATTAGCAGTTTTAAAATTTCACGATCCTGTTCATTATGAATGCGAATATTGTCTCGTTTTGGCTCGCCTAGTTGAACATCAATTTTTTTGTTTTCCAAATAAACTAAATTTTAAAAAACAATTCGCATGAAATTAGCTTCGTTCATGTTTTTGCAGCGCTGCTGATAAATGGTTTTGATCTGAAAAACCTTCTGTATTCCAAATATTTTTCATAGATTCTGACTTAAACAACAAACATGGCCAACAAAATAATTTTTTTCGTATTGGACACCCTGCCAATCAAATTGTTTTTTTTTCATATTGCGTGAGGGAAAATGTCTGGTATAGTCATTGCAGTTATTTTTTTACTGTATGTTCATAACAAGATTCGGCATTTGCGGACAAGGTCGTTTTCCTATTAGCTGCATTTTTTTCTTCAAAAGACCTAATGGAAAAAGGCTTTTCAAACAATTGCTGAACAGTTATTTCTTCTGCCATTATGCAAACAGATATTTTATATCCTTGTTTTAAAAATTATGAACACTAAATATACATACATATATTGTACCTATATGGGAATAATACGTATATAAATAAATAAATCTCTCACCGCAACACTAACAAATTAAAAAGTCACTTAAAACACGAAAAGAACAAGATTTTATTATACAACCTCTTCTCTTCACACAAATTTGTGTTAGCGTTAGCACCGTCCGGAAAGGGGTGAAAACTGGTAGTCTAAGCGGATCATTTTATCAAGGAGACCTGAATGCCAGACTTTGTCAAAAGCCTTTGCAATATCTAGGAATATTGCGCCAGTGGATTGTTTGCGGTTGAGTCCTTCGGTGATGTGCTCAGCTACGCGAGGGCCTGGTCCGTGGTACAGTGCTGGCGTCTAAAGCCGAAGTGCTCGTCTGGCAGAACTTTGAGATCTGTGGCGAATTTGGAAAGTCTAGCTTGGATGATCGTCTCTGCCAATTTGCCAATGACTGGAAGAAGGCTAATAGGGCGATAATTTTGTGAAAAAGGAGGGTCTTTTCCTGGTTTTGGAATGTTGATGATGTTAGCTAGTTTCCACTGGGAAGGAAGTCTAAGCATGGCGTTGAAGATGGTGACCAGAAAAGCAGTTGTCTTCCTGAGAAAATTTTTGATGGCGACGTTGGGGATTTGGTCGTGTCCTGAGGTCTTTTTGGGGTTTATATCTCTAATGAGTTGACACACTTCTTCATATGAGGTGGGCTCGATATAAGTTGAGCGGGTGCTGTTAAGGACTCTCCTTGATCCTGCCGACTTGCGTACAGTCTATGCCTCGATAGTTCGGACTGAACTGAACTTCAAGACCACACGCGAACGCCTCAGCCTTGTCAGCGTCCGTTTGGACGAGTCCGTTTACACCGTGGAGTGGGGAGATTGAGGGTTTATTTGAACGGAGGGCTTCGGCCATACGCCAAATTGAGGTGTCCTCAGTAAAAATGGTTTGGAGGCATTGCTCTCAACGGAAATTTCTGAGGTCCTTGAGGACAGCTTTTGTTTGGGCTGCAAGGTAGTTTGCTGTGCGCCTGTCTGAAGGGTGACAGGTACGTTGGGCTTAGCGGCTGGCTTTGTTTTTCTCTCTGCTAAGGTCTCTGATATGGGAGGGAATGGGAAAAGTTTGTTGGGTCCTTTCCTCAGATCTGGTTGCGGCTTCTATAGAGAGCAGCACCTTCGATTGGAGGGTATCTACTGCGCGACTAATCTAATGAAAATGGGAAAATGGCTTTTTAAAAGAAAATGGAAAGCCTTTATTACACATTTACTTCATTAGAGACTTATACTACTAGTTACAATTTTCTATGTTAA
Source organism: Tillus elongatus (assembly GCA_964006375.1). Classification (NCBI taxonomy): domain Eukaryota; kingdom Metazoa; phylum Arthropoda; class Insecta; order Coleoptera; family Cleridae; genus Tillus; species Tillus elongatus. The sequence goes on from OZ023270.1 coordinate 32,289,041, forward strand.
CCAGGGGGCGTTTTCCCCTGGTCGCTCGGGCAGCACGACCGGTTAGACAGTAGTAATACAAGTGAAAAACCCGTACAAAAATATATGTTTATATATGAGTTACTTATCAACTAAATGCAGAAATAGCTCCTTATCTGAAGGGGCGTATGGTGTTATGTTTCCTGCTGATGGGGCGTTATGACCTACATAACTCCTACCCTCTTAAAAGGCAACTCTGGGTAAAAACAGAGTTGACAGAAAAATGACTGAAAATTTACAAATACAACACTGAAAAAAATTAACTTATATAAATAATATTAAACATTCCGCTTCGCTGGGGTAGGAAACGCCTTCATCTCTATTTCCTTCTCATCTACGGAGTCGCCCTTTGATTTTCTAGTTTCTTTCCTAAATAGTTTACAAACAATTATCTTAATGCTATTTCTAAATACACACAATATGATGATAATTATAATAACTGCAATTAAAAGGTAGACTGGTAAATTGGAATAGCTCCAGGTAGAGCTTTCTAGGTAGGTTAGGTGTTCCTGTTCATTCTGTTGCAATGTCGATTTCGATAGTTTGCCTAAGTTAAATGATTTTAAATTTAACTGGATTGGTTTCACATTTGTCACACTTATTGCAATTGGTGGTAAGTAGACCGGTTCTTCGGGGATGCTGATGCCATCTTCGTTGGAATATTCGAAATTTCTTGTGATAAATTTACAAGAATAGGGGACACTGATTAAATATGTTCCTTTTAACTTATGGACCTCTTCATTGCCGCACTTCTCGTGTACAAAAGTTTCTTCTGGGGAGATAACTAAGTACTTCTCGCTGCTTACGGTTTCCACTAATGCGCCTGTGGTTTTCACGGGAATGTGCATTCTGGAGCTTCTTGAACTTGTAGGAGATTCTTGACACACCTATCCTCTTGATAATTTCTTTCAACGGTTTCGTATTTGCAGAAATATTGATCTTGGATTTGTTGACATATATCTTTAAGGTAGTAGATACCATTGTCGTTCATTGCTACGTAGGAAGTTGGGGGAATGATGGTTGTTTGTTGATTTGTGGGGATGGAAAATAAATGGTAGAGATTATATGGTTTTGGGTCTAATATCGGGACGTGCAAGCAAAACACTACGTGTTCGTTAGTAATATAATAATCTACTCTAATTGTCCTAATAAAAAGAACATTGTCGTCTGAATAATAATATTTATTGTCGGCAACTTTTGGCAATTCATCTCTCATACTATTAATAGCTTTTTCACTTATGATTGATAAGTGCAACACATTCAGGGTAGCAAACCCAAGGGCAGTGTGAATGTCATTAATTACCTTGGCTAAATCCAATATAGCAATTTTAAACATAGTTTAAGGTTGTGTGTTGGTCTTCCGGTCTGATCATCTTTAAGACTGCACTAATTCTTTTTAAATTTTGGGACATATTTTTAACTGTTTCTGCATAGTTTTGAACTAATTCCGTATTAAGAGAAAGTTTTTTATTAAAATGTATTATATTTTTCTGGTTGTTTTTAAGTTCATTAATGGCTTTGTCATACCTTTCACCATCATTTGCGTCAAGATTACCTGCGATAAATTTAAAGACGGAGCCTAAAGTATTTATTATTCCTCTTTTGTTTCTAATATCCGTTTTTAAAATGTTCTGGTGAATCGTGACGTCTGTTTTCAGTTGATTAAATTGATTTACCACGTATTGGTATTCAATTAAGAAATTCATTGCTAGTTTACCTTGCGTTCGTTCACCGAAGTTTTTTATGAAGGTGTCTAGTTCTATAATTTTTTTCAGCAAGCTGTCTCAAAGGGTAGCTATGTAAAAATGTGTGATGTGTGTACTCCACTCTAGCTAAGCCTAACTTGAATGGTAGAATTCCTGGGTTTTGTGCTAATGATTTAATTTCGATTCTCGGTACTGCTGCTTGGCTGAGGCAGGTCAGTAAGGCGATTATCGTTATTGCTATTGGATGGTCCATCTGCAACAAGATGTTTTTGTTTGAGTTTTTGGGCTGGCTTGATTTCTTGCTTGTGATAAAAATGTCCTTTTGTAGTTTTGATTTTATCACCGGCGTCACGTTCGATTCTCAAATGTTTGTATTTTGGTAATTTTTTATTTCGAGGTGCGACTGATAAGAAGGCGTCCAAGGTTTTAACAGGCAGATGTTCGGTTCGATTGAGGTTCTGCTTGTCTATATACCGATCTTTAATTTCTTTGAACCTTTCGTGGGTTACTCGGTACAATTCATTCGTGCGTTGCCGCAGAGTATTAATGTACTCATGGTATTGTTCTTCTGCCTGTAAATCTAGAATGTCTTTATTATCTAGATGGCCAAATAGAAGCTCGACTGGTTTGAAATGTGTGACACTATGAATCGTTCGGTTGTATATTATTACTGCATTTTCAAAAAGATTTTGTTTTAGAGCTTTATTGTCTTGGAGGGTCACGGTGCGCATAATTTCTAACAGCGTTCCGTGAGCCCGTTCTATGGGTCCGTTGCTATTGGGGTGCAGTGCGGTAGTCACCTGGTGTTCTATGGAATATGCCTTAATTAGTTTTTTGAACAGGTCAGAATTGAATTGTCCGTCAGTAATTAGTATTTTAGGTAATTTATATCTAGAAAAGATTTTAACAAATTTTTGTACGATTTCTACCATATTGGATGAAATTAGAAATTAATACACGAAATATTTAGAGAAATTGTCGATACATGTGAGGTATTCATTTTTATTACAATGGAACAGCTGGCGTTTCGGTGACCCTTAACTTATATTTAGGCGGGTGTCTTTCGTATTTTACCTGCTGACACACAAGGCAATTGTTTACGTATTCCTGAGTCTTTGGGGATATTAGGCCAGTAATAAAGTCGTTCTATTTCCATTTAAAGTTCATTTATTCCCATGTGAGAGGTGTCAAGGAATTTTTCCAGTATTTCCTTTTGTTGGGTCAGTTACGTCTCTCGCAAGGCGCTTCGAGAAGGCGAATCTTAAATTATTATCAAAATTGTCATTAATGATTCGGGCTAGTTCCTCATATATGTTAGGTTATCTCTGTTTCGTAATTGTTCCGCGTGAGCTGAAGTTTGATTCGTTTTTTATTAAATAAGACGGATGTCTTTAAGTGAGGTTCCGTGCCAAATTTTAGAATTATTTGTGTTGTAAAGGTGTTACGTAATCTGTCCGTAATTGGTAATGTGGCTGCTACATCGCATTGCGAATGAACAGTCTCATTATCACTACTATTTTCAGGAGGGCGTACCGCTAAATGTGTACTAGCATTATCCTTTTCAGATTCGCGTATTAGTTGCCGTATTGCAGGTGTTTCCGAGGGGACATTTATCCGTTCGTTTCTAGGGGGTTGTACTTGAATGTCAGAGAATTTTTATTTTCTCATTACTGTTTGGGGTTGTTTCAGGAATGTCCAGAAATTCGTTCAAGTCGTCAGTGTTAATAGGGTCTCTTTCTCTTATATCACATGAGTTGGCAAATAGCGAAAGCAAGTCATCCGGAATGGCTTGAGTTTCTGCAGGGTATGCTTCTAGTCTAGATAGGAAATCGGCTTTTTTATTTAGATTTCCTTTTTAGTGAATTTTCGTAGAAAAAATTCACTAATGGGGAGATCCCGACTTTTGAATTTTGAAAAATTTTTTGCAAATGAGCGCGAACTAGGACCCCTAGAACCCATATCCGGGGTCAGTTTCAATTTTTATATGTTTATATATATATATATATATATATATATATATATATATATATATATTTATATATATATATTTATATATATATTTATATATATATATTTATATATATTTATATATATATATTTATATATATATATTTATATATATATATTTATATATATATATATATATATATATATATATATATATATATATATATATATATATATATATATATATATATATATATATATATATATATATGTATCACACCGATAACTCAAAAAATAATGGGCCGATTTTAATAAAATTTGGCATGTACGTTTCTTTTGTAAATAGCTTGGATAAGTTCGTTAGTCAGGAAAATCGGACGAGGTTTTCCGGGAAAATTTTGAGTTTTCATTCGAAAAAAATTCTTATCTCAAAAAGTAATAAGCCGATTTTAATAAAATTTGGCATGTACCTTTCTTTTGTAAATGGCCTTGATTAGTTTGTTAGTCAAGAAAATCGGACGAGGTTTTCCGGGAAAATTTTGAGTTTTCATTCGAAAAAAAATTTTATCTCAAAGAATAATAGGCCGATTTTGATAAAATTTGGCGCGTACCTTCCTTTTGTAAATGTCTTTCATAGGTTCGTTAATCAGAAAAATCGAACGAGGTTTTCCGGAAAAATTTTGAGTTTTCATTTGAAAAAAATTTTTATTTAAAAAAATCAAAAAGCTATGATAACCAAATTTGGTAGGTAGGTTTACGATATAAAAAGTAAACTATACACCAAAATTTAGATTTCTATGTTACAAGAAAAAAAAGTTATAATAAAATATTTTGTGCCAGATCATTTTTATGAAAATTCACTACCATAACGCACTTGCTGCGTCTTCGACTTTTTATACTTAATTTCGTAGTTATACTCCATAAGTTTTAGTCGCCATCGCACTAGTTTGGAATTTGACTCTTTAATGTTAAACAGCCATTGAAGCAGTTTATGATCGGAAATAATAGTGAATGTATTTCCATACAGGTACGATCGAAATTGTTTCGTAGCCCATATTATTGCCAGACACTCTTTTTAAATAGTAGAGTAATTGAGCTCGTGCTCATTGAGTGTACGCGATACATATGCAATAGGTTTGTCTGCGCCGACTGGACTTTGTGAAAAAACTGCTCCGCGTCCTACATTAGATGCATCCGTAGTTAAAACGATTTTTTTTTGTGAAATCAGGATAGACTAAGACCGGTTCATTGCATTGCAATCGTTTTAATTGTTTCAAAGGCCTCGATAAATTCAGGCGTGTGTTCTACCTTTGCGTTCTTTTTTAAACAAGAGGATAATGGTTTAGCGATGGTCGTGTAATTTTTAACGACTTTTCTGTAATACCCGCTCAGTCCTAGAAATGATTTCATTTGTTTAGGGGTAGTCGGAATTTTGAGATTCTTGATTTTTTCTATTAACTTAGGGTTCGGTTTGATCCCTTCAGTCGTGTTAATATGGCCCAGGTATTCGATTTCCTGCAGTAGGAATTCCGATTTATCTAGCTGGATTTTGAGCCTATGTTCCCGCAACCTTTGCAGGACTGTTTTTAAGTTCTTGAGGTGTACTTTAAAAATTTTACCTAGAATAATTACATCGTCCAAGTAAACTAGACATATTTTACCTAGCAATCCTTTTAGGACTGTGTTCATAGTTCTGGAAAATTGGGCAGGAGCATTTTTTTAACCCAAAGGTCATTCTGAGGAATTCAAAATGGCCATTCTCTATTGAGTATGCAGTTTTGTGTCGGTCCTCTGGAGCTACCTCGATCTGGTGATATCCTGATGTAAGATCGATTTTTGAAAAAAAATTTAGAATTACCAAGTATATCCAAGATGTTATTTATATTTGACAATGGGTATTTATCCTCCACAGTGATTTCGTTCAGTTTTCTGAAGTCCACCACCATGCGCCATTGTTTTTTACCATCCGGGCCTTCCTTCTTGGGAACAAGGAAAACAGGAGCCGAATAAAGAGAGTTACTTTCGGTGATTGTTTTGATCTAATAAATCTTTGATTTGTTGATTTATTTCAATCTTTTGTACGTGCGGAAAGCGGTATGGTTTTACAAATATAGGGGTGTCAGAGTTAAGCGGGATTTTATGTTTTACTATGGAAGAAAACGTTAGTTTATCCCCTTCTCGATAAAACACATCCCTAAATGTCATCAGTGTCTAAAAGGCCATTGTTCTTTCTGCAATGTCCTCTAGATGTGGCAGTTTTTCCTGTAAGGGTACAATTGTCTCTTAAGTTGTTTTTTTTTGAGGGAATAACATGAGCATGGCAGACATCGATTTCCGATAAGTTAGCATGATTTGCCAGTATCGGTTGTTCTAAAGTTAATAATTCATTGCGAGTTATTTTGGAGCTGGTGACGGGAACTGTTACCTGAAAATTATTAGCCGTATTAAGGTTTTCAGTGATGGTGTAATCTCCCAATGATTGTTCGGGAATAATTACTGGTCCCTTTTTGACAGTTGTCGGTATAGTTATTGTGTTTTGTTTAGTATTTATTTGTAACTCAAATACCTGTTTAACTGCGGGTTCATATCTGCGTAAATCGTATTCATTATTATTTAAGTAGATTTTTCCCGTTTTATAATTTCATATCATGCCAATTTTTTCTAGCGTTGGTGTACCTAATAAAATGTCGCAATCCTCGTAAAATTTTAAAATGAAGAACTTTAAAAATTGCCCAGGACGAAACAGATCCGTTACAACCACTTGATTGTGTTGTGATTGATTTAGGATAGATTTTATAGTAAAGGGTTCTGTTTTAATTTTGTCGGAAAAATAACGGTGTGCTATGGTCGAACTCATAAGCGAGTTAGTAGCACCTGAGTCAATAAGAATTTTAATACCATCCAGTTCTATGTAAGGTAGGCTGGCATTTATTATGTTATGATTGGTCTCTATTATTGTTCCGAGGCTGTTATACAAAAATTTTCGTCAGACGCAGGTCCGTCGAGGAGATATTGGGGATCCATATCATCAAGATATGTTACGTCTTCTTGAGGGTCTTGTTCTTTTTCCGAGGGCGGTTCTGGTTCAATTTCATTTGTATATACTTGAGGTTCACGGCACTGGCGAAACTTCGGTTGTTGGTAGTTGGTCCTAGTTACGTTGGACCTAGGGTTCCCCGCTCTTTGTATTACGGTAGGGCGAAACTGCCCCGTTTGTAATGGAGGATTTCTATTAGTAAAATTTAGTTGATCCGTGGTTCATTGTCTCGGTGGCATATTTTGTGAGGTGTTAAAAGGGACGTTATTTCCAACGTAAAAACTGGGATTAGTGTTATTGTTGCTAACGTTATTAAAACGATTTGCATCGGTATACGGTTGTCTTTTTGGGAGATTGACATAAGATTGTCTTGGCGGAGGGTTCGTGGATTTATTAAACTGCACGACCGTTCCACCCTTTTGATTGAGATCCACCCATTTACCTTTAGATGTTTCTCGTTTCGAGATATATTTTAGCACCGCTGGCGTGGCTGACGCTAGTGTGCGGAATTCTTTGCTTTCAAAGATAGTCTGTAAAGTCTGGGGACTATTATTATATAATACTTCCATCGCGGTTTGTTCCGATATTTCCATATGCCCGAATTTTTGCGGCCGAGTCAGACCAGTGTCTGCGTGTATCTTGAGATTTAGTCGCGTCTGGACTGCTTTAATTCTATCAATCAAATCTGAGAGACTTTCTCGCGGTCCTATAGTTAATTTTTTTAATTTATGAGAGACGGTCAGTCGATCTGTATGATCACCGAATTTTAATCTTAACGCCTCTTTAAGAGACAACCAGTTAGTGAGATCGGACCGTGTAGCTGCAAACGCGCTAGTCGGTCCCTCGAGCTTACTAAAAATTAAACAATATGTGTAGTCATTTAACGTATCATCGTTAGTTAGATCATATTTAAAATTAAGTTTATCTACGAGAGTAATGAATGTTTCTAGTGTTTCAGGGTTACCAGAGTACTTAGGGATGGCGTCACCGTAGTGTCGCGCTCCCGATATCAATGCTTCTGTGGTAGCCGTCGTCACGTTAGTATTTAAATTAAAATTACTAATGGATTGTTCACTATCGCTTTCTATGCTGCTCTCTGCAGTGCTATTTTCAGAATGTATGACACTTAAGTCTAATGACCTTAATGTAAAATTAGATTCAATACTATTTTCATCGGTACAAGAAATCATCTGGACACGATCAGAATCCGACATAGACTTTCAATTTAAGTAAAATAAAGGATCAATATTATCTGAACACGCAATATATAAGTTGCACATAAGAAAAGACATTAAAATATATAAAGGAAAAAGATGTAGCAAAACGACTTACTGCTTAATCCTTGAGGGCTTGGGTTCTGGAGTTTGCCTTCTCGTTATTTGTGCTGCTGGTCTCGGGTTGACAGCTTTCCTTCTGCTTGGGTAGTAGATTCTTTTATTTTCCGATTCCTGTTACACATCCAATTACTGTAGCCATCGGACCTAATACAGATTTTTTTTTTGGAAAAGCGGAAAATGCAAACTACTGCGCCAATAATCTAATGAAAATGGGAAAATGGCTTTTTAAAAGAAAATGGAAAGCCTTTATTACACATTTACTTTATTAGAGACTTATACTACTAGTTACAATTTTCTATGTTAACAAGGGGGCGTTTTCCCCTGGTCGCTCGGGCAGCACGACCGGTTAGACAGTAGTAATACAAGTGAAAAACCCGTACAAAAATATATGTTTATATATGAGTTACTTATCAGCTAAATACAGAAATAGCTCCTTATCTGAAGGGGCGTATGGTGTTATGTTTCCTGCTGATGGGGCGTTATGACCTACATAACTCGCGGTCTAAATACTGAATTGAACGGATGGTTGGTATGGATTCTATATTGTTTTTGAGATGGTCTGTGAAGTGAGGCCAGTTAACCTTTTTTTTTAGTAAATGTGGGGTGGTCTGGACTTGCTAGCCCCAATTGCCTTATCACCAGGATAAGATCTGATGAGAGATCGTCAACCGTGTGCATTTGGTGGAGTAGGGGGACATTAGACATAACGGCAATATCTAAGACGTCGGATCTTCCACGACCGGGAAGCGATTTTACGTTTCCGTATTCATTTGAAATTGACGCGGTCTTTAAATAAACACTGAAAAGTATTGCAGCATTTATTGACAAACCCGTGTTGATTTCGAGGCGCCAGACAATTAATCACGCACGGATTTGTTTGGAAATTACTGGCGGTACATGTTCACGTTTCCGTTTTCATTTCAAAGAGCTCCTTGGTACTGAACACGAAGACTTTACACAAAAAGGACAACACATTCGTATATGGCCTAATTTGTTTTATAAAACTACTCATCACAAAAAGGATCGCATAACTTACGTTTAGAGCAATCGAACAAAATTGTGTTAAATATTCTAACAATATAAAAAAAGATTTAACGAAACAAATTTTTATTTGTATACTTATATCAATATAAAATAATGAAGAAAAAATTGGTAAGTAGTAGGTATAGCCTGCCTTACTTATTTTTTATTTGTTTTTATGATGGAGCATTGTTGACTATACCTATTGAAATCATGAACGTCACAGCCACCTCTAACTCAAAAAGTGTGCATCTACAAAATTCCCAATCGCCCTGTAAAATGTGGCGATTCATGTTCACATTGCAGAAAGTCAAAAACGAAAAATGTTGTATTACTTTTAAAATGTTTTAATCAATCTTTTGGGGTTTTCTACCTACGCACAGAACAAAGAATAGGTACCTTGTTATATATAATTTATTTGTCGCTAACACACCTACATTTAACTAAATATTATTTTCACAAACAAATCAAAATAATTTTCATTATGTAGGAAGGTAAGTACTAATGTTTTTTGCAGCAGGTTGATTAATGTTAATATTAAGGGAAATATGAGAACGGGGACGTTTTCTTATTCGGCCTTCATTAAGCTTTCGGGGGTCTATCTGACTGGATCCTCCCACTGCAAGGTAAGTCTATTTTTTCTACGAGCGATTGCTGTAGGCTGGACGTGGGTTTTTCGATTGCTTCTTTGCTTGTTCCTTTCACACATAAATTATATGACATCTGAAGGAGTTTGTATTTTTGACAAATTAGAATCAAATTTGGTAAGAACGTTGGTATTGGCTGTCGTCTTGTAGAACATTGGAGATTTTCGAGAATTCGGTTTTTATTTTGTCAATGGTATTCATACAATTTCATTAATTATCCCACCACTAACTTGACTATTTAATTCATCTGTCGAAATTATTGGGTATTCAAATTAATCTAAAGGAACATCGCAACTGGTGGTTATACTGGATGCGCATTCTGTTTTACTGATCATATTATTTGCGTTGGTAAAGGCAATATCTTCAAATAATTTTGAAGAAAACTCGTCTCATAAGGCTAATTTTGCAAAATTTTGCCGATCTGCTTCCGTTAAACATAAAGAATGTGTTAAAAAAATTCCATACTTTCTTTCTACAGCATGTAGATGCTTGCAGTATTTACCACCCTTTTCAAATTGACAGTCACATGTTGCCATATCAGTATTCGCCACATATAAATGACTACCTGACTTTACAAAATATGTACCACCATCATCCACTTTCACTATTTCATCTGTTCCCTTACTATTTTGATAAAATTTTTCATATGCAATCGTAAGCTTTCGTGATCTGCCATTCGCAAACTGTATGAGTCTCTTCTTGTGATACGATTCAAATGTTTTTGTGATAAATTCTAGTAAAGCGCACATGTTGCAGACTTTACACCGTTGAAGTACAATGTCCTTAAATATCCGTATCGGTGATACGTTCGTATTTTTAGTAATATTACCTCTGGTAAGAAAATCGAATCGATACGGTAAACACCATTCTTTACGAAGGTCCCATAAGTTTAATAAATAAGTACCTAACTTCTTATTTTCTTTAACTTTGTCATTATTTAGCAAATTAGACATATTCATTTCGGCTTCATGCATTGATTTTGAAACATTACACTACGAAATCTCTTCATGACGGTGTGCCGATCTTCTTTTCCCACTTCATGTTAGCTTTGCCACAACCAATGCCACAATGCCTGATTGACATGAAATATGCAGAGCAATAATCTACTATTAGGAGATGCCCCCCTTAAGGCGTTCCTCTACGCACTGCTATCGTCTGTCATTATTAACCCTGGTTGTAACGTCTTGTTACATGCCTCTTCAAGAAATGATTTTGCTGTTTGAAAGACAATAGTATAATTGCCCTGTGATTGACTGGTATGTAGAATAACAGCCAAAGGTAAAGCATTGGTAGCAACGAACCAAAAAATCGCACACGTGTTTGTCTGATCGCATGATACGCTACTGTCAATGAATATCATTTCATCAGCCAGCCCCGCAACAAAAACTCTTTGCATTATTGGAGTAATTAAAACTCAAATAATGGGGTCCTCTACAATACACATTTTAACATTAAGATCTAGTACTTCTGTCTGTTTTCTTTTTAAAATGTCCACTATATCCATTTTGCCTCTACTACCGTAATTTTTGGACCGCCACTGTTCATTAAATGGGTAACCCGACGATCAAGACGATCTTTTGAGCATTAGACAATACTTCATAGGCATCTTCCTCACTATTCTCCATGATGCTAAACTCGCGATACTATTTAGCTGCAGCAGCTGTCATTCCCGAATTAAAATAGGATATGAATATCTGTTTTGTGTCCTCAGAGAAACGCAATAGGCTTAAATATTGTGCTACGTTTACCATGTGGGAATGACCGAAATTAATGCCTATAGTGACATTTAAACCTCTCTTTAACAGAGGCGAATTTTTCAAAGTACATTCTGTTATTTTTTAAATCTTAATATATATTTGCCTTACAATCGAAATTTCCATTTACTTCTTTTGCCTTGTTTTTCGATTTATTTCTTTCTGCAAGTTGACAAACGTATACTTTTCGGAACTCGTAACGTACAGGTTTTGTGAATCGACGCATCATTATCCAATTCTTCGTTTCTAAAGAAAATGAACTAACTAAACAACTACATTGTTCATCGTAAGTTCCGGTGTAAAATAACGCACATTACACCTTGCAAACATAATTCACCGAAGAGTGTTCTTCGAACTTTAAAATTTCAAAGTCTTTAGTGTGTTTACGAAGGAAACTTTTAAAATATTCCATGACTTAGCCGGTAAATTGAAACCTTCGATAACCTCAAACAAAACGGAAATAAAACAATTTGAATCATTTGTTGTTGCAGTTGACCAATTGCCAGAATCGCGAAATTCATAGCGAAATCCATTGGGACAACCAGTGCGCATTGGGTGTATTTCTAACTTATTGTTTTGTATATTTTTAATAAAGAATATAAATTAAATCGAGTGTGCACTGGACTTGCCAATGGTTCTGGCCATTAGTAAGCAACATGTGAGAGACAATATGTAACCATTTCGTCCTTAAAATGAACACGGTTTTGGATGTGAACAAATGCGGCTTGTTTACAAACAAATTCGTGCGTGGTTCATTGTCTAGCGCCTCGATATCAACACGGGTTTGCAAAGGAATATTGCAATACTTTCCGCGTTTATTTCAAGACCGCGTTGGTTTGAGTTGAACACGGAAACGTAAAATCGCGACCGGGAAAGTGGGTTGAGCAGACAGGTCCATCAGCTATGCATCTGGCGTTTTGGTCGACATAGTGCTGTAGGATTCTCCCGTTTGTGTTTGTGTTTCGGGAGTGCAACTGGTGGTGTTTGGAATTGAGGTCGCCAGCTATAGTAGTGGGAGTTGAGGATTCGATGAGGTCAAGTTCTGAGTTGAGGACTCTTTTAATAGGAGGATTGTAGGCAGATACGATTTTTATGAGCCCTGCAGTGCAAGTGTTGACTACGACGATTGTAGCTTCGATATTTTGCAGGTCTGGCGTATTGAGGGGATAGTGATCGAACTTCTCAACGTTACAACGTCTGGAATAAACATACTTATAAGGTAAAACAGACAAGGCTATACTTCCAGACTGTATTTATTGATAGAGGCCCTACGCGTCTCGGCTTATATAACCTAAGGCATCTTCAGGGGCTTCCTGAAACATTACAAAAAGTGGTTGTGTCAGAAACAAAGTTTCTTGTAGGTTGGCAAGTATTGCATGACACAAGCGGTTACACAATTCTAAACAGTCTTACAAGCAAAGTCTACATCAAAAGTGAAGTCACAGCTAATATACTCTGTTAACAGTTACATTTATAAAAATCAAAGCTGAAAAAATTAAAAGCTAAAAAGCCCAAATGTCAAAGCTTGGTCAAAACACATCCATGCAGTAAAAACAACAATACAAAAGTGATAAAAAGGGGCCAGGGACCGTGTAAGTTAATCTTAAAATGCACTGACACACTACAATCTAATGTCTTTAAACAAATAAGTATAGAAGCTGCTGAGGCAGGCTGCACAATTAGAGCAGAACTTTAAGAGAAAAACACGGAGTTCAACCTATTATATGTATTAAGAGTAAAACCAAAATGGCTAAACATACTTACGTTCTGTTTTTTATAACAGGAACTGAACTTTATAAGAAATCTATCATAGTAGCTGTTTTCATCGACTGTCGTCTTTGTTTCCTTGCACTATATGGGCAAAAGCTGAATTAGGAGCATAAAGACCTCAAATCACAGCAATAGATACACGGAAATACAAATAAATCTCACAATCGAAATGGAGGATAGTTAAAAGCTGAAAATCAGACGTGAATGGGAAGGGGTAAACAACTAAACTACCACTTTTAGCTAAAAATGACAAGTGACAGACGAGTGATGTTGACACTTGCTGGACTATCCTGAGAAGCAGAGAGCAAGAAACATTGCCGGGCTCCTTGGCTCCACAGAATACTTTGATTTTTTATTCTAGATAGCACTAATTCAGGATATGTCTATAGATTGGCGGAAAGTTTATATCACTGGTATTGGAAGCATTGAGCACAGTGCTGTTGGAGTTGTAGGTGTATCTGTAGATCTCATCCCTTCAAGGGCGAACGGTTTAGTTCCGAAAATGGATGGATAAAGAATTTTAACATTGTTTTCTTTATCGAACAAATGACCAGTTTCTCTGAGAAGGCAACCAAAGGTTGAAGTGATGTTATCAGCATTGTTTCTGCTTCTGAGATGTTCGAAAATTCTGGTGTTTAGAGCTCTCCCAGTTCTACCAATGTATACAGTATTGCAAGCTTAGACAATAAACTCCTAACCTCTTTAGGAGGGGGATGTCGTCGTTATTGTGGACTAACATTTTATTCAAGTTATTTTTCGACTTGCAAGCGAATTTTACATTGTCTCTCTTTAAGACTTTTGAGATGGCATTAGTAATAGACCCACAATAGGCCAAGGGAAAGTAGCAAACGTCAACCTGATATGCTGGGATGAGTAAACTTTCTTCTTTTAGAATTTGGCGGCTTTTTCTCCTAATTAGATTCTCAACTATTTTGGTAGGATAATCGTTGTTTATGGCTAATTGCTTGATAATATTTAACTCATTATCAAACTTTATTTGTGACATAGGAATTCTGAAGAGCCTGTCTATTAAGAACCTCAAGGACGCCAGTTTATGAGAGATGTGGTGTCATGATCTGAATGGAATTAAATGGTCAGTTTGGGTTGGTTTTCTGTAAATTTCAAACTCAATATTGTTGATGGATCTTGTTAATTTCAGGTCCTGGAAGCTAATGGAACTATTCTCCTCCAACTCCATAGTGAAGTTAATGTTGACATGTAGGCTGTTTAGCCAAGTCAAGAAATGATGTAATTGCTCTTTGGGGCCCGACCAGACCACAAGTACGTCGTCCACGTAACGTGTCCAAGAAGTAATGAGGTCTTTAAACGGATTATAATCCTTGAAAATAAGATCCTTCTCAAAGAAGGTCATGAAGACATCTGCACAGAGGGGGGATAGATGGTTGCCCATAGGAAGGCGATCTTTCTGCAGGAATACTTGGTTATTGAAGGAAAAGAAGTTATGTTCTAGACAAATTTTAACTAGAGCGTTTAACGCTCTCTGCCTATTAGTGCTGATCGAAGAAGTCGCAAGCAGATTTTTAAGTATGAGTAGTGTTTGTTTGATCGGAACACTGGTGAAAAGATTGGAAACATCAAACGAAACCAACACCGAAGTGTCACTTATTGGGACATCTCTAAGTCTCTCGACTTAGAGCCACCGAGTTCTAAATGGAGAACGGGGAGGTGACGTTTACCTGTGAAGCTAAAAAGGTTGCTAAATAACCTGACAACTTGTAAGCCAGACAGCCCACGAAGGAGACGACTGGGCGAATTGGACAACCATAGAAGGCCATAGAGGCGAGGCAGAACGTGGTGCGTGGTTGAGAAGTATGTGAGATGAAAGAGCACCGCGCTCGAATACCTAACAACTTGAGGTGGACAAACTTTAGCACCAGCCTTGTCCGTTTTTGTCGTGTCAACCATGTTGCTGCTGTGGATAGTAGATTGTAAACTAACATCTTTCCACTTGAGTATAATTACTTTTCCTCTTTGAAGAGCTCTAATTTCATTTTTGTTCAATTTCTTCTTGTGAAATTCTGATCGTATATTCTTTGTATTTATAACGTACCATAAGGATCACTTTTTTTCTTTACAAGGAAATCGGCTAATTGAGATGTATAAAAATTATCCGTTGTGACACAATAACCCATGTCAAGTAAAAGATCCACAAGTGTCAAAATGACCTGGAAAGACACAGGGAAACTTTTATATTTCTCATTGAAAAGAGTTCCTCTACCAGTGTAAATAATTGACGAAAATAGATACTCACTTTCGATTCACAAAAAATATACCATTTGATTCCAAAACGCGCTCTCTTCATAGGTATACATTGAACGCATCCTATATATAACAGTAAACTTTCATCTATAGAAAATCCCGCTCAGGTATATATAAATCACTACATTTTTTATTTATATTATGGAAAACAGGCCAAACTTTATTCAGTTTGGGGTTGGGGTGGTTATGTGGGTCGTAACTTTCATTATCCATAAATACCGACGGTAACTCATCAGTTTAGAGAAAATAGGTGTTGCAAAGATTTCTGCATTGGACCAGTACATTCTTTCTGTAGGTTTTCTTATCATACCCAATAGAATATTTATTGCCAAAAAAATGAGCCATTCAATGTTTGTATCAGATTCCCAAGAATTATTTGTTGCATTGGGTTGTTGTGAGGAATATCTATTGGTTTCAATAACCGAAATTCTTAACAATTTATCATCCAAAAATAGACGAAAATAAAATAAAATATTATTATTGTCCGGTACATCGAAAGTACATCCTGAGTTTCCCTCAAAAGTAAATCTGGACGGCGCTAGATTGGGTACATTTACGTTTAATGGGCACCACGCGCGCGCGCCTTGCAATTTGTTGCGTTCTCACTTGCTTCCGAATCAGAGTCAGAGTCATAATTTTCATCTGTTCCATCAGATCCGCTTTCATCCAACTGAACATATTCAGAATCCCATAAGTGCGAGTGAGTTACATCAGACAAGATTTATAAAAAAAAATGTAACAGTCAACCCAAAATAATAGTCAAATAAACACTTGAGTAGTATGAATATGGGGATTCTACGACACTTTAGGCTCAGGCGCCCAAAGACGTATGACAATTTTCATAGAACTGTCAGTTTTTAGCTGTAATCTGCCATTTAAATTGACATATGCCCGACCTGTCATTGTCATAGCTGTCATCTATGAGAACTGTCACCTGTTATATGTAATTTCACGCCTTCTTAAGTTCCGCAAGGTGTCTGTCGAGCAAAAAAAAATAACAGAAAAAATACAACTCAGCTCTGATTCGTATATTCCTCGCTATATGTCACCACACACACATACATACGTACACACACTGTACGTCATTATCATGGCGACGGTGCTGATGATGATCAAGTCGCAGCAGTAACTTTGCTATAATCAATTGGGGACTTGGGTGGTGGTCAGGCATGGGCCGAGCGGGGGTGGAGGGGGAGCCAAGCGGAGGCTTCTCTTCTGCTTCGGGACCGGCAGCGGCGTTAGGTTATATATATATATATATATATATATATATATATATATATATATATATATATATATATATATATATATATATATATATATATATATATATATATATATATATATATATATCTGTACCAGTCTAAAGAGATGCGGTTTGTCTGGGTATTTGAGTGTACTCAAACATTTCCTCTCGGATCAGGATAAATTATTAACTGATGATGACGCTATGGCTGTTAGTGAAAACGAAGACGGCGGCGGCGGCGACGACGACGACGAAGGTGGTGAAAAAAGGGTTTGGTTAAATGTTTGTGAAGAGAAAAATATAAATAAAGAAAATGTATTTACATATATTGTTATACAAGAAAACTACTCGTTAATATATTTTTTTATTTCATACTTATCCCAATAAAATGTTTCCAGTAGTTACATAATAGCGCTATTGTAAAAAACTATAGCATATCTTATATTTTTATTTTTGCATGAGTAACATTCCCTTATATATTGTGTAACATGCAACCATTAATCCATATAAAACAAACGTAATGTTTAACTTCATATCAATGTTGGAGTAAGCTACATTATTATTAACTTCTTGGTGACACTGTTTATGGTCATGAATTATAAAGTTGTTTGTAGCTGTTTTTGCACTGGTTGCAATAGTATCAAATTCTATAAAACTGCTATTCCGAATTTGTCTCCATTGACTTTCACCAAATATATATATATATATATATATATATATATATATATATATATATATATATATATATATATATATATATATATATATATATATATATCGCACCCCGGCAAGAACAGTGACACAACTCAAAAATGCAGTATTTGAGAAATAACAAATAAAAGAAAACTACAAAACTCATATTGAAATAGTATAAGATCCTTTTAAATTTCAAGTAGTTATTTTTGGTAGTAAATTCAATTATAATCTATAGAATAATATCATGGACCTGTAAATCAGTTTTTGTTAAATATGTGGTGTTACCAGGTCAGGTTAGGTCAGGTCTCTGAGTTATGTCACTTTTCTTGCTTTTCTAAAATCAGTTGTTCTTTGTTGTGACCCCTTGAGTAATACTTATGTCACTTTCCAAGCCCACTTAATTAGAATAAAAGAAGGAAGTTTAAATTAAGTGCTTTATTAGCTTATTTAAAATACAAAATATTACATGAAAATAAAGTAGTACACAATTTATACAAACATCGAGTCATAAATGGGCTTATACAACGTGGGAATACTTTTTGCTGAGATAAGTGATTCAATATGAGCTTTCTTTATGGCAGAAATCTCCATTTTTTTCTTATATGCCGGAACGCACTTTATTGTAGAGATGCTCTCTTGCCTTCTCCTGGTATTATTGACATTGATCTGCCCATAATCTTTTTGTTCGTATGTAGTTTTCACAAAAATAATGCCGGGATCAGTCTTCTGCACTTTAAATACTTTTAGTTCGCTAGTTTTTATTTGTTCGTTGTTTGATGTTTTGTTAAAATTTGAACCTATCTGTTCAGAGAGTTTTTTTAAGTCGACAAAATCCTCGTAACTCAATTCTGTTACTTTATACGGATTTCCAGTTTTCCTGGCAGACCGAATTAATCTGACGTAATCGGTAGGAATATAGATGGGACCCGATTTAAGAGCTCTTTTAATTGACTTCTCTATGACAGAGTGCACATTGTCTCCTTCATTTTGTGTGTGTCCCCTGATCAAAAATTTATGTGTGATCGATTTGATTTTAAATTTTTGCACAGCGTACAGATACATGCCCATTATGAATTTGTTCTTTTGCTGGCCACAACAATTATCGGAGTAGAAAACAATTTCAAGGTTATCGTCGTTTCTGGTGTTAGCTTTTTCTTCTAAGTATTTCAGAATGCAAGTGCCGATTTCTATTGCACCTCGATTTCCTTGACCTTCATGCCAAAAAAAGCACTCGACTTTATCTGACTGAAGTTCATTTATAGTTAAGTTGTAGCTGTTGATTTTGCTTTTATAATAAAAGGTAGACGTATCTCCTCTTGGTGCTGGCAGCACCGCTTGGAGATCGTAAGTGGCGACTATAATTTTTCCTTCGCTTTCTTTTGCCTTCTTTTTGTCCTCTTCTTTTTCTGCTCTTGACAAAACTTTCTCCTTCAAATGTTTATCATATTTCTCTTGTATCGCTTCTTTTTCTTCTACCCTTGCGTTGTTATACGAGCTGCATAAGTCGCACTGATCTTTTTTGGGGGTGAAAAAAGAGATGTTAAAATTGGTATTGAAAATTCGGGAGTACATCGTCAGATTTGCAAACGGAAGGTTTTTTTCAATGCACTCGTTTTTGTAGTCACGGTGTAAATCAGCCAGGCTTTTTCCACCCTCTATAAACTCCCGAGTAGTTTGCGCGCGCAGGTAATGACTGTCAATTCTTGGGATAGTATTAATATGAGCAACAACACCATCTTTTATTGCAGAATCTACTTGAAAGTGGTATCCGTGTTTACCTCTTAGATCTTCTTGAAGAAATCCTTCGTTTAATTTGGTTACTACAGTTCTAATAACTCGGTTGTTGATGTCCAGCGTGGCCATAAAGAAAAATTTGCAAACACGTACGTTTACTTCGTTGATTACGAAATGAAATGCATGGTTACATTGGCGCCTACTTCCTTCTTTTTTGTACTGATACTGAGGTCTAACGGCGGTCATACTTCTACAAATAAATTCTCGTTGGGATTTAAGACTCTCGAGTGACCAGTAATTTTCAAATATTTCGGGCCTTTTATTTTCTTCTATTTTGCTTGAACATTTTAGCTTACATTTTTCACCACACGCTGGCCGTACCTTTCTTGCCTGCATTTCTGTTTTGCGAATTGATGATGTATAAGGTTTTCCAGCATTTCGGAGAAATTTTGCTTCAGTCTTCTTCCACTCAACTGGATTGGCTTTCCTTTTCTTACCTTTTCGCTTATTATCTGTTTGGGTATTGTCTGATTCGGCACCTTCTGTCTCGTTAGTAATAATATTCTCATTCTCTTCCAATCCTGATGACTCGGACGTGTTTTCAGAATAAGGAGATGATGTATAATGAAAATCTGGATCTATGTCTGAATCATCTGCACTTTCATCTAATGATTCTTTTTGTTGTGGACTTGGTTTAACCCGTTGGAGCCTCAATCGCATTGTATGCAGATTTTCAACACACTGCCATTTAGAATGTGATTCTTTATCTTCTGGTACTGTGTCGTTGTTCAATTCCGTCTCTTTCGTGGCACTTTCTTGTTCTGTGGTTTCTTCTTCACCGTACTTTGGTCTAAAATGTGTTGTTTGATCTTCCTGTACTATCACTTTGTAAAACTCCGGCACTTCAATCACATTTTCTTGTCCTTCGCTTTCTTCTATATTATTCTCTTCATAAATCTGACTTTCGTCGTCGTTTGTCTCAGTTTGCAGACTTTTTTCGCCGAGGTCTCTGTTAGGTTTCACGCTTTCTAAAGTGTTCTCCACTTCACCAATCAAGCAGGTTTCTTCGACTTCCATGTCAGAAGTTTTAAGTTTTTTGCTTCCTTCCTCGTTTTTTAATTCACAACTCTGGCCCACTTTTCGGGATTTTCGTGGAGATTTCAGACACTAGACACGTATGTTTCAATTGCTGAAAGTCTCCATTTAGTCCTTTTTCAATTTCAGCAGCAGCAGCAATAGCAGCTGCTAGCATTTTTCTACCTCGGTATCCTTGCTCTGGGTTCATAACGAATCTACAACAAATAAATTTCAAGCTACATTATTGATGTTTATTTCCTAGAGTAATATTATTCGAAATTACAAGGTTAGGTGACTACAATGTGAGACGTACTTTTGAATTAAGAAAAGTGACAACACAAAATACCGATATTCTAAGTCAGGAAAAGTGAGACAAGTCGAAATAAAACAATACAATAACATACATTTAGAGATCATTCATTCAAGAAAAGTGATACAAACACTGACCGTCTCCACCAGGAAAAGTGGCACAAATCGAAATAAAACGGTACAAATCAATAGATATAGTGATAATTGATTCAAGAAAAGTGACATAACACAAAACACTAACACTTTCAATCAAGAAAAGTGGCACAAATCGAAATACAACGGAACAAGAAAATAGATTTAGGGATAATTGATTCAAGAAAACTGACACTTTTATGCTTATGACAATATCAAAAATTATATTTCACTTACCTTACTGCACGAAAACTGTCACAACTCGAGTGTTACGCTTTTCTTGACAGACAACATGCGCACCTTCTTGTAACAACACTGAAGTGACACTGTTCTTGCAGTGATGAACGTGAATTAGCCTAAGAGTAAAACTGACACAACTGCCTCCTAGCGGATAGATTAGGACTTAGAGATGTGTCATTTTTCGTGCACGTGGGGATACAAAATACGCATTCATTGCTGTTATAAGCTCAGAATTCGTATTTTTTGAGTTGTGACACTGTTCTCGCCGGAGTGCGATATATATATATATATATATATATATATATATATATATATATATATATATATATATATATATATATATATATATATATATATATATATATATATATATTAGTTTCTAGTTCAAAATGGATGAATTACTTTTAGGAACATTAACGGCTTGAAAAATTGCTGTCATCTTGAAATCTGGGTTGCAGTTTTATCCAATTATGAGGCCAGTCTGTCTTAGTTTCATTGAAGCCAACAAAAGCCTCTGACACTTTTGATTGATGGTAGATTATAAAATTATCTTGACAGAATTGCAAAAATAAGAATACTTGCTCTAAGCATCGGCATTTCTGGCAATTTACAGCGGTGTTTACCTTTTATGGGTTAATTTTATTTTATGCAAAAAAGAAGAAAGGTTTAAATAAATAGACGATTTTTAAAAATATTTCTATCAGGTTTATTGACAACAAACAGATAAACATATAATGAAAAGTACAACAGACATAAGTATTTGAAGTGCCTAACTTAAGACATTATCATTGAATAGGTTTGTGTAACATTTGTTGCATCAATATATTCTGGCGTTCCAGTTGATGGTTCAGCTCTCTCAATTTTACCATTGCTCAGTTCCCTCTGTAAATCAAATTCACGATATTCGTAACTAGAAATTTTTAACAGTTTTTCCTTATAATTAGATTCATAAGTACATCTTATGGGTAATATCACACCACCCCCAAATTCAAGTCTGAAATGTCTGTAAAAAGGTTGCCGACTCATTCGTGCAACTTTATCAGGTCCTGTTAGCTGTATATTAACTGAAACCGGTCTCACATTCACTATCGTGAAATAAACGTAAACTGTGATTAAAAGTGAAATGTTACTCATTCTGATAGTGTATGTATTTAGCTTTAACCGGACAAAGTTTAAACAAACACTTTTGATTAATTCGCATTGAGGTATAGCCTTTCATATAATTCCATCGGTCCCATATTTTGATATTGTGTCACGCGACACGCTTTGTTTTTATGCTGATAGAGTCTTTTGTGTGGATGTTGATAGCAGCGAGGGTAATATTTTAAAAGCCATCCCTTGCCGTTAACCAGACCCACTCTGTTTCATTATAATATCTATGACTATGTAATAGTCTACACCGTAAATACATATATGACTAAAGCTGACGAATTCAATGCACTAGACATGGTTTTGAACTCGTAAAAATATGTATACTAGAAGCTTCATGGAACGAGCGACTCTTATACCGTATTACCGAGTTAGTGATATACGGGACCCATATTATCAGTCGTGACCCTGAAACACCTTCATATCAATTAGGCGCAGTTGATTGTATTGTCATAACAACAACAAAGAAACATGTCAAGTCTAATTAATAAGACGTGTGCCACTCGTTATATAAATTCAATTAATTCAACGAATTTTTAAACATTTTATATTTGAAGAAATGCTTTATTTTTTTTTTACTTTCTTTTCCATCGATCCAAGAATTATGTTTATCGGAAAAGTCTAACCACTTGACAAATATTGTAGGTCCTCTTTTCTCCAATATTTTCTGAATAAGATATATATGAGGAAATTTGGCTTTTAGCCATTCATGTTCATAAAAGCCTCTTTGAATAATTTCCCCTTGATAATGTTTGAGAATATAGGTTACAGGATTGGTTCTATTAATTTTTGCAATTTGAAAAACTTCCGTTGTCCAATTTGTATAGTCCTTTTCAAAATGATGCTTATACGCACATATTCATCCACATTATCTTTAGGTTTTCGAAATATTCTAATTTTATTATATGTAGTTTTTAGTAATATTTTTTCATTATCGAAATTAACATCGCGAGGTTTCATTTTAATGGTTCTGTGCACTGTATTGTTTTACTTGTTAAGTAAACTCTGTATGCCATCTATCCATCTATAAGATCCATTAAAATTTAATTGTTTCCACATCCAGTTTCTTACTATTATATCTCTCAACGATAGATGCTTTAACTGTGCTATAAGTAGAGTAGTTATTTATGTTGTATTTATTTATTAATCCCTGAAAAGTATTACAATGAAACTCTTTCCCATGATCTGTCTGGAGATTTGCACATAATTGTTTAGATAACATTTGTTTCATTGCATTGGTCACCTCAGAAACTGATTTGGTCTTAACGGGCACCGCCCACGCAAAGTTTGAAAAGGCATCGATAACTGTAAGTAGGTATGGGTATCCGCCATTTTCGCCAGAATAATTACACATTTCAAATAAGTCGGCCTGCCAAAGATCGTTGATACCTTTTAATATAAATGTACGGCGTTTGAAGTTTCGGTGAGCCGATTTGTGTAACTCACTAACTAGATATTGCTTACTCATCTTTTAACTAATAAAGTAAGCTATATATCTTTTAAATAAACAAGCACTAAGATATACGCCTTTTTTGGATTATTGTCTTCTAAAGGTGAACTTTTCGATGACGGGCCAGCAGGTAGACTACTGATTTGACTTGATTGAAAATTCTTTAAACATAGTATAGATATTCCAACAGGCTTTTCTTTAACTTATCAGTCATTTTGAATTTTTTTACTATCCAAATTACAGATTTTTTGTCTCATTTTATTTTTGATAGCATGTATTTGATTAGTTTTTTAACAACATACAGTTTGCTAGCTGCATGTTTTGTAGTTTTGGCGGTTTGCACATTACACATACGTTTATTTTGAATATCGACGTCTCCGTCTTTAGTAAAAAAAAACCAAGAATGTGGAAAAATGAATCGCGAATGCCCAATGAAGTGCGTCTTTCAGCAGAAGAAGAACGTTCGAATTTATCGATAGTCATTTTAAGTATGAAGAAAATGGTAAAACTTGTGTTTCTTGTATAATAATTTTTGATTATCTTAATTCTTCTATAATTGAAATAACCTCGTTATTATGATTGGTGAGACCTACTTGTGATGCTAGCAACAGTCTTAGCCTGTCTACTAATTCGTTAGGATTATCCCAGTAACGTAGTCAGTTTTATTTGACAGAGACTTCATTAATCCCGACCCTCCAGCTGTAGCGGTACGATGGGTCAAAAGCTTCTTGATTAACTTGTACTTTACGCTCTTCTTTCCAGCATGTTGTTGAGAGTTATCATAGTTGCGGTAAAGCAAATTTTCATTTTTGACAACTTGTAGATAGTTTGATATGTCGTCCGCGTCACATTGATCTAATGAAGGTTTCTGCAAGAACGGCAATTGTGTTAGGGCATACTCATGATTATTTATAATAATATTATTGGATTTAATTGCGAAAGATGAGCTGCCAATTCGCCAAATCTTTTCGTTTGCATTGTTAAGGTCCATATCTACAATCAAACTTTTTTTATCTATATTTAACGAATTGACAAATTGCTTGTTTCATCGATCACATTCATTTGGGAATGATCGACTTGGTTTTGAAAGTATCTAGATAAATCATTATCTGAATCAGTTGCAAAACGTGTTTCGTTAATCTGAGATTCGAGTTCTTCCGTTGTATACGTTTCAAACTTTAGCTCATCGTCATTGTTTTTATTTATTTTTTACTGGCGTTACGGATATACAGGGTGTTTCTAAATTGATGCGAAAAATTTTACAGGGTGATTCTTTGGCGAAAAATAAGGAGTGTATATTTATAAAGTTTTTCTTGAAACCCCTTCTCCTTCGAGTTATAGCCCTTTGAAATTTTGGCAAAAAAAAGTTTTCATTAAATTTCTCCGTTATGGAATAATTTAAAAAAACGAGATTTTGCAGATGCATAAGGCTAACAAAATGACAGTTTTAAAATGATTTTATAACCCTATAATGTTAGCACAAGAGGGTGAAAAAACCTACCCTTACATTATTTTTAATCGTGTGTACCGTTTTCTATTAAAAAAAAATTTAGAAAGTAGGATTTATTTAGCAACTTTTTTATGTCTTGACATTTTCTCATAAAATTTTTAGTTTCATCACAAAAAAATAAAATATTACTCAGATTGATGTCACATAAATTTACAGAGTGGTTTTTATTTGCTGAAAAATCAAGTACGTGGTAGGCTGTCAAATAACGTCATAATTACACTAATATGATAATATGTATTGTTCTGGCTTTTACTAATTTCCAAAAATTCATAAACAACAACTATTGTACTACTATTTTATAATTAATAATTAACAAACTAAGAAACGAAAAGAAATATTAAAATGTCAGTACGTATCATCATAATAAATGTTGAAAATGCCCATTTCGGAGAGAACGCACGACTTTAGTCTGTTTCTCATTGAACTTCGTATTCTATGAAAAATACCGGGTGTGTTTCTTATAATATCACATGATGCGATAATACGATTTATGAAGTCATCGATGTTTTCAACAGGACTTGAATAAACTAAGGTTTTCAGAAAACCCCACAGGCAAAAATCCAACGGATTCAATTCAGGAGATCGAGCAGGCGAATTCTGTGGGCCTCCTCGACCTATCCAACGATTTGGGTAAACTTCGTTCAAGTAGTTACGAGCGTTGATACTAAAATGAGCCGGAGCCCCGTCGTGCATGTGCCACATTTGTTGTCTAATTTGTAAAGGAATATTTTCAAGAAGTAGGGGCAACTCTTCTTCGAGTAGATGACAGTACACTTCTCCATTTAGTCGCATTGGAGGAAAATATGGTCCAATTAAGTCATCACCAATGACAGCAAGCCATCCATTTAATGAAAACTGGTGTTGAAAATGAGATTCCGTAATTTCGTGTGGGTTTTCTTCAGACCATATGTAGTTATTATGAAAATTTCTAATACATTCTCGTGAAAAGTTGGCCTCATCAGTAAATAAAATACGAGATAAGAACTGTGGAATTTGCGTGATCATTTGAAGCATCCATTGACAAAAAATTAAACGAGGTAAAAAATCACGACGTAAGAGCGCTTGAACTCGTTGGATATGGTAGGGATACAGTAGTTGTTCTTTTAAAATTATAAATACCGTGGAATAGCTGATATTTAAGACTTGAGCGATTCTTCTTGTACATGTACCAGGAGTTTCTTCAATTAAATTGAGGACAGCCTTTTTAAGTGCTACAGTTCTTACTTCTCTAGAACGCCCGCAATCGGCGGCACTTCTCGAAAATTTTCCTTCTTCTTGCAGACGTTGATGAATGCGTGCGAATATGCTGTAATGGAGTACAGTTCTATTTGGATATAACTCAGTGTAGAGGCGCTGTGCTGTTAATCCATTGCCATTAGTACGGCCATATCAAAATGCATATCTGCCATTTCGGAATTGGTATAATTTACCATTTTATTCACTTATTTGTTCTAAGTGTTGAAAAAATTCTCGATAGATTGACAACAACCAGAACAATTACTATTAGTGTAATTATGACGTTATTTGACAGCCTACCACGTACTTGATTTTTCAGCAAATAACAACCACCCTGTAAATTCATGTAACATCGATCTGAGTAATATTTTATTTTTTTGTGATGAAACTAACAATTTTAGGAGAAAATGTCAAGATATAAAAAAGTTTCTAAATGAATCCTTCTTTCTAAATCATTTTTTTAATAGAAAACGATACACACAATAAAAAGTACTGATAAAAAAATGTAAGGGTAGGTTTTTTCACCCTCTTGTGATAACATTATAGGGCTATAAAATCCTTTTAAAACTGTCATTTTGTTAGCCTTATGCATCTGCAAAATTTCTTTTCTTTTAAATTATTCCATAACGGAGAAATCTAACGAAAACTTTTTTTGCCAAAATTTCAAAGGGCTGTAACTTGGAGGAGAAGGGGTTTCAAGAAAAACTTTATAAAAAAGACACCCCTTATTTTTCGCCAAAGAATCACCCTGTAAAATATTTCGCATCAATTTAGAAACACCCTGTATATGCAGTTGCACCTGCTAGCTTTTTTAAAGCAGTTGTAATTAGCTGAAAAATGCGATCTAATTGTGTTGCATCATTCATTTTGAGAGCTTTCAGTGCATTATATTTTTTTCGAATTACACTTCGTGTTTTTATTGTCTCACGATACTTTTTCATTCATAATTTGTTTTAATGACAATAATGAGTGCCTATAAATGGTACAAGTTGTATTAAGCTCTTTCAAAACAACAATTATCTGATTTTTTTTTTCGATAAGCTCAATAAACAACTTGATCAACAGCACCAACAGCGTTTGTCAACAGTTATAAACAGCTTTTGAAGAGCCTGTAAACAGCTTTCGAACAACTTTTGAACAGCTCGATCAGAGTAACAGAACAGTTTTCCTGATCAGCTGATCAAATCGACAGTCCACTCAGTTTATCGAACCGATCAAGAGTGAGTGTAAACTTAAATTATATGGATATTTATATACTATGAAAAAACTTGATTTTTTTTAAATGGAACACCCTGTATTTTATTAGCCTATCTTGTAGCCTACTTCCATACCTTCAAATTTTGTTATGAGGATGATTCTCAAAAAATGCATAGTTTTTGAGATAAATCCATTTTTATGAAAAATGGCTTAACCCCGTCTTGTATATAGAGGAACAAGAATAATTGGTAGGTAGGCTAGAACATAACTCAATCACTCAAATGCAACTACTACTACATACTTTGTAAATGAAATTAACGTTTTTAAATGGATTGATTTTTAACAGCAATTGATGATGATTGAGGATGATTCTATTTAAAAAAAATTTTAATACTCACTTCTATTTTTTATTCAAAGCATTTATAAACAATTAATAATCATTATCAACAATAAATAAAACATTAGGTATACTATAGTAAATGCTCAATATGGCCACCATTATTATTTACACAAATTTCAATTCGTCTTTCAAAAGATTGACTCACGTTAGTTACGACATTGTTATCAATATTTCTGAAAACTTCTCTAATTCGCTGTTTCATGTCATTTTTTGTAGTGGGTGGAATTTGGTACACCTGATTTTTGACGTATCCCCACAAAAAAAACCATTTTGGTGATATCGGGTGAACGAGGGGGCCATCTCACTGGGCCACCTCTTCCTATTCATCTATCAGGAAAAGCGTTTTGAAGGTGTTCATGGATTGCTGCCGTATGATGCACTGGAGCACCATCGTGTAAATACCACATTCTCTTTCTAATATAGTTTGGTAACTAATGAAGCAATCTTGGCAATTCATTTTGGAGAAACTCGAGGTAAACTTGTCCTGTTAAACGCTCTTCGAAAAAGTAAGGCTCAATAACATAATCTCCTATTATACCACCCCATACATTCAATGACCACCTTGTCTGGTTATGTGTTCTTATAAACTGGGGATCAGAAGTCGCATAGTATTGAAAATTGTGGCGATTTACATTTCCATTTTTGTGGAAAGTGGCTTCATCAACAAATAAAACATAATCAAAAAAGCGTCCGTCTTGCTGAATCCTCTGCTGCGCCCACTGACAAAAAATCATTCTGGCTTCATAATCTTGGTTATTTAACTCTTGCAAGAGTTGTATGTGATATGGGTGTAGTTTATTACTACGAAGAACCCTTTGAACAGTGCGTCTAGATAAATCAGTTTCATTCGCAATGGCTCTTTGTGAAATATGCGGATTTTCAGTTATTTTCAGTAGAACAGATAACTGATTTTCTTCTGAATTGGCGGGCTTCGTTCGCTCACCTTTTTCGTAATTCACTCTTCCAGTACGAGAAAAGCGGTCTAATAATTTCTCAAATGCTTTCTTTCTTGGCGGTGGTCTTTGCGGAAAAGTCTGATGATATAATCTAACGGCTAATAAACAATTTTTATCACTAGCCCCTAATGTGAATATCATATCGACAAGTTCTTCTTTGGAAAAATTCATTTTTTTTAACTTTACAATTTCTTCATCAACTATGCAAATTTACTTCGGGAATTACTTGACAGTTTGCTTAAAATAAATTAGTATGGCAGTTGTTTGAAATTGAAAGTCATAGTCTACTAATAATTATTATTGTTCCGTATAGGGGAGACCATTTTTCATAAAAATGGATTTATCTCACAAACTATGCATTTTTTGAGAATCATCCTCATAACAAAATTTGAAGGTATGGAAGTATGCTACAAGATAGGCTAATAAAATACAGGGTGTTCCATTTTAAAAAATCAAGTTTTTTCATAGTAAAATTTAGAAATTTCGATTTTTTTTAAACACACCCCGTACAAATTAAATGAGTTTTGTTAAGTTCGGTGACTTTATTAAAGGTTCAGCTTTGACGATGGCGAAAACCTTTTAATTCTTTTCAGTATTAGGGGATTGGCAGCCGCATTTCTACTATGATGTTTTTGTTAAAATTTTCAATAAATAATTATTTACTTGGCAACACCGCAAATTTTTGGAAAACAAATAACTGTACCATATAGAGAATTTTAAGGCAAATCCGATAAAAAACAAAAAAACATATGGTGTCATTTAAAATAAAAACTTACATGTTGCCCTACTTTTAGGTAACACCCTTTATAGTTACAAATATTTTTAAAATATGCCCCTGATCAGTCCCAACAACTTTTGTATAAATCATTTTTCAAAATTCTGAATATTAAAGGAGATATCGTACTTCCTCGCACTAATGAGCCACCCTCTATGTGTCAAATCCTTTTCGATACCTGCTATTTTCTAATGAACAATATTTATTGATAAATAAGAACCCATAATCATCTATCCAACATTTTTTTTCAATTTTTTTTATTGAGCAAACTGAAGATTTATCACAATGTGAAATAAAAAGAAAATGTATAAACTTAACATAAACGCTTACATCAACAAACAAAAAATTACTAAAAGCAAAATAATTTGCGGCTGATATCTTCCAACTTATACTGTTTCACTTTTGCTAGTCTATACATGTTTTTAAGCTCTTCTAGATCCAATTTCTTTTCAATATTTACGAACACGATACGATAAACGAACCACAGCCAACCATCTTTATCTATTACTTTTGTTTTGCAGTGCGTATCAGATTTTGATAAATGTTTTCGCTGACACCCTGAGTTTTAAAAGTATTTATTAGTTTATTTTTTACACACTCTCAGTTTCCCTTAGCTTTCCCACACTTTTTTAGTTGGTGTTGTATGTCTTCTACACTGTTGCACTGCTAACACCTCCCATTCTGTGTTAAGCCGTGCCTGAACATTTTTTCTTTGGTTGTACATGCTTCGTTCACCACTTTGTAGATCGCAGATCTGCATTCTGTATTGATGAATTTATTGCTTATTACGCTACATACCTCGCTCCATTTTACGTTGGGGTATTTTGTCTTAATACTTGGGCTTACGTCTTTATCTAATACGAATTCACAATATGGTTTCCGTGTTGTCATATTATCATCTCCTGTTATTGTTTTTCCCTGCAGCTTGTCAATTATTTTTCTAAGCATGGTAAACTTTTTTCTTGCGATCATAGGATTGTCAAAAATGCAGTTCATGACAAACTCATACTCAATTTTGTTTGTTTTAATTGACCACGAAATGAACTGTGTTTTAATAGAAAGCGCAGTCGCTTTATCCTCAATATTTATGAGTGAAAGATCTCTATCTGTGGGTAGATACAACTGTGTGCGAGCAACCTTATATAGCTGACCCCACCAAAGGAATTTTCCTATTGCCTGAACTATTCTCTGACTATATTTGTGACTAAATGGCAAGATTTGACATGCATACCATAGTTTGTACAACCCATAATGATTTAAATACCATATTTTTTTATGAGATCGGCGTGTATCATTTTGTCTTTTACTAGGTTAACTTTAATATTTAGACTAATCTTTTCCCAGTTTTTCTTTATGGTCATTGCAGTTTTACAAGTAAATATAATACCAAGAATCTTTAATTCTGATTTCTTGGCAAATACAGATTGTATTTACCTCCATCTAATAGAAAACCTGTATCCAATAACCAATTTCTTATAAGTTTTAATAAATCTGGCGCATCGGCAAAGATATAGACGTTCTTATCGGTATTAGGATGTTTAAAAAATGGTTTATATAAATCAATTTCCAGTTGTTTCCATAATCCGACATTTCCACCTCCACAATCACTTACACATGCCACTACGTTGTAAGATATATTATTAATTCAGTGATAATGTTTAATAATATGTCTTTGGTCACTTTTTGATCGAATGCAATATAAACTGGCTGCTTCCATTTTGAAAAGAGTCCACGGGCTTGTATTACTTGCATTTGACTATGGGGTCCCAGCACTTGATCGTTAGATACATCATATTCCTGAATGGATTTCACTTTTATTTCGTCAAATTATAATACCACGGTTTTCTCGAAAGCAGTTGAACCTTCGCCAGCCAATTTCATCATGAGCAAAACGTGTTTCGATACGCCTTGGCTCATATCCAAACGAGATGCCCAACGTCTTAAGCTTGATAATGCCGGTAAAGGATATTGCAAGCTTTTTTGGAGATACAAATAACTGTTTTTGCTATAATATCGCAAAGTAAAAGCCACAGAGATCTCCTCTTTGAGCCCAATGAACAAATTTCTTTTGCTTCGAAAGTATAGCTATTTGGTTTTTTGTAAGCACCATATTTAATATTTTTTTAGCAATTTGGGCTTTGGTATGATTGGTTAGTCGATTATAGAACTTATTTTTATAGTATTTCAACATGTCATTTAATTCTTTGATCTTTTTGTTAGCCTGAATAGAACTGGCGGAGAACTAGCCTTCAGTCGTTCATATTTTTGTAACCAAAATCCTCATACTTTTTTTGTAACTCAACAGACTCTGGAAGTTCAGTATTTGTCTCGGTATTTGTCGATGGTACTGTAAAAGCAGCAGATTCCTTTAAACTTGTATTTGACAGCAGAGAGTCTACAAGTTTTTTGTTCCCTTTTATTGTCATCCTTTTCTCACTAGATGTCGTGTTGGCTCCTGTTTGCCATTCGGCAGTTTTTTTTTGAGTTTTCGCTTTAAAGGCAAACCTATAAAATAAAATAAAACAATAGGTGTAATGTAAAAATAAGGGCTTAATTAATTTCGATGAATAGAGAAATTACTTATCCCTTACCTAGCAGTTCATTTTTCAAATCTTGTTTATAGTCATTTTCGGTAAAATGTGAAGAGCAAATTGTCGACGTATCAAATTTATCATCCCTTTTGCAGCGCTGTACCCATTCACTTCTTATGGTTGAAGACACAAAGTCCTTACCCTTTGGAAAAGAATGAAATAGAATATCCATGCCTAGCTTCTTTAAAGTCAGCTGATTGTTTTTACAAACAGCAACAGCGAAAATACGTCCTGGCATCGTAGTCTAAAAAACAATGAAACACTACCTGAGTATTTAAAATAAAAATTCTTAGTTGTGAAAATTATTTACCTACAGAAACAACCTAAAATGCTGAAAAAGACTACCACCAAAACACAAAAGTTAGGTTGGGGAGTCAGTCTGTTAAAGTTTAATAATACACAAAAATATAGTTTTTAAAGCCACAAAATTCTATTTTACATATCACTGTATTAAAAATCCACAAAGAGCATTCACAAAATGCAACAAACAATCACGAAAACTGACTAAAACTAGAGAAAATACACGGTGTCTTATAGAGCAAATACGATTCTGCACCAGCTCTGACGTCACGTCCAGTCGGTCGAATCTAATACAGCAGCATAGGAATTAAGCTATCCTCTCTAGTGTGTATAATCGTTGTAATCTGCCACTTAAAAACTCGCCATATTAGACTTGCAAAGTGTACACGGTCTCAATGTAGCTGTATACGAATGTGATTGATTATTCATTGAATTCTTATATGGGTACTGAAACTGAGATCGGCCTTTATAACAGTAAAGGTTTTTCACAAGAAAGGCCAAGCATACATTTAATTACATATTCTGTGTTGGAAATATGTATACACATAGGCATTGATATCTAGAATTTTTAATATGGATATATGGGTGAATAATAACGCATGAATTGTGGAAGTAGAATCTATTTATTTCAAAATATAACAAATCAGTTTTTTCTACATCTTTACAATATTGTATATTACATATTGAATATTATTAAAAAGCATCTATATTAATATGTTGAAACAAAATTAATATAGATTTTGATAATATGCATAGTTTGCTGAAAAAAAACCACGCTTATTATTTCAAAAAAAGCATTTACACTTACTAATATATAACTTGAAACAAAAAAATGCACACTTGGAACACAATCACAATTATGATATATATATATATATATATATATATATATATATATATATATATATATATATATATATATATATATATATATATATATATATATATATATATATATATATATATATATATATATATATATTTATGTAACAGTCGTTACACGTTCGCGTGTAACAAAATGGACATCTAACCCCATTTTTTCACGTTAGAATGTCAACCATAGATATAAATGACAGCTGCAAAAACCAAGAGACCATCACTGATCATAGACTATTGTTACTCTATTGATGAAATATCTGACATGTTTTCTTATTCTAAGTTATAGAACCGGCCAACACAGAGGCGCCATCAGACCTATCGAAAAGTATTAAATAGCTATATATATGTTACTTAAATTTTGAATATCTGCTTTTGAGTTCATAGTGTCATTTTCAAGAATATGACACATTTCAAGAAGAGAACGTTTTTTTAATTTTTTTTTCCCTATCTAATATTTTTACATTTTCAAAATCCATGTTATGGCCTAAAGTAGACACATGATGCGCCAACGCACATCTATCAAGTCTAAGCCTGGAGTCGCTCCTATGCTGCCTAATCCCCCTACCAACAGACTATGAAGTCTGATCTATATAAGAAAGAACAATTTTTACAATCCAACTTGTAAACCACATCACCCTGCTTATGCACCGAAATTTTGTCCTTATTGTTAGTCAAAAAGTTCTTGTTGGTCAGAATATTGTAATTAGCCACTTTAATGCCTGTAAAAACTTTGAAGAGGTTCAATAGTCTGTGTGTTAGTCCACTGATGTAAGGCAAAACCGCATATTTGGCATTCAATCCTGGGTCAGAGGTGTCTATCCCATCCTGTAAAGGCGGGGAAGGCCTAGTAGCTGCTCGGTGAGGTGCATTTTCTGATGGAGCGTTGAAAAGTAGCTTCATCATGTAACTTCTTTCATAGCCATTCTTCACCATCATATCTGCAAAACTACATAAAGCCCCATGTTGGAAAGAGGGGTGGGTAATATCCAGAATCCGCCTCTCCATGCCCATTACAACATTTAGTTTCATTTTTTTATCATGATATGACATACAATTTATGTATCTTCCGGAACTGGAAGGCTTGCTGTACCAATCCAACTTAATGGTATTGTCGTTACTTCTATATACTCTAGTATCAAGGAAAGGAACACTTCTGTCTGTCTCTCTCTCTCAACTGTAAACTTAATGTGATCATCAAAACTATCAAAAATTTGTAACACCTCTTCCTCAGTATTCATCGGGATGGCAAGAATCAAATCATACATATATTAGTAGATGAAGCAATCTAAAGGACAGACGTGGTATCGCAAACTTCAGCAGCGATGACATAGCCATATTTGCCAGCACAGGGCTGAGGTGACTACCCATTACACATTCAAAAGACTGTCGATAATAAACCCCATTAAACAAGAAGTAATTGGAGTTGAAAAGAAATTCTATTATTTGAATGAAGTTTTCCTTGGGAATATTTGTGTTTGGTTCAATGAGCTCCCGGTTCTCGTCAATGATATGAAGTGCAAGCTGTAGTGAGATGTTTGTGAATAAGGGGACAACATCCAAAGAGACCACCCTGTATCCCTCATCTAGTTTAAAGCCGTTCATCTGCTCGGCGAAAATTTTGGAGTTCTTAACTGCAAATTCGTTATAGTCCATAAAAGACACATTCAAGATGGATGCTATGAAACCACTCAATTTGGAAGTGGGCGATGAAATTGTGGAAACGATTGGACGAAGTGGTATACCTTCTTTGTGGACTTTAGGGAGTCCATACATCCTGGGTGCGATAGGATCATACATGGAAAGCTTCTTGGCCTGTTCGGGACTGATGAAACCAGTTAGTTTCAATGCCCTAACTATTTCATTGTTTTTTCTTTCAAGTTTCGATGTCGGATCTTTGGTTAGTCTGCTATATACTGACTCATCGTTGACCAACATATTCATCGTCTCCATGTACATGTCCTTCTCAATCACCACCGACACATTACCCTTGTCAGACTTCATCACCAACAGTTCACAATGCTCTCTAAGGAAGTCCCTCGTCTCAACATACAAACGGTTTGAAATGTTGCTACTGTACACATTATCTCGATAAAAATTAGTAACAATATTAGTAGCTTGTGCTCTGACTACATTCTGGCTCTCAACTGAGGTATCCTGAACTATATATTCAATTTCTGACAATAATTTTTTTTTTAAATTTGACTATTTTTAGGTGGTATACTAAATTTAGGTCCCAAGGACAACATCTTTAATACATTATCAGGTATGGAAACGTTGGATAAATTGACTGTCCAACGGTTTTGAGATGTGACATTACAAACTTTGTCTGATACCATGGATTTAAGTTTCTTAATATTATTAGTTTTTATTTTTTTAAATTCTCTATTAAAATTGTAATCTTGTCTATATTTATATTGACTGTAAATATTACAGGGCAATAAGTGACTTGCTTCTAACATCACCTCTTCTAATTGAATTTTAAGTCTAGCTACAGACTTTTCAGCTACCTTAATTTCTACAGATAATAATTTGCACCCCAACCTTAAATTGAAGTTTTCCACCTCCTTCTCGGCTGCCATGGTCGAGTCAACCATCCTGTAAACACATCTGAGGCCCTGGGTAAGGTGTCTTGGTGTCACTCCACTCTTTCGGCAATTTATCAAGAAAATTCTCCTATTCAATGCCCTAGCCAGCTTGCTGTTCAATTTTGCCCATTTCTTCAAGGATGTTAGTGCTGAAGTACCCATACTGTGTAGATATTCTTTGATAAAAACCCATATCTGTAATTTGATTGAAGGGAGGAGTAACAGTCGTTACACGTTAGCGTGCTAAAATTTGTATACCTTTAATGGCAATTACGACCAAAAAAACGAGAGCTATATTAAAGAAAGTCACTCTGTACTAAAAATCGATATATTTCGCTCGAGGATCTTCAGGAGTACTAAAAATGAATAAAAATCAGTACATCTAGATTATGCATTAGAAAACACTTACAGCACTGTAACTAATTACAAAAGCAAGGCCAAACCATCAAAAACAGGGAAAATCTGCCACAAAGACATACAAAAAACAACGATGCAAAAAACATCTTTACATTACATGTAACTTCACGCAAACATTTCCACTTTCAAAACATTCAAAGCTAACACCATTTTTTCACGTTAGAATGTCGACCATAGATGATATATATATATATATATATATATATATATATATATATATATATATATATATATATATATATATATATATATATATATATATATATATATATTGAGACAACCCTACTAACCTCTCTTATTTTTATCGTTTATTTTTAGTTTATTTATTTTAATTGCTTCACGTAATTCAATTTCTGCATTTATTTTTGAGACACAAATAACAAATATTTATAATTAAATGCAACATAGACTTGTACCACAGTTTGTAGCACAAAATAATACAGGGTCTTACCTTTAATTATTTTGTTCACAATTTAAATAATTTCCTGAAGTAGACGGTCCGTGATATCATTGTGGCAGGCTCCTACATTGTGTTAGACAACATACCCCTTTCCCTTTTTACTATTGTACACCTTTAAATCTTATATTTACTGGGTGAGGACAGAAGAGAGAAAGAAAACTCAAATTTCGACTTAACATAGTGTATTGCGGAATTCCATGAGGGTACATGACATTTGCGGGAACATACTGTTAGTGAAAATGCTGACGTCACGAGGGCAAATCAAAAATGTCTAACAATAAATCAAGAACGCGTTGCCCAAAGGACCTGTAGTGACCGTCGGTTCCCTGTTTATACAATGACGAGCCGTTACTGACTTGCAACGAGCGTACATCCCTCTGAGCCGAGCAACACTAGAACATTTGTGGTTTCCGTTATTTAGACCTCTAGAATTAATTGGTTTTCAGTTATAAGTTTCATTTTTACCTTCAAGTTATTTTATTTCATTTACCTTATTATATTTTCGTAGATGGATAACCACAAATATAGAGTGCTCAGAAAAGATGATGTCACGCAATCGCAAGGTGTCAGTTACTCGTCTTCCCGCGGCACAATTCAAATCAACCAGATCACACATATAAAATTCACCCTTTCACTTGTCTCGGTACCTGTAATTTTCGCGAATATCCCTCAGGGATGGTTTGGTCTGCTGAGCTATACAGTCTTAACGAAGGTACCGTCGCAAATTACGGAGTTTATCTACATGGGTGTCTATTTATTTACCAACTTCTCTCTAGGTCCAGCTTAGTAGTTAATTGGCAAATTACATGCTAAATTCCCATTTGTACTTCATTCTGCACCCATGTGGGGGTGT
Source organism: Tillus elongatus (assembly GCA_964006375.1). Lineage (NCBI taxonomy): Eukaryota > Metazoa > Arthropoda > Insecta > Coleoptera > Cleridae > Tillus > Tillus elongatus. The sequence continues at coordinate 32,326,749 of OZ023270.1, forward strand.
TTGGTTGCCGAGCTTTGCGGTCTTTGGTGATGGGTTTTTGTTGTTGTTGTTTTGCCAAACTATACGGTCTATGTTTTACATTTGTGCAGTACATGGCGTACAAGCTTCATTTAGGCATGTTTAGGTATATTATGAGGAGTAAGCAATTGCTGGAAGACATAGTGAGAAGTCACAATAACAACATGTCATGGCTCTAATTTAATATAGGTAACCGAGCATACATTACAAGGTCCCTTTCTTGCCCTAACTTATACATCCCTTTTCCCTTCTCCTTTCAAGTAAAACAATCATTTAAACTCTAAACCCGGACGATATATGAAGAGGAATGCCCAGGTGACGTCGGATCACGAACACTAACCTAAATCATCTAGGAATAATGTGCCCTGACTTACAGCGCATTGACTAAACATGAGGCGGACAAAAGTATTGCTTAAAATTATTTAAAGTAATGTGTCCTGACTCATAACATATAAAATAAGCACAGATCAAGCATTTATGTGGCTCGATCCGTCCAAATAATTTGCACTGGCTTACAGTGCGTTGAGAAGACATGAATTAAGAAAATTTTATCGCTCTGTCAAGGGAGATGGTATGCGTGCAACGGAAATACATATTTTATTTAAATACGTACACTCGAGAAACGAATCAGTGATGAAGTTACCACTTAGAGCATTAATTTCAGTGTGAGCATGACGTTATTTCCAAAACCCTGAAATCCTAGTCATTTCTTTTGAATTATAGCGCTTATGAGAAACTAAAACATTTACGTTACACACAATATTTGAGCTCACTGTAAATCTAATCCTAACGTCTTGACCAATAGTCATGCTCAGTGATTTCCATTAACCCGTTTCCGGACCCTCAAAACCTGATCACCTTCCGCAATTACCATATTTATATGAATAAAAAGAAACTTACCCTCTGTCTCATTGCCTGACATCGTAATCAGTGTAGCCTCGGGAAGGTGTATGTAATCCGCGTTATTTATGCGATTCCGTGACAGTAACCCTTCGACAGCAACGCAGGCGCTTGGCCGCGTCGGATTCGACAAGGAAAACAAATCACGCAATTACACAAATAATGTGTGTAATGAGGTATGTGTGAGTACGTTTTATTTATGAAATGTTGTGACAGTAACCCTTCGACAGCAACGCAGGCGCTTGGCCGCGTCGGATTCGACAGGGAAAACAAATCACGCAATCACACAAATAAGGTGTGTAATGAGGTATGTGTGAGTACGTCGCGAAGAATGAGGTCCAGTCCAACCACGGGCCCAATCTGAATTTTTCAAACAAAATACTCGCGTTTTTATGTAAATTCGATGCCCCTTCCAATCGCGGGAAACGCTGTAGTAGGTAAATTAGGGCGAAAGTCCCATGTCCCTACTAGAGTATACCTTGCACATAGTAATGCCACAAACTACATTGGGTTTATATTCCCGTGTATCCCGTATGTTTACACCCATACCAAGTCTCCCTATTAACTAAACATTCTTTATAACTTGACTTCATAATAATTGTATCAACGTACGTTTGATTTAAATATTCTAATAACTAGAATTTCATATAAAAATAATTGTGCGTCCAATAAGGGTTACTTACACTTATTATCAATTGCAATACTAAACGTAACTATTTCCTACATCATAATTAGGACATACATAGTTCGTTAAACGTGATTCATTTCGCTTGTACACTCACAAGCACATATATTTCGACACCAGTAGAGAAGCTAGCAGTGTCTGCCTTCCCAAATATTTACATGAGCAACGTACGTTAACGTGATTTGAAAGACATAAAATAATCAAACTTATTACATGTCAAGTGCATTTGCATCTTCTACCTGTTAAAAACTCGTAAGACTGAATTTGTTTAAGCATGGTAAATATTACATTTTTATAGACATCGGCAATATCAGGGACACTCGTATACAAATTTGCTTGTTAAGTTAGGTTTTACAGGTATTTTTACAACTTATTCATTTTATGCAGCATTTCTGTGTTTACACAAGTTATTTAAATTTTAAAATAAGTAAGCCTTTGTAATACAAGTGGTAGCAATTTACAGAATATGTACCACATTATATAAGTACCTAGATATAGTCACGCTAGCTGTGATAAGATACAGCTTTTTAGTGTCACCTAAATTTTCCCTTTATTTTTATCAACCGACACATGTAACCCCCGGGGTGAACAACAAGGTATTTTAAACTTATTTACACGATAGTAAAATTGCTCCTTACAATATACCGATGCCTTATTAGATCAAGACTTGACTATGGTTCTATTTTATATTCATCAGCTAGTAAGTCAACTCTTAAGCAACTAAATGTTATCCAAAATACAGCATTAAGACTAGCAACAGGAGCTTTTAGGACCAGTCCTACTTTAAGTATACTAAGGGAAACTGGAGAGATACCTTTGTGGCTAAGGAGGAAACATTTATCGCTGTCATATGCTGCGAAGATTACATCGGATACAAGCAACCCTGCACACTCGATTGTTATGAACAGGGTATTTCAAAACTATTCACGCCTTGCTAACATATATTTAGATATACACAATAATTTAAGCTCAAGAGATATCCACTACGTCCGAAAGAATGTTGTCCAAGATCCTCCATGGTTGGAAAACCACCTTATTATCAACACAACCTTGAGTATTTACAACAAACGAACAACACCTGCCCCCACTCTAAGAGGAGATTTCTATGGGGTTCTCAGCCAGTACCCATATGACGCAATATATTACATTGATGCATCTAGATGCGGCTTAACCACTGGTTGCTCCGTTTTCGCAGCGGATATAAAACTGAGTCTACGACTCTCGGATGTTTGCAGTGTGTATACAGCAGAGCTTACAGCCGTACACTTCTGTCTAGAAACTTTCCTTAAATCTTCACATACCAGATCGATTATCTGCTGCGACTCATTATCAGCTGTCAATGCCATAGGAACACTTTACAACAAACATCCTATTGTTGCAGACATACATAAAACGGCAAGGGAAATATCCCAGTGTGGAAAATCGACAGTAATAATATGGGTGCCATCTCACTGGTATAGGAGGCAACATAGAGGCAGATAACTTAGCTAAGAAGGCTTGTGGAAAAATTAATCCAGATCATGAGTTCATTATACATACAGACCTTCAAACTCACTTAAAACACACTGTTCACGAAGAATGGCAACATTTATGGTTTAATGCTCAAACTAAACTCAGAAACATAGAAGCCACCATTCAGATAACAAAAATAACAAACCTAAACAGACGAGAACTTATCATTATCAGAAGGTTAAGGATTGGTCATACTATGCTTACACACAAACACCTACTAGAAAAAAGTGAACCTCCTTTATGCAGCCATTGTAGTACTCAACTCACAGTAAACCACATTTTGACTGAGTGCCCGGGATATAGTGAACAACGGTCGTATCTGGATCTTAAGGAAAACATCAGTGACATCCTCAGTTTGTCCGGAACCAATGATCTATCGAGACTAATTTATTTCTTGAAAGCTACTAATGTTTACAACACATTGTAACTTAAGATTGCACATTTATGTTAGACTAAGTTAGACGAGTGTTTGTGTTTATAACTTCTGTTTCAGATTTATTTTTATTTTTTATCTGTGCCAATGGCTTTTATTGTCGAGGCACCTATTATTGATAAAAAAAATATTACTTAACAGACTACGTGACCTACTTTAAATCATATATGATATCTTAATTACAGAGACGTATTGGTTTAAGAGTGCTAAAGTATATGGCTAATTCATGTAACTCCCTGGTATGCAATCAATGAAACGATACACGCGTCTAGACCTCCTCAAATAAGTTCCAGCAAGCTCACAACTCTTAATTACGCCTGCCAAACAAGAAATAAACAAATCGACAAAATATGTGAAGTCAAACGACTCACGGAATAAGGCACGCTTGGCGTCAACGGTAACAAAATTTGCAGTGTTCGAAAGGAAATAGTCATCACCAGCCATCGACGACAAATCAAGTGAGACTTAAGTTTGTGATCCGCCTCATCCATAGATGGTCAGAGAATACGTCACAGGTAAAACTCACTCTAAAAATAAAGATAATTATTGACTGTTCGCTGACAAATGATCTGTGACGATTTTTACACGTAACAAGTTTACCTTCTACTTTTACTGTTTTTGTTACTTGTATTTTCTTTCCATTCTTTTCAAATTCTTTTTCAGTTCTCCATGCAAACCACTTGACGACTTTATCATGTGCAACCACTTCTGCATTAATTGCATTTTTGTCCTGGCATGTTTCGCAATCGTTATTCATGCACAGCAAGGATTCGGTATTGCAGCACACAGCATCACATAATAATTACGGATTGCGCTCTGTAGTAATATTTTCTCTTACTAAAGTGGCTTACATCTTTTGTAATTTATCGTGCATTTTGCAAAGACAGGAATTGATCTGTAAGTTTGGCTCGCATGGGCTCTCATGGGCGACGTCTGCAAAAGGTAGCGGGGCTGACTGTTCTTAAATTCTTTGGAAAATTTGTCGTGCAGTGCCCTTAAATTGTCAGAAAGCAGACGTTTCTGTTTCTTCATACCGCGATACGTTATTGTTTGTTTCTTTCCTAGAGTTTGGATGCTATTATCATCTCGGCAGTAATGTTTTTATTGAGAAGCCATCATCATTTTTTCTTATAAGGGAAACCGACTCATACACTAGAACCGGAAACGTCCGTTGGGACTTCACCGACCCCTTGATGCATGGGGTGGTACCTCCTCGGGCGTGAAAGAATCCTTTACTATCACGTAAAGGAAAATGCCACTACCACCTAATGTTATTATTATTAATTAATTAATCTATGAGCACATACATAAAAACGTGCATAGAAGATATAGAGAAACAAGGAAATGCTTTACTATGGGAACACCTTACTCTATGATTTTCAAAAAACGTTTCTGACATCTTTTTAAGGGTATGGATACGTTTTCCATTAGTTTGCCTCACCTTGTTCCAAGTACGCCTCCCTCAGTCACAGCATAACTAATAATAATGTATTATGCTGTACTTCACGTATTGTCAAAAGCTTATATTGTGCCTCAAGATTTTGCATTTTCCTCTCGATGTCTTTCAGCAAGCTCTTTCTTCTCTTACCTCTTACAGCCAATTATTTTTATGGATGTGCCTTGTCTTTATAAATTTTCTTCATGTTCACATTTTAAAAGCTTCTATTTTTTTCAGATCTTGCTCCTTTAGCGCAGTTTTCCGCTCCATAACTGTTGGCTCCTGGTGAATGCAGCCAATACGAAATTCTTCTAAATTCTAAATAGTCGCACATGGTATTCATGTGATATGCATGAACACACTGATAAAAAAAATTAACTTTAACGGGTCTTCTGGTGTTTCATAAAAGTATGATAAAATGTACACAACAGTATAAAATAATAATTGTGCGCGACTTCGATCTTCTTTCCTTTTCTTATCGTTGGCCCAAGCTCCTAGTTCACTTTGCGCCTTTTTAACGAAGCGATATTTTCGTAATTACCTTCCTTTACACACGGATGCTGGTAATTTCCAGTTTTTCCATTTGGAGACTGCTTGTATGTTTCTCGAACTTCAGCTAGTATCGCGCCTTGAAACAATAATTTTCTTTTAATTGGCTCTGGAATGACTTAATCTCCGACTTCTGCATTCAGTTTGGTTAGTGGAGTCATTGATTGTCTCATTTTATTATTAATTTTGGGTTTCTTTAAGCGACTAACTCTACGCTTATAATTATTTATTTTACTGGTAGCATGTGCCAGCTCTTTTTCTAATTGTTTTATTCGCCGATATGAATCACTGCGGTCCCTTATAACTTTTTGTCTGTCACGGATGGTATTGTGATGTTCTGCACCTTGAGGCGGAGGACTAGGAGGTGGTGTCTCGTCTAAGATGACTTCTAGATTGCGTCGTCTTTTAATAAAATTAGCACGGCTTCTACGTTTTATGTCTACATTCCTTGCGTTGTTTTTTTAGATCGTTCTGGTGAATCACCGATTGGTGTATCAATCCTTGTAGTTCGTCCATTCTGCGCTCTTTCTCTCACTTTCCCGAAATATTACTCTCTTTTTTCAGGATCTACCTTAATGCGCTCCCTATATCTTCTTTGTTTCTCGACTGGAGTTAGACCCATGTTTTTATGTGTTCAAAATTACAACTATTTTAACACAAAACCTCAGATGAGCGAAACAATTACCTTTTGTCACCTAAGTTACCCATGGCCACTTAAGCTATTAAATCCCACCACAATTTCTGTTGGAAAAAAACTAGAATGTCTATATGTTTGACATAAAGAATAATAGTAGGACATGGAAAAATAATGTTTGTAACTTTTTCATATATTTTTGAAAAAAAAAAATGGTTGTACTCATACGAGTACGCTGGGTTCATGTAGTATATATAATACCAAAATGCATATATTGTCAGTTCGATTTTTATTGGTAAGAAAAAGCAATCTCAGGACCTAAATACAATAAACAAATAATGTACGTAAGTATAGAAAAACAAATGCAAGAAAATGTTATACTTTGTTATGAAAAGATATGAAGCAGTCTCTCTCAATGCATAATGTTATATTGAATTTTATACACCTCCAACGAGATCTCATATGGCATTTCTTGCAACGTAGTTGGCTCTCATTTTTTCCTGGAAAATGGCCTCCTTCGTCCTGCACAATACTTCTGCACACCGAAGAAGAGGGTCCTACTCTTGAATACGTAGCCTTTGTGAAGCACCATAGGTAATGGCGTGTTACACTTCGAATGAAAGTTAGAAGATCAATTTTATTTTTGCTCTCCAATACGTATATTCTCCAAGCATTTAGCGAGCCACATTTATTATGTGAGTAAAAATTGACCACCACCACTTTTTCCCCTGAATAGAAACTATATAATTTTTTACGCTTTGATCAAGAAGGTCGACACCTCCCATTGACGAGTTATGTTTAGAAAATAAGTGAGGCTGTGGTACATCAATTTTTTCTTTTTGTGCTGAAGACCAGCGTTTGACTTTCGAAAGTGGCTCTATTGTATCACAATTGGTTGCCATTGTAACAATACTGTTGTCCTTCCATTTGACAAATAAAAGACAATCGTTTTATCATATATCTGAGAAAAATGCCCCCGCTCCTTTTTTTTAAATCGCTTCTAGACGGCAATGGATTTTTTTATTTATTCTGTTGTCCGTGGCAGTTCCCGTTGCCCTGAATTTCTTTTCTCGGAATGTTTTCAGTAAGTCATAACTTGTAAATGAGTTACCAAAAAATACTGTGTGGTCTGATGGTTTGCAACACATTCTAACAGTTCTAAAACAACACGTGAGCCAAGAGGTAATATTGGCTTAGCTCTAATTTCGGTTTCAATGCTTGATGGTTTTGCACCACAGTAAACGTTAAATTGTAACAATATCCTGTTGAACTGCAAAGCATCCATTTTTTATACCCGAATCTTACGGGTTTACCTCTTATGAATTGCTTGGCGGAATGATGACCATAATACTTTACAATAGCTTCGTCTATGGAAAGGTGAGGATGAAAAATTCCACATTGTTGAAAGTTTTTATTGAGCATTGTTAGCATAGGTCTCATTTTATATAATTTGTCACTTTTGTCCAATTTGGAGTTATCGGCAAAATGTACATACTTTTTTATTTCTTGGAATCGATTTCTCGACAGCTGTGGACACACATGGTATGGATACATCTTCGTCTAGGCTCCAGAGTAAACGCTCCCTTGGCAACTTGTGATAATCACAAAGTATTAGAATGGCTATAAATATTCTAAGATCGTCTTGGCTCACGGTAAATTGATGATCATTTTTTGGGGCTGCATATAAAATCGATTGTTTTGCAATATGTTCGAAAATTTCATTATCGAATAGCTTCTCGAATATTTCTACTGGAGTTTTGTTATTTATTTACTCCTTCACGTGATTTATACGTTCATATACCCATGGGTTTCCTTCATTTCCATATTTATTTTGTGCTTACTTCATATTGGCTCAGCTTCAGTGTCCCTCCGCTTTTTTAAGTAAACTTGAGGGACCTTGATTAGCCTGAACAGCCATTTCGGATAATGGAATGTTGTCGTCATCGCTGTCATAATAAACCTTAACTTCCCCAGGGACGTCAGCTGGAAAAACAGGCACATCACATTCATGCTCATTGATATTTTCTTCATCGGTAAGTGTGTCCACTTCAAGGGGGTATGAGGACAATACTTACATTATGGTGGCTAGTACTTGCAACGTCGTCAAGTGCAGTACCAAGCCTTTTGTAACGTTTACCATAAAAAGATGCAGGATTTATAGTTTGAAAATCGCCAGTATCCATGATAGTATTGAATCTAAAACAAAACAAATTAGAATTAATTTTTGACCCCGTATATGCCCAGTGTACTTATATGAGTACACCTACATATAATGCTACCGATAAACACAATGTAATAAAGTATAATCCTGGTATATTTATAGATCACTGCAATACGTACCTGGTAATATATACAGGATGGCGCATTAAAAATTAAACAGACCGATTTGCGTCCAGATAATTTTTTTAAAGAACGCTGAAACACGTCAATTTTAATATTGAGGGGGACATGTTTTGACATAAAACTCAACTTTGTCACATCAACCCCTTAAGGGTGGTGATAACAACCCTTATCTTTGTGTGGGCGCATTGTTGAAGAATGCCGTCTAATAACTCCACAAATTCTTCAGGATGTCAGAGCTCGTTTTGAACAAAATTTGTACTTTTGTATGGAAGCTGGTGGTCAACAATTTGAACACTTACTTAACTGAATAAACATTTTTGAACGTTTGGTTTTATTTTTTAGTTTTTTTTAACGAAAAATTGACTAATCAGTGCATTTCTTATCACAATGAATGAAATACGTTCTTGCAACTTCAACAATGAATAATTTTTAAACGAGTTGATAAAAATTCCAAAAAAATTAGTGTGCTGAATTCAGAAAAGAAAGAGCTTTCAAATGATGTAACACTCGACCCATGTTCCTTCTTTAAAATATAAGGGTTTTTATAACCACCCTTAAGGGGTTGATCTGAAAAGTTGAGTTTTATGTCAAAACATGTCCCCCTCAATATTAAAATTGACCCGTTTCAACGTTTCTTAAATTTTTTTCTCTGGACGTAAATCGGCGTTTCGTTTTCAATAAAATATAAGGGTTTTTATAACCACCCTTAAGGGGTTGATCTGAAAAGTTGAGTTTTATGTCAAAACATGTCCCCCTCAATATTAAAATTGACCCGTTTCAACGTTTCTTAAATTTTTTTTCTCTGGACGTAAATCGGTGTTTCGTTTTCAATGCGCCACCCTATATATGTTGACAGAATTCACAGAAAACAAAAATATCTAATAGAAACACCAGTATAAACATAGGTAGAACATGCCTGTCACTTTTAGCTAAATGAACTAATCATTTCCCAATTTAGCAAAATGCCCTCTATTATCTACCTCAAACAATCTAGCCCATTGTATATAAAAGATTTCATTTACATCAACTTTGTTCGAATTTTACACAATAGATGTCTCTAGTAATATCAATTGTAAACTGTACTCAAATGAGTACAGTGAGATCAAATGGGTTAAGTTACCAGCAGGAGCAGTAACGTATGTGACGGTAACTTATGTGATATTCAGCTGTTAAATTTTAAAAATGCCGCCATAGACAGAAACGTAAACAAGCTAACTTCGTCTATGCTCAAGAATGATACTGGTAGGTTATGTCTCTGAACTAATAGCGGATCAAGTTACAACAATAAACTAATAAATTCAACAACTTAAGTGACCTATAATAAACATACTTACATGTTTATGGCACTTGGATTTTAATTATATATTGTATTGATTACATAAAAATATTATAATGACAGCAAACTCACCACATAACGTGCATGTTAACAAAACACAAACACTTTTTTCTACAGTGCTGCCAATTTAGAACATTATTCCCTGAATTACATGGTAACATATGTGATCAATACACGAAGGGACTAATGAAAACCCAAAATAAAATCTACTTTTAGTACTCCAAAAGCTTTAAAACAATTTATTGTCAAGCTTAAATCTGTTTTTTTAGTTGTGTGTGTGTTTTTGTTTCTTTAACGTCGGCCTATTTCCGCGACTATGGCCCATCACCGACGCCAGGGAGCAGTTGCACCTCACTATCCTGGGAATGTTGCCCAACCCCTGCCTTTCTGTAAGGAGGGTAGGGATCTTTAACGTGCCCAACATCGCATGGACACGGGACCGACGGTTTTACGCCCCCTCCGAAGGGCGGAACGTGCAGACATTCCACTTACTCAAATACAATGCCAGAGCCTCGGTTGATGTTAATGTTACAGTTTGTACTGAAAAAGTGAAAGGAGTACGCTGGGATCGAACCCAGCACCCTTCGGTTCAGAGGCACACGTTCTTGCCCCTGAACCACCGAGGTTCTTTTTTTTAGTTAATTAAGCACCCACCGTTATTTGTTTGGACAAGCATTTTGTTGAAATATCGATTCATGTTAGGATATCACGGTTGGTGACTGGTAACTTACATAACTTGCTATATAAAGCCTGCATTTTAGAAAAAAATAGTAGATTTAGGTTTTCATAACTGAAGTTCCCACTACCCTGTAGTGCTATTTTATCATCACAGTAAAAAAATAAGGTGTCAGAAAAATAGGTGGGCACAGCATCGGAACAAGTTATATGAGAGTTGACCATAGTACGTGCACGTACTATATGAAAATGAAGAATTCGTTTGCTACATTTAACATGTAAGAAGAAGGGAAACTTTCGAGACATATAAACAGTTTACAGCGTGGACCTATTACATCAAAATGACTGTATTGCTTTTGATAATAACCTGTACAATGAAATCAAAAATTTAATGACATATATTTTCTAAATTAATAAATAAGACATTAAGTATGTATAAGTATGATAATTATATTAAAAAAATGCAAAATGTAAATTTAAAGTAAGTAGTTATATTAAATGCATTTAAGCTTTAAGCTTTTGAAACAAATTTGTAGTTTGTTCGTCATAATTCATAATCTTAATAGGTTGTTCTTATTCTTATTAATTACTTTTTATTTGTTTACACAATATGAATCAACTGATATTATTATTATTATTATTATTATTATTATTATTATTATTATTATTATTATTATTATTATTATTATTATTATTATTATTATTATTATTATTATTATTATTATTATTATTATTATTATTATTATTATTATTATTATTATTATTATTTTAATTATTATTATTATGTATTGCGTTGACGTGGGTCACCATTTAAATTTTTGTATATGTTATGAATAATACATTTAGAAAAATATCTATTTCTTCTCTGCTCCCCTATGACTGGATCATCCCAATATCGATATAAACCTACTATCTGGCTTCTACATCTCTCCCTTATAAACTGACTTTTTACAGGTTGCAAAAAAAAAGTAAAAATAACATTCAGATCGCGAAGCCCATTTAAGTAAAAAAAGGTCAATAATTTGACCGTTTCCTTATAATTTAAATGACTACTTAGAGCAACTGTTTTTATATACTCTGGCCAAGAAATGTATGACCTAGCAGGTCTTGAATCAACCAAAAGATGTTATTTGCAATTACAAATAACAAATATTCGTTTATTACCTATGGTCACTAAAATTGAAAGTCCATTTCACATTGTTCTTTGTTACTAACCTGATCGATAAGCGACCTCATAAGATTATATCAATGTATCCTCCAATGAATTCATGTTATTTTTGATCAAAAAAAGTTCAGTTCTTCGTTGGAAACAAGGAAATAATAAACTTTGACCAAATTTATTTAAATATTGCGGTTAATGACAAAATAGATAAGCAGAACCGCCAACAGAAATTACACCAACAAATGACAATGATACTGCTGCAGGATCTCCTAAATTTACGTTGACATATAAAGCCAACTTCATGTCATATATTTTGAAGTTAGACATTATTGCAAAAAGCAAAATTTTATATTAAAATTGTTCAAAAACGAAACGTGGTAACCATGAAATGTGAATATGTTCAACGAAATAAGGTACTAAAGCATTGTGTGTGTTTTGTGTGTCTTTTGTTTCTTTAACGTCGGCCTATTTCCGCGACTATGGCCAATCACCGACGCCAGGGAGCAGTTTCACCTCACTATCCTGGAAATTTTGCCGGACCCCCGCCTTTCTGTAAGGAGGATAGGGATCTTTAACGTGCCCAACATCACATGGATACGGGACCGACGGCTTTACGCCCCCTCCGAAGGGCGGAACGTGCAGACATTCAACTTGCTCAAATACAATGCCAGAACCTCGGTTGATATTAATGTTACAGTTGGTACTGAAAAAGTGAAAGGAGTACGCTGGGATAAAACCCAGTACCCTTCGGTTCAGAGGCACACCTTCTTACTCCTGAACCACCGAGGTTCTCTACTAAAGCATTATATGAGTATATGTCGGCCGTGTTAAACCAGATATACCCCAAAACATGTAAAAAAATTCAAAAGTTTGCTTCTGCCCTCATTTTTATTGTGATTTTCGTCATCTACACCCTCAAACACGCCTATACACAAAATTTCATAAAAATCGAATACGTGTGCGGAAAGTAAACCTTTTCACTTTTAAAGTAGGGGAGAGTGGTATATACTGGGACGCTTTTTTTCTTTGGGCTGTACATTTTTTGTTTTTATAAATGAACTTAAAATAATTGTCATATCTTGATTGTATCACTATTGCCTATGTTATTGCCAAAATTTAGTTAAAAAAATCGATTAGTGTGCCAAAAAATATGAGTGTCTCACTATGTACCACTGTCTCATTATGTACCATCCCTCTGGTTTATACTGGGACATCATCAAAAAAGTCGTCAAATGAAACACTTTATTAGAAAATATAAAAACAAAACATAAATTAAACATTCTAATAGAGAAATGACACAAATAAGTATTCTTATATGGTAACAAAATAACAAAAATAAATATTCTTGTGATAATAAAATACCCAAATATCCTATTATGGTGCAAATTGCTGCCTAACTAATATTATAAAATTGAAAATCGAAATTAAATCGCATTTGCTTCATTGCCCTTTCAGTGCCTCCAACAAATGTGGGTTTTGGCAATTTAGAAACAACATTTTTTTTATCGAGAGTGTCTTCGTCTTTTGTTTCCGGAAATACAAATTTATTATTTGATAATTTCCTTAGAAAGTTGATTTTATAACTTCCTTCTTCAACAGCCTCTACTTGTCCCACAAAGTATTTTCGGTGCTTTTTATGAGAATGCGTGATTTCATAAAATGCAATAACAAAATCTGTAACTTTTGTGTCGTCGTTTTCATCATCCACCTTCTCCTCTTCCTCTTCTATAAAACTCACATCACTTGGATCACTTATGACTTCATCTTCTATGTCATCTTCACTACTAGAGGGTTCAACAAGTATTTTTCTCTTAACACTTTTAGGTTTTGTCAGTTTTGATAGTTTAAGACTTTTTTTGCGCATCTTTTCCATTTCTTCTTTCTCTTTTTCTTCCAGATTTGGTGTGTCTGTTAGGATTGTTGATTTTGCACGTTTTCTTCCTTTTCTAACAGTTTTTCTTTCTTGTGCTTTAACATATGGCCTAAGCTCTTCTGGTTTTGTGAACTTCTTGGTGGGTTCTGCAGAACGTGTGACCTGAGAAGTGGAACTTGTACTAGGTTGTGGTTCATTTTGAGGTTCATTTATTTTGTCAGTTTCAGTATCATTAGTCGTGTCTTGATCTGGTATTTGTCTATCTGTTACAGCAGAACATAAAAAATCCGATTCGTCGAAAACTTCAGGGTTAAACGGAGCTATACCAGAATTCCGAAATCCACTCATGATGTTTGATGGTACAAATGCTTGATGAAAAGCTGTTCCTGCAATCTCTGCTATATTGTAGATATTTACGGGAATTCCTGGATGGTTCAGTAGCCAGTCATCAACTGCTTTGTTATAATAAGTTTTAAATGGACCATAGCATGACACGTCTAGCGGTTGTAATTTATGACTGCAGTGAGGAGGCAGGGTCAGAAGTATCACTCCATTTTCTTTACAAAATTTGATCACATTGAAGTCACAGTGGCTTTCGTGGTTATCCAAAATAAGTAAAATTTTATTTTCTAAGCTACATCTGGTGTAATTAGTTAAGTGTTCAACATATTTCAGAAAATTTGGAGAGGTCATCCAGCCGGTGGGATGGGCAGCGCCTTTTGATCCCGGGGGAGCTCCGTTGAGCATATGAGGTTTAAAATTGTGCCTCGGAAATACAAACATGGGTGGTGTGTATGTGCCGTTTGCACATATGGTATTACACATAGTCACTAGAGTTCCCCTTTCGGCACTCGTTATTTTCCCCACTTGTTTGTCGCCACACGCTGCCAGAATTTTTGGCGGTTTTTGAACGGTTGTTACTGCAGTTTCATCACAATTATAAATTTGAGTTATTTCAAATTTGTGTTTTGACAATGCACGTTGGAGGTTATCAAAAAATATTTGAACATTATGCTTATTGAAGCTAGTAGCTCGCGTGATGCTCGTGGCCTCAGGCGTCCGTAAACTAATATTTGTCTGTCGTTTGCGAAATAAACGTATCCACTCCATTCCTGCTTTTCTATTGTCTTCCCAAGACTGGGGTATCTTCTTATTATTGGCAATCGCAAATTTGTACGCAAATTCCCGTGTGGAAGCAACAGTTAGTCCATAGCACATTTTTGAGCATTTAATTAGATAAAGTGCTAAAGCCGCTTCTTCATCGTCAGTGAATATTTGAGAAAATCCATGTTTCCGTTCAAAGCAAAAACTTTCTCGTTCATCTTCTGGAGTATTTCTGTATTTGGCTACCATCCTTTGCAAAGAAGACCTGCTCACACCATAAATATCTGCTGCAGTTCTTAAATTCTGCCTGCCAGAAATAATACTATCTACGGCAGTGCTCATCTGCGATTGACGCTGATTGTGGGAAGTCTTACTCTCTTTTATTGTTTTGGACTGATCCTTTCTTGGAATTTTTGGCATCTAGGAGGGAAAATGTCAAGTTTTACTTAATAGAAATATTAATTTGCCATTTTTCGAATATGGTGGTATATAGTGAGACGCAGTGGTATATAGTGTCCCACTATAGACCACATCAACTTGTCCCACAATAGACCACTAGGCACCTTTGTAAAAATAATTAAATTTTTGGACAATATATTTTGATAAGCTATGACAAATGGTAAGATACCTTGGTGATAGTTGGTAGGGCCCCCTCACCAAATTTGAAATTTATATTTCACAAAATAACTGTTTTTTAGCACAAATATTACACGCGTTAAATGTAACTTTTCGCTGAATTATATCGTGCAGCCATTTTATCACGTGAATGCTCCAATGGTAACTATGATTTCTGTGGTTTAAAACTACGATGTTTGTACATGCATCACTGTAAAAATACCAAGATTGGACTATCGACAACTAGATGGCCACAGAGTCCCTTGTCCCACTATAAACCACGGCCCAGTATATACCACTCTCCCCTACACACTTTTAAATTTACACACTTCATGGAAGAAACAATTCTTTTTCAGCTCTTTCTCGCGGCGATATCCCCAAATCGTAAAAAAGGCTACCAAAATGCCGAATAAGCATTCATTTCATACGTGTCGAACATTTCTTATAACCACACTTGTGTTTTATTATCGTATTTAACTGTAATAACGGTGGCTGCGATGAATAAAATTCGTTTACACATTAACGTAAACTTTATTTGTGAACAAGAGCTAATACGCTACAATTACAATTTTCGAATAGTACCCTGTTCTTAACCTCATTTACTTCCACTTATTTTCTCATAGAGAATCTATAGTTTGTAATGTTGCCAGCTCAATATTTAAAATATACTAAAATATACCCTCTCCTCACAAGTTCAAACGCACCGGAGCGTTAATATTTCACTTAGGCCTCTGGCTAACATTTAATGGTGAACTTCCTGACTTATGACATGGTGTGGAAGAGTGTTTCGCAACAGCAGACAATGTATTTTCACTGCTGTTGGGTAAATAAGAAAGATCATCGTCATGTTCAATAACAGTCGGAGACGCAGCTATGGGCAAGTCCAATGAAGAAGGCGTATCAATATTCACTCATTTGGTCAATTGTTCAAACTGTTTAGTAACAAGAGGTTCATACGAAGTTTCTTTACACTCATTACCTACTGGATCATTACTACAATTATGCTTAACGCAATCAATTTCATTACCTTTATATCTCAAAATCTGGTTTATGTGGCTCTTCCATACTAAATTTTCATCTAACAAATTACATAAATAAATCCTATCACCAAGAACTTCATCTACTTGAGCTTTAGCCCAACTCTTTTTGTTTGGACTTCTATAATCCCTACACAAAACTATCTCTCCCTCAACAAAATTCTCTTCTCGTGTGCCTGGGTTAATTCTTAATCTTATTATCATCTTTCCTATCTTTATCCAATAACAAATCTAATCTACTTATGGGCTTGTGTTTGAAAACTAAATTCGAAGGTGTGACTCCAGTACTGGTGTGCACAGAATTTTTGCAATGAAAAAGAAAATGACGATTATAGTTTTTAAAGGCACACCACCATTATTGGACTCATCCTTTAATGCCTTATTGATACCCAATTTAATAGTTTTTACAAAATTTCCAGCGAATTCATTAGTAGCTGGATGGTAAGGTGGAGAGGTGACATGCTTGATACCATTTAAGCTCAAAAATGTAGAAAGTTCACACGAACAGAATTGACGTCCGTTATCCGTAACACAGACCTGTGGCAATCCAAAAATAGCAAATAACTCCCTGAACTTCTCGATAGTTGTCGATGCTTCTATATTTTTCATTACAAATGCTGAAGGTCACTTTGAATAAATATCATAAACAATGAGAACAATTTTACCTAACATTGGACCACAAAAATCTGCTTGAATTGCCTCAAAGAAACTGACAGAGTTAACCATTGGAAATAGAAGAGCTTTTCTTGGTTCTAGTTTAAAACTCATACAAACTTGACATCAGTTAACATAATTCTCAATTTCTTTGTCTAATGAAGGCGATCAAAAATAAGCTCTAGCTTTTCGCCTTCATTTTACTTATACTTTCATGTGTACTATGAAGTTCAGATAACAATTGTGATCGTAATTTGTGTGGGACAACCACCCTATACCCCCACATAATTACATTATTATCTATAAACAGCTCATCTAGCTAATCTCTATACCTTATATACTTCACAAATAAGGCCAAACCTCGAGTATTGCTTCCACATCTGGGGTGCCGCTTGCGCTTCTACACTAGCTATCCTGGACTCCATTCAAAAGAGAGCTATACGTCTCATCGGTGACCCTACCCTCACCTAAAGGCTGCCATCCCTTGCCCACCGACGTGCCGTTGGTGACCCCTCTCTCTCTTTTATAGATATCTGCACGGGCACTGCTCAGAGGAGCTTTCCTCCATAGTTCCCCCACCTGCTGCCCCCAACAGATCTACCAGGGGAAGAGAGCGAATGCACCCTTTTACTGTCCAGGTCACCAGACATAGAACATCTTGTTATGCCCGCTCTTTCTCCCAAGGACTTCCAAGTTGTGGAATTCCTTGCCGGAACATGTTTTTCCTTCTCCTCCGAACCTCCAAACCTTCAAGTCCAGAATTAACAAGCTGCCTCTTTCCTCCTTGTCAACACCCACGGTACGATAGTATTTAGGCTGTAAGCCCTCGTGGTGTGTTGTTGAAATTAAAAAAAAAAAATTAAATTCATCTGGTTTCTGAATGTACCCTATTAGCATCAATAGGTGTAACATTCTCTAGAAAATTTAAATAATCTAAGTCCTCAGATACCTTTGGATCTGAATTTGGCAAAGGCAATCTACCTGTTGCATCTGCCTTAGAATTTTCCTCCCCTCTGATATACCTAATTGAATAATCAAATCCCGACAAAAACAGTGACCACCTTTGTAGCCTTCCTGAAACCATTTTTGGTAAGCTTTTAAAATCTCCAAATAAAGTTTGTAAACTTTTGTGGTCAGTGACAATATCAAATTTACGACCAGCTAAATATTCATATAATTTATTCACTGCCCAATAAATACTTAAAGCTTCTTTACAAACCATGCTATAATTGACTTCGGCTTTAGACAAAGTGTGTGAAATGAAATTAATTGGCCTTTCGACACCGTCTAGCATAACATGCAATAATAATGCCCCTATACCATATTCACTACTATCACAAGCCAACCTGATGGGCTTGTTTGGGTTAATATGCACCAATATTCTGTCTCTTTTTGCAAATGCAAAAGCATCTCTACAAGCACGTGTCCATCTGAATTTAAAATCCTTTTCTAATAAATCATATAAGGGTTTACATTTTTACACATATTGGGGATATGCTTTGAGTAATAATTAGTTAAGCCTGTAAAAGCACAAACTTCTGTTTTAGTTTTAGGCCTTTTTCAAGGCCATTTGCTGAAATTTTATGTTCTAAATAACAAATAATATCTTGAAAGAACTGACATTTCTTTGAATTCAACCTAAAACCAGCTTGATTCAAACGTTTTAAAACTTCTGTTAACTTTTGTAAATATTCTGCCCTATCTTTATTTGTTACAACAATATCATCTAGATAGTTTACAGCACCTTTACACCCCTGTAGCACTTTCTCAACGATGCATTGAAAAATGGAACAAGCAAGCTTGGTCCCATACGGTAATCGTTTTACTTTAAAAATTCCATATGGTGTGCTCCAAGATAACAAGTTACACGTTTCGTCATCTAATACTAGTTGATTATATGCATTTAAAAATCAAGTTTAGTAAACTGTGTTCAATACGTGGAAGCGGATGGTTAACATCTTTCAAAAACTTATTAACTGTTATTTTATAATTACCACATACTCTAATGTCAACCCCATTTGCTTTCACTACTGCTACTAATTTGCATTATCAACCTTTTCAATCACCACTTCTTTTTCTAATTTTATTAATTCATGGGCTACTTCATCTCTAAACGCTATAGGAATAGGCATAGGTTTCCCAAAAATTGCATTAGTGCCCTCTATAATCTCTAACTCAACAGTCCCACATTTATAAGTGCCTAGTTCATTTTTAACAAATTAGGAAATGCTCCCAATAGTTTATTCAAATCTAGATCTGACCGCTTTACGTTTTGAGTTTCAGAACTATTCACTGATATTTCATTGATTATTTTTCCATTTAGGCATACTTTATTACCATTAAGACATAACCCAAATTTACACAAAAAATCGCTACCTAAAAGCTTTATCACCACCTTCAATAATTAACAATTTGCAATTTTGCTTACGCCCACCTAACATAATGTTAACATCAATTTGTCCTTTAGGACTTACCACAGGTCCATCGTCAACTTTAACTAAAACATTCAACCGGTTTAATGGAATATTATTAAAACACCTCTTATACATTTCAAATGGCAAGCATGACGTCAATAACAGTGTTTACTGAAACAGGTTTAATATCATTAATAACGGGTGGGCCATTTAAGATTTGGAATTTGAACCGGCTGTAAAAAAACTAATGAATATTTTTTAGAGTTTATTAGGATTGAACCTTTCCATTTAGGAATGGAAGACAACATCATTCGAAAGACTACCACGGCTAGCTTTACAATACCCCATTCGATCGGTCCAATTTTTCAGTATATTTTCGATTATTTGGGCCTCTATTTCGTCAATGGCAACTTCTATTTCATGTTTCAAGTCATCAATCGTCTCTGGATGGTTAGAGTAATACTTGTCCTTAACGGCTCCCCAGAAAAAAAGGTCCAACGGCGTCAAATCGCAGCTTCGAGGTCGCCAATTGACATCATCATTTCGGCTGATTATGCGATTTTCGAAAACAGTGCGCAAAAGATCAACTGTTACGTTGGCTGTGTGGCACGTTGCGCCATCCTGTTGAAACCAAATATCGTCTATGTCATACTCTTCAATTTTGGGAAACAAAAAATCTCTTAGCATGGCGCGGTAACGATCTCCATTCACCGTAACGCCGTTTCCTTGCCCATTTTCAAAGAAAAATGGCCCAATAATGCCGCCAGACCAAAATCCGCACCATACAGTCAATTGTTGTGGATGCATTGGTTTCTCCACGATGACGTGTAGATTTTCTAAGCCCCAGATGCGACAATTTTGCTTACTGACGTATCCTCCGAGGTGGAAATGAGCTTCATTTGAAAAGATGATTTTTCGGAAAAAATGCTCATCCTCAATCAAGCGGTCTACCGCCCATTGAGCAAACCTAAAACGAATCGGGTGGTCATGCAGCTTCAGCTCTTGCACTAGTTGAACTTTGTACGCATTTATACCGAGATCTTTATGTAACTTTCTTCTCAAAGAAGTGCGTGAAATGTTCAATTCTTGAGAACGATGACGAGTTGATGTTGATGGTTGTTCACGCACACTCTGAGCAACAGCAGCGATGTTTTCGGTTGAGCGCACTGGACGAGTACGTACACGGGATGTTTTTTTTTCAACAGCGATCCAGTTTCACGAACATGCTTCACAAATTCATCCACACACTGCGTTTTTGGCACATCCTGTTTGTCAATTTTTTCGTAAATATCTTACAGTTTGAGTAGAAGATTCACCACTTTGGAAATAAGTTTATAAGTTTTTAATATTTACCAACTTTGTTCAAGGGAAAAGTGACCCATTTCATAAATGTCAAACATAAAACTAACTTTCTGTTACATCGGGAATGTCATTAAAACTTCCAACCTCAAAATAACCTATAGTTCCAATTCCAAACGTTAAATGGCCCACTCTTTACAAACAGTATTTCAGCATTAAAATTGAAAAATTCAACAACAGATCATCCACCGGTTCTACAATATTAACATTTGCATTTTTCAAAAACATTTTTATCCAACCCAACTGTACATGCTACTGCAATAGGCCCTTTTTTCTTACATTTATTACATGTATACTTTTTAAACTTACATGACTTAAAATCATGCTGTGTGCCACCACAAGAAAAACAATTAACACCCTTTTGATTCACCTTCGTTTGCCTGGACTCCTGTTTTTGATTAGCTTTCACCTTCTGTTGTACCAATTGTCGCTGTACCTTATTAATGTCGACATTCCTAACTTCTCTCAAAGTTGCTCCTTTAGCCGATGCAATTTCAAGTAAATCTTTCAAAGATTTGGTTGGTTTCTCTTCACATAATCTACCCAACACTGAACCTGGCTTCATACCTGTCACCAACTTCTCTTGTACTCTTATGTCGAGCTGAGCTCCGAATTAACAATCAGCTGCAGTTTTCTTCACTTTAACAAATCAATTATTAACAGATTCCTCATTTTGTTTCAACTTGTCGAACAAAATATTTTATATACATCTTCATGTATTAGCGTTAGTAATAATGCAACTTTTCTGCCATCTTCTACTCTGTTAGCTAGAAGAAACTCTTCCAGCCTCAGAAAATATTTCCCAATCATCACCCCGGCTGTATATACACTTAAACTTGCAATATTGCCTGTATTTACCACAGTTACTAATGACTCATTTGCTGCCATTTCGGATAATATTTGGATAATTGGTAACGTTTTTCAGAAGGAACCTTTTAAAAACAGCGTGGTTGATGAAATAACCTCCAATATCAACTTTTAAAATAAAAAAATAAAAGACCAACTTCTCACGAAAATAACCTTTTTACTCGTCGATAATTTTTGTAATAACGGTGGCTGAGATGAATAAAATTCGTTTACACATTAACATAAACTTTATTTCTGAACAAGAACTAATACGTTACAATTACAATTTTCGAATATAACCCTCTTCTTAACCTCATTTACCACAACTTATTTTCTCATAGAAAATCTCTAGTTTGCAATGTTGCCAACTCAATATTTAAAATATACTACATTAACCAAAAAGATTGTAACCATGTTCTACATCTCTGTATAATTCTACATAGTTTCTTTTTGTGGTTTCTAAAACAGACTTCACTGGAGTCGCGATTGCATTCAATTGAGATCTAGACATTTTGGCAAGGTCACCCTCTCGGTTAAATAACATATCTTGATTGCTTACTCCCGAGTAGCCTGTATTGTAATCTACTATTTTTGTTGGGGTTTTACAAACCTTTTACCAAATGTTTTGTGTACCAGTCTCAATGGATATTTATTATTGGCAGCTAACTGTTTGATGAGATTTAGCTCTTTTTCAAAAATTTCCCCAGATAACGGTATTCTAAATAATCTATCGATCAAGAATCTGATAGAAGCCATCTTATGTGACATGTGATGACAAGACCTGTACGGGATAAGGTGGTCGGTCTGGGTATGTTTTCTGTAGATATTAAATTCTATGGAGTTACCTCTTCTCCGCAGCTTGACGCCCAAGAACTTGATTGACGACTCTACTTCTAGCTCAATTATGAAATTAATGTTGAAGTGTAAGTTGTTCAGCCAGCTTAGGAACAGATGGAGCTGTTCAATGGTGCCAGACCAAACCACCAGAATGTCGTCTACATAAAGAGTTCAAGAAGTAATGACATTGGAATATGGATTGAAATTCTTGAAGAGCAGTTCCTTCTCAAAGAAACTCATGAAAATTTCCGGGCAAAGCGCTGAAAGGGGATTGCCCATGGGGAGACCATTATTTTGTATATAAATTTTGTTATAGAATTTGAAGAAGTTCTGTGATAAGCAAGCTTTTACCAGTGAGTGAAGAGCCTCTTGAATTTCTCTGCTTAGGAATGAATTATTGAGTAGCCCTTTTAATAATAGCAGAGTCTGATTGAACAGAACGCTAGTAAAAAGATTGGATACGACGAATAAAACCAGAACTGTATTTTCTCCTATTGGAACTCTACTTAAGCGATCAACTAGTTCGGAAGAGTTTTTAATAGAGTATGGCGACTGGAACACCGTTGTAGACATAAACATGGACGATAAGAACCTAGAAAGTTTATATCACAAACAACATATGAAAGAAACCACTGGACAGGTGGGACAACCTTCTTTGTGGGTTCTAGGGAGGTCATATAGTCTGGGAATGAAGTGATTCATAGGATATAACTGTTTGTAATCGTCAGAAATTAACGGAGCGAATCTATCGAATACCCTCTTGAACCTAGAAACGAAAGAAGGCATGGGGTCGTAACAACTCAGGGCTAAGCCATTCTCAGTAAGCAAATTTGAAACTTTTGATATGTAGTCTGTTTTATTAAGGATGACCAGACAATGGCCCCTATCTGCCTTAGACAAAAAGAGACTGTTATTGCGAATCGTTTATCTTAACGATGAGACCACCCTCTTAAATGGATCGAACGGGGAAGAGGAGACTTTTATTTTGGAGGTTGCACTCGAGACTAGTCCTTCTGGAAATCCCGCATTTTCAACTCGAAACCGTCTCAGAAACACTTCAGTATCTTTCACTGTGTTGAAAACCTGTGATGTGAGCCTGGACGGATGTGAGCCCGGGCGGACTTCTGGTAAGTCAGTGTCAATTGGTTGGAATCGTTTTGCAGGTTTTGACTCGGATGTTGCCAAAAGGGATCCAATTAGCATTGAAAGTGAATGTGGTCCTTTAGTTTTTGATTGATCTTGATTATAAACTAGACTGAACTCTACAAATCAGGTTTCTTCCTGTCCTCCCTGCACTCAATATACTATGTTTTACAAAATCGTGTTCTCCTCGCACTCAGTATACTACGTTGTACAAAATCCTGTTCTCCTCGCACTCAGTACACTACGTTGCACAAAGTACATAACACAAATCACTTTGGTAGATACTCGTGATAATGACAATTCACAAACTTGATTCAAACGTAATAGTATACATATGACTGCATTGGCGTAGAAATAAATTCAACTCAACACTCAACATCGGCCATCGACGAGTTTTAAATGACAGTGAATACTTGAATAAACCTAACCTGAAATTAAATAACTGCTAAACTGCAACGCTCCACGCAGGTAGTGGGAGGCTCTTTCCAGGGCCGGGCTGAGTGGGTATTGAGCATGACAGTCAAAGCAACTAAGTTTTTGATTTGGGGCGCGGCTAAATATTGAGATAAAGTTGTAGCTTTTTTTGTGATTTGGACACATTATTTCGAAAGTATTCATAACTATGACAGATCCGAATGATAAATGTTTCGAAAATCATATTCAGAGACCCCTGGGGAGCGGTCAAATTTTGTTCAATATACCAGAAAATGAAACAAGTTCTTTTCAAAGCCAATTCACAATTTTTTTTGCTATGCCAGATCGCCCTAACGAAGGGTTAATAATGTTTTTAGAAGCTCGTTGTCTCAACTCATGTAAGTTTTCAAAATGGTCTTCACTTTCTTCCTGATCTAACAAATATTTTCTTAGATTATCATGAACTTTACTAACTTGATCCCTGCCAAAAAGTAACTTTACAGGAGTGGTGTCTACATACCTTTTGAGTGTATTGTTAAAAGCAAATCTACCGTCTTGTACTTTGTCCCATTTATTTAAATTATACGAAACTTTCGCCAATATAGGGGTCAATGACCTATTAATTCCTTCAATCTGACCATTTGCCCTTGGCGTTGCCGTAGCTATTAAAATATGTTTAATTTCATGACCCTGAACGAATCCTGCAAATAAATTTGAAGGATAACAAGATCCTCTATCTAAATAAACAATGACTTCAGGTACACTATAGTTACGAAAATATGAATCTAAAGATTTTATTACTTATGAAGTGTTTGTCGTTTTACAAGCATAAAATCGAACAAATTTACTAAACCCATATATTACTTCAAATATATACTTAAAACTATTTTTAGTTTTAGGTATCGGTCCATTATGATCAATGTGTATAGTAACAAAAAGTGTGTTTCCTTTAGGAACACTATGCAATACGCCGTGCACTTTTCCTGACTTTGGTGAGTATTCTATACATTTTAAACAATTTGAAATATATTTTTTCACCTTCAATTTCAGATTAGGAAACCAGTATGTACGTAATATAAGCTCTGATGTTTTGCCAACGCCAAAGTGAACTATACTATCATGATAAGTATGCATAACTGAATTTTAGTGAATTTTCGTAGAAAAAATTCACTAATGAGGAGATCTCGACTTTTGAATTTTGAAAAATATTTTGCAAATGAGCGCGAACTAGGACCCCTAGAACCCATATCCGGGGTCAGTTTCAATTTTTATATGTTATATATATATATATATATATATATATATATATATATATATATATATATATATATATATATATATATATATATATATATATATTGTTATTTGTTATTTATTGTTATCTTAATTATACAGCATGTCTCACAAAAAAGCTTAGCTTGTGCTTGCAAATGACACAATTTTAAACTTCTTCCAATAAAATCAAACTGTCAAACGGTTTTATTCTGTCACTTTCCAAATTTCCTCTGAACTTCTCTCCCCTTCAATCCCAAATATCACCAATATATCCACTTTAGCATTTTATATTTAAATTTACTTTGGTATAAAAATAATCACTTTTCTACAACCATATTTCTCCAAAAATTCTAATTCTTCTAGGACAAAAATTTGACATTACATTTCTGACATTTTTACATACCATATATATATATATATATATATATATATATATATATATATATATATATATATATATATATATATATATATATATATATATATATATATATATATATATATATATATATATATGTGTGTATGTGTGTGTGTGTGTGTGTGTGTGTGTGTTTTCGAAGGAAAACTTAAAAATTTCCCGGAAAACCTCGTCTGATTTTCCTGACTAACGAACTTGTCCAAGCCATTTGCACAAGGAAGGTACATGCCAAATTTTATCAAAATCGGCCCATTATTTTTTGAGTTATCGGTGTGATACACACACACTATCTATATATATATATATATATATATATATATATATATATATATATATATATATATATATATATATATATATATATATATATATACGTATGTCAGGAAAATCAGACGAGGTTTTCCGGGAAATTTTTAAGTTTTCCTTCGAAAAAAATTTTTATCTCAAAAAATAATAGGCCGATTTTGATAGAATTTGGCATGTACCTTCCTTTTGTAAATGGCTTGGATAGGTTCGTAAATCAGGAAAATCGGACGAGGTTTTCCGGAAAAATTTTGAGTTTTCATTCGAAAAAAATTTTTATCTCGATAAATAAAAAAAGCTATGATAACCAAATTTGGTAGGTAGGTTTACGATATAAAAAGTAAACTATACACCAAAATTTAGCTTTTCTTTGTTACAAGAAAAAAAGTTATAGTAAAATATTTTGTGCCAGATCATTTCTATGAAAATTCACTACCATAACGCACTTGCTGCGCCCAGGCTTTTTCATTTCTTCAAGAACAAAAAAGAGTGCTGTATCACCCTGTTTTCTAACAATCAAGCCATTACGTAGTTCGTGCTTCGGACCCTGTCCATTTTCTCAACGAGCTCGAATACTACTAATTAACTGATCACTATTTTGTTTGATTGCTAAGTTCCTTTCCACTGTATTACCTTCCAAAATCAAACTAGAATTAACTCTGCTAAGTGCAACCACATGATTCATACGTGTGTTTGGTCTATGCTCATTAGTGTAAGAACAGTTTTGTAATTCTAAAGCCCACCTTAGAATTCCGGTATTGATTTCTTTTTTCTGTAATGCTAGTTTCACACTATTACAGTCCGTAAGTATCTTAAAATCAATTCCATGCAAAGAAACTCTAAATATTTTCAAGGAATACACAATTGCTAACATTTCCAGTTCATAACTATGATATCTTGACTCAGGATCGGTAGTTCTCTTACTGAAAACGGATACAGGGTGAAACTTATTATCATCCTGCCTTTGCATCAAAATTGATCCATACCCAAAACTCGAAGCATCACAATGTAACTGTGTTGCAGCTTTCGGGTTACATACTGCCAAAACAGGGTTGTTTGTTAAACTTTCCTTAAGTTTTTCAAAAGCTATTAACTGTTCCTTCCCAAAATATAATGTATTTTTCTTGAGTAGATCAGTAAGAGGTTTTGCAACTAACGCACAATTAAAAATAAATCTTCGAAAATAAGCCAGCCAAGGAAACTATGTACTGCTTTAAAGTTGTTTGGCACGAGAAAATCTGTAACAGCCTTAATATTATTTTGGGTTTGGTTTTATCTCATTATTACCCACACTGTACTCTAAAAGTACTGTTTCCTTATACAAGAAACTACATTTTTCAAACTTAATACTGAGCAAATTATCATTCAAAATTTTGAAGACGGCTAATATTAAAATATTTTCCTCAATAGTGTCAGTAGCGACTAGAATATCATCAATGGAAATTATTACCTTATTTTGTTTTAAAAGAGATCTGAAAATCTGATTAATATATATTGAAAAAACAGCTGGTCCACTTTTTAATCCATAAGGGAGCTTGGTGAACTCATACTGTCCATCTGATGTAACAAATGAGTCAATTTCGTGGAATCTTCACCTAAACGAATATGGTGAAATGATTTTTAAGATCAAGTCTGGAAAAGTAATATTTATTTTTTAACTTTAGTAATTCATCATCAATTAATGGTAGGGGAAAGTTATCTCGCGGACACAATTTATTTAACACCCTGTAATCAACGCAAAGACGTATTCCCAAAGGTTTCTTCTTAACTAAAACAATTGGTGAACTATCGACTGAAGTGCTTTCTTTTACAATTTTCCTTTCCAACAAATCTTCAATAATTTTATCCACTTCAGATTTCTCCCAAAACGAAAGTCTTCTAGGTTAAAAGAACAAAGGGCTATGATCTGACTTAATTACAATACTCATTTCAAAATCTGTTGCAGGTACTTGTGGTTTAATGTTATTGGCATAATTTTCTAAATAAACATTTTCTAACTGAATTTTATAATGATGAGGAATGTCAGAATTAATGTCTGAGGCAGAGCTTTCATTTCTATCATCCTCAGTACTAATCAAAAATATGTCATTACTATCACTCGCAATTAAATTTTCAACGACTTTCTCTATGGTTAGACTATTGCCAAAAGTAATTTAAAATTTAAAATAAAGTTTCTCTCTAAGAGTCATATTTATTAGTGCTTAGGTATAACATAAAACAAAACTTCTACGTCAACCTCACATACTAGAAAATTCCCAGTAAAGGTACTTGATATGCAAAGTTTTGGTTTGTTAACGCCTTCATAACACGCACCTGCGGTGTACGCTTTTCTTAACCTTGGTGGGACCAGTGACTCTGTGATAAGAGAAATTGGACTTCCAGTATATAAAATTGGTCTTAAGCTAATGAAGTCTTTTTCTATTTTCAGATGTACATCTATCTGATAAGACGGAACTGGTTGCTGTACAGGCACGTTTACTACCACATTAGTTGTGCTATCTGGCTCATGCTGTCTTCGTCTGGCATCCGTCAACTGTGGGCAACTCCTTCTCTGATGATCCATGGAACCACAAGTTAAGCAAGAGCCGCGTTCCCGTCTTGGATGAGGACAATTACTGGCATAATGATCATAACAATTAAAACATCGGCTACGAAAAGGTGGCTGATTCCTCTGCTGCTGACTGGTCTGTTGTATAACGGTTTCCACTCTTTGACCTCTGTGTGGGTTACTTGATATAAAACTTCTGGCCACTGGATTCTGACTTATATTTCTTGTTAAATGCGTTCTTTCTACCTGGCTAAGAGAATTCATTACTTGCAATAAATGATTCAGACTCCTAAACTCTTTCATTTTACACTAACTCTGAAGAACAGGGTTGTCCATTGCTTCAATCAGATGCATGATCATTTCCTCTTCACTTAACCCAAGGTTGTTGCCAAGTATCACTTTTTCATGGTAATAATCACAAAACGACTCACTTTTCTTCCATCTTCTTGTTTCAAGTTTCTTCATTAGTGCTAATTTACTTTCCCTTGTAGCAAAAGTTTCCACTAGTTTAGCACGTAAATACCCATGCAGCTGCGAAATCATTTCTTGAATAGTATCATGCTAGTGCTTTGCCCTTCAAATGTGAAACTACCTGAAACAACATTGTTTCATCCGACAATCCATAGAAAACTTTGGGCAGGTCTGCTCTGTGAAACAAAGTGTCGACATCATTTTCTCCATAATAATCTGGTAATAATGGCCCCATATCTGTAGGTCTCTGGACGGATACGGGGGCCACTGGAGGAGAGGTTACTTGCTGAGTGGCATGTATCGCGCTAGTGGCTGCTTGTACAGCAATAAGGTCTTCGTCCGACCCCGCTTCTGAAACTTTGTAGGGCTTTTATTTATCAGGATCGCAAATTGATGACAAACAAATCACTTTTTCTTAAGAAACCATCTAAAACCACGTTTTATTATCCACCATCTTAAAATTTCTCATAATAATAATACTGTTTAATGTTGGGGATGTCAATCGCTAGTATGGAAACTAACACTCCATTTTTTAAATAACTTTACTAAATTAACTATACACAAAAATACTTATATTCCTAATTTTACAATGATTTTATTAATATGGATATCTAAGATGAGATCTGTCCTGTGTGACAGTCTCTAGCGGTCTCTTCTGTTCATCTGTTCCCTTTGTGCTTCGACACGTGTGAAACCGGTTCAGGGAATTCGGGAACTGCCTGTTGCACCAGTATTTACTATTGGTGTTTATAAAAACTAGTCTTGGTAAAGTTCTAACATAGCCGCCCGCCTTAAAGGTTTCTTAAACCTTTAACCTTTAAAGAATCGTAAGTGTTTGAAAGGAAACATAACTTAGTCCTGAAGTCACAAATCGATTGGTAGAACACACACCTTTGCCACGGAACGTTTGGATATCGTACCATTTGGTAGTTGCACAGACACAACACGCACCTTGTTGTCGCTGCCAGGATGAACTTCCTTAATCCGTGCTAAGGGCCATTTTAATGGAGGTGTATTTTCATCTTTGAGCAGTACAAGCTGCCCTGATTGAAAGATGTGGTCTGCTCCCGTTGTCCATTTTGAACGTGTCTGAAGTTGAGATAAGTATTCCATTGCCCATCTATTCCAAAAATGTTGGAACATTTGCTGAAGACGTTGGTAGTGCGAAAGTCGTGATAATTTTATTTCGCTCAAATTTGTCTCGGGAAGTGCGGACAAAGAGTCACCTATTAGGAAGTGGGCTGGTGTTAAACAGGAATAGTCGGAAGGATCACTGGAAATTGGGGTCAGTGGTCTGGAATTAAGACATGCTTCAATTTGTGCTAACATTGTTGACACCTGTTCGAAATTTAATGACGCTTCTGAGACTACGCGTTTGAGGTGATATTTTGCTGACTTAACAGCAGCCTCCCATAATCCTCCCATATGCGGTGATCGAGCAGGAATAAAATTCCAAGTAATTTTGTCATCACTTAGAAACCTGGATATTTTTTTATGTTCTGAGTCATTTATCAATTTATACAATTCTGTCAGTTCTCTAGACGCACCTATGAAGTTGGTGCCATTATCCGAGTATATATCGGATGGTTTTCCGCGTCGAGCAATAAATCTTTTGAAGGCGTTCAAAAATGCGTTTGTAGACAAGTCAGACACGAGCTCAATGTGAACTGCTTTAGTTGAAAAGCACACGAAAAGACAAACATATGCTTTGATAGTTTTTGTTTTTCTCAAAATACCGTCTTTTATGAATAAAGGACCGGCGTAGTCCACGCCACATTTTAAGAATGGTCTAAATATGCTGCATCGGTCAAGTGGTAACTCGCCCATGATTTGAGATGTGGACGTAGGCTGCGCTCTGAAACACTTCACACATTTTCGCAAAACTCGTTTTATTGCATTTTTTCCACCTAAAGGCCAATACTGTAGTCTTAATATCGCTAAAAGGCACTGAACACCGGCATGTAGATTTTTATGGTGCAGTGACATTATAATAAGTTCGGTAAGCGGATTCTTACCAGGCAGTACTATGGGATGTTTTTGATTAAAGGAATAATTAGATTTTCCAAGTCTACCCCCTACCCTGATAACTCCAGTTATGTCAAGAAATGGGTTCAAGTTTAAAAGTTTACTGCTTTTCTTTAATGGTTGATTATTCTTTAAGGCATGAAGTTCATCACCAAATTCGACAGATTTAACTAATTTAATAAGGCATGTCATAGCGTTGTCAAGTTCGTCAATGCTTAAATCATCAAGTTTTTTGTTGCAATTATTTTGGTTTGCAAGTCCGTTAAATTTAAACCTCAAGATATATGCTACCACACGTTGTAATTTTGACAAACATGAATATTTTTTTAGAATACTTGTATCAAGGTTTAAAGTTTCAAATGTCTGTATCTTTTTTGATTTTAAGGTGTTAGAAACATCGATTCTCTCTGTTCGCGGCCATGTTTTATCCATATCGAGTAGATATGATGGTCCTTGCCACCAGAGCCTTGAACATTGTAAATTTTTAGCCGTAAGACCACGAGATATAATATCTGCCGGGTTATCTTTAGTATTTACATATCTCCAGTCATTGGAAGACGTGTGTACATTTATTTCTGCAACCCTATTGGCAATGAATGTTTCAAGGTAGCATGGTTCTGTGGCTATCCAACATAAGACAATTTGTGAATCGCACCAGAAAAATACCTGATCTATTTCTATGGTCAAAGCTAATTTGATTTTACTGTATAATTTTGCAAGTAGTAGTGCGCCACATAATTCGAGTCTAGGTAGTGTCACCTTTTTAAGTGGTGCTACGCGAGATTTTGCACATAGTAGGTTTGTGAGTACTTCATTATTTACAATTGATCGTAAGTAAATGCAGCAGCCATACGCTGATTCACTAGAGTCACAGTATCCGTGAATTTCTATTCTTTCTGGGGATGGAGATATAGCATGTCTAGATATTTTTATTGAATTTAGCGATTGAATTTGCTCTAAAAAATATTTCCACTGTGTTAATATTTCAAAAGGAATTTTATCATCCCAGCCGAGTTTTAATTGCCAGAGTTTTTGTATAAGAATTTTTGCTTTAATAATAATCGGACCAATCAAACCCAACGGATCATATAATTGTGAAATTATTGACAGAATTTGTCGCTTGGAAGGTTGAGTATTTAAACCTCTTAAATTTACAGAATATCTGAGCATATCAGTGTCGGCGTCCCATATTATACCTAAAGTTTTTATTTCTTTGTCGTTTTGTCCTAATTTTATTGACTCTTGATCGGTTTTTATATCTTCGAGAATATCTTTATTATTTGAAGTCCATTTGCGCAAGTCAAAGCCGCCTAATTTTAAAATAGATATCAAGTCATTTTTTAATTTGATAGCGTCCTCGATCGCATCAGTGCCTGCCAAAAGATCATCTACATAAAAATCTTTTAAAATTCTGTTACATGCAGTTGGATATTCTGATTTATATTGATAAGCTAATTCGTGAAGACACCTGATAGCTAAGAATGGAGATGATGCTAGACCGTAAACAACTCTATCTAAAGTAAACATTTTAATATTTTCATCATTATCGTTACGCCAAAAAATTCTTTGCATGTTTCTGTCATCTGGATGAACTATGATCATTCTATACATTTTTGCAATGTCAGCCGTCATGACGTAAGTATGTTGACGAAATCTCAAAATTATATCAAAAATATCATCTTGTATTGTTGGACCAACACGTAAGCAACTGTTTAAAGAAATGCCATTATCGCTTGGAGCGCTTCCGTCAAATACAACACGTAATCTAGTAGTTGTACTTGATTCTTTACAAACCGCATGATGTGGCAAATAGAAGCTAAAGTCATTATTATTTACATCAACTGATACTAAAGACATGTGGCCCATAGTAAGATATTCTTTCATGAAAACTACATACAATTTTTTATATTCAGAGTCCCTTTCAAATTTTCTTTCAATTGATTCGAATCGTTTTAACGCCTTTGTCTTGGAATTTCCTAAATTTTTTATAGATTCATTGAAAGGCAGTCGAACAATGAAACGCCCGTCCTTATCGCGAGTAGTAGTGTCTCTAAAGTATGTTTCACAAAATTGTTCATCTAAAGACAAGTGTCTTTTAGCTGGTATTTCCTCAAGTTCCCAAAATTTTGTTAATTGTTGATTTAAACTTGTAGACTGAATCGCTTTACCCTCAGAAAAATTAATGGTTCCAGCTAGAATCCACCCTAGTTGTGTTTCTTGTAAAATAGGCTTGCCGTCGCCCAATCTTACTTGACCATTTAGCAACAGATTATAAAAAATTGGCGCTCCTAATAATATGTCTATGTTTGTAGCCTTGTTAAATGTTGGATCTGCTAAAGTCGCATAATTAGGCAAATCAATAATTTTTGAATCATAAGACTGACTTGGAATTTTGTCCGTAATTTTAGGTAATATTAAAAATGTTTGTTTAGAAGAAAAGTCATTAAGTGTTGATTTTATAACAGCCGTTGTCATTTTAGAAATTGATGTTTGACCTTGACCTATACTTGTAACTGAAATTTTAATTTCTTCCTCTTTTAATTTTAGTCGTTTAACTAAATCGTTAGTTATAAAATTACTCTGACTCCCCGATTCTAACAACGCGCGACATGTTGCGCCGTTACCAAACTTGTTAATTAATATGACCATTGCAGTAGACAATAAGACAAAATTGTTCTGATGTGATGTATGACCAACAACTACCTTCGAGTCTTCACTTATCTGTGATGTAGTTTTATTTAAGTTTGTTTTTTCTGTTGTCGAATAACTATCCGAATGTATTATGGTATTGTGCTTTTTATTACATTTGCGGCAATTGCTATGCTGACATTCGAATTTATTATGGCCCGGTCTTAAGCAATTTGTACATAATTTAAGTTTTCTTAATTCCCTGTATCTATCGTCTACCGAGAGGTTAAGAAATTTACCACATTTATAAATTGAATGTTTTTCATTGCAGTAATAGCATGCATAACTCTTGTTGTTGGATACTGTTTCACTAGTCTTTGAATTATCGAAAGTATTATTTTTATTTTTTACTAGTGTAAATGAATGTGTTCTTCTATTATCAAGAGGTTTCGAAGTCCCTTTAAAATCGTCTTTCTTTTTATTGGCGTCTAAAGCCTCTAGCAATAAACATTTATTTTTTAAAAAGTCAGTCAAGTCATCACAAGTAGGAAAAATATTTGGTTTTAGCCTAGCTTCCCATTCACGCCTAGTTACATTATCTAGTTTTGTGCAAGTCAAATATATTAAAATTGTATCCCAGGTATCAACTGGTTGCCCTAATGACTTTAAGGCACGTGTGTGTTTCAAAACGCTATCTACGATATTTCTCAACCCGCTACTGTATTCCTTGAAAGTGGGTGGAATATCAAAAAGAGACCTTAAGTGACCTTGTACAATGAGTCTTTTATTTTCAAAACGTTGTTTTAAAAGATCCCATGCCGTAGCATAATTAGTGTCAGTAACTTGTAAGTTTTCAATAACTTGAAGAGCCTCATTTTTTAAGCATGTTTTTAAGTAGTGAAATTTTTGTACAGAGTCTAATGACGTATTAGAATGTACTAAAGACAAAAATGTATCGTGGAAGTGAACCCAGTCTTGGTAACCCCCAGAATATATAGGTAAGTCTATAGGCTGTAGTTTTACACCGCAATTATTGGTTGACCCTTGTATATCAACTGAATTTTTGTCAGAACCCGGCCGCGGACTTCTGCCTGGCCATTGCATTGTGGGAATATTAACTTCTGAAAGATATTGTTGTACAATTATGGCACTATGCAGTCCAGCATTATCATGCATGAAAATAAAATTGTCCTTTACAAAAGGCGCAAAAGGCATTACACGAGGTTCTAAAATGTTTTCAATGTAAACGACTGCCGTGATATTTCCTCTTGGTATCACCACCAACTCCGTACGAGACTCTGCAGTGATGCCTCCCCACACCATAATAGAACATCCACCAATCAACTGTTTGAACAATGTTACATTCACCTGGCCGTCTGTACACACGCGCCCGACGATCACTGTTATAGAGGCAAAATCTGCACTCGCCACTGAACATAACGTTAGCCCAATCGGCCTCTAACCAGTTAACGTGTTCTTGAGTAAATGTTAATCTGGCTCTGCGATGTTCTGCGTTTAATTAAGGTCCTGTTGCAGGTCTTAAATGAAAACCACGCAGGCGCTTTCGTATAGTAACACAACTTACACGAACATTATACAACTCTTCCAGCATATTTTGTAGCCCTGGAGCCGTAATAAACCGTTCCCTTAACGCTTGCAGCAACAAAAATCGATATTTGACATCATTTGTGGCTCGTCTTCTCCCCTGCCCTGGTCTTCTCACGTGCTCTTGAGTCTAACCAAGACGTTGAGCGATGTAACGCTGACTCCTACCATCTTCGGCAAGAGTTACTATACGCACAGATTCTTCAATATTTAAGTTGCGATTCTGGCGAATATTGACATTCATGGTGAAATATTGCACTTACTGTTAATGTTTTGACAGATGTTTTTTGAAATGAAACTATGTCAACAAAACACAAAAACAAACCTGCTATGCGTTTTCAATAAAACATGCAGTGTTATAAAAATGTGTATCTACTTTAATCAAAGAGATAAGGTGAATCAAAAAAGGGAATGTTAAGAACTAATGAGGCTATAGATTGAGTCTAATTGGGATTTGTTAGTAATGCAACTGTTATTCACAGACTGTTTTGAAAATATTCGAAAAATCCAAGATCAGAATAATAGCGCGTATGTAAGAGAAACATGAACTTGTGAAAGAATCAGTGATGTAGTAAAATTCTAGAAGAGTAGAAGAGTAATTGTACAATACAAAAAAAAGGTCATCAAAATTGGATGATTGGTTCGGAAAATACTTAATCTCAAAATTATGATAAATTTATGGTGATGCGTTAATTTCTTTCGCCAGTATATATATATATATATATATATATATATATATATATATATATATATATATATATATATATATATATATATATATATATATATATATATATATATATATATATATATATACTACATGTATGTATCAGCTGTATATTTTGTTTCTTTTAATTTCTTTCTAGTGTCCTCCAAGACCTTTTACGTCTCTGCAAACATGACTTTCCATGACACGTGCATGATCTTTGTTTTTGATTTTCTGTTGAACTTAATTTTGATATGGAACCTTTCCTATATTCTTCATCAATAGTTAAAAGATCAATATGTTTACTGGATTTGTCACTTTCTTGCGAATTACTCTTCTGGTTTGTATGTTTTCCATCCACAAATGATGAATGTAAATTTGGATCCAGATTTTCATCACGACATTCCTTATGATCTGACAGCCATAAAGAAGTACTGCATACAGACTGAGTATCATATATGATGGTAAAAAATCCAGATCGCCTCAAGCTTTTGTCAATATTTGTCCCTTTATATCATCTTCAATTTGGCGTTGATTATATATGTTATTGTGAATTTGTACAGAATGAGACATAACATTGCGTATTTTTATTTGATCTTGTGAAAGTTCAGTGTTTTCTGAATTTGGCAGTTAGTTTTCTATAATCTTGAGTTATTGCCTTTACAGAAGTTTTTTAATGCTACATCTGCTTTAAAATTCGGTTACTGTTTGCCTCTATCATTTGCAAAGGGATATCATTTTCGACATGGACACCTGCCTTGTCCCGGTAATGTAAAATTAAATTCAATTCTTCAACACTTTATTTCGACACCTAAGTTTCGAGCGTGTCTGTTAGGCATTCCCTGGTTATAAATCGACCAAAATCACAGCATGGGTTCGATCAGTCGCATTGAATATCATTCCATCCAGGTCATCAACCCTTTAAAGCTTTTGTACTCATCAGTGTGCGCTTTTTCGACATCGCCAGGCCGTTGCCTGTTAAATGCTATTATATGTGTTAATCATAGCTGACTCAAGAAATACCATGTGGTGAAATTATAGGAGTCCTTCAAAACAAAATAGTTATTTTTAATATCTTCGCAAAGTAAAACATTGGTGATTAATTTCGTCATTTGTCATGTGTCTTTTGTACAATTAAACAATAGGCACGTTTTAAATATTATTTATTAACAATTTAGTAATTACTTGGGAACGTATTACATAACAGAATTAATGTCTGTCAACTCTCAACCATCAATGTCTCTTCTTGCTTGGCTCCCACTTCACTTGTCACCTGTCACCGTGCTTCCTCTATCCAGTATCTGTCAAAAGTCTACACTGTTGCCAAACATCACATCTCCCTCGTTAATGAAAGATAATTAAAACTCTGTTGCAAAATCTGAATATTTGGAGGGCCTCTTAACACTGCGTCCACTACGTGTAACTATATTTGATTTTGAGTTGTCATTAGAAGTATTTATTTGGGGCTGAGCTTCTACATTTTTATTTTGTTCCATAATTACAGGAAAATCATCAGGTTCAGTTTTCGGCGAGAACGTATTATTGTATTTTCTCAAATGGAATGAGTTTCTTCTCTGACCTGACCTGATTATTTTCATCCTTAATTATATACGATCTGGGACTCGTATGTGTTTCTACAATTTTTGCTGGTTCCCAGACCTTATCCTTATATACTTATATATTATCACCAAGGTCAAATTTATTAGATCTTTTAACATGTCTATCCTGATATGATATATGATATATATATATATATATATATATATATATATATATATATATATATATATATATATATATATATATATATATATATTACGCTGCCTTTCAATGAGCTTATCATAAGCCTTTACCTCTACCCTTGGTCTCAGCAGGTTAGAGTGTATGGGTAATTTTGTTTAGTGCGTCGAATAAATAATAATTGTGATGGTGATAAATTTAAGCCATTAATTGCACTATTTCTATATTCCAACAATGCTAACTCGATACCTTTATTATCTCTATTACATTTTTCAAAATTGTCTTTGCCGTTTGTACAGCGTTTTCTTCTTGACCATTACTTCTCGGATATCTAGGTGAGCTAGTTTGGAACTAAAAATTCCAATCATTTGCAAATTTCCTACATTGAAATAAGCCAAATGGCATCTTATCACTAACAATAATTTTTGGAATTCCATGAGTAGCAAATAAAATTTTTAATTTGGCAATTATTTCTTCAGATGTTTTATATTTAAGAGGAATAATTTCAAGCCACTTAAAATAATAACCTTGAATAACTAAATGACTCTTACCTGCAAATTCCAAAATATCAGTAGTTCTTTTTGTACGATTCAGGTGGGTTAGCAGTCTCTGACTTTATCTATCTGTTCTTAAACAACAGAATTCATTTTCTACAGCTACAGCTCACCATTTAGTATTATTACTATGGAAGACAAAAAGACTGATTCGAAAAATTGTTATTGTTTTACCACGTGTAGTTATTACAAATCTGTACCTACAAAGAACAGTTCCTCTGGTCCTTCATGCTAATCCATTTCAACCGTACATTTGATGCTAACCCCTCTGAATCGTACATTTGGTCCTATCGAGCCACATTAATTTGAATCGGCGCTGTTCGTCAGTTCACGGATTTATTTATTGTTTTATAAGTGATGAATTGTTTTTGTTTGTGCAGATTTCGCGAAATTATGCAGTGCTAATTTGATTGAGATTTTTCTTGTGTTGTGTGTGTGCCATTTAGTCGTAGTACGTGTATTTATGATAAGACACCTGGACTGTGTCCTTTGTTTTATCATTTACCCTCTGCACGTGCCTGCAGTCTTAAAGCAGTTGAAAGAATTAGCTCTATTTATCTATCGTTACATTGCCATGTGGTAGGGATAATACCGTTATTATAAACCACTTGCTTTTTGGAAGTTAATTTTAATTTATTCCGTGAATAATTGAATTTAACTATTTATCGAATTTTATTGACTATCTCATTTTGTGTGTGCCATTTAATACTTATTCTATTACGATAAGACACGTGACCGTGTCTTTGTTTTATATTTTACCTATTGCACGTGGCTGCATTCTTACGAGTTGAACGAACTAAATCTATTAATCGTAGCATTCTCATGTTTTGCAAATATACCACTTGTTCTTTGGAAGTTAATTTTAATTTATTCTGTGAATAATTAAAGGGTTCCGTTCTCAATATTCAAATCCGCTGTATTACTCTTTAATTGTCTATAGTTTCTTCTCGCCTTTTTTCTCGTTGTTATTTGTGTCTTGCTCTTGAGATGGAGTATACAGTGGAAGAGGCGATCGCACAATGTAAAATATCTATTTTCCGTTTAGATGCTCTTCTATAGCTTGCTAAACAGGCTTCTCTAGATCGGGAAAGAGTATTTGAATTCCTTACGGCTTATCCTAAAGCAAGAGAAATTTACACGTATGTTGAAAATGTACAAGGGCATGCATTGGTAGAGAATGCAACCGAAGAAAGAATTAACACGTTGTTCGAGGCAAGCGTTACAGTCCATCAAAATGGATACAGTAAAGCGCCAGCTTTCTGTTAAGGGTGACCATTCACACCCGATTACTCCTACAGTTATTTCATTCGGCCCCCCGTCCGCAGTGAAAAGTTTGGATTAACAGGAGGGTGCGGGTGTTGTTAAGAAGATTAATGTTACGCTTCCTGAAATTGATCTTCCTATTTATTCTGGTGCGATAGACACCTGCGCAAACCGGTTTCAACCCTCAATTGATCTTCCTACTTATTCTGATGCGTTAGACACCTGCGCAAACTGTTTTCAACCTTTAATTGACCTTCCTATTTATTCTGGTGCGTTAGACACCTATGCAAACCGGTTTCAACCTTTAATTAATCTTCCTATTTATTCTGGTGCGTTAGACACCTGCGCAAACCGGTTTCAACCTTTAATTAACCTTCCTATTTATTCTGGTGCGTTAGACACATGCGCAAACCGGGTTCAACCTTCAATTGATCTTCCTATTTATTCTGGTGTGTTAGACACCTGCGCAAACCGGTTTCAACCTTCAATCTTTAAGTTCACCCCGAGCACTTTGCCGTTTTCTAACCGCTCTATTTCAGCGGAGGTGGCTCGCATCTACGACCCTCTAGGTTTCCCATTTCAGGTCATATGGTTTATAAAAGCCTTATTCAGCGACTGTGGTTATGCGGCATCCATTGGGAGCATCCACCCCCCGACAAAGTTAACCGGCAACGGCTTAAGTCCCAGGCAGAGATGATATGCCTATCGTATTTCTATCGATCTAATTCATTTTTCAATCATTTATTCGGCCTTGTGAATTACACGCCTTGTGTGATGCAGCCGAAACCGGACACGCCTCAGTCATACACGTCAGAGTTATCGACGCAAGAAGACGCGTGTCTGCCAAACTTCTTATCGCCAAGTCCACAGTAGCACACGTTAAGGTCGTTTCAATCCCCAGACCAAAACCAAATGTTCGATTTAGATGGGTTAGCATGAAGGAACAGAGGAACTGTTCTTTGTGGGTACAGATTTGTAATAACTACACGTGGTAAAACAATAACAATTTAATATAAGTTACAAGTTAAAATACAGGGAAATGAATGTTGTGACCCAATAACAATACAACAAAATGGTGACTCACAATGGGAGACTGAGATGAGTAGGCTGATAGCTGCTGGCGTCGTCCTCAGGGGGTGGCCACGGTGATGTACTTGTCTAATTAGCAATGCGGATTCACAAGCACGTGGTGCTCTTCCGGCCAAGGGTCCGTCGCTCGCCGCAAGAGGGGTTCCTGCACGCGAGGTGCACGTACCGACTTCAGGTCACGGGTCCGTCGCTCATCGGGAGGTTGGTCCTGCCTACAATGAGGCTCACGTACCGCTACAATGCCTCGGAAACTGTATGGAATGGTGACTAATTATCGCCGGGACCCGGTCGAAACCGCTCTGGTTACGGTCTTGACTGGTTGCCGGCCGATGCAAAAGTGATGAAGTGTTGAGCGCTCTTGTCGTTGCTGCGCTTGATTCGTGACGCCCGATGAAAAATGAGAACTGTCATATCAAAATACATTAGACCAGATCATCAATCAAGTATCATCGAGCGTCACGAATCAAGCGCAGCAACGACAAGAGTGCTCATCACTTCATCACTTTTGCATCGGCCGGCTACCAATTTTACTCTTGATCTTATTCGGAGTTTATGTATGAACTGCAAACCACTAAAAGTCAACATTATTTGTTAATAATTCTCTAAGAGGGGCAGTACACCCAGAAAAGTTTTGGTACAAACCGCCTTAAGAAATTTAACATGCCTGCAATTCTTTGCAATTCAACTTTACCTTTTGTTGCTTCGATAGCTTTAATGGCTTCAGTCCTTCCACCATCAATTTTTATTCCATCTTTCGAGAAAATATATCCCAAATATCTATCTTAACTCACCCTGAACTGTATTGTATACTTATTAAATTTAATACCAAGACTTTTTGCTCTCTCCACTACTTTTTTGAGTATGTTATGATTTTCTACGCTATCATCAATAGATCATCGAAGTATATTTGTACACCTTCAATTGTTACCTCCTTCAAACAAATAACTAGAACCGTGGTATATTGTGAACGACCTCAGATGGATATAGATCTGCTCAATAGTGAGGTCACGATTGCCTATAACACCCTACCTTAAAAATATCTATCTATTGGATTATCATATTTATTTAGATTAGCAAACTTTTGAGAGGTTGACAGATCTGGATGTAGCTTGATACTCACGTTCTTTTTAATTTGTTTCGCGTTGCATAGATTCCTATATTTGTGGGCGCTCCAGACTGGTGCCAGGTTATATAGAAATTTAGATATCTAGATAATCGTTAGTTAGAATAAGTTGTTTGCGCCGACGCCAAAAGAAAGGAGACAACAACGAGGAATTTCTCTTTAATTAAACATTAATCGAACACAAATACAAATCAAATAAACAGCAAGAACTTCAAGCAAATGAAATTATCATTTCACATACATTTGGCAAAAATATATAAGATAAAAATGGTTGTATATTACTAAAATATAAATGTTAGCTACTTGAGGTATATATATATATATATATATATATATATATATATATATATATATATATATATATATATATATAAATCAAATGCTGTATTCTACAGCTCAAAAGCAGACACTAATTATTGGGTAAGTGACGTTTGTCAATCGGCTTGGTTAATTCTTCAATGAGTTAACTGGCCAGTTCTTTGAGTGAGCCTCCATAAAAAAAATCCTACGTGAAATTTCTACATTGATTATTAAAAATGAGATGTTAAAAAGAATGTACAGGTTAGATATTTTACAGACAAAATTTGCTAATTACTATTTCAAGAATTATGTGTTTAAATTCACAAAATTCAACAGATTAAACAGGAAATTTACAGTTATCCTTATAGCATCCCGCTGACACTGTTTAAGTTCAAATTTGTTTACGTTATTTTGGAAAGTTCAAGTTATAAGGCTTCAGATATTAGATTGCTGGATGAAAAATTCTGCCGGTTCAAAAAAAAAAGAGTTACATAGACTCACCAGATCTTCCTGCCTTGAATTACTTGATGACCCTATGAAAATGCCTCCCAAGTGGAATCAACTATGAGTGCCTGAGACAGGTTCACAGACTCTAATGAGAGGAGAAGCTAGCGGTTATTGGGCTGGTGGATTTATTGCTCCAATACTAGGAAACAATTTGACAGCTATGTCGATGTTCTGAATTTGCTCAAGTGAAATTCACTTTTGACTGACTCAAGCTTCGATAACATGCAGGAACTATTTCTGATTAACGTAAGAAATGTATCGGGTCGGAAACAAATAACCACAACTTAACTCGCGTTTTTATGCTTAACACAACTTTTATTTAAACTCGAAAACCGCTCAAATGACTAAACAATCACTGACAATTATTATAAGGTAGTATCGATAACAGAA
This sequence comes from Tillus elongatus, assembly GCA_964006375.1. Classification (NCBI taxonomy): domain Eukaryota; kingdom Metazoa; phylum Arthropoda; class Insecta; order Coleoptera; family Cleridae; genus Tillus; species Tillus elongatus. Next base: position 32,369,675 of record OZ023270.1, read on the forward strand.
AGGATTTTATCGCCCTTTTTTAAGACAATTTTTAGCCACCGCAACTAAAGGGTGTTGACTCGATAAGCGCCAGGCTGTGACTCCTCTCGAGCTAACGTCTGTTTCCGTTGAGATTTAAATTCTCTTCCTCTCACCACATATGTCCCTCGCCTATAGTTCAGGGTTTCAAGGCTAACTCTACGACATACATTGCAGATATGGTCTCGACTCCCCTTTAACATTAAAAATGGACTCACACCCTCAAGGTTCTTTTAATATGAACTAATAAATTGTTCCAGAACATTCTCAACGGATATTTGGTTTACTTAAAACCTTTCCAGGAAAATGCGACATATCATTTATTAACAAAGCCATATTGCGTCTTTAGATGTTTGAATTTTTAACGTGCTTTCCTAGCCTGCAGTAAAGGGGTTTACGGTACTTGAAGATTTAGCGACTTTTCATCAAAATAATTTTGAAATCAAAACATGAATTGCCTTACAGATATTGGATTGTCGGTTATTAATTAAGTCTCTTACGGGTTTATTTTAAATATTTAAAGTAGTAATGAAACGCAATCGTTACACAATGTCCCCAAAATTTTTTTGATTTATGAATTGGAAGAATTCAGGAGCTATACTAATACTAAAAGGTAATCTATTGAACATATAACAGCCAAAAGGACTGTTAAACGTGCACAGTTTTCTACGGTCTGGATGTAATTCTACTTGCTAGAATCCTTCTTTCAAATCTAATACCATGAACAGACTTTTATTACACAACTCTTCACAAATTTCTTCTAAAGTTGGTATATGTATGTTGTGCATAGGTTTGATTGTTAAATTTGATTGTTTTTCGGATCAAGGCAAATCCTCAAAGATTTATGTGGATTTTCTACTACAACAAGGTTACTCACCCACTCTGAAGGTCCTTCAACTTTACTAATGATATCTCTCTTCTCTAACTCAATCAATTTTTTTTCGAGTTTCTTTTTTATAGCAACTGCAACTCTTATGGGTGGATTAGCAACAGGTGTATACTTTTCTTTTAATTCTATTCTACACGGCTCCTTAAAAGTACCAAATCCATCAAAAATTTCCTCATTTTCTTTTATGAAATTTCCTTCATCAGCATAACCATTCAATGTATCTACTTTTCGAATTAAATTTAACCTGGTACAGATTGGCAACCCTAGTAGTGGAATAGTGTCATAATTAACAATAATGAAATCCGCATTACATTCTTTGTTTTTGTACCTGCACTTTAAATTTACCATACCACACGGATTTGTTTTAAAGCCACCAAAACTTTCTAATACTACATTTGCAGGTCTGATTATTTCACTAGTCTGCATATTTTTCAACAGCCTTTCTGGCAATACATTACTTGACTACCACTGTCTAGTTTAAAATTTATAGATTGTTCTTCAATCATTATTTTTTCACACCAAGTTTCAACATTATCAATAGTTTGAATATTTACAGTATCAATGAAAAAACTCGCGTCTGTATTCTTCTGAACTTCGGACACTCTATCAAGTTTCACTTTGCAGCAAATTGCAAAGTGGTTTTCTTTACCACAACGATCACATTTCTTTTTAAACGCTGGGCACTGACGTAGGCCGTGGGTCATTGCACATCACCTACACTTGAAAACTTCACCTGAGACTTGCACAATCTCTTGACGGTTGAACTTCTTGTACCTAGATTAATTTTGCACAGAATTTTCCCACACTTTGTCTTCACGATTTTTGGGTTTCACTTTTTCATTTATACTTTCCACAACCTTTTCCTGTAGCTTCCTCACTTGTTGCTTCGATACTTCAGCAGCTCTCCAATAATCAGCAGCCTTTTTTTAGATCCAGATCTTTAATTCGTAGTAGCCTTTCCTGTAGTGATAGATCTTGAGTTCCTGATACAATTCTATCGCGAATCATTTGTTCACGTAATGTTCCAGATTCACATTTTTGAGATAGTTTCGTTATCTCCGTTAGAAACTATTCAAAACTTTCACCTTGCTTCTAATCTCATTTGTAGAATATGAATCTTTCATAAACTATATTTTTATTTGGAGTGCAATACTTCTCAAAAGCTTCAATAATTCGTTAACATCGTTTGTGTCGTCACTTGGCAAATTAAACGTATTATACACTTCAGTGGCGTCTTCTATCGAATATAAAAATATTGCAGCTTTTACATCGGCCTCTAGCTCAGATTTTCCGAAAGCCTTCATGTATATTTCATAGTTTTGTTTGAAACGATTCCAATGTTCGCTTATATTACCTTATAATTTCAGGCTTTTTGGTAGCCTCATGTACTCCATTTTATTCTCGAGTAAGCACTCTTTCAACAGACGGACTAACCCTTTTATTTCAACTGGATACACGAGACTTCAAAATTTACTACTTCTCATTGTTATGTATTAGACTGCGCCATTGTGTCTTTCCTACAATTAAACAATAGTCACGTTTTAAATATTATTTATTAATAACTTAGTAATTACTTGGGAACGTATTACATAACAGTATATATGTCTATCAACTGTCAACCATGAATGTCTCTTCTTGCTTGGCTCCCACTTCACTTGTCACCTGTCACCGTGCTTCCTCTATCCAGTATCTGTCAAGTCTACTGTGTTGCCAAACATCACATCAGTCGTGGGTAATATTTCTACTTTAGACCCTTGATGTATACGATTTTCTGATGTAATTTTTAGTTAGTAATGCGCTTTGACTATGTTGCATTAAAAATGAAAAATCTTCAATTTGTTTTCTCAATTCTTCATCTTGTATTTTGATACTCTGGCACTTGAGAAAATGCTCCAATAAAAGCGTACATGAATGGTGTGCTACGCTAGGGCATTTATATCTGTCACTACTTAAACCTACTAATTTATGTACGGCTTCCATTATCGCATCATAATGTTTTGGACGCAACATCGTTTTTACATTTTGAATGTCATTAGTTGCCTGAACAGTTAGGAAGATTTTTGCAATGTGTATTATGTGTTGGGTAATCATCTTGTAGTGATGGCTGCTTGTTGAACACTTTATCATCCGCACATTCCCATATAAAACCAGACCTTAGTCAATCCTTGCAATTTTAAAGATCTAATCATTTCTTATAGATGGGAAAATGTAATTTTTTAAACTCTCACTAGCCGAAGGGATGAACAGCAGATGTAAGTACTTTACTAGCACGTAAGATTATTCTTTATAACATTATAAGTGTTATTTTATATAAAAGTTAATACGATAAGTATGGGTATGGAGGGGGAGCATTTACACTAAGAAGAATAATGTAAGGATTTCATTGAGAACTTTAGCTGACCTTGAAAATCTGTTAACATGAGGCGAAAATCATATGTATGCTAGAAACTTTTTGTGTGTGCATAATATTAGTTTAGATTCATTTGCTAACTTCTTTCATCAGACAGACTTTTATTTTTCATTTTTTGTGTGTACATATATAGCATTATTTGATTATTTTTGGCCTGCTCAATTAAGAATTTGTTGTATTGTTTAATACTAAAAGAGGCCACTAATTTATTATTGAGGTAGAACTACAGGGAATTTTGAATATTTTTTCCGTTAAGTATAATAATTGTTGTCTTGTATTAAGTATCTTATCTTACTGTACTGATAGAGGTAATTATCTTATTGATTGAGAAGTTATACTGGGATCCTATCTGTTCGGTTCTGTTGGAGGTTTATTATTTTGATTGGAATTGAAAAGGATAATTTTATACTCATAAATTGTATACGTAAGACAATTTGTTCATATTTTGTCAAAATACAGAAAATACAGGGTCGGTCTCAGTAATCTCATTACACCTGATTATTTTAATAATTTAGTGCAAATTTTTGTGAATATTTTTTTGTTATGTTACTCATTGAATGATCTGGTTCTCTGATTGATTTTTGGCTTGAAGTAAAATATATTGTCATAAAAAAAGGCGAAGAGAACAAACATAATGGCAGTGTATGATGAATATGCTGACATGCTTGACTTAAGTAATGTAAATATTATGGCCGAATCATTGTCGCTCGATCAACTTAAGGTTGACAAGCTAGGGAGCTTCCCTCTCCTCTCAGTACTTCACCTAAATATTAGAAGCATAAAAAAAAACTTTAACGAGTTCCTGATGTTTTTGAAATCGCTGGAGGGAGGTAACATTGATTGTCTAATCTTAAGTGAAACTTGGTCAGTAAGCAACCTGAATAACTTCCACATAGAAGGGTATAATGCATTTTATAATGAAGGATCATATAATCAAAATGATGGATTAATAGTGTACATTAAAACTACCCTAAACGCGAACTCAGAATGTCTAAATCTGGCAGAGTTAACTGTTATTAATTTGTCATTTGGAATTCAGAATCGGAAGATCAGTATTACGGGAATTTATCGACCCCCATCTAGTGACTTAAATCTATTCATAAATGAACTGGAGGCTTTTATTCTAAATAAAAGTAGGGCTGATATAGACTTGATAGTTGGTGACATTAATATTGACCTGTTGAATCTTCAAAATCCTTCAAGCCTCACTTATATTAATGTACTTGAAAAAAATGGATATATTGCCTGCATTAATTCTCCCACGCGCATTACGGACAGATCTGAAAGCTGTATCGATCACATGTTCTTACGGTATAGTAAAAATTTTGACAAAGAGATGAAGGTTAATGGGTCTGCAACAAGATCTTACATAATAAAGTCGGATGTTACCGATCACTATCCTGTATTTCTGACGATTGATTTGGGTGGTGGTCTTCACTCTGATGAAACTAACATTGCTAGTGCGAGTGATGGAAACGGCACGTACCAAAGAATAGATGAGGTAGAATACTTAAAAAACTTGGAAACAACAGAGTGGGATGATATTATTTATTGTGAAGATGTGCAGGGTGCTGTGGATGGGTTTGTAAATAAACTAAGTACTATAGTACAGAAGTCAAAGGTTGTATTACCTATTAATAAAACTAGAAAGAAAAGCCCATGGATAACGAATGGTCTTGTTGCATCACTTAAAACTAGAGACAAATTAAAAATTAAGTGGCTTAATGACAGGAATAATAGGCAACTGGAACTGGAATATAAAGTCTATAAAAACAAGTTGACTAATTTAATAAAGATTACCAAGAATAATTACTATAAAGGTAGGGTCGTGAATGCAGGAAAAGATATCAGGAAAATATGGAATGTTATTTCAGACGTTGCATTGGGCAGAGGTAAGGACCAGGGAAGAATTGAAGCCGTGAGAATAAGCGACAATGAAGTGGTACGAGATAAGAAACAAATAGCAAATATTTTCAACAGGTATTTTGTGTCAGTGGGTGCTGAGGATTCTAATGTTGGTACACAAACGGTGCATTATCAGACTGCAAGATCAGGCGCCAGTTCGTTTTTCCTCCGCCCTGTTTCTGGTAGTGAAATTACTATTATAATTGGCAAATTGAAGGCAAGATCTGCACCTGGCATGGACGGACTGGGTGGTAGGCTTTTCCAGGTTGGTCATCTTTTTTTGGTTGAACCAATCGTTCACATAGTAAACAGAATTTTTGAAACAGGTTTGGTGCCCGAGCAGTTTAAGATATCTGTAGTTTCGCCCATATTTAAAACAGGAAGTCGAATTGACCCCGCCAACTATCGTCCCATAAGCTTACTTAACACGCTGGCCAAAATATTTGAGAAAGCTCTTTATTTACGACTTACTGAGTATTTCAATAAAAATAACTTAATATCTATTAATCAGTTTGGCTTCAGGGAAAACTATTCTACCGAACAGGCCCTACACAAACTTTGCTCGAAGGTGTTGACTAATTTTGATAAAGATTTAAAAACAGTTGGAATATTTTTAGACCTTCATAAGGCATTTGATACGGTGAGCCACGACATACTGATGCAAAAACTGGACCGGGTGGGTGTAAGGGGTGTAGGCCTCACTTTAATTGGGAACTACTTTAACAACCGACAGCAGGTAGTAAAAATAGGTAATGTTCTAAGTAATCCACAAGTAATAAAATGTGGGGTTCCTCAGGGGTCTATACTGGGGCCCATACTGTTTTTGATTTACATAAATGACATCCTTGAGAAATTTGAGACCCGCTGCGATCTTGTAGCTTATGCGGATGATATTGTGATGATGTATGGTGCAAATACCTGGAGCGAGGCTGTTGTGTGCAGTTCTAATATTTTTCAAGACCTTGTTGCGTCTTTGGCTTCTAACAATCTAAATCTGAGCGCAAAGAAGTCGAAGGTTATCACTTTTTCACCTACGAGGGTGGGTCTCCCGCACATTGTTCCCGTAATACGAGTGAAAGATGAAATAATCAAGTGCGAGACTAACGTGAAGTATCTGGGGATCATCATAGACCAGCATCTAAAATGGACTTGTCATCTTGAAACCCTGAACAAAAGGCTCAGGAAATTTGTACATATTTTTTATATTCTACGAGGCATCTTAAGTCAAAGGATTTTGCTTCTGACGTATGATAGCCTGGTCCAGTCAATTTTGAGGTATGGAATATCGTGTTGGGGATCGGCATATGACACTTACATGAATCCTCTACGCATCACACAGAACTTTATAATTAAGACTATATTGAACAAGGAGATTAAATATCCCACTAACTTGTTGTATAACCAGGCAACCAATGTACTCAATATCACTGGATTGTACATAATGGCACTCATACAATACACGCACACAACTATAAGCCTTCAGAAATTGTTAACGCATGGTTACAGTACAAGGGGCAAAATGGGTGATTTTATGACGGCTGCGGCGTGTAGGAAGAACATTTCACAGCGTTATGTATCGTACCTTGGTCCAGTGCTACTTAATCTTGTGCCACTGGAGATAAAAAAAATGAAAGATAATTATAAGTTTAGGAAAAAACTTTTAAATCATTTAATTGAGAACTTTGTAACATTTGAGCAAGTGATACGGGAAAAGAGGGAATGATGTTTTCATACTGCGTGTATATATTTGGATAATGAATGTACATGAAAGAGTGTGGATGTGTGGGAATGTGTGAGTGTGAGTGCGCGTACGTGAAAGACTTGGTGGGTATTTAACTTGGTAAGTGAGTGTTATTTTCAATTGTGATTGGGTAGGTATATATTGAATCGGAAAACAAGTGGTTTAGTAATTTGTTGTAAATATCGGATCTTCCTCTTTCCTCCTTTTTATTGTGATGAGAGGGGATTAGACTTTAATTACGGCTGATTGTAGAGATCATTTAATGGTAAATAATAGAGATAAGATTGGAGAACCGGATCATACGGACGTGATACGTCCTGTTGCACTGTAGCTGGAAAGATGCATGCAACTGCTCTGTAGAATATGTAGGAGGAGTTTTTCAGCACATACAAGTTCTTCTGAACTTACGTGCTACTGTTCTTAATATTAGTCAGTAAGTATTATTGTATGTATGGGAAATAAATAAATAAATAAAATAAATAAATAAATAAGTTACTAAAATTTCAAAGAAAGTTATGTGGTTGCTCAGGGCAGAATATGAGATTTAATGCAATTCTGAAAAATATGCGGGTTCATACCTTATAATGTGGGTGGCGTCAGACATACAAATAAAAATCGAGACTGTGTTAACTCAATTTATCAATAAATAGTGATTTTATATAGGGCCAAAATGACTATGATTTATTGTGATAGATGGAAGCAGTTATTAATAAAATGAATGAATTTAATTACAGGTTACAGATTCGCAGTGTACTTAACTATGGAATGTGTACCGGTGCTCCTGGGATAAACTGGGTACGAGATGGCTACCCAGGGTTAGCAAAACCTCTGGATATATTCTCCTTGATTGACGTTGTTGGAAAGAGCACTCAAGGCTGACAAAACTTCTGAATATATTCTCTATATCGGGGTACTCTGGGACTCTTACCCACTATTCTCCTGGGTTGACGAGATGTTGCTGCTACAGGTGCTTGTGCACGGCATGGCGTTGATGGGGCTCCTAAAACGATGGTGTAGATGGGGCTACCCAAAACGGGATAGCTAAAAATAATTGACTCGGTCTAAGTAAACTGTTATATTTGAGGTTATCCATGAGTGATATGCTTGTAGAAGTATCCACGTTGAGAAGTAAAGTTAATCTGTATTCGTTCTTTCAATTATTAGTAATGATATTGTACTAGAATACCGCCACAAGCTATCACAAAACAAGAAAATAAACATCAAATAAAGCAATCACATTTGAAATAAGCAGTTATTATGAATTGTTACAAAGCAAAAACAGCATTTAAGATAGCAAAGTATTTAATTAGACTCACCTCACATGAGCGTGCTGCCTTATTCTCTTAGCTAATTATTCTTAACATAGCTATTGTTGTTAACATTTTGTAGAAAAGAGAGTGAGTTTTTTTTATTGTTTTCTTTTTTTTTTGGGCACAGGAGTGGAGAATAGTGGAAGTTTGTGAATTTCAAGTCATCTATTTGTTGTATGGTAATATAGCTCACTAGACCTCTGAGAACTACCTTCGGATTTTTCTCGTGACTAAGGTTGAGTAAATGTAATATAATGGACCATTTTGTTGTCTTCCAAGAGTTTTGTGGCCATGCGGCCATACATATTCCCTGCCTTGATGAACTTGACTTGGTTTCAAGGAGTTTCACTATTGGTATCTACTTTTTTTTACACTTCTTTGTGATTATCACTGGTGGAATGCATTTTTCTTATTGTGTGGTTGATCGTTAATCGTTTATTCTTGTCGCATTTCTTCTTCTTGATGGAAAGTTTCATCCTGCTAGCGCTCCACAGTTATTACTAATTTTAACGTGTTACTAGTCAGTTGTTTACTCTGGGCTTTAGAAAACATCTACCTTTTCCGCTGTTCATATTTGTCACAATCTATTGATGAAGTTGTTGGTCGAGTATGCATCAGCTGGAGTGCACTTCTCATTTCATTTACGATTTTCATTTCTTTGTATTTAGATTTGAATGCTGAATATTCTAGATGAAGTTGAGATATACTATTGTTTTTCTGTTTTAGTTCTTCTGATAGGACGAGATTGTCCTTGTAAAGAACTTCAACATGGTTTTCTAAAGCTGTGAAGCGGGCTTCGAATGTAATTACGTCCGAAGAATTCCTGATTTTTTTTCGTCACTTGAGCATCTATATTGCAATTTTTGTTTGCTTAAGCGTCTTCTCGCGATCGCACTAATTGTTTAGCCCCTTGTCACTTAACACTAAAATATCAGGTTATAAAGTTGGCAGTACAAATCACTTTAAGAGATGTTCCAATACGATAATATTCGCGTTTTTAATGGTATGTGAGCGTAAAGGGCCAAACTTATCGCACGTGCACAGACTATTGGCATACATGTTCTCTATTATAATACCTGGCTATTTTACTATCGATGAAAAATGTATCTCATTGCTCTTTATTACTCAGAAAGTAGGTAATGGGACACTTTGAGCAGACAGTGACGTCACAGGAAGTGACGTCACGGCGCCGGCGCCACGCCCTGGCGCCACGCCCTGGCGCCTGCCCTGGCGCCGGCGCCACGCCCTGGCGCCGGCGCCTGCCCTGGCGCCTGCCCCGGCGCCTGCCCCGGCCCCGGCGCCTAGCCACGCCCCGGCCCCCGGCGCCAAGCCCCGGCGCCAGCCCCGGCGCCGGCGCCAGCCACGCCCTGGGCCAGACAGTCACATTTAGTCTTGTTATGTAAACATTCTAAGGTCATTGACCTGTCTTTGGCCAGACAGTGACGTCACATGACTTGTGCCAGACAATCACATAAGTGTCTAACCTATTACTTCAAATTATTATATTTTGAAAAAAACCATTTGGTGCAGGTGAGTTTCGAACCCGGGGCATTCAGATGGGAGGCAACGATGCTACCCGTTAAGCTAAGCAGACGCTTGTTAATTTATTGTTTTAGGTTGGTATATATATATACGACTTTTAATTACAAACCATACATGTAATATAATTAAAGTTTATTATTAGACAAATGGATGATTTACAAAATAATGTTTAATATTAGAGGCGGAACCAAAACGGAAGAACCAAAATGGCGGAATGAAAGATGGAAGCCTGTGATACCTTAAGCTGACATTATAAAAATGGCGGCTTTCTTTCTTAAAGATGGTGCCTTTCGCTGATAAAGAATGGCGGCTTTCGTTCTTAAAGATGGTGCCTTTTGCTGATAAAGATGGTTGAAGACTCCATTATTTAAAGTTACGTCACCCCAACCTTTAGAGCCGACAAATGAGAGTGAGGTTGATAAGCGAGAATAATGGTATTGGTCGAAGACTCCATGATTGAAAGTTACGCCCCCTATTAAAACAAACCATTCATAAAGCTTTTGTTATTAGACATAACCAAATATCGTAGAGACAATAGAGGTCGCTGACAAAAACAAAAGAAGCTCAGAAACAAAATGGACAACAGGTTCAACTCTTAAGCTTAGAAACAATGGTTGGTTACAGGTTCAATTCCTTTCTACCACGTGTTTAGTGTCATGTTACTCGTCTAAGTAAGCAGAATTAAAAAATGGCTACTAAAATGAGATAAAAAACTTAAAACCCTTATCGCGGAAGATCCGTGAGATGTACGCAGGAACCAATACATGCACGGTGTTAAGGAGGCCAAATCAAATTGGAATATACAATAAAACGGCCACTTCCGGTCTAAACTTTAAATCGTTATATCTTTTCAACGGAAAGTGATAGAAATGAACTGACTTTAAAAAATGTATGTTTCATAACAAGGTCTACAAGAAACTGAGATAAAAAACTTTAAACCCTTATCGCGGAAGATCCGTGAGACGTACGCAGGAACCAATACATGCACGGTGTTAAGGAGGCCAAATCAAATTGGAATATACAATAAAATGGCCACTTCCGGTCTAAACTTTAAATCGTTATATCTTTTCAACGACAAGTGATAGAAATGAACTGACTTTAAAAATATATCGTTTCATAACAAGCTCTACAAGAAAATGAGATAAAAAACTTTAAACCCTTATCGCGGAAGATCCGTGAGATGTACGATGGAACCAACACATGCACGGTGTTAAGGAGGCCAAATCAAATTGGGATATACAATAAAATGGCCACTTCCGGTCTAAACTTTAAATCCTTGTATCTTTTCAACGGAAAGTGATAGAAATGAACTGACTTCAAAAATATATCGTTTCATAACAAGCTCTACAAGAAAATGAGATAAAAAACTTTAAACCCTTATCGCGGAAGATCCGTGAGATGTACGAGAGAACCAACACTTGCACGGTGTTAAGGAGGCCAAATCAAATTGGAATATACAATAAAATGGCCACTTCCGGTCTAAACTTTAAATCCTTGTATCTTTTCAACGACAAGTGATAGAAAGGAACTATCTTCAGAAATGTATGTTTCGTAACAAGATCTACAAGAAACTGAGATAAAAAACTTTAAACCCTTATCGCGGAACATCCGTGAGATGTACGATAGAACCAACATATGCACGGTGTTAAGGAGGCCAAATCAAAGTGGAATATACAATAAAATGGCCACTTCCGGTCTAAAACTTCAAATCCTTGTATCTTTTCAATGGAAAGTGATAGAAAGGAACCGACTTCAAAAATGTATGTTTCGTAACAAGGTCTACAAGAAACTGAGATAAAAAACTTCAAACCCTTATCGCGGAAGATCCGTGAGATGTACGATAGAATCAATACATACACGCTGTTCAGCAAAGCAAACTCTATAAGCATATTCAATAAAAATGTTACTTCCGGTAGACACTTCCGGTATAGCTATTCTTAGAGCTACATACATGTGTGACACATCAAAATAATCGTCTTGTTGAACAGAAGAAATATAATATTTAAGTAAGTTAGAACAAGCTGTATTAACACCTAAAACCAACACACACTCTCTTGTACAGGCTGATTACCCTGCCATCCAATTGTTAGTAAGGTTATGTTTGTATTTGTTATTTGAATACAAACAGAAGAGTGTACTTACATACAGCAAGAGACGTCATCCTTGTTTCACGACTTAACACATACTGAACAAGTGTCTCTCTCTCTTGTATTGAGGAAACAAACTGATGTAAGAGAGAGGGGGGTCTTACAAAGGATAAACAACGTTTTTTACAGTTGTTAACCTTACAGAAAGGGGTTAATAAAAATGCAACAAAATAAAAATAAAACAACTGATTTACATACAATAAAAATTTATTGGGATTAATTAAGTTGTACATATTGATACATAAATGACATACATAAATGACATACTATTATTACATAATGGCTCTAACGATACCCGTTAGAGGTTTATATTCCATTACACTGTCATGAATAACCAAACAATAAACACGAGTATTTTTTGGGAAGTTGGCGTGACTCATGAACTCCACCTTAATGTCCACCGTTGAAGACTTGATTGACTCGTTCTGGTACTGACAGTCAATCACAAATAGAGCTCTGTCTTTAAACTCGTCATAATTCAAGATAGGCTCCGACATGTTTTTATAACAGAAGTTTTTTTGAAAATCTGTATACATGTTATAGGCTTCTGCATATTTCGATTTCTCAAAATCCATATTCATAGATTCATAAGGGTAGCATTCTGAATTTAGAAACACTCTGAGGTCCAACATACCAATGTTATCGAAATAGTCTGACCTCTTCTTCACGTTATCCTTACGATCTGTTTGAAATGCTATAATCACATATCGAGGTCTTTCCAAGTTGGTTGCAGTTTTAACAGCCCACACATCTCTGTTGATATCTCTGAGTGCTGGTAACTCATATATGTCCCATTTGCGGTATGCGAGAAATATAGAGGTGTCTTTGGCTATTTTATCCATCAGTTCCAATTTCATTTTATCATTGGGAAATACATGTTTTACCTTTAAAAACATATTGGTTACGGTAATTTTTGCTCGTGCCGTACCTGTGCTGTAATAGCCGTTAGAATCGTTTCGACTTCTTGTAAAGCGGAAAGTATGTTTGCCACAGAGAACTCCTTTGAAATGATGAAAGAAACTGAAGAGGAACCAGACAGGTATGAGCATGTGAAACTTGTTATCATTTAAGGTGATGTGCTCCGACGACACATTCAGACCGGCGTTGCTAAGAGATTGGGCTTCATTCTTACTGAACGATAGCAGACTTTTGATGATGGTTGTGGTGTATGGGTCTCGCACTCGTTCCACTTCCTTGTTATTTAACTCATAGGTCATTGATTCAAACAGAGCTGCTCCTCCATTATTTGACAGATAACAAGCACCAGTGGCATTTTGGATTGCTACAGGTTCCAGAGCACCTTCGATTATTAGAGCTGACTCGGCCAGACATACGAACGCATCTTGTTGGTTGATGGCTATTTCAATTTCATCGCTGTTACCAAACGATTTAGTTGGTGAATAGTAAGAACGCAGCTCTTCTCGATCGATGCCATCATCAAACACGGGTTCTTTGAATATTTCTAGTTTTGACGACATGATAACCCAGGCTTTGCAGGAACTCAATATTATCGGGACGAAGCGTACCCTTTGACGTGTCTGACTCAACTGAATTTGATGTGGTAGATGCACTTGATTTTATATCCTTGAAGACCAACATACTAAGCAACTTTTATAAGTTTTAAGCGAACAGACACCTCTTCACCTTGAAAGTTGACAGGAACTGAATCTTGGTCGACGATGTCGATGCTTATATTGGAAATCTCTTGCTTGTTCACCGGCAAGTAAATTAAATTGTTAGGTTCTATGTCGATTGCGTAGCCAGGATCAACCATCGGAGCAAACTCATACAGCGTATGTGAGGGTTGTCCGTTATAATAGGAACCAGACACAATATTGGTTTCGATGCGAATCTGTCTAACATCCACTATATCAACAGGTAAATCAGATTCATAAAAGGTGTCCGGCTGAAGAACTTGTTTTGAAAAGCCCAACATTCGCCCAATCGAACCATCAAATTCAAAACTGACATTTGTATAACACTTTAGTCTACATTTGATGGTGTTCGGATTAGGTCTCAGAAGCAGAGCCTGTTGCTTTTGTTCGTGTGTTGCTGTAGCACCAACAAGTTCATTTTGAAGTAACTCTTCCAAGTGTGTTATTTCATAAGCACCGGTGGGTATCGTGATGGTTCGCCAACCGGTTCCTTCTTTTACATGAAATTTGTTTTTACCTTCATAGATGTTGGGTATGTTATTGTAGGTGTGAAAGCCTATCAAGGCAACAGCATAATTACCATCCAAAACAATTGGTGGATGGTAGTCTGACGACAGATGGGAGCTGCGGTCTTTCAACACAAAGGTGTGCGCCATGACTGATACACACAGGCTACTGTTTAAGGCTTTTATTTAAAAATTTTAAACATAAGTGACCACAATTATAAGTATTATATTTCTGATACACATCATGATTGTACATTAAAGTAGAGTTTTTAAGGTAACGCTGCAGCTCAACTGGTGGTTTCAAGTTTCCATATGAGTCAAAGTACACGGCTGTGTCACCACGTTTCTTAACTGCAACCCAATGACTGCCAGGTTCCTTGTTTGTTTGCAAATTCATGATAAGTGATTCATTCTTGCGTGGCCCATTCGATGGCAAAGTATCTCGCATGTATACACCTCTAAAATATGGAATTTTCATTTTACCAGCAAATTTCACAAGGTCTTCATTTGTTAGAGGTCTTGCTGGTAAACATCTTACTCGTTTTTTGGTTTCTGCAGATACAACCCATAACCGGAGCGCTGTTTCTTGAGATACATGCCTGTGCCCAGTCTCTTGCATTTTGGCTTAAATTTCAAGCCACTCCCTCTCCTACCCATCGCGATGGCTTCCATTGTTTTGTTGTGCCGTTCTTCCTCCTCTAGTTTCTGTTTCGCAGACTTGGCATCGTTCACGGCTTTGGCAATACCTGCAGCACCACCACCCAGAGCTCCTAGTGCTGACAGCCCACCAAATATCAGAGGCAACAGCGGAAGGAAGCCTCCACTTTTAGGTATTGGAATAACTCGAGGTTTCTGCACATTCTTACGCCCACCAATGTTTCTAACGATTGTATGAGCTATATCAAATACGGCGTTCGCTGTTGGAATAAGATTTCTATCTTTTATAACTTCCTCAATCAGACTTAGTATGTTTTTAAAGGGAACCTTCTTCTTTGGCTTCGAGTTGATTACATAAAACCCCTCATTAAGTTTTCTGTTAACTTTCATGGTGTTTGTAACGCCCCGCAACGTTTCAGCAAAACCTGTATCTGTCTTTGTTAATAACAGCCCTCACTCTGTGACACCAACATGCATACTGACTGGGTGTCTCACTTGCATTCATATATATACACACCCAAAATAAAATATAGTTTAGTTTAAGTTAAGATGCGTACCAGCAAACACGCTTCTGCCTTACCCATTACAAATATAGACGATGTTGTTACGGACACAGCTCAACAACAACTGAGGCATGGTCCTCTCTTTCCAAACACCGTTCGCTGTATCATATGTGGTCCCAGTGGGTGTGGTAAAACTAATGTCATGCTGAGTTTGTTGTTTGAAGCAAACGGTTTAAAATTTGATAACGTGTATGTGTATTCAAAGTCTCTGTATCAACCGAAATACAAGATGTTAAAGGAGGTGATGAATGCCACAAAAGGTGTTGGTTACTATCCTTATAGAGAAAACGATGAAATATTAGATCCGGAAGATGCCAAGGACAACTCTGTGTTTATATTTGATGATGTAGCTTGTGACAAACAAGATAAAATAAGAGCATACTTCAGTATGGGCAGACATAAGAATATTGATTCATTCTATCTCTGTCAAACATATACACGAATACCCAAACATCTGGTACGTGACAACACCAATGTTATTGTGTTATTCAAGCAAGATGAAACCAATTTAAAACATGTGTACGACGATCATGTGACCACCGATATGGACTTTAAACAATTTAAAACTATCTGCCACCAATGCTGGAAAGATAATAAGTATGGTGTGTTGGTGATTGTGAAGGAAAACGATGTACACAAAGGTCGATATAGAAAAGGATTCGATAGATATATATTATTCTAACAAACGATGAT
Source organism: Tillus elongatus (assembly GCA_964006375.1). Taxonomy (NCBI): domain Eukaryota; kingdom Metazoa; phylum Arthropoda; class Insecta; order Coleoptera; family Cleridae; genus Tillus; species Tillus elongatus. The sequence continues at coordinate 32,385,711 of OZ023270.1, forward strand.
AGACAGGACAGTCAGCTGTCTAACACAGGTGTCTAACACAGATGTCATACAAGTGTCTAACACAGCTGTCATACAGCTGTCATACAGCTGTCTAAACAGCTGTATGACAGCTGTCTAACACAGCTGTCTAACACAGCTGTCTAACACAGCTGTCTAACACAGCTGTCTAACACAGCTGTCTAACACAGCTGTCTAACACAGCTGTCTAACACAGCTGTCTAACAAGACAGCCAGACATCGTGATAAATAAGAAGGCATGTACCATGAAGGAGTCAGTATATGTTAAACCACCACACAACCTGTATCGCTCAAACAAATTATTAGACCAGCTGGTAATACCGACCAGTTGTAGCACAATGGAAGTGTTGGGTAAGGAAGAGCGAAAAGTTAAGAAAAGGATTTTACAACTTGCTGACAATATTCGAAAAAAACATTTAATGCTTAAACTTAACAGAGCCGAGAATGATGATGCTCTGCAACGTTTATATAAACCACTTGTTGAGCCCCTAAGTGAAATATCTAAAAACACAGCAGCACAGCAGCAGCAGCAGCCCCAGCAACAACCAAAGGCTGAACAAATCAAAGAAGAAGTGGTACCAGAAACGAAACCCCAAGTACAGTTCCTTAAAGACCATGAAGTTTTTGAAGCTGAACCTAGGGAAGAGGCTGAGGCGACAAGTTCCGATGAGGATATCCCAACATTTGAAGAGCTTGAGGCAGATCTACAAACTGTCACATCCAACCCTGCATATCAAGAATTTTTGGAGCAATATCCTGAACGAGTTCGATATTATGTAGACAAGTATTTTACTGAACCACCAAGGCTCGCTACCATTGATCAAACGTATGGTGCTCGCTACGCTAAAGATACCGGTAGCTGGAGTCTTGGCAATAAACACTTGGATTTTACTGATAATGACATTCGACTAGGTCAACGGAGATATCCGCAAACACAAGGTCTGCTAGAATTGATATTTATGAAAACACCTAGAGGGTATACCTATGACGATCTTCAACACTATAGAGATATTCTAGAAGCAACTAGTGTGCATAAAATGAACTATGATCCTAACGCACGAACCAAGGGTTGTTCCTCTGAAAAGTACCTGACTCTAATAAAACCGGTGATAAATCCACGAGGTCGTAGATCCTCAACTCCTCAAGGTTTTGGTTACGACACACATCATAACGCAGAACAAAAAACTGAACCTAGAGCTCAGAATGTAAGCAGCAACACTAACAACTATATGCTACAAAATAACAAACAAATAGAATATGTCTATTGGGATGACATAAATGAGCTGGTTGATAGACTTAGACTTTTAGTAGCTTCCCAGGCTGCTGGTAATAATGCTCATAACAATGAAATTCAGTCAATCATTGAAGAACTGAAGGAGGTTGGTGTTATCGCCTAGTATACCTACATATATCAAAGATATACCTACCTTAGTGCTTAGTATAAAAATGTCTATCGATAAGTTCGGACGTTCCCAATCCAATAAAGGTTCTAAGTTTAAAATTATTGAAAGAGAGATTTTCCCAAGAACTACTAGTGGTGATTTTGATTTGCAAAGCCATAGATTGTGTAACATAGCTGATCCAGTCGATGCAACAGATGGTGTAAATAAAAAATTTGTTGATGTATGGATAGACGACTATCAGAAGAACAAAGATGAGGTAACACAAAGAATCATTGCCATACTACTTGAAGCTGTACACAAACCTGAGTTGGAAGATTTAAAAAACGAATTTGAAAATAAATTGAAAATTTTAGCTAAGAACATAACTGCTCAAGTTTTAAAAGATGTTGATGTATTAAAGAATAATAAGCTAAAGAATAAGCTGGGAGAAATAGACAGCAAACTAAAAGATTTACATGATAAGTGGATACTTTTAAATCCAACATCGCCATGAAACAAACAGACATCTATCTGGTTGAACGCATCTTGAGGAAGAAAGGCAAGCAGCTCTATGTAAAATGGCTGGGTTTTGATAAATCTCAGAATTCTTGGATAAATTCAGATGATGTTAAATAAGCTTATATATTTGATGTATTAATGTACTTAGAATAAAATAAAAGTCTTTATTAAAATAATGTTATTTTATTTTTTCATCTGGTTACATACAATTAAGCTAAGTGAACAATTACAATTTATATCGTAAATCAATAATATCCTGAATAAACTTCTCCTGAGGTACATCTGCTATCTGTAGATCGTTTCTCTTCGCCTTGAGGTATTCGACTTCGGTCTTTATTCTGTTAAAGAGATTTACAGAATTTGGATCATACAACATGTTTAAAACTACTTCGGAATCAGGGTGTTTATTTTTAAAGTTCTTGACAGCTCTTTTTGGCGCCAGGGCGTGGCTAGGCGCCAGGGCGTGGCGCCGGCGCCAGGGCAGGCGCCAGGGCGTGGCGCCGGCGCCAGGGCGTGGCGCCGGCGCCGTGACGTCACTTCCTGTGACGTCACTGTCTGCTCAAAGTGCCCCATTACCTACTTCAGAAGTTTATCTAGGGCACGCGTACAACCTCGATGATACATGCAAGTTGGCCAAGTATGTTTGCACTTGCAAACAGAGGCATTTCAATAAATAATTCATACAACCAAGTGCCCACATCTCGATGACTATCTTGTATCCAACCCCTAATGTCATCTCTGGTGCACGGCAATCTTTAGTTCCAATAATAGTGTTACTTATGCCCGTATTAAAACGCGATAAGCGAGAATCGCTAATCTTTATATCATAACTGGCCTCTGCCTTTAAGAAAATATTCTCAGGCTTAATGTCGCAGTGTATTATTCCAAATGAATAAAGTAGTGTTAAACCTTCTAATAATTGACAACAAAATTTTCCTATCAGCGAAAGGCTAAAACCAGTAGGTATGTGTTTTTCTGATAAGTTCACGAAGGTCAATTGAGAGCAGGTCAAACGTAATGCAGACGTTATTTTAAAATGAAAACAATTCAGCATATGGCACATGTTTCTCAAATTGTATCAGTCCATGTCGCCCAAGCTTGCGTTGGGTGGAAAGCCTCGTCGCCAGCACAAGATGACAATGAAGACATTTGACACCCTAGCGCTCCTAGAACATTGCAAATCTTACAGCTTATTCCAAATAAATGAAGTAGTATTAAACATTCTAATAATTGACAACAAAATTTTCCTATTAGCGAAAGGCTAAAACCAGTAGGTATGTGTTTTTCTGATAAGTTCACGAAGGTCAATTGAGAGCAGGACAAACGTAATGCAGACGTGATTTCAAAATGAAAACAGTTCAGCATATGGCACATGTTTCTCAAATTGTATCAGTCCATGTCGCCCAAGCTTGCGTTGGGTGGAATGCCTCGTCGCCAGCACAAGATGACAATGAAGACATTTGACACCTTAGCTCTTCTAGAACATTGCACATCTTACAGCTTATTCCAAATGAATGAAGTAGTATTAAACATTCTGATAATTGACAACAAAATTTTCCTATTAGCGAAAGGTTAAAACCAGTAGGTATGTGATTTTCTGATAAGTTCACGAAGGTCAATTGAGAGCAGGTCCATCGTAATGCAGACGTTATTTCAAAATGAAAACAGTTCAGCATATGGCACATGTTTCTCAAATTGTATCAGTCCATGTCGTCCAATCTTTCATGCAATTTCTGTCCTCTAACCGCTGGGGTAATTGGTTTTCTTATTACGAATGTTTTATATAGCGCCCAGTTTTTTTATGATCATACACCTTTATTACCTGCCCGAAACTGACTTCCAAGATGACACATTATCTTGTATCTATAATTTATATGGTCTTCGCGAAAAACATTGTAGAATCCTCGGTTATCATCATATCCTTAATTGCTATCTTTCTCTTCAACACCAGGCAATTTCTCTTGACAATTAGTTTAAAAAAAGAAATTTGCCCATACTATAGTATTTCCTGTCGTTCGTACGAACTTAACTTTTCTATGTATACAGCTAATACAACGAAGGCATTTGATACCCTAGCTCTTCTAGAATATCGCATATCTTACAGCTTATTCCAAATGACTGAAGTAGTATTAAACATTCTAATAATTGACAGCAAAATTTTCCTATTAGCGTAAGGCTAAAACCAGTAGATATGTGTTTTTCTGATAAGTTTACGAAGATCAATTGAGAGTAGGTCAAACGTAATGCAGACGTGCTTTCTAAATGAAAACAGTCCAGCATATGGGACATGTTTATCAAATTGTATCAGTCCATGTCGCGCAATCTATCATGCATTTTTCTGTCTTCTAACTGCTGGGGTAATCGGTTTTCTTATTACGAATCATTTATATAGCGACTAGTTTTTTTATGATCATACACCTTTATTACCTGCCCGAAACTGACTTGACACATTATCTCGTATCTATAATTTATATGGTCTTTGCGAAAAACATTGTAGAATCCTCGGTTATCATCATATCCTTAATTGCTATCTTTGTCTTCAATACCAGGCAATTTTTCTTGACAATTAGTTCCAAAAAAAATTTGCGCATACGTTAGTATTTCCTGCGGTTTGTACGAACTTAACTTTTCTCTGTATACAGCTAATATTACCGAATATTTCATGGGCAGACGAATCGTCTCTGAAGATATCTTTGGAACGTACTTTTGATAATTTTACTGTATCTGATATGTAAGAAGTGCATATTGTAGCTTGCGTTGGGTGGAAAGCCTCGTCGCCAGCGCAAGATGACAACGAAGACATTTGACACCCTAGCTCTTCTAGAACGTTGCACATCTTACAGCTTATTTCATTTCCCAAAACACATTTCACACAAAACTTCGAGTTTTTCCCATGGGTTCACCACCCTCCTAGACTGGCTAACATTTTCATGGTTACAGTTACCAGTGGAAAATAGAAATGAATTTTTCTTTACCTTTGTTGGATGTACATATCACTAAAAACCCAGCCAGACGATTTTCGTACACTGTATATAAAACCAACCCACATAAATCGTTACATTGACGCCTGATCTCACCATTACCCATCGCAACTGTATTCCGTGGTTCGAAACACGATCTCTCAGACTGACGGACGACAGACGTGGCTAGGGAATGGCTACGACAAATCCTCATTACAACATACAAAAAGACAATGAATTTAATAGAAAAATTAACTTCCCCATTACCTGAGTTAACAAATACCTTCAATTCGCATGACGTTTTAAGAACCGTTTGAAAAGCACCTGACATAATAGACCTTGACCCGACTAATCAATAACGAGGCAGGTAGACGAAACGTTATATATAATACAAGACGAAGGGCCAGATCTCCCAGGTCTAAGGTTTAACACACTGAGACCAGGAGACGATCTCTAGAGAGCTTTGGGTAGTAGGCAGATTGAGGCTCCGTAATCGAGATACCCTGTCCACCGCTCTAAGGATTATGCAGATTGAGGCCTTAGCGTTTATATTTCATTTACCTCCTGACAATGTCTCTAAAACAGGAGCCGAGGCGCCGAGTTTTAATAAATTCTGGACGCGGTTCAACCCGAGAACCAATTATATTTCACACTAATGACCGCGGGAATATTTCCGAATATTTATATATCCTGAAAAATAAAGCATGTTCTGACGAAATAAAAAGGGTGTTCCTAACCTAAAAAAGTTGAACTAAAAGGTTATTCTAACTAAACTTATCTAGTTTTGCTGGACTGTCAATAAATAAGTTCGAAGCAGTTAATAAAGTGATAAAGAAAGGTTAATACTAAAGTATCATTAAGGTAAATCCTTGAAGTAGTAGGTTAAGACAATGTCTTCAACGAGGGTGAGAGAGTCTCTGCGGGGATTGTTAAGGTTCTGGCTCCAGTAAGGACCGATTCTACCGTGGCCTGGAACATTAAGGTTGTTTCGATTGCCCATACTGCTGTAGGTATAGCTAGTGTTAATGGCAGATAAGTCACCAATCAACTGGTAGATTTGAGGGGTCTCAAGTTCATACGACCGATGGTCATAGACCATGGGGTAAGGAGAGGTCAGGGAAAGCTGATTCCATGACATAGATATGGTTCTGAGCAGCAGTACGGCCTGATAAGCCTACTGGTCTAGAACGGATCAAGCATGAGCTTGGTCCTGAGGGGAACAGACACCTTGAAATATAGTAAGTATGGACTCATTATGTCTCTGAGAGGTCCGAACCATGCAGTATCTCTTGGAAGCCCAAGAAACGTTTCACCGTTGAGACATTCATACCTTCGTTAAAAGTTGGAAGGTTAAGTGTCATACCATATATGGCTAGATGAGTCTCTATAACGCGGGGGTGGTGATCGGGGGATGGATTAATCCAGGTTGCCTTAAAATTGTTCGTTGTTCGATATCCCAAGCGTCAGCTGGACAAATGAATCTATTAATGTTGTGCTCGTGAGAGTCGTTAAATGTAGTCGGATCAGAATAATCAGGAATATGACCATTAATTGGCTCAATAAGTGTATTGAGACATTCAAATAGGATGGGAACATTAGGCTGTATATAGCTGTTCCTATAAGGGGATAGTCCGATTGAGACATCCACTGGTCCAATGGGTGTTGCGAAAGTGGGGACAATCGACCCATAAATGTAGTTATAGCATGCGGTGCAAGCTATAACCTCAAAGGCTGGGACTACAGGTCCAGGAAGGAGAAGTGACCCAGGAGGATAGTCACCAAGGAAGGTCTCTGGAAATAGTTTATCTTCAGTGGTGCCAATTCAGGCAATTTTGCGTGCTCGCAGTATCTGAATGTAGGATACTATGGAGAAATAAAGTCTAGGAACGAAAGCATGCCATGGTAATCCTTGTAAAGAGGCTCACTTTAGATGTGTTTGAATTTTCCATGTTTATATATACAGTTATTTTTTAATAAAATTGGACACACAAATTGCCTTTATAGCAATAAAATAATCATATACCGGAAAAATTTAAGTTTTCATTTTAAATTAAGTTTCTATAAGATTCCATTTGATAAAACTTTGCTCTCATCAGCACGTTAGGATTTTAATTTTATAATGTTTTTATTGGAAATGAACACAAAAACCTGATTTTTTTATATCCCTGCTACAAATTTGGTAAAACAAAGTGACAAGTTATGTACACACACTTTACAGTTTTTTATTTGCGGAAACCTGAATAGGGACATTTAAACATTTTCTAAAATTTCACCTCTTCCAATATGTATAATAAATAAATAAAATAAATAAAGTAAATAATTAGTGTAAAACGTCTGCACATTTTCACCTATTTACTACAGCAAGCTAATATGTACACTATTTACAAATCACCATGGAATATAAAATAGTTAATGAGTCAGATTTTCTTCAAAAAAAAAAAAACTAAAATATTCTACCTGTAATCCAGGGGTGATACGAGGGTTATCATTCTAGAATCCGAATCCAAATACAGACATCCTTGGAGGAAGTTGATACCCATTAGAACAGCCCTTTAGAGCTCTCTGTAAATGTCTGGAGCCCGGCGCGCCTCTCAATATTCCTCAAAAGTTTTACCACCCTTAATTGACAAGTCATCTGTGTTTTTGACCTAGATATAATATAGGGAAATACCATCATTGTCAAAGAAATCCACTTATCTTTCTGAATAGCTGTTCGTTGTACTCATCAAACAATATATCCCCTGTTAATAATTCTGCAATTACACACCCTAACGACCTCATGTCTATTTCTTTTCCATATCCAGCATCTAACAGTATGTGTGGTGCCTGATAATTAAAGCTACCAACTTTTCCACGATGCAGGTAATCTTATTCATAACGTGATAGTCCAAAGTCTATCAATTTGATTTTAGTGCCGCCTTCTTAAGGTCACAATGCATAATTTTAAGTTTGTTAAGCCTGCACTTTACTATAGATCGACAGAAACTCTGGACTGTTTGAATGGTTAATCCAGTGCCGTTATTCTCTAACGCTTAACGCAGATTAAACGATAATAGTTCAAATGTCATACAAAGTTGATTCAGAAACATGAAAACATATAAACAGTATTCATACTGTCGTCTTTGTCCTCGCTGCGCAAGTGGTCCAAATTTTTCATTTCTTCCTTTGGCAGCCTATTACGTTTCATTTTTAAAGCTACGTATCTGCGAGTTTTGTGATCATATGTCTTTAAAACTTGTCCGAAGGAACTTGTAGCTAATACCTTCATGACCTCATACCTATAGGCTATTTGGGCGTTAGGTACAAATCGGTAGCACCTATCGTCATATTGCATTGCTTACTAAGTTGAGGTGGGTAGGTGTCGATGGGGAATTATGGAGCCACCATCGGCAGTGCTCCACCACCAGGCCAATACGAATGCTCTTGACGTCAGAGCTCATTTCGTTGGATAGAGAGCCACTAGAGAAGCGTGAGAGGGATACTTGTGTTAGAGAAATATATGTTCTCCCTAGGCGAGGCCCGACTGTGACATCTGTTGTAACTTGCGGGTGCTAGTGTTACAGACAGAGGGAGAGAGTGAGCGAGAGAGGAGAGATCTGTAGCTGGCACGGACCTTCGAGGCGGCGTTGACATATGGTTAAACAAAGAGCGAGATATGTCAGACAACGAGAGTTGGGTGTTAGAGAGAGATGTGTCAGACAAAGAGCAACAGATGTTCAAACCTGTGCTTGGCGGTAAAATGGAACCTGAGTTGAGGATTGACAGATGGCGTATGACTAGAGCGGTTCAGCAGTGATAAACACTGTCACAAGAGCACCGGCTAAAAATCCTAAGAGGTGCCGCCACGATGACAAATTTTACTGGGTCATGGTCACTTTGACAGACGTGGTCACGTGACTGTATCCTGCCCGAGCTGCTGTTGATGAATTAAATATCTTTTAGTGAATTTCGTTTTAAAAAAATCACTAATCTTGAGATCGCGACTTTTGAATTTCAGATTTATTTTCAAAAAATTTGTATACATATTTAAACAAGGAAGTTATTTTGATAAAATATGGTACATTGTTTCTACTATATAGGTCATACCGGTAACCAAATTTGATGCCAGCTTGCATTTAAAAAGATATATTTACTTGTACAAATATTTTTATGAAAATTCACTACCATAACGCACTTGCTGCGTTCAGGTATTTCATTATTGCTCTTAATATTACTGCACTTTAATTATTCATAAAGGATAAATTCAGATTGAAATGTTGTTTATTAAATATTTTTAACAATAATTACTATGCGGTTCTTATAAAACAGATTACTAGAAATTTGGATCAACAGAGCACTGTAAATTTACATCATTGTGGTGTGCTGCAATGGAAAAAACAAATAAAATAATAAAAAATATTGAACAGCATTAAATAGTACATGCTTTTAAACAGTTAAAACTACTCAAGGTAATAATGTTACAAAATAAGCAAGAATATAAAAATACATAAAACAAGACAAAATGGTATTGACCATACATCTTACTTATTTTTTAAATCGCACAATTAAGTAAGGATACCTGATTTTTTAATTGCACAGAATTAGAAAAGTAAAAGTAGGGGAAATGTGGGTATAGTGACCACCCTAAGGTTTGATTAGGAAACTGTAAGATTCTACAACATATTTTTTGAAAGAGATATCAAGTCACTAAGGCATTCTGAGCTAATGCCTTAGTCACTTGATCTCTCGAATTCAACTTGTATCTTAACAAGTTGAATTCGAGTGCCTAAGTGCTGTGGTTTTCTTTTTAGATAACAAAAATTTAAAATAGTGCAACTGGTCACTTTGCCCCACTGTACGGGATAAAGGGGCCATCACATGGCAGTAACCAATGTAGCAGGATTTTCTTGATTTATGAAGGTGATAATAAAAAAACAGAGTCCATTTGGCAAAACTTAAGGATCCTTGGAGGAAGTTGATACCCATTAGAACAGTCCTTTAGAGCTCTCTGTAAATCTCTGGAGCCCGGCGCGCCTATCAATATGCCTCAAAACTTTTACCACCCTTAATTGACAAGTCATCTGTGTTTTTGACCTAGATATAATATAGGGAAATACCATCATTGTCAAAGAAATCCACTTATCTTTCTGAATAGCTGTTCGTTGTACTCATCATACAATATATCCCCTGTTAATAATTCTGCAATTACACACCCTAACGACCACATGTCTATTTCTCTCCATATCCAGCATCTAACAGTATGTGTGGTGCCTGATAATTCAAGCTACCAACTTTTCCACGATGCAGGTAATCTTCTTCATAACGTAATAGTCCAAAGTCTATCAATTCGATTTTAGTGCCGCCTTCTTGAGGTCACAATGCATAATTTTAAGTTTGTTAACCCTGCACTTTACTATAGATCGACAGACACTCTGGACTGTTTGAAGGGTAAATCCAGTGCTTGACGCAGATTAATAGATAATAGTTCAAATGTCATACAAAGGTGATTCAGAAACATGAAACTGTCCAACATATGAACAATGTTCATCCTGTCGTCTTTGTCCTCGCCGCGAAAGTGGTCCAAATCATTAATTTCTTCCTTTGACAGCCTATATGATAGGTACCTATTACGTTTCATTTTTAAAGCTACGTATATGCGAGTTTTGTGATCATATGCCTTTAAAACTTGTCCGAAGGAACTTGTAGCTAATACCTTCAGGACCTCATACCTATAGGCTATTTAGTCGTTAGGTACAAATCGGTAGCAAGTTGAGGTGGGTAGGTGTAGATGGGGAATTCTGGAGCCACCACCGACAGTGCTCCACCACCAGGCCAATACGAATGCTCTTGACGTCAGAGTTCATGTCGTTGGATAGAGAGCCACTAGAGAGGCGTGAGAGGGATACTTGGATTAGAGAAATATATGTTCTCCCTAGGCGAGGCCCGACTGTGACATCTGTTGTAACTTGTGGGTGCTAGTGTTACAGAAGAGAGGAGAGATCTGTAGCTGGCACAGAGCCTCTAGGCGGCGTTGACAAATGGTTAAACAAAGAGAATTAGATACAGAGCGAGATATGTCAGACAACGAGAGTTGGGTGTTAGAGGGAGAGATGTGTCAGACAAAGAGCAACAGATGTTCAAACCTGTGTTTGGCGGTAAAATAGAACCTGGGTTGAGGATTGACAGATGGCGTATGACTAGAGTGGTTCAGCAGTGATAAACTCTGTCACAAGAGCACCGGCTAAAAATCGTAAGAGGTGCCGCCACGGTGCCAAATTTTACTAGCTTATGGTCACTTTGACAGACGTGAATTGAATATCTTTTAGTGAATTTCCTTTTAAAACAATCACTAATCTTGAGATCGCGACTTTTGAATTTCAGATTTATTTTCAAAAAATTTGTATACATTTTCAAACAAGGAAGTTATTTTGATAAAATATGGTACATTTTTTCTACTATATAGGTCATACCGGTAACCAAATTTGATGCCAGCTTGCATTTAAAAAGATATATTTACTTGTACAAATATTTTTATGAAAATTCACTACCATAACGCACTTGCTGCGTTCAGGTATTTCATTATTGCTCTTAATATTACTGCACTTCAATTATTCATAAAGGATAAATTCAGATTGAAATGTTGTTTATTAAATATTTTTAACAATAATTACTATGCGGTTCTTATAAAACAGATTACTAGAAATTTGGATCAACAGAGCACTGTAAATTTACATCATTGTGGTGTGCTGCAATGGAAAAAACAAATAAAATAATAAAAAATATTGAACAGCATTAAATAGTACATGCTTTTAAACAGTTAAAACTACTCACGGTAATAATGTTACAAAATAAGCAAGAATATAAAAATACATAAAAAACAAACACAAAAAATAAGACAAAATGGTATTGACCATACATCTTACTTATTTTTTAAATCGCACAATTAAGTAAGGATACCTGATTTTCAAATTGCACAGAATTAGAAAAGTAAAAGTAGGGGAAATGTGGGTATAGTGACCACCCTAAGGTTTGAAAGTTGATTAGGAAACTATGTAAGATTCTACAACATATTTTCTGAAAGAGATCAAGTCACTAAGGCATTCTTAGCTAATGCCTTAGTGACTTGATCTCTCGAATTCAACTTGTATCTTAACAAGTTGAATTCGAGTGCCTAAGTGCTGTGGTTTTCTTTTTAGATGACAAAAATTAAAAATAGTGCAACTGGCCACTTTGCCCCACTGTACGGGATAAAGGGGCCATCACATGGCAGTAACCAATGTAATAGGATTTTCTTGACCTATAAAGGTGATAATAAAAAAACAGTGTATTTGGCAAAACTTATTTATTAATTAGAAATAATGGTAGCAGTGTAACCAATTTATTGCTTACAAATATCACAAATATAGCCGTCGTTATCCCTTTCGCACACGCCTCATGAGCCCAGCGCTTACACACTGGGCATGATACCCACCCTTCTCCCTTCTTCGATGTAGAGAAGATGCTATTACAGTAGAGACACTGTGCGTCATCCTCGTTTTCGTCACTGAAACCGTTCGTGACGACGACCACTGGTTTCCTCTTTTTGTTGGCACGCTGACTTATTTTTTCTTTGTTTGCTACATTTCTTTAACAGTTTTTTTTTTGGCGTTTCCTACTGCGCTTCCAAGTCCTTTTTGTACGGGCTGTCGATCAAAATGCCAGTTGATCCTTTTACCCTATTACCACGTTTTTGTGCAATTTCTATTTTTTGTATTGGAATGACTTCCTTTTGGACTGACCAGCACCCCTGAACTGAGTGCTGGGTTGTTAATATAAGGTGCCGGGTTGACAATCAAAGTTGGCAGGCAACTTCGGTGTGTCGTCTTTTTCTGGGGTTTGATTCTCTGATTGCTCTGGTGTGTTCGTAGCAAAATTATCATCATTTTCCTTAAGCTCTAAATCTGTTACTTTCGCGGCCGCAAAATCTGCATCAGAAAATATATTTCGATTGTACGGTACAATGCCACAATGTCTAAAACCATTTATGGCTGTGCTTGGCAGCGCAGCTCTGAGATAAACTGCACCGGAAAATATTGCGATTTGGAATTGTGAAACTGTCCTTCCGGGGTTGTTTTTCATAAATAATTCGACTTCCTTAAAAGATATAATATAGAAGAATACCATCATTGTCAAAGAAATCGACTTATCTTTCTGAATAGCTGTTCGTTGTACTCATCAAACAATATATCCCCTGTTAATAATTCTGCAATTACACACCCTAACGACCTCATGTCTATTTCTCTTCCATATCCAGCATCTAACAGTATGTGTGGTGCCTGATAATTAAAGCTACCAACTTTTCCACGATGCAGGTAACCTTCATAACGTGATAGTCCAAAGTCTATCAATTCGATTTTAGTGCCGCCTTCTTAAGGTCACAATGCATAATTTTAAGTTTGTTAAGCCTGCACTTTACTATAGATCGACATACACTCTGGATGTTTGAAGGGTAAATCCAGTGCTTGACGCAGATTAATACATAATAGTTCAAATGTCATACAAAGGTGATTCAGAAACATGAAACTGTCCAACATATGAACAATGTTCATACTGTCGTCTTTGTCCTCGCCGTGAAAGTGGTCCAAATCATAAATTTCTTCCTTTGGCAGCCTATATGAAAGGTACATATTACGTTTCATTTTTAAAGCTACGTATATGCGAGTTTTGTGATCATATGCCTTTAAAACTTGTCCGAAGGAACTTGTAGCTAATACCTTCATGGCCTCATACCTATAGGCTATTTGGTCGTTAGGTACAAATCGGTAGCACCCATCGTCATATTGCATTGCTTACTAAGTTGAGGTGGGTAGGTGTAGATGGGGAATTCTGGAGCCACCACCGACAGTGCTCCACCACCAGGCCAATACGAATGCACTTGACGTCAGAGTTCATGTCGTTGGATAGAGAGGCGTGAGTATCCCTGTGTTAGAGAAATATATGTCCTCCCTAGGCGAGGCCCGACTGTGACATCTGTTGTAACTTGTGGGTGCTAGTGTTACAGAAAGAGAGGAGAGATCTGTAGCTGGCACGGAGCCTCGAGGCGGCGTTGACAGATGGTTAAACAAAGAGAATTAGATACAGAGCGAGATATGTCAGACAACGAGAGTTGGGTGTTAGAGGGAGAGATGTGTCAGACAAAGAGCAACAGATGTTCAAACCTGTGTTTGGCGGTAAAATAGAACCTGGGTTGAGGATTGACAGATGGCCTATGACTAGAGTGGTTCAGCAGTGATAAACTCTGTCACACGAGCACCGGCTAAAAATCCTAAGAGGTGCCGCCGCGATGCCAAATTTTACTGGCTTATGGTCACTTTGACAGACGTGGTCACGTGACTGTATCCTGCTTGAGCTGCTGTTGGTGAATTAAATATCTTTTAGTGAATTTCCTTTTAAAACAATCACTAATCTTGAGATCGCGACTTTTGAATTTCAGATTTATTTTCGAAAAATTTGTATACATTTTCAAACAAGAATGTTATTTTGATAAAATATGGTACATTGTTTCTACTATATAGGTCATACCGGTAAACAAATTTGATGCCAGCTTGCATTTAAAAAGATATATTTGGTTTTAAAAATATTTTAATGAAAATTCACTACCATAACGCACTTGCTGCGTTCAGGTATTTCATTATTGCTCTTAATATTACTGCACTTCAATTATTCATAAAGGATAAATTTAAATTGAAATGTTTATTAAAGATTTTTAACAATAATTACTATGCGGTTCTTATAAAACAGATTATTAGAAATTTGGATCAACAGAGCACTGTAAATTTACATAATTGTGGTGTGCTGCAATGGAAAAAACAAATAAAATAATAAGAAATATTGAACAGAATTAAATAGTACATGTTTTTAAACAGTTAAAACTACTCAAGGTAATAACAAAATAAACAAGAATATAAAAATATATACAAAAAACAAGACAAAATGATATTGACCATACATTTTACTTATTTGTTAAATGGCATAATTAAGTAAGGATGCCTGATTTTTAAATTGCACAGAATTAGTGCTGTGGTTTTCTTGTTAGATGACAAAACTTAACAACAGTGCAACTGTTATCCCAAGCGTCAATTGGAAAAATGAATCTATTAATGTTGTTCTCGTGAGAGTCGTTAAATGTAGTCGGATCAGAATAATCGGGAATATGACCATTAATTGGCTTAATAAGTGTATTAAGAAATTCGAATAGGATGGGACCATTAGGCTGTATATAGCTGTTCCTATCTGGTGATAGTCCGATTGAGGCATCCATTGGTCCAATGGGTGTTGCGAAAGTGGGGAAATCGACCTATAAATGTAGTTATAGCAAGCTTTCAGGAAGGGGAAGTGACCCAGGAGGATAGTCACCAAGGAAGGTCTCTGGAAATAGTTTATCTTCAGTGGTGTTAATTCTGGCAATTTTGCATGCTCGCAGTATCTGAATGTAGAATACTATGGTGAAATAGAGTCTAGGAACGAAAGCATGCCATGGTAATCCTTGTTGTTGGAAGGATTGGCTGGTTATATTCTGGGAGTTCATGAAGTGGACGATTTCCATATTGTTAACTGCGCTGGCAATAAATGTGTTAAACCTAGGCTGCTTACGTATGACTAGAGGAATTCCGATGAGAGGGAACCATCTTTGGTTGGGCGTTAATAATGGAGTCATGGGTGGGTAGGGTAACAGTATCTCGTGCTGTGGTGGTTTGCGCTTTAGCCTGAGGGGTGGGAGGAGGTAGCTGCTCAGTGGAATTGAAAGTAGTCGTTCCTTTTGCCTTAAGTATAACGAGGACAGCTCGTGTTGAGCCTCTTTAGATGTGTTTGAATTTTCCATGTTTATATATAAAGTTATTTTTTAATAAAATTAGACACACAAATTGCCTTTATAGCAATAAAATAATCATATACCGGAAAAATTTAAGTTTTCATTTTAAATTCAGTTTTTATAAGATTACATTTGATAAAACTTTGCTCTCATCAGCACGTTAGGATTTTAATTTTATAATGTTTTTATTGAAAATGAACACAAAAACCTGATTTTTTATATCCCTGCTACAAATTTGGTAAAACAAAGTGACAAGTTATGTACACACACTTTGCAGTTTTTTATTTGCGGAAACCTGAATAGTGACATCTTAACATTTTCTAAACTTTCATCTCTTCCAATATGTATAATAAAAAAAATAAAGTAAATAATTAGTGTAAAACGTCTGCACATTTTCACCTATTTACTACAGCAAGCTAATATGTACACTATTTACAAATAAAATAGTTAATGCGTCAGATTTTCTTCAAACAAAAAAACTAAAATATTCTACCTGTAATCCAGGGGTGATACAAGGGGTATCATTCTAGAATCCGAATCCAAATACAGACATCCTTGGAGGAAGTTGATACCCATTAGAACAGCCCTTTAGAGCTCTCTGTAAGTATCTGGAGCCCGGCGCGCCTCTCAATATTCCTCAAAAGTTTTACCACCCTTAATTGACAAGTCATCTATGTTTGACCTAGATATAATATAGGGAAATACCATCATTGTCAAAGAAATCCACTTATCTTTCTGAATAGCTGTTCGTTGTACTCATCAAACAATATATCCCCTGTTAATAATTCTGCAATTACACACCCTAACGACCTCATGTCTATTTCTCTTCCACATCCAGCATCTAACAGTATGTGTGGTGCCTGATAATTAAAGCTACCAACTTTTCCACGATGCAGGTAATCTTATTCATAACGTGATAGTCCAAAGTCTATCAATTCGATTTTAGTGTCGCCTTCTTAAGGTCACAATGCATAATTTTAAGTTTGTTAACCCGGCACTTTACTATAGATCGACAGACACCCTGGACTGTTTGAAAGGTAAATCCAGTGCTTGACGCAGATTCATACATAATAGTTCAAATGTCATACAAAGGTGATTCAGAAACATGAAACTGTCCAACATATGAACAATGTTCATACTGTCGTCTTTGTCCTCGCCGTGAAAGTGGTCCAAATCATTAATTTCTTCCTTTGGCAGCCTATATGATAGGTACCTATTACGTTTCATTTTTAAAGCTACGTATATGCGAGCTTTGTGATCATATGCCTTTAAAACTTGTCCGAAGGAACTTGTAGCTAATACCTTCATGACCTCATACCTATAGGCTATTTGGGCGTTAGGTACAAATCGGTAGCACCCATCGTCATATTGCATTGCTTACTAAGTTGAGGTGGGTAGGTGTCGATGGGGAATTCTGGAGCCACCAAACAATATATCCCCTGTTAATAATTCTGCAATTACACACCCTAACGACCTCATGTCTATTTCTCTTCCATATCCAACATCTAACAGTATGTGTGGTGCCTGATAATTAAAGCTACCAACTTTTCCACGATGCAGGTAATCTTCTTCATAACGTGATAGTCCAAAGTCTATCAATTTGATTTTAGTGCCGCCTTCTTAAGGTCACAATGCATAATTTTAAGTTTGTTACGCCTGCACTTTACTATAGATCGACAGAAACTCTGGATTGTTTAACAACAGTGCAACTGGCCACTTTGCCCCACTGTACGGAATAAATGGACCATCACATGGCAGTAAGCAATGTAGTAGGATTTTCTTGATTTATGAAGGTGATAATAAAAAAATAGTCCATTTGGCACAACTTATTTATTAATTAGAAATAATGGTTGAAATGTAACCAGTTTATGGCTTACAAATATCACAAATATAGCCGTCGTTATCCCTTTTGCACACGCCTCATGAGCCCAGCGCTTACACATGATACCCACCCTTCTTCGTTCTAGGATGTTGAGAACATGCTATTACAGTAGACACACTCTGCGTATTCCTCGTTTTCGTCACTAAAACCGTTCACGACGACGACCACTGGTTTCCTCTTTTTGTTGATACCCTGACTTATTTTTTCATTGTTTGCTACATTTCGTTTAACAGTTCTTTTTGGCGTTTCCTTCTGCGCTTCCAAGTCATTTTTGTACGGGCTGTCGATCAAAATGGCAGTTGATCCTTTTGCCCTATTCCCACGTTTTTGTACAATATCTATTTTTGGTATTGGAATGACTTCCTTTGGACTGACCAGCACCCCTGAAGTGAGTACTGGGTTGAGAATCTGGAGTGCTGGGTTGTTAATATAAGGTGCCGGGTTGACAATCAAAGTTGGGAGGCAACTTCGGTGTGTCGTCTTTTTCTGGAGTTTGATTCTCTGATTGCTCTGGTGTGTTCGTAGCAAAATTATCATCATTTTCCTTAAGCTCCAAATCTGTTACTTCCGCGGCCGCAAAATCTGTATCGGAAAATATATTTCGATTGCACGGTACAATGCCACAATGTCTAAAACCATTTATGGCTGTGCTTGGAAGCGCAGCTCTGAGATAAGCTGCACCGAATAATATTGCGATTTGGAATTGTGAAACTGTCCTGCCGGGGTTGTTTTTCATAAATAATTCGACTTCCTTAATATAAAAATTATTTAGTGGTGCCATGAATTAAACGTCTAGGGACATTCACTTATGGCTACAGTGAGGGGCAGACAAAGCACCTTGACAAATTTATCTTTCGCTGAATTGATGAAATCTAAATTCCTTGTATAGGTAATACGCCCATCAAATATCAATAGACATGTATCTTCTATGAGAGGCTTAGCATTTTAGCATGTCTGACAAAGTGGTCAAACCATTTTGTGAAGATATGTAGCTGCATCCAGCTAGAAGAGTGACATGCAAATTCGGTTCCAGGTGGAGCTCCGTACATCAATCCTTCTTTCATTCGAACTCTGGGAAAACTTATCATAGGAGGAACGTATGATCCTCCAGCAGACATGCAAACCACGACAGTTGATAAAATTCCCCTCTCTGATGACGTGATGCTCCCTACTTCTCTAAATGTCTCTAAAACAGGAGCCGAAACGCCGAGTTTTAATGAATTCTGGACGCGGTTCAACCCGAGAACCAATTATATTTCACACCAATGACCGCGGGAATATTTCCGAATATTTATATATCCTGGAAAATAAAGCATGTTCTAACGAATAAAAAAGGGTGTTCCTAACCTAAAAAAGTTTAACTAAAAGGTTATTCTAACTAAACGTATCCAGTTTTGCTAGACTGTCAATAAATAAGTTCGAAGCAGTTAATAAAATGATAAAGAAAGGTTAATACTAAAGGATCATTAAGGTAAATCCTTGAGGTAGTAGGTTGAAAAAATGTCTTCAACGGGGGTGAGCGTATCCGCGGGGATTGGCGAGAAAGCTAAGGTTCTGGCTCCAGTAAGGACCGATTCTACCGTGGCCTGGAACATTAAGGGTGTTTCAATTGCCCATACCGCTGTAGGTATAGCTAGTGTTAATGGCAGATAAGTCACCAATCAACTGGTAGATTTGAGGGGTCTCAAGTTCATACGACCGATGGTCATAGACCATGGTGTAAGGAGAGGTGTCAGGGAAAGCTGATTCCATGACATAGGTCTGGTTCTGAGCAGCAGTACGGCTTGATAAGCCTACTGGTCTATAACGGATCAAGCATGAGCTTGGTCCTGAGGGGAAAAGACACCTTGAAATATAGTAAGTATGGACTCATTATGTCTCTGAGAGGTCCGAACCATGCAGTATCTTCTTGGAAGCCCAAACGTTTCACCGTTGAGACATTCATACCTTCGTCAAAAGTTGGAACGTTAAGTGTCATACCATATGCGGCTAGATGAGTCTCTAACGCGGGGGTGGTGATCGGGGGATGGATTATGCCAGGTTGGCTTAAAATCGTTCGTTGTTCGATATCCCAAGCGTCAATTGGAAAAATGAATCTATTAATGTTGTTCTCGTGAGAGTCGTTAAATGTAGTCGGATCAGAATAATCAGGAATATGACCATTAATTGGCTCAATAAGTGTATTGAGACATTCAAATAGGATGGGAACATTAGGCTGTATATAGCTGTTCCTATAAGGGGATAGTCCGATTGAGACATCCACTGGTCCAATGGGTGTTGCGAAAGTGGGGACAATCGACCCATAAATGTAGTTATAGCAAGCTTCCAGGAAGGGGAAGTGACCCAGGAGGATAGTCACCAAGGAAGGTCCCTGGAAATAGCTTATCTTCAGTGGTGCTAATTCTGGCAATTTTGCATGCTCGCAGTATCTGAATGTAGAATACTATAGTGAAATAGAGTCTAGGAACGAAAGCATGCCATGGTAATCCTTGTTGTTGGAAGGATTGGCTGGTTATATTCTGGGAGTCCATGAAGTGGAGGATTTCCATATTGTTGACTGCGCTGGCAATAAAGGTGTTAAACCTAGGCTGCTTACGTATGACTAGAGGAGTTCCGATGAAAGGGAACCATCTTTGGTTGGGCGTTAATAATGGAGTCATGGGTGGGTAGGGTAACAGTATCTCGTGCTGTGGTGGTTTGCGCTTTAGCCTGAGGGGAGGGAGGAGGTAGCTGCTCAGTGGAATTGAAAGTAGTCGTTCCTTTTGCCTTAAGTATAACGAGGACAGCTCGTGTTGAGCCTCTTTAGATGTGTTTGAATTTTCCATGTTTATATATACAGTTATTTTTTAATAAAATTAGACACACAAATTGCCTTTATAGCAATAAAATAATCATATACCGGAAAAATTTAAGTTTTCGTTTTAAATTCAGTTTCTATAAGATTACATTTGATAAAACTTTGCTCTCGTCAGCACGTTAGGATTTTAATTTTATTATGTTTTTATTGAAAATGAACACAAAAACCTGATTTTTTTATATCCCTGCTACAAATTTGGTAAAACAAAGTGACAAGTTATGTACACACACTTTACAGTTTTTTATTTGCGGAAACCTGAATAGTGACATCTTAACATTTTCTAAAATTTCACCTCTTCCAATATGTATAATAAATAAATAAAATAAATAAAGTAAATAATTAGTGTAAAACGTCTGCACATTTTCACCTATTTACTACAGCAAGCTAATATGTACACTATTTACAAATAAAATAGTTAATGAGTCAGATTTTCTTCAAACAAAAAAACTAAAATATTCTACCTGTAATCCAGGGGTGATACGAGGGGTATCATTCTAGAATCCGAATCCAAATACAGACATCCTTGGAGGAAGTTGATACCCATTAGAACAGCCCTTTAGAGCTCTTTGTAAATATCTGGAGCCCGGCGCGCCTCTCAATATTCCTCAAAAGTTTTACCACCCTTAATTGACAAGTCATCTGTGTTTTTGACCTAGATATAATATAGGGAAATACCATCATTGTCAAAGAAATCCACTTATCTTTCTGAATAGCTGTTGGTTGTTCTCATCAAACAATATATCCCCTGTTAATAATTCTGCAATTACACACCCTAACGACCTCATGTCTATTTCTCTTCCATATCCAGCATCTAACAGTATGTGTGGTGCCTGATAATTAAAGCTACCAACTTTTCCACGATGCAGGTAATCTTCATAACGTGATAGTCCAAAGTCTATCAATTCGATTTTAGTGCCGCCTTCTTAAGGTCACAATGCATAATTTTAAGTTTGTTAACCCGGCACTTTACTATAGATCGACAGACACCCTGGACTGTTTGAAAGGTAAATCCAGTGCTTGACGCAGATTAATACATAATAGTTCAAATGTCATACAAAGGTGATTCAGAAACATGAAACTGTCCAACATATGAACAATGTTCATACTGTCGTCTTTGTCCTCGCCGTGAAAGTGGTCCAAATCATTAATTTCTTCCTTTGGCAGCCTATATGATAGGTACCTATTACGTTTCATTTTTAAAGCTACGTATATGCGAGCTTTGTGATCATATGCCTTTAAAACTTGTCCGAAGGAACTTGTAGCTAATACCTTCATGACCTCATACCTATAGGCTATTTGGGCGTTAGGTACAAATCGGTAGCACCCATCGTCATATTGCATTGCTTACTAAGTTGAGGTGGGTAGGTGTCGATGGGGAATTCTGGAGCCACCAAACAATATATCCCCTGTTAATAATTCTGCAATTACACACCCTAACGACCTCATGTCTATTTCTCTTCCATATCCAGCATCGAACAGTATGTGTGGTGCCTGATAATTAAAGCTACCAACTTTTCCGCGAAGCAGGTAATCTTCTTCATAACGTGATAGTCCAAAGTCTATCAATTTGATTTTAGTGCCGCCTTCTTAAGGTCACAATGCATAATTTTAATTTTGTTACGCCTGCACTTTACTATAGATCGACAGAAACTCTGGACTGTTTAACAACAGTGCAACTTGCCACTTTGCCCCACTGTACGGAATAAATGGGCCATCACATGGCAGTAACCAATGTAGTAGGATTTTTTGATTTATGAAGGTGATAATAAGAATGTAGTCCATTTGGCACAACTTATTTATTAATTAGAAATAATGGTTGAAATGTAACCAGTTTATGGCTTACAAATATCACAAATATAGCCGTCGTTATCCCTTTTGCACACGCCTCATGAGCCCAGCGCTTACACATGATACCCACCCTTCTCCGTTCTTGGATGTAGAGAACATGCTATTACAGTAGACACACTCTGCGTATTCCTCCACTAAAACCGTTCACGACGACGACCACTGGTTTCCTCTTTTTGTTGGTACCCTGACTTATTTTTTCTTTGTTTGCTACATTTCTTTTAACAGTTCTTTTTGGCGTTTCCTTCTGCGCTTCCAAGTCATTTTTGTACGGGCTGTCGATCAAAATGACAGTTGATCCTTTTGCCCTATTACCACGTTTTTGTACAATTTCTATTTTTGGTATTGGAATGACTTCCTTTGAACTGACCAGCACCCCTGAAGTGAGTGCTGGGTTGAGAATCTGGAGTGCTGGGTTGTTAATATAAGGTGCCGGGTTGACAATCAAAGTTGGCAGGCAACTTCGGTGTGTCGTCTTTTTCTGGAGTTTGATTCTCTGATTGCTCTGGTGTGTTCGTAGCAAAATTATCATCATTTTCCTTAAGCTCTAAATCTGTTGCTTCCGCCGCCGGAAAATCTGCATCGGCAAATATATTTCGATTGTACGGTACAATGCCACAATGTCTAAAACCATTTATGTCTGTGCTTGGCAGCGCATCTCTGAGATAAGCTTCACCGAATAATATTGCGATTTGGAATTGTGAAACTGTCCTGCCGGGGTTGTTTTTCATAAATAATTCGACGTCCTTAATATAAAAATTATTTTGTGGTGCCATGAATAAAACGTCTAGGGACATTCGCTTATGGCTACAGTGAGGGGCAGACAAAGCACCTTGACAAATTTATCTTTCGCTGAATTGATGAAATCTAAGTTTCTTGTATAGGTAATACGCCCATCAAATATCAATAGATATGTATCTTCTATGAAAGGCTTAGCATTTTAGCATGTCTGACAAAGTGGTCAAACCATTTTGTGAAGATATGTAGCTGCATCCAACCAGAAAAGTAACATGCAAATTCGGTTCCAGGTGGAGCTCCGTACATCAATCCTTCTTTCATTCGAATTCTGGGAAAACTTATCATAGGAGGAACGTATGATCCTCCAGCAGACATGCAAACCACGACAGTTGATAAAATTCCCCTATCTGTTGACGTGATGCTCCCTACTTGCTTCCGGCCTTTTTGAGCGAAAACCTTGGTTTGATCTTCACTGTAATGTAGTTATCCCAGTCTCGTCGACATTGCAAACTCTGTGAGGAGGATAATGATGTCTAGTAAGGGCCAGAAGAGAAAAAATCCCGACATTACGTCTGTTAAAAGCTCTGGATCTAGCATCACTCGTAGCTTCAGGTGCACGTAGACTTATGTCAGGATTTTGGTCTTGGAAGCCTTTTAAGCAATTTCCCCCAGCTAGAATTTTCTCTCTATTGAAATTATGCTTTAAGCAATTTTTCTCTGCAAGACGAAAAGCTATGGACCTCACATCTTTCTTGGAAAGTCCGTAGAATCGGGTCTCCTTTTCCTTAATATGTTCAACTATTTCCTGCTCTTGCTTTTCGTCGAAGACTGGACGAATTTTTATAGCTCTTAGCATTGCGTAAGTGTCCCATGACAGTTGCGATGATGTTCTTTTGTAGTCGTGGCATCCTGAAAGAAATTCTTTTAAATTGAATAGAAGTTCTGTGGACGGGGGAAAGTGACCACAGTGGCCACTTTACTTCAAAATAAAAGTTTGGAAAAATAACATGATATCTAAACTACTGCCGCAGTATTCAGAAAACAAACTACATGTATGCATACCTGACACTATATGTTACAGTATGTACTGTAAAAGTGAAAGGAGAACCCTCGGATCGAACCTACTACTCTTCGGTTCAGAAGCACATGTTTTTACTACTGAACCACCGAGACTCTTTTCATTAATGCTAAAAAACTCTTCAAGATTTTGTATGTGGACACATTCCCTGATCTCAAAGGGCTTTCTTGGTGTATGACAAGAACATTTTTGTAGAGCATATCCAATTTTTAATACTAGTGAAGGTATCTTAAATTCAGGGCTCCAGACTAAATTCTGTAGTGTCACACAGGGTTCTGTGGCATAATTTGTTGGATCAAGTTTTTCTGGTACCAGGAAATCTGACAAACTCCCTTTGCTCTTGTTAAGTTCATGTAATTTCAAAGTAAGTCGGGCTAAGTGTCTCATAGTTTGTCTGATCAGTTGCATTGTGTTATTCCATATTTTTAGTGAATTTTCTTTTTAAAAAAATCACTAATGAGGAGTTTTCTGGGTAAGAAATTTTATTTCTTCTTCGGTTGGGCGTCGAGCCACTATTAATTCACCGTGTTTGTCAGAAATTACATCTGTGTTGCGATAAAAATCACCCACTCGAATAAGGACACCAACACCATCTCTACATTATTTAGATTTTTTGGCATTGCCAGTAATTTTGCAACACCTATTTCGTTTGTATGAGCTCCTTCAAAATGTCTAGCGGAGTTCTGGACAATCTTTTGACAGAAATAACGCGCCTGACTCATATTTCTAATTCCTTTTCCATTATTTTTTGTTACCGCCAAAATGTTTAGAGCGTTATCGCTTTCATGGAAGCTTGGGGAGTTGGCAGAACCCTGTACGAAAGTTGACATTTCTTAATTTTCAGGTTTTTTTGAACTAGGAACTTCAGAAACGGATCCTAAATATTTGACCACTTCCTTTGTTCGATGACGCATTTGAAAGTTTGTATTTTTTCTGCCTACTTTTTGCTATTTCCTTTTTCTTTCTCTTTGTTGTCTTTCTAGATGATTTAACAACTTCTTCATCGGTTTTACTGACGGTAGCGACATTATCCAATGGAACGTAATCACTCCCACTTGTGTTGTTCTCTGCCATGGATATATATTTTTTTAAATTTTATCATGTGATGCATTTTCATCCTGGACAAAAGTACTCGATTCAGAAGAATTCCAGAATATTGTCGAATTTGGGCTAACTGGACTGGAATCTACAGCATGATTATTAATGCACGTATGTAGTATGTCTTTAGAAGGTGTAACTGATGTGAAAGCTAAACATTAAAAATACAAAAATAACAGTATATACATGTGAAGGGTCTAGGGAACATCCTAAGCGACAAAAGAATGGTTTTGAGATAATCAAATTTTAAACTTCGCAGGTCTCTAACTTATTTAAATAAGATTTAAAAGAGAAATACCAATTACCAAAAGTTAGTAGGAACATCTGTGTACACATTTTTCCAATTTTTTTTTCAAAATCAACTACATATGCATAAAAAATGAAGTCTAAATTTGTTTATACAAAAGTCAGTTTCTGTGTGTTCCGTATAGACTGCTATACGGTTCTTCTGATTGGGATGAAACTTTGGTAATTTGATGTATATATATATATATATATATATATATATATATATATATATATATATATATATATATATATATATATATATATATATATATATATATATAGGGATAATTTTTTTAATTAATAAATATAGAATTCGAAGGTCGTTCGAACATATAAGATAAAAAAAGCTTTTCGAGCGAAACCAGGTAAGACAACTAGTGGTATAATAAAACGTAACAAGAAATTAGTTGTCTGTTTTATTGGAAGAAAATGACAAATTAAGGTGTAATAAATATTCTAATAAAACCTAACCAAAGTATAATAATGATAGTAATATAAAATTTGTTAATAACAATACATGTTGTTATTAATGATGAATACCATCTATTACTTTGCTTCTGTGCCGAGTTGCTGCAAAAGTGACAAGATTAAAAAAGAACCAGTTTTAGAATCTTTCTTACCTGAGGAAATCCTTATATGTCTTCTTCTTGAGGCCGGTCGGTCCTCTGCAGTTGTTGGTAGAAAGCTTGGGCTCAGGTTCACAGAAACGGCTCTTTATTGTGCAATTCTTTTACTGATGCGTAAACGGATACGTTTTGAACTTTTTTCCTTATCAGATTTGGTAAAAGGTAAATAGTTTTCTCATGTTGTTGAAGCAAGTGTACTTAAAAATCCACATTTTTCCGGTTTTTAGCGTTGCCGGGGATATCTGGAAGCTATTTCGGATTCAAAAGCTAATATCTCTATAATTTTGTTTGTAAATTTACATGCTGGGCCGTATTTGTAGCCTTTATCTAGATTTTGTTTTCAATAAAATGTGTATCGCTTAAGTTTTCAAATATTGTGTAGAATTTATGTGTTTGCGGTCTAGCTGTTCACTGATTTCATGAATGTTGAAAAGTATCAGCAAAATTACTTCTTAGAAGACTAAGTAGAAACTACATTTTACTAGCGGTAAGGACTTGAGGTATCTTGAATAACTTGAAAATTACAAAACTATATTCTACTATATCTCTTGATAAATGACTGAACCTTTTTGTATATGTTGAATAAAACTGTTGAAAAAATATCCGCTTCCATTTTATTTTCTATATATATATATATATATATATATATATATATATATATATATATATATATATATATATATATATATATATATATATATATATATATATATATATATATCTGTATTTGACACTGCACTACATTGGTGGTCTGCTGATATCTTCTGGCAATTTGTTACTCAATGCAGATGTAGAGACTTCTTCTCTGGCTTCAAAATTGCTTGTTTTTTCCAGTGGCTAGGTGTACAGTTAAATATGTTTTATTTCTTTTTCCCTTAGTCTTAATACACATACACTACATATTTAATGACAATCGATTTAATTTACTTATTTGATTTCATAAATAGTCGGTTAATAGTGACTTGGAATGAAGTAGGTACCACGTCTTGATTCCGAGAATATGAGTAGGTCAATAGCAACTGGGAATGAATTCGGGTTAGGTGTGCGTTGATATTTCCGAACACTTCAGTCAATAGAGCTGTATTGGTATACAATACAGTCCCCCACCCATGTGTTTAAAATATTGGGGAAAAAACCATTGCTGTTAACACTGCAGTGAGCGGTAAAAATACCGCTCAAGACAAATGAATGGAACGCCGGTCTAACAAACTATGTGATAGCATTATTTACAAACATTACGACTGCGCTTACACAGACCACAGTATTCTAGAATCAAAGACTATAATACATTTTAGTAAATTTTCGTAGAAAAAATTCACTAATGGGGAGATCTCGACTTTTGAATTTTGAAAAATTGTTTGCAAATGAGCGCGAACTAGGACCCCTAGAACCCCTAGAACTCATATTCGGGGTCAGTTTCAATTATATATATATATATATATATATATATATATATATATATATATATATATATATATATATATATATATATATATATATATATATATATATATATATATATATATATAAATAAATAAATAATGTTTCTGTTGAAAAATATGTAGAATTTAATTTGAGTCAAGTTTTAAAATATAGAAATTTTTTATTAAAATGAAGAAACTGATTTCAAGTACCATCCATATTTCTAGAAATTGTAATGGTACATAATGAGGGAGATAGTTTTGGAGATTAGAAATCAGATGACAGAACTTTAGGACAATTGACATTTAGATTAAAATTTAGTCAAAATTGCATCATTTGCAGCCACAAGTTTAGACTTATTTGTAAGATGCTTTGTACTATTTATATAATAATATATATATATATATATATATATATATATATATATATATATATATATATATATATATATATATATATATATATATATATATATATATATATATATATATATATATATATATATATATATATATATATATATATATAGGTATCACACCAATAACTCAAAATATAATCGGCCGATTTTGATAAAATTTGGCATGTACCTTCCTTCTGTAAATGGCTTGGATAATTTAGTTAGTCAGGAAAACCGGACGAGGTTTTCCGGGAAAATTTAAGGTTTCATTCGAAAAAAATTTGTATCTCAAAAAATAAAAAAGATAAGATAACCAAATTTGGCAGGTAGGTTTACGATATAAAAATTAAACTATACATCAAAATTTAGATTTCTATGTTGCAAGAAAAAAAAGTTATAATAAAATATTTTGTGCCAGATCATTTCTATGGAAATTCACTACCATAACGCACTTGCTGCATCCAGGCTTTTTACACATTTTATTATTTAGTACCATATTAACATTGAACTACTTTTAATGTTTTCAGTTTTCACCCCGTTCCGGACAGTGCTGACGCTAACACAAATTTGTGTGAAGAGAAGAGCTTGATAATAATTCCATGTTCTTTTCGTGTTTTAAAGTTTTAAGTGACTTTTCAATTTGTTAGTGTTGCAGTGGAAAATCTACGTATTATTCCCATATAGGTACAATATATATATATATATATATATATATATATATATATATATATATATATATATATATATATATATATATATATATATATATATATATATATATATATATATATATATACATTTAGTGTTAATAATTTTTAAAACCACCACTAACAGCAACTCGTTACCGCACACCCGAACATTTTGGTCAGGAGACGCCACTGGTTTTTTCTCTGGGATCGGTGTTACCGTTTTGCGGTATCGTCAGACAGAAGAAAATTGAATTTATTTACAGATAAAAATTCGTTGACACACTACAGTATTTTCATCAAAAAAATAAAATGACAAATGGCGTTTCTAAAATGTCTGTGTGATGTATTTCTATATTTAGCGTCAAATTAAAATCAACTTATAACAATAATAACCATAGCAGTAATAATAATAATATAATTAACTAACAATAACAGCAAAAGGAGTAGGTTCTCTATAACAAAAATATTGATACAAATTAACTTTACATTGTTGCAACTATTTTTAATATAGATAAATGTTTTTTGTTTGATACATTTAATTAGAAGCAAAAGTTTCAAAGACATTTGTTTTCGTGTAGGTATGTGCTTTTTTTATAAGTAAAGGTTCAAAAAGTAGCCTTTGCGCTTGTCATTACAAAAATCTAGTTACTCCATGTGGTTGTTTACTGTGAGGTTGTATTGAGTATCAGTGATATGTTTTGCAAATGTAGCTTTGTCAGCGTGCTTATTTCTAAGTGCAGAAATATGTTCTTTGTATCTGTTATTAAAACTTCTATAAGCTTGGTAGATGTGGACTGCGTTACAATGCTGATTTATAAATTCCAGCTTTTGTCAACAAATATGATTTTTCTTCCTAGTTAAATAGGAAATCACGCGTCGTGTTCTAAGATTTAAAAGCTATTTTTTATTTGTACTGCTACTTAACATTTGAGAAATCTTTTCTGAAATGTTTCCAAAGTAAGTCGTCGAAACATATTTGTTATCTTTTTTGTTTCTAATACATATTTGGGTAAATTAAATTTATGACTAATTTGTATTATTTTGTGTCTATTATCTTATCTATTATTTTAGCAGAGTATACATTATTAAATGCTGTTTGCTTGATTCATAAAATTTATTTTTTGAGTCGTTTCAGGCATATAGGTATTGAAAATGCACGATGCATCATCTTTGAATGGTAGACTGACTCAGCTTTTGTAAAAATGGGTGACCTGAATCGTACGGTATAGTTGTTCCTTGTATATTGAAAAGTCAAGTGAAGCATTTTCTTACTTTTTAATGGTTACACGCAAGAGCCTTATAGGATGGTTAGCTTCTTTGTCTAAAGTACATTTTAGTGTTTGCAGGGGGTTGTTAATAAACTCTAAAAATTCATTTGATTCTGTAAGGCTATCTCGAAAATATGTTAAAATGCAATCTACATATCTGTATCAAAAGATAATATTACTTCTAATGTTAGAACTTGTTTTCTAAATTTTCCATGAATATGTTGGCCAATAAACGAGACAACGGACTAGTCGTAAGAAGAATGCCTTCATTTTGCAGATAAATTTTTTCAGTAAATCTAGAATAGCTTTGCTTTGTAAATTCGATAAACAGATTCACTATTTCGTTTTCGTTCATCACCTTTACTTTCGTTTCTAGTAAACTGTTTTTAATGAGAGTAAGAATTGTCTAGGAGGTATTCTAGAATACATGCCACTAACATAAAACCAAACTAATTCATTGTTTGAAGGAATAATTGTATTATTTAAATTCTGTTATACTTCATGAGAATTTTTAGCTGAATATTTTGAAATGTATTTGTGTTCTTAAATAAGTGAAACCAATCTGCTGGCTATATTATAATTTAACATAACTAAATGCTGTCTTATGGATTTGGTTTATGTATTTTTAAATATCCACACATATCTGGTGGTTGCGGATTTTTTATAAAAGGTATTTATTTTTTGACTCTCTACACAAGGATGTATTTCTAACCCGATTTTTTAGTTTTGTCTGGAAGGAATTTCTTGGGGTATCTCCTAATTTCTGTACTTTTCTGCGGTAATAAAATAAATCATTTTTATCTTGCATAATGCGCTATTTTTAGCCACGGTTGTGTTTGCGTTTTATTTATCAGATTTGGTAAAATCTTAATCATTTTCTGATGTTGTTGGAGCAAGTATACTTAAAAATCCACCTTTTTCGGGTTTTTCGCGCTGCCGGGTATATCAGGAAGCTATTTCAGATTCAAAGGCTAATATCTCTATACTTTTGTTTGTAAATTTAAATGCGGAGCCGTATTTGTAACCTTTATCTAGAAAATATTTTTACAGTTATAAAATATGTATTGCTTAAGTTTTCAAATATTGTGTAAAATGTTATGTGTTTGAGGGGGTTCACTGATTTCATGAATGTTGTACCCTTTCTAAGTTTCTGATTTTATGTGTTTGTGTTAAGCAAAATATAATTTTAAAAACGCTTAACACAAACAAACAAAATCAGAAACTTAGAAAGGGTACAACATTCATGAAATCAGTGAACCCCCGCAAACACATAACTTCTACACTTTATTTAGAAATGGGCAGATATAATACCTGTTGTAAATCAAACACCCCACATAAAATGCTTTTATTTTCCTGAGATTGCATTTTCATTTAATTGCCCTGACTGTAGTTTTTTCTAGGATGTGAGCAGTATACTTCTCTTTTAAATTGTTTTTTATGTTTTCGTCACCTTACAAATAAGTATTGCAAAGCGAACACTGATCTTTTTTAGGCGAGAAACGAAGACGACAACACGATAAATTCCAATCACGATTACCCATAACATGTGCATGGTGGCCCTCCTTGAATCCATTCGGAATATAGGTTCTTAGATTTGTAAACTACATAGGTGGGTAGTAGAGTGCCATCAGCTGCAGCAGCAAACATGACCGATGTAGAAGTTTTTGAAGCGTCTAAGTTTCTAGATGGATGTTTGCAACCTTTTCTCACTACTACACGTTGATTTTCAGGATCATCGGTTAGGTTTGTTTAATCATAGTTGACAACTTTGTTTGGTGGAATATCTGTCATGTTTATTGCTAAATTATCAAAATATGCATTTATAGATTCTTCACTAACATCTGCTCTACAACGTTTTAAATTTTCGGATAACCTAATTGAAAGTTCTTTGTTGCACCTTAAAAAGTTTCTCGTCCAATCAGGTCCTGGTAAATTTTCCGTGAAAACCCTTGTTTACACCTTTGTGGTTTAGGTATCGTTGTACGCACAAACGCAAATCTTTGTCCGTAAAAGGATAGCCAAAAGAAGCAGTTGTGATTATAGCTTTTACTAGAGATTTCTCTTCAACTATTGTAAATACTGCTGAATGAGTCAGTCTGTTTGGATTTCGCCTATGATATTTTCGAAACAAAGTGGTTTTAGGTACACTTAATATGATAGCAGCTTGAGAAAATTAATAAGTTCCGACTACAACAGCCTCTAGTGCCTGTTCAGTTTTTTGTGGATCATAATCCAGCGTTGATTCGGCACCCAGCTGCCGTTTATATTTGCGTGGAATCGTTCCAAATTACCCAGTCATTTTTTTAAATTCTTATTTGGGTAGTTTATTCTTGAACACAAAACGCTAACGTAACATTTTCATATGAAAAGTGTTGCTAAAGCTTCAGTGTACATACCTGCGAAACACGGCCTCCATATATTTTTAATTAGCTTCCATACAAAGCAGACAACTGTGTGCTCAAGAAAATTTGCCAATTAATTGTTCTACGAATTCCTAACCTCATAATAACGAATATCGTGGCTAAAATGACAGTTCTAAATAGGTGAAAATCTACAAAACTACAAGAATTGATAGAATTGAAGTTGACATATGTCATCGTAAACTAATTCGGCAATAGAATAAATAAAATGATAGTTTGTTTCAAATAGAAACCTGCGTTCCAAATAACCCCATTCTACGATAACTTATACAACATAAAAACTTAAATACCAAAAGTGTTTAATTAACCATTAAATAATAGCTGGCGCAAAGTAATAAATGCAAAAAGCACTTCTTAAAATAAGAACTACAAAACATACAACATCGATTATATGAATAATCAATAACTTGGTAATAATAATACTGAATAGTAGAGATCAATGTTACCCTACATATTTAGTTAACCCTTGTGTAGTGTCTGCGAAGTATAATAACCTCTATTGATGTGTAAATATTTTTCTCAAAAATTTAACATTATAAACAAACATAATTTAGAGATTTATGTTTGATAATCGTTCAAAATATATAACCAAGTTTTATGCACAAAAATAATAATAGAAGATATAAAAATACAATAGCAACTAATAGTATAACTATCAATACTGTAGGGAAAGCTGTTATACTTGGGAACACGTTTACGTTTATTTCAATAGGTCTTTAAAGCTGGAGAGCTTTGTTTTTGGTGTCAGCACCTCAAAAATATTTCACATAATAATAATAATAATAATGATAATAATGATAATAATGATAATAATAATAATAATAATAATAATAATAATAATAATAATAATAATAATATAAATAATAATAATAATAATAATAATATAAATAATAATATAAATAATAATAATAATGATAATAATGATAATAATAATAATAATAATAATAATAATAATAATAATAATAAGAGGTATTTATTAGGGCGAAGTTAATTTTACAATTTTCTTCCACTTAACCCTTAAAAGATAACTTAAAATGTAGGAATTACAAAATAAACAAATTATAAATGCCTTAGTATCCAAAACAGCAAAATAATGTAACAACAAAACATTGACAATTGTGCGCCTTAAATTTAGCTGAAAGAAAGGAATTCTTAAATATGAATATGATTTATTATAACTACACTACGCAAACTGACTATTTTTATAAAAATCTGTAACATATCTCCGAATCCCTGGCAGAGAACATAAAGTATGTTCAAAAG
This sequence comes from Tillus elongatus, assembly GCA_964006375.1. Lineage (NCBI taxonomy): Eukaryota > Metazoa > Arthropoda > Insecta > Coleoptera > Cleridae > Tillus > Tillus elongatus. Next base: position 32,419,292 of record OZ023270.1, read on the forward strand.
GTATTTTATTATACAGATGTGGTGCAACATAGGAAAAAGAGCTCCGATATTAGCTCGTATAATATTTAGGTATGACAAACAAGTGATCGAGTCTTGTATTGAGCGAATGTATTTGTCTCCGAAAACAGAGCTTCTGATGTAGGTGATCAGGCCCCGCCCCGAGGACAATCTTGTAAGTTAAGCAAAGAAGATGTACTTTCCAGCGATTCTTCATATTCAGCCAATCTAATTATTTTAACTTATAAGAAACACGATCTGTTCTTTTTAGATTAAAGATGAACCGTAAACATGACTTCTGAACCTTTTCTATTCTTTGCCGATCCCAACTGTCGGGGGCAGGTCCTTACACAACATCAGCATGGTTAAAGTGCGAGAGAATCATCGAGTTCACCAAGAGAGCTTTTACTTTCACTGGAAGGCAATTTCGGTGGCTATAAAAATATTTCAATAGGCCAAAGCTTGCTCTACGAAGATTAGTGACGTGATCAGAAAATTTTAAATTGTTATCTATTATGAGACCAACATTCTTTGCAGATTGTTTTGCTTCCAAGCGACTCCCATCTATCAAAATATCAATATTTTTAGAACAAACCCTATTCATACTGACCTTCTTGTCAAAATAAAGTACGCAACACTTATTGACATTTATCACAAGATCATGCTTCTTTGCTGTCGTGACTAACCTATCAAGGTCTGCATTTAAACTTGCTATAGCGTCTAAGGTATTTTCGACCGGAAATGATTTGTAAAGCTGGGTATCATCAGCATAGAAGTGTACTTTGCTCGAGATTAGTTGTTCTTGAAAATCAAACGTATAAATATTGAATAAAAGTGGGCCCAAGATAGAGCCCTGTGGAACTCATTTTAATAAACTCAAAGAATCCGATACATCCGACCCGCAGACAACCCTCTATGCCCTATCTGAAAAGTAACTCTATAAACTGAACGGTGTCATGATTAAAACCAATATATTGTAACGTCGAGCACAATAGTTTATGACTGATCGTATCAAAAGCTTTACTGTAGTCTAGCAATACCAAAGGTTCGGTTGTCAAAAGTAAAAAAACTGACTGTCAAAAGTAAAAAAAACTGACAAGTCAATAAAAAAATTAGGTAACTTCTGGATAAATAAGTTAGATAACTTATACAGCATAAAAAACTTAAATGGCAAAAGTGATTAATTAACCATTTAATAATAGTTGTCGCAAATTAATGAATGCAAGAAGCACTTCTTAATATGAATAATCAATAATTGGTGATAATAATACTGAATATTAGAGATCAATGTTACCCTAAATACATATTTAGTTAACCCTTGCGTAGTGTCTGCGAAGCATAATAACCTCTATTGATGTGTAAATATTTTTCTCAAAAATTTCGCATTCTGAACAAACAATAATTTAGAGATTTATGTTTGATAATCGTTCAAAATATATAACCAAGTTTTATACACAAAAAAATCTCAAGATATAAAACACACAAAACTATAAATACTGTCGGGAAAGCTGTTACACTTGGGAACACGTATTAAGTTTTTTCCAATACATCTTTAAATCTGGAGAGTTTTGTTTTTGGTGCCAGCACCTCAAAAACATTTCACAATATTTTTAAGAGCAAACATTTGTAATATTCTATATTTTGCTGTTAAGTTTATGTAGCACAACATGAGTTGTGTATATTTTCTAAGATACTCCGACATTCGTGTACCTTGAAATCTGTTGTGGTGTACCTTGAGAATGGTTTCCAAAAACAAAAACTCTGAAGCTTATGTGTTATAATAGTATATTTCTTTGTTTTAGGACCAGTAAATATAAGTAAGAAAAAAATATAAATAAAAAATCCTCAAAAATGCCCCCACTGCCGGATCTCCCATAACATGTGCCTGGTGGCCCTCCTTGAATCCATTCGGAATATAGGTTCTTAGATTTGTAAACTACATACGTGGGTAGTAGAGTGCCATCAGCTGCAGCAGCAAACATGACCGATGTAGAAGTTTTTGAAGCGTCTAAGTTTCTAGATGGATGTTTGCAACCTTTTCTCACTACTACACGTTGATTTTCAGGATCATCGGTTAGGTTTGTTTAATCATAGTTGACAACTTTGTTTGGTGGAATATCTGTCATGTTTATTGCTAAATTATCAAAATATGCATTTATAGATTCTTAACTAACATCTGCTCTACAACGTTTTAAATTTTCGGATAACCTAATTGAGAGTTCTTTGTTGCACCTCAAAAAGTTCTTCGTCCAATCAGGTCCTGGCAAATTTTCCTTGAAAACCCTTATGTTTACACCTTTGTGGTTTAGGTATCGTTGTACGAACAAACGCAAATCTTTGTCTGTAAAAGGATAGCCAAAAGAAGCAGTTGTGATTATAGCTTTTACTAGAGATTTCTCTTCAACTATTGTCAATACTGGTGAATGACCCAGTCTGTTTGGATTTCGCCCATGATATTTTCAAAACAAAGTGGTTTTAGGTACACTAAATATTGTAGCAGCTTGAGAAAATTAATAAGTTCCGACTGTAACAGCCTCTAGTGCCTGTTCAATTTTTTGTGGGCGGTAATCCAGCCTCGATGCGGCACCTAGTTGCCGTTTATATTTGCATGGCATCGTTCCAAATTACCCAGTCATTTTTTTAAATTCTTATTTTGGTAGTTTATTTTTGAACACAAAACGCTAAGGTAAAATGTTCATATGAAAAATGTAGCTAAAGCTTCAGTGTACATACCTGCGAAACACGGCAGCATCCATATATTTTTAATTAGCTTCCATACAGAGCAGACATCTGTGTGCTCAAGAAAATTTGCGAATTAATTGTTCTACGAATTCCTAACCTCATAATAACGAATATCGCGGCTAAAATGACAGTTCTAAATAGGTGAAAATCTGAACTACAAGAATTGATAGAATTGAAGTTGACATATGTCATCGTAAACTAACTCGGCAATAGAAGAAATAAAATGCTAGTTTCTTTCAAATAGACACCTGCGTTCTAAATAACCCCATTCTACGATAACTTATACAGCATAAAAACTTAAATACCAATAGTGTTTAATTAACCATTAAATAATAGTTGGAGCAAAGTAATAAATGCAAAAAGCGCTTCTTAAAATAGGAACTAAAAAACATACAACATCGATTATATGAATAGTCAACCATTGGTAATAATAATACTGAATATTAGAGATCAATGTTACTCTAAATACATATTTAATTAACCCTTGCGTAGTGTCTGCGAAGTATAATAACCTCTATTGATGTGTAAATATTATTTTCAAAAAGTTAACATTCTAAACAAACATAATTTAGAGATTTATGTTTGATAATCGTTCAAAATATATAACCAAGTTTTATGCACACAAAAAAATAGAAGATATAAAAATACAATAGTATAACTAATAGTATAACTAGCAATACTGTAGAGAAAGCTGTATACTTGGGAACACGTTTAGGTTTTTTCCAATACAAGTTAATATAATATTTGATTGCCAAAAGTAAAAAAAAACTGACAGGGCACTATAAGTCAATAAAAAAATTAGGTAACTTCTGAATAAATGAGTTAGATAACTTATACAGCATAAAAACTTAAATGGCAAAAGTGATTAATTAACCATTTAATAATAGTTGGCGCAAATTAATAAATACAAAAAGCACTTCTTAATATGAATAATCAATAATTGGTGATAATAATACTGAATATTAGAGATCAATGTTACCCTAAATACATATTTAGTTAACCCTTGTGTAGTGTCTACGAAGCATAATAACCTCTATTGATCTGTAAATATTTTTCTCAAAAATTTCGCATTCTGAACAGACAATAATTTAGAGATTTATGTTTGATAATCGTTCAAAATATATAACCGAGTTTTATACACAAAAAAATTTCAAGATATAAAACACACAAAACTATAAATACTGTCGGGAAAGCTTTTACACTTGGGAACACGTTTAAGTTTTTTCCAATACATCTTTAAATCTGGAGAGTTTTGTTTTTGGTGCCAGCACCTCAAAAATATTTGGCAATATTTTTAAGAGCAAACATTTGTAATATTCTATATTTTGCTGTTAAGTTTATGTAGCACAACATGAGTTGTGTATATTTTCTAAGATACTCCGACATTCGTGTACCTTGAAATCTGTTGTGGTGTACCTTGAGAATGGTTTCCAAAAACAAAAACTCTGAAGCTTATGTGTTATAATAGTATATTATTTGTTTTAGGACCAGTAAATATAAGTAAGAAAAAAATATAAATAAAAAATCCTCAAAAATGCCCCCACTGCCGGATCTCCCATAACATGTGCCTGGTGGCCCTCCTTGAATCCATTCGGGATATAGGTTCTTAGATTTGTAAACTACTTAGGTAGGTAGTAGAGTGCCATCAGCTGCAGCAGCAAACATGACCGATGTAGAAGTTTTTGAAGCGTCTAAGTTTCTAGATGGATGTTTGCAACCTTTTCTCACTACTACACGTTGATTTCCAGGATCATCGGTTAGGTTTGTTTAATCATAGTTGACAACTTTGTTTGGTGGAATATCTGTCATGTTTATTGCTAAATTATCAAAATATGCATTTATAGATTCTTCACTAACATCTGCACTACAACGTTTTAAATTTTCGGATAACCTAATTGAAAGTTCTTTGTTGCACCTTAAAAAGTTTCTGGTCCATTCAGGTCCTGGTAAATTTCCCGTGAAAACCCTTGTTTACACCTTTGTGGTTTAGGTATCGTTGTACGCACAAACGCAAATCTTTGTCCGTAAAAGGATAGCCAAAAGAAGCAGTTGTGATTATAGCTTTTACTAGAGATTTCTCTTCAACTATTGTAAATACTGCTGAATGAGTCAGTCTGTTTGGATTTCGCCCATGATATTTTCGAAACAAAGTGGTTTTAGGTACACTAAATATGATAGCAGCTTGAGAAAATTAATAAGTTCCGACTACAACAGCCTCTAGTGCCAGTTCAGTTTTTTGTGGATCATAATCCAGCGTTGATTCGGCACCCAGCTGCCGTTTATATTTGCGTGGAATCGTTCCAAATTACCCTGTAATTTTTTAAAATTCTTATTTGGGTAGTTTATTTTTGAACACAAAACGCTAACGTAACATTTTCATATGAAAAATGTTGCTAAAGCTTCAGTGTACATACCTGCAAAACACAGCATCCATATATTTTTAATTAGCTTCCATACAAAGCAGACAACTGTGTGCTCAAGAAAATTTGCCAATTAATTGTTCTACGAATTCCTAACCTCATAATAACGAATATCGTGGCTAAAATGACAGTTCTAAATAGGTGAAAATCTACAAAACTACAAGAATTGATAGAATTGAAGTTGACATATGTCATCGTAAACTAATTCGGCAATAGAATAAATAAAATGCTAGTTTGTTTCAAATAGACACCTGCGTTCCAAATAACCCCATTCTACGATATCTTATACAGCATAAAAACCTAAATACCAAAAGTCTTTAATTAACCATTAAATAATAGTTGGCGCAAAGTAATAAATGCAAAAAGCACTTCTTAAAATAAGAACTAAAAAACATACAACATCGATTATATGAATAATCAACCATTGGTAATAATGAAACGAATAGTAGAGATCAACGTTACCCTAAATACATATTTAGTTAACCCTTGCGTAGTGTCTGCGAAGTATAATAACCTCTATTGATGTGTAAATATTTTTCTCAACAATTTAACATTCTAAACAAACATAATTTAGAGATTTATGTTTGATAATCGTTCAAAATATATAACCAACTTTTATACACAAAAAAAACAGAAGATATAAAAATACAATAGTATAACTAATAGTATAACTATCAATAGTGTAGGGAAAGCTGTTATACTTGGGAACACGGAAAATACAAATAAACCCAAAAGAACGAAAATAAAAATAATTAAATATATATATATATATATATATATATATATATATATATATATATATATATATATATATATATATATATATATATATATATAAAATTATTATTTTTATTTTCGTTCTTTTGGGTTTATTTCTATTTTCTGACTAGAACATACGTGTAACATATTTACTTAATACCGCTTGTAGAGTAGGTTGTAAAAATTTAATAAATCAAAAAAAAAACTTTTGACAATCGAATATTATATCAACTTGTCATGTTTTCTGTTGTGAAATATTTTTGAGGTGCTGGCACCAAAAACAAAGCTCTCCAGCTTAAAAGATGTATTGAAAAAACGTGTTCCCAAGTATAACAGCTTTCCCTACAGTATTGATAGTTATACTATATATATATATATATATATATATATATATATATATATATATATATATATATATATATATATATATATATATATATATATATATATATATATATATATATATATATATATATATATATATATATATATATATATATATATATATATATATATATATATATATATATATATATATATATATATATATATATATACATAAATAATGCAAAGCGTGTGAGGAGAAGCCCACCAGTGTCGACACTCCCTCTCGGACAACACTGAATTGTTAATTTAGTAGGTCCCTTGGCCAGGTTCTTTTTAAGCGTCTCTCGTAGAAAGGGTCTTCAGAGAGTTGTTCTATGAGGGGATTCTCGTGGCCATGCAAGTTTGCGTGATAATTTTGGACGTATCTTCGAATTTCTTCAGAACGAAAGGGGTTTTGAGATCTTGATGTAAGGTAAGGTTGGAAACGTACCATGGAGCATTTACCATTGAGCGAAATATTTTGGATTGCTGTCTTTGTATAATTCGGATATTTGTTGGTTTAGCGCCTCCCCAAAACTGGATTCCGTAGGTCCAGATTGGTTTTAAAAATGCCTTGTAGATTAATAGCTTGTTGCTGATGGTGAGCTTTGATTTTCTTCCTAGGAGCCAGTGCATCTGACGAAACTTAAAATTGATTTGTACTTTCTTTGACTGTTTATGCCTTTTCCACGCTAAGCGTTGATCAAGATGTATACAAAGATATTTTGCTTCAGTGTTTACAGGTATGTGGTTGTTGAATATAGTTACTCTTGGGCAGATCGTATTTTTATTAGTAAATGTTACTTGAACTGATTTGCTTTCATTTACACTGAAACGCCATTTTTTAAACCATTTACTGATCCCGTCCAAGTGTTGTTGTAAGTTTTGTGAAGCTATCTCACCTTTTCGATGCAATGATAGTATTGCAATATCATCAGCAAAAGTAGCAAGTGTTGTGTTACCTGACGCTGGTATATCTGATGTGCTGATTAAGTACCGTAGTGGTCCCAGCGCGCTCCCTTGTGGTACGCCAGATTCTATGGGATATAGATTTGATATCGCATCATTGTGTTTCACAAAAAAGTAACGATCTGACAAGTGTGATTTTAGTAACAAATAGTATGGCTTTGGTAGAAGATTCTTGGTCTTGTATAAAAGTCCAGTGTGCCATACTTTATCAAATGCTTGGGGGGAATCTAAGAACACTGCTCTACAAAATTCGTTGTTTTCAAGACTGGCTGATATTCTGTTGACGATTCAGTGAATTTGCTGGAGTGTGGAGTGATGTTCTCTAAAGCCTAGTTGGTGTCTTGGTATTATATTATAGGATAGATTCATCATACGATTGTAGATTGTGGTCAGCAAAGAAATTGCTTTTTCAGGAAGATATTGAAGAAGTTTTTCTGTGATAAGGTCGTAACCCGGAGCTTTTTTGGCATTTAGTTTCTTGATTTCGGCTTTTATTTCTTTCTTCGTAAATGGCTTAACTGGAAGTGACATTTGACACGGCACGTCTATGAAGGACTCTATTTCTCTGTAACATATTTTGGATCGTTTTCATTTGGTTTGAAAACTTCAGTCAAGTGATCTGCGAAAGCGTTCGCTTTATCCTGACTTGAGCACGACTATTCTCCGTTTGACTTTTTTATGGGAGACACTCTCACTAGAGGCCTATTGAAGTTCTTTGTAGCTTTCCAGATGGCATGATCATCGCTATTGTTGATATCTTGAATGTATTGACTGAAATTTAAGTTTGTAAGATTTTGAAGGGGCTTATGAAGTTTTCGGGCTAATCGGTTATATTATAATTTATCAGTAGGATTACGTGTTCGTTGCCATCTTCTTCTAGCTTGACGTTTTTCTGCAATAAGTTGTCGCACTTGCAGGGGTATCTGGTTCACTGATAAATTATTGTCTGTAACTGATGGGGTGCTTCTCCAGGCTGCTTCTTGGATCAGCTCAGTAAAATAGTTTACGGTATCATCGAGTTCATTCGGTTGCTTTATAGCCAGATTTAAGTTTATGGTATTTTCAATATATCGCTGGTATGATTCCCAGTTAGTTCTAGATGTCGTTAATGTAGCATTTCGTTACTTTTTTATTACTGTAGTGCTTAAAGTGGCTACGACTGGTGTATGATCAGACGATAAATTTGGGGGTGTTTCTACGCTTATATAACTGTTTGCAATTCCATTTGTCACAAAAAAGTCGAGTTCGTCAGGTATTATGTTTGTATTTGTTGGCCAATATGTAGGCTTGGCCGTTGATACCACATTAAAATTTTTAACCATTATTGCTTTTAATAGATTGCGACCTTTAGATGTTATTAGTCTAGAGCCCCAGTAAGTGTGCTTCACATTTCAGTCCCCTCCAACAATAAATCTAAGGCCGAGGGTTTGGAAGAAATCTTTGTATTGGTCTTCACTTAGTGCGTGTCTTGGTGAAGAATATAGTGCCGATGCATCAAAACTCCAGGTTTCTGTATACACCTTAATAGTTGTTGCTTGAATTTCAGTCGTTACGTACGGGGGTAGGACGTCATGTTTAATGTTGCTTCTGATGAGTACTGCAGTACCTCCGTGTGCGGTGCCATCTGGAAACTTTTTCTCTGGCTTCAAAATTGCTTGTTTTTTTCTCTGGGATCGGTGTTAACGTTTTGCGGTATCGTCAGACAGAAGAAAATTGAATTTATTTATAGATAAAAATTCGTTGACACACTACAGTATTTTCATCAAAAAATTAAAAAACTAAAATGACAAATGGCGTTTCTAAAATGTCTGTATGATGTATTTCTATATTTAGCGTCAAATTAAAATCAACTTATAACAATAATAACCATAGCAATAATAATAATAATAATAATAATATAACTAACACTGACAGCAAAAGAAGTAGGTTCTCTATAACAAAAATATTGATACAAATTAACTTTACATTATTTTTAATATAGATAAATGTTTTTTGTTTGATACATTTAATTAGAAGCAAAAGTTTCCAAGAAAGGGGAATCAACCAAAAATGAGTTTGCTCATTTAAGAAAAGACATTTGTTTTCGTGTAGGAATGTGCTTTTTTTATAAGTAAAGGTTCAAAAAGTAGCCTTTGCGCTTGTCATTACAAAAATATAGTTACTCCATGTGGTTGTTTACTGTGAGGTTGTATTGAGTATCAGTGATATGTTTTGCAAATGTAGCTTTGTCAGCGTGCTTATTTCTAAGTGCAGAAATATGTTCTTTGTATCTGGTATTAAAACTTCTATAAGCTTGGTAGATGTGACCTGCGTTACAATCCTGATTTATAAATTCCAGCTTTTGTCAGCAAATATGATTTTTCTTCCTAGTTAAATATGAAATCACGCGTCGTGTTCTAAGATTTAAAAGCTATTTTTTATTTGTACTGCTACTTAGTGCGTGTCTTGGTGAAGAATATAGTGCCGATGCATCAAAACTCCAGGTTTCTGTATACACCTTAATAGTTGTTGCTTGAATTTCAGTCGTTACGTACGGGGGTAGGACGTCATGTTTAATGTTGCTTCTGATGAGTACTGCAGTACCTCCGTGTGCGGTGCCATCTGGATGATTTGTAGCATATGTAGAGAAGAGCGGTATGCGGAATACTGACTTATTTGTGAAGTGGGTTTCAGAGACCAGCATTATATCTATTTTGTTAATGTTGACAAATGTTATTAGTTCTTGTTTGCGACTAGTTAGTCCGCTTGCATTCCATGTTGCAATGCGTACGAACTTTGCCATTTCAGTTGAAATTATTAACAAACTTGATAATAGATTAAGCATAATCTGGTTTTGATTCATCAGTTGTGTGAAAAGGAATTTAAATTCGCCCAGGATAAAAGTAAGCGTGTTTTCAAGGATATTTTGATAGCCATCTGTGTACAGGTTGCCTTTGTTTGAGTACTTGATTATATAGAGGTCTGCTTGGGCGCGGTTCAGTGTAGTCGCTAGGTACTTCTGTGTTTATGTCAGCTACAACGTGTATGTTTTGGCGGTCTTGTGTTAGATTCTCTTGCTTTTGGTGGTATCTTCTAGTCAGATTACGGTTTTTGGTTTTTATGAGGTCCCTGTATACGTGCAACCTTTGTAATTTGCTGGATGGCTACCTTCACATAGAGCACATTTCGCTGGAGTTTCTCTTGTTTTCGTGCACATTTTGATGTCGTGTTGTTCGCCTCACTTTACACAAATAAATGGTTTATTACAGTAGGTTTTCGAATGGCCGTACTCTTGGCACCTTGCACATTGAACTATTTTGCGTATTTTCCTTGGAGGTTCTGTACAGACTTTTGTGTTACATATGAATTGCAAATCATATATACTTTTATTATTATCTTGTGGCTCTAGATCTACGAAAAAAGAGGTAATGGATCTTTGGAAATATGATGCCTAATGTTCACAATATTTCTCACTATGTGGCTAGATTTTTTGGATATCTAACTTTATTTCGTTAATTAGAGTCGTGTGGTGTAAGTATCTTACTACTACTCTATAGGCTCTTACTTCTTTGGGCTGGTAAGTATGGAATACAATATTCTCGTCTCTCAGATATCTCATAAGTCATATATGTTTCAGATGTGTGAACATTTATTTTGACAGTGTTGTTTGTTAGTCTCTTTGAGTAATATTGTTCTTCTGCTATAATGACTGCTAGGAAGTTACTCATGTTATTATAATCTGTTACTCCATGGATAAAAATAGGTGGAGGTTTGGGGTGTTTTAACGTCTCTGTAGAGTCGTAGTTATTAATGTTAATTTCAACTGATGTAGCTAGAGATGAGAATCTGTTGTAAGTTTTTGGAAATGATGGCCTTTTTGGAGTTTGTTCGGGTGAGTTGCAGATTTTTTTGTTTTTTTGTGGTCATTCGTATTGTGATCATCAATACTTTGTTGCGAGTTGTCACTGTTAATCGTTGACATTGGTGTATGATTGGTTGCGGCATTTTGTGATGTTTGAGTACGGCCGATTCCTACATCTGTAGATATTATATGTGATTTTTGTTGATTTGGGAGCATATAGCTCCCTTGTTAATCAACTGTCAGTTATTAGGGGTGATTTGATTAATTTAATATAATATATTAATTCTACCGTATAGAAATAAATTAATATTCTTACTGGATTTCAGTGTATTATCTTGCACTCAGTTATCAGCAAGCGATAAGATTATTGGCTGCTGGCAGACATCCACTCACTCCGAACGACAACCGCGAACTCGTTGAACTCAAGCTGTAGGTATTTATCGTTTGTTTATGTTTTACTTAAAAACTTTAGAATTAATGTTATTTACTTTTCATTTTAGGTTATACTAGAAAATTGCCAAAAGTAAAAAAAACCTCACAGGGCACTATAAGTCAATAAAAAAATTAGGTAACTTCTGAATAAATGAGTTAGATAGACAGCATAACATCTTAAATGGCAAAAGTGTTAAATTAACCATTTAATAATAGTTGTCAAAAATTAATAAATGCAAAAAGCACTTCATATGAATAATCAATAGTTGGTGATAATAATACTGAATAGTAGAGATCAATGTTATCCTAAATACATATTTAGTTAACCATTGCGTAGTGTCTGCGAAGCATAATAACCTCTATTATAACATAATTTTTTAAGAGCAAATATTTGTAATAATCTATATTTTGCTGTTAAGTTTATGTAGCACAACATGAGTTGTGTATATTTTCTAAGATACACTGACATTCGTGTACCTTGAAATATGTTGTGGTGTACCTTGAGAATTGTTTCCAAAAAAAAAAAACTCTGAAGCTTATGTGTTATAATCGTATATTTCTTTCTTTCACGACCAGTAAATATAAGTAAGAAAAAAATATAAATAAAAAAAAACCTTACCAATAGATCATGAAAAAGACTGAGAAATAAAATATTTTTTCTGAAATACAAAATACAATTTTGTTCTCTAAACACTACAAGTGATAACAGGAAATGTAAATGATTCCTTCGTTGGACCAGTTCCTATCAACTGCAGCAAAGTCTGGTATTAGCGCGTAGCAAAATTTGCCTTTTCCTCGAGAAGCTACTTCGGACTATCTCAACGACAGTTTCTGCGTAACGCAGCCCACGTAGTGAACAACATATCTTTCTCCACAAAATTTAATACCCATTTACAAGACATTTTTTTTTTGTTCCCTCAGGGCTCGTCCGCGGCCTTGCCGCCCCGATAGCACCGCAACCCTTGGTTGATTGTGCATACCCCTAGTCTTACTCCACCCATTCCAAAATCACTGTGCCTTGAACTAGTCTGCACAGCGATTGGTAGGGTGAAGTTTTATATTGCTCTGTCTCCGGTCTAGAGTGACCGTAGATCAGTTGTCTTTTCCGGTCCAGAGCTATACACTCGCACAAGATGTGCTGGGCTGATTCCTCCCCCTCGCCGCAGAGTCTGCATGCGAGGTCCCCTTCGAACCGCCCCATTTTATGTAGGTGTTTCTTGACGGCCATGTGTCCCGTCAAGAGACCTGTTGTGTTTCTGAGCTGTCCTCTGCTAAGGTTTAGCAGCTCCACAGCTCTCTTTGAACTGGGTCCGTCAATTATTGACTTCCCATGTCTGAGCCCTGGACAGTCCGCCCAGTACACCTTGTGTTGGTTTCTGACCCAGGACTTAATGGCTCCCCTGGCAGTGCTCTTTGACACGCCCAGAGCCGGTTCTGGTCCCATAAATGGTTCTGCTGACCCCCTCTTTGCGAGACTGTCAGCTTCTTCATTGCCTTTGACCCCCGAGTGACCCGGCACCCAGATGAGGGTCACCTCATTCTGCCCAGCCAGGTCGCTCGTCTCGTCTCGGCACTCACTCACCAGCCAGGAATTTACCCGTGGGCTACTTAGTGCCTTAAGGGCTGCCTGGCTGTCTGTGGCTATGAGGATCCGCTTGTTGGTGTAGCCCCTCCTCTTGTTCTCCCGCACACAGTGCAGGATGGCGTACATCTCGGCCTGAAACACCGTTGCATGGGCTCCGAGGGAAATACTGTGACTTACCCTCGGTCCTTCCGAGTAAACACCTGCCCCCGTCCCACGCTCCCCGCCAGATCCGTCCGTGAACCAGACGAGCGCGTCCCGTGGTATGCCCGGTGTCTCCTCCCGCCATGCCCCGCGATCAGGGATTTCCACTGTGAAGTTGTTTTCCCTGCACATTCGCGGGCTCGCGAAGTCTGACCTCATTTCAAGCATGGGTTCCTTCACGATCTCCTGAATTTTGCAGTGGCCCCTGAAGCCTGGGTTGATCTTCAGTCTACCATTGCAGGCTAGTCTGTATAGTCCTAGCCTGGCCTCTCCCATAATAACGAAGTGTAGGGGGGGTAGATCCAGCAACACCTCCATGGCGGCTGTTGGGGTTGAAGACATGGCCCCTGTGATGCCTAGGCAAGCCATCCTTTGGATCTTGCCTAGTTTTTGTTTGGCACTGGATTGTGTCACCTTAGGCCACCAGACCAGTGCCGCATATGTTAACGATGGTCTGACCACCCTTGTGTACAGCCAGTGGGCCATACTAGGTCTTAGTCCCCACGTTTTTCCATATAGCCGCCTAGTGACGGCTAAGGTCATGACTGCCTTACGCAGTATTTTTCCAATGTGACCATTCCAGGTTAGCTTAGAGTCCAATACGACCCCAAGATATTTTACCTCCCTGGCCATTGGAACGCTCCTACCGTATAGAGTGAGAGTTCTGTGGCTTTCACACTTCCTCCTCCTCGTAAACGGCACGACGGTTGCTTTCTCGGGGCTCACCCCGAGCCCTTGATCAACCGTCCACCCTTCCACCACTTTCAGTGCAGTCTGCATACGCTCCCACACTGCCTGTGTGACCTTTCCTCGGACTATGATGACAATGTCGTCCGCATAGCCCTGTACCTCATACCCCCCTCCCGAGAGCCTCCCCAGCAGGCCGTCCACGACTAGACACCAGAGCAAGGGAGACAGAACGCTCCCCTGCGGACACCCCGCCGCGACCCCCGCCAGCAGAGTCCCTCCCGCGAGTGAGGTGAACACCGCCCTGTCCCTGAGCATGGAACCGATCCACCTGCAGCAGGTCTCCTCTATTCCACGCTCCCGGGCAGCTGCCAGAACCGATCCGAACGAGGTGTTACTAAAGGCCCCCTCTATGTCTAGGAAGGCCCCCAGCGCCACCTCCTTGTTCTCCAGCGTATTCTCCAGTTTCAGCACCAGTTGGTGCAGTGCTGTTTCTGTTGAGAATCCTGCTCTGTATGCATATTGTCCGCAGTGTAGAGGATATGCTTCCAGTACACCGCCCCTAATGTGCCGGTCGAGCAGTTTTTCCACTGTTTTCAGCAAGAAGGACATGAGACTTATTGGCCTCAGGGACTTTGCCTGGTCTGTTGGACGCCCAGGTTTAGGAATAAATACAACCCTGGCCAGTCTCCATGCCCTCGGAATGTACCCCAGAGCCAGGCTGGCCCTCATAATGAGGGTAAGCACCGGCGCCAGTATATCTATCCCCTGTTGGAGCATGATGGGCATTATTCCATCAAATCCCGGCGATTTGTATGGCTTAAAGCTGTTAATGGCCCATCTGATTTTGCTCCAGGTAACCACCTCTTTAGCGACTGTCCAGTCTACTCTAGATGCCCGCCTATAAGATGCCTCTATTTCTGAGTGTTCCCAGTCCGGAGGTGATTGGTTTATTATGTTACAGCCGGGGAAGTGCGTCTGGAGTAAAATTTCCATAGTTTCCTCCCCCGAGCTTGTAAAGCCTCCCGTGGGTGTTCTAAGGGAGCCTATGTTAGTCTGAGGGCCCTTAGACAGGATCTTGTGTAGTCGAGCACTCTCAGACGTGTTTTCCACTTCTTCGCAGTGCCTCCTCCACGACTCCTTCTTGGCGTCCCTCAGTCTTTTGTTATAGGTCGATAGGGCCTGTCTATATTCATCCCATGCTCCCGACCTTTTGGCCGCGTTAAACAGCTTACGAACCTGCGTCCTCCTTTGCCTGAGGTCCTCGTTCCACCATGGGACGTTCCTGGTGGACACCCTCATTTTCAGGGGGCAGTTGGCGTTATAGGCCGAGGTAATTGCGTCTCGCAATTGGACTGCTGCAATCTCGAGGTCTATTGAATCCCTTATGGCCCTCTCAACCCCCCGCAGTTCCACAGCTAGGTCTGCCCTGTAGGCTTCCCAGTCCGCCTTGCGGGGGTCCCGGTACCATACCGTTTCTCTTTCGACTTTGGCGATTTCAAACCGGATGTATCTGTGGTCTGAGCTACTCACTTCCCCAGACACAGCCCAGCTTTTAACAAAGTCACCCAGAAACTGGGTGGAAACTGTTAGGTCTAAAACTTCCTCACGCCGTGTTGTGACGAATGTCGGTTTATTACCTCTATTCAATATGTCTAAATTAAATTTCATAAAGAATTGTAAAAGTGCCTCACCCCTAGAGTTTGTGTCCGAGCTACCCCACAACTCATGGTGCGCATTCGCATCCATGCCGATGATGGTCTGCCATCCACCTGCTCTGCTACCCACCATCAGCTGCTCCAATTCGTTGGGTGGAGGAAGGTCCGTGCTGTCCCCTGGCAGATAGGCTGACGCGACAGTAATGTCCCTCAGCCCATCCGCTCCTCCACATCGGATTTTGATCGTTGCCAGGTCCCTGGAACAGAAATTCATTAGAGGGAGAAACTCTATCCCTTCCCTGACAAAAATGCAGGCCCTCGGATTCTCGCTGGACCTGCTGTAGATGAGCTTTCCATTAGCTCCGCCGAGTCCCTTGATCTCTCCTTTGTAGGAGTACGGTTCCTGGATGAGGGCCACATCCGTGTTCCTCAGAGCCATTAGTAGTCCGGCCGTGGCTGCCCTACTGTGTTGGAGGTTGACCTGAAGGAACCTAAGTCCCATTAACCCTTAATTGCTTCCCCAGTGGGCGGAAGCTAACCCTTCCCATGCCCCAGAATGCCTTGAAGGAGGTTCCTTCAAGGGCTCTGTAAGATGTCGGGTCGATCGAGAAGGCGAGCGTCTGTCCTTTCTCCTCTGCCTTCCTGCTTAGAACCGACCAGTGTTGCGTCCCCAGTTCAGGGTTCTGGATCTTAAGTCTGCTGATCACCGTCTCCTGCGGGACGGTGTCAGGGATCCGTACGAGGACCTTGCGTCTCTTTGGGAGTTCCTTGGGCTCGACGGCTGTCAAGTCTGCCCCCTCCCAAATCTGACCGAGGCCCCCGATCGTTTTCCGCAGCCAGTCCCGCGACTGCGGGCCGGCACAGGTTATCCAGAGGATGCCCCCCGTCAGGCGCGTCCGGTGGAACTGAGGCGGGCTCTCCCCTTCCTGAAGAGAGTCCACTGCAGCTACCACCGCAGCCTGGATCAGGTCCGCCTTCCCCTGGTCTAGCGTGACCTCAGGATGGCGTCTGTCAATCACCGCCATCCCGAGGCCCTCCGCAGCCTCCCTGTAAGAGCCAGTCTGCGCCGGTGTTCCGGCCTTAGTTCCTTTGGGAGGTCTGTCTGTAGTAGGCGTGCTAGAGCCAGAGCGCGGCGTCTTCCGACTCGCACTCTCCTCTTGCGCCTTTACAGGCACCCTGGCCCTTTTGGAACGTCTGTCTGTAGTGGGCGTGCTAGAGTTCGAGCGCGTCCTCTTCTGACCCGCACTCCCCTCTTGCGCCTTTACAGGTTTCTCGACCGTCCAGGTCCCGGCCGCCATTTTTTGCGCCCTCCGGAGCTTCTTTCTTTGCGCCCCGGAAAGACGCTTGGACTGCCGGGGCAGTCCCTCTACTCTAACAGTAGAGTCCTCACTGGTGGAGGGGCCCCCGGAGTCCGCGGAGCTCGCCGCCCTCCGGTGGGACCCAGCCTCCAGCTTGGGTGTCGGGGACAGGTCTCTGGCCGAAGCTACCCCCTGATCCCCCGTATCTACGCCGGTCGTGGGACCTCCAGAGTCCGCTGCCGCACCCTGGCTCGTCTCCGTTTCCGGGATAGACTCAAGGCTCAAGTCTGTAGCCGGAGCCACTCCTCGAGCCTCATTGGTTTTGGTTTTATATGTATTTATAATCTTCATGTTGTTCCCACGAGAATGGGGGAAATACTGTCCACACCATCAGAACCCCCTGTGTGGTGCAAGGCGGGTTACTCTGGAGGGTTGCCTGGTACTCCAGAGGTTCCGTTCACGACACCATCACCCTGGTGCCATCCATCCATAGGCACGGGTCACGTGACACCGTAGATTGGGGGAGTTTAGTTCGACCTCCTTGTCTAGATCCGTCATGTTTAGTTATTAGCAGGGTCACCTCGTGCAGGATGCGGATTTTTACCGCGCATGACGGTCTTGGGGAAAGCTTCATCGGGAGTTTATGTTGTTATTTCCACTTCCTCAGCTTGCCCCCTGGAGTCCTTTGGCCCGCGACTCCTTAACCCCTTACAAGACATTAGCTATTACACAAATATATAAACTAAAAAATGGTCCTTCTATTGTGAGACAAAACATGGCAAACTATGAAATGTTCGGTTACCAAAAGTTAAAAAACTTCTTGGGTGGTTTAAAAAACAACAAATGGGGTAACTTCTGTAAATGAGCAGATACGTTATACAGCATTAAAAACAGTTAATTAACAACGTAAAATGTGTATAAAAAATGATCCTTCTGTTGTTTTATTGCAGTAAATATAAATAAATGTATAATATCAATTTTTAAAAATTAAGCAAAAACTGAGTTGTTAGCATAACGTACTCTGAAGTTTAGTTTTCACATTCAACAAAGGACCGCCCGGTCTGAGCTGTAATGACTTTTAGCCCATAGGAATAACCTAATTAATAATTAGCACTGCTAACCCTTTGCATTTTTGTTACTAAACGACGTTTTTTGTAACACAAAACATGGCAAATTATGGAATGTTCGGTTACCAAAAGTTGAAAAACTTCTTGGGTGGTTTAAAAAACAACAAATGAGGTAACTTCTGTGAATGAGCCGATACGTTATACAGCATTAAAAACAGTTAATTAACAACGTAAAATGTGTAAACTAAAAAAATGGTCCTTTTGTTGTTATATTGCAGTAAATATAAATAAATGTATAATATCAATTTTTTAAAATTCAGCAAAAGCTGAGTTGTTAGCATAACGTACTCTGAAGTCTGGTTTTCACATTCAACAAAGGACCGCCCGGTCTGAGCTGGAACGACCTTTAGCCCATAGGAATAACCTAATTAATAATTAGCACTGCTAACAATTTTAATTTTTATTACTAAACGACGGTTTTTGTAACACAAAACATGGCAAATTATGGAATGTTCGGTTACCAAAAGTTAAAAAACTTCTTGGGTGGTTTAAAAAACAACAAATAAGGTAACTTCTGTAAATGATCATATACGTTATACATCATTAAAAACAGTTAATTAACAACGTAAAAATAGCGAAAATAAATAAAAGAAAAAAGTACTTTTCAAATAACAAAAAAATCAACCCTAACCTTTAAAAGGTTATCACTTGGCCATCTTTTTTGGAACAGAAAACATGACAAGTTAATATACGGTCCAGTGGGGTAAATGTAAACGAATTTGTCAAATTTAAAAATTTTCAGTTTTTACTTGTGTGGCAAAACTTCCAAAATATTAAATAACTTAGCCATAATTTATTTATACATTGTATAGGCCTTATATTTGATGAAAATACCCAAAAAATATTTAAAAACCCAAGATTTTTTTTTAAAGTCCTATTTTCACAAAAAGCTGTCACTGTTTACTTTTACCCCTAAGGTATTGGGGTAATTGTAAACAGCTACTATTAAAACCAGCTGTATAAATGAGAAAATTTAAGGGGCAATAGTAAACATTTGAATTACTGAATTACAAAAAGTGTAACCATTTGTTCTAGGTGGCTGTTTACATTTACCCCTAAAAAATAAAACGCATTAATTTAAGATTGCATTTTATTTAGCTATTAAAAAATACTACGAGATATAAAATAAGTTTCATTTTCTTACAAACTAAGCCTTAATGTGTATTTATTTTTAAAGACTTAAACTTAACATTGGTAACTTTGAATTAGGTATTAGTAATAAAAAAAGAATGATATTGTTACAAAAAAGTATCTTCTAATACTGGAACAATTTTTTCAAAGTGATAAAAGATCCTTTCTCCTTTCATATTTATTACGGGAAAAGGCAACACACCTAATACTTGATCATGACTGACATAGCTTAAATCCTTTGAATCGATAGCAAAATTTTGCTTAGTATTATCTATAGCTCTTAAACCTACGACTTCAATATCACTATCTATTATATTTTCAACAGAACAAACATATTTATAGACCGTCGTATATCTTTTTCCGCCTTTAAATTGAACAAGAACAAAACTTCCAGTTTTTAAATCCTGAAGGGATGTCTCGTTTATATCAATTGGGTCTTGGTCAACTTTGTCGGCTTCCCAATCCCAAGAGCTTGAGGTGTCGCTTAAACAGTCATCTATATTGTTATTATCTTCTTCGCTTAAACTGTCTTGTATTACTTTTTTTTTGTTGGTCGTCTTTCGTTTTTTCGTTTTATTTATTGGCAATTTTTTGGTTTCTAGTGTTCTTTTTTGCTTTTCTGGTTTCGGTTTCTTTATTTTCTTTTCCTGTGCTTGCTTCAGTCTATCGAGAACTTCTTCATTTGTTAAAATTTCGCCATATGTCTGTTGTCTTAATCTTGGTACTACTTGCTTTACTATGGTAGTGACGTTTTCCTTTTTTTCTGGTGACTTAAAGAACAACTTGGTAAGTGATGTGTTTGGTTTGTCTAGTATATTAGTTGTCATACAAGAAGACGTACAAGTTTCAGTGATATTGTGTTTGCAAGATTGGTATTTTTGTTTAAGTGTTGGAGGAGTTACTGCCCTCGCCTCTTGCCTGATTGATTCGTTGTGGCGATCATCAGAAATACCAAGTGAAATACCTTTAGGGGTATCCTAGGAGGTATATATAGAGGTTTCTGTTTCTTGTAAACAATTATAAAATCCTTTAGAAAAAGTGTTTTTATTCTGTAGACATTCTTCTAATTGTGGAATATCTTCAGAAGCATCTATAGAGTTTCCTATTTTTTGTATAGTACTAATAGATTCTTTAGATAAAGTGTTCTGATTCTGCAGACATTCTTCTAATTGTGGAATATATTCAGAAGCATCTATAGAGTTTCCTGTTTTTTGTGTAGAATTAACAGTTTCTTTAGATGAAGTGTTCTGATTTTGCAGATATTCCTCTAATTCACGTTGTTTAAAGGAACTTGTTGGAAATTTAGTTTTGTCGACGGGAAAAATCCCGCAACTTCTAAAACCAGATACAATATTTGTTGGTTTTATTGCATGAGTCCAAACTTCAGCCAGTAGTTCAACAAATTCCGTTTTAGACAATCTCCCAGTTCCCTTACCCATTTGTTTCTTTGCAAACGCGATAAGTTTTTTCTCCCAAAAAGTCTTGACAGGACCAAACACGCATTTATCGAGAGGCTGCAGCATGTCTGTTAAATGGCTCGGCAACTTAATCAGGGTAATATTGTTAGACATAGCTTCTTCAACTATACGCACACTAATATGGCTAGCATGCCCATCATATACTAGCACTGCTGCTTGGTTTGGAAGATCCTTTAATTGTCTTATATTTTTTACATGAGGTATAAAACTCTTGGAAAACCAGGTGAAGAATTGCGGTTCTTCCATCCAACCATTTTTAGACACTGCATACAAAGTCCCGGGATATGCTTTATCAGACACCCAGCGGGCTTGTATACCAGCGCCCTTGAATATAATACGAGGAGGAAGCACATACCCATCTGCTCCCACACATGCTAGGACCGTAGTAGATTCCCGACCCGATCCCCCAGAAACGCGACTTAATGGCTTTCCCTTTTGTCCAATAGCCCTTAATCGACTTGGGTCGCTTTTAAAGCCCGTCTCATCCGCATTGAAAACAAAAGGTGCCTGTTCCAGAGATGTTATTCCAAATCGATCAAATATGCTACTTAAGTCATCATAGAATTTGTAAATTACGTCCGGCCTTCTGGCATCTTTGCGACACTTTTGTAGATGTTCAGGTTTTTTAAAGATAGAAGATTGTTATGCCGTTTTAAAAACGAGTAATACCAATCTGTACCTGGGCGGCCATCAACAAACTGAGTTGACAGGTTGTTAGATCTTGTATATTCCTGAATGAGGTCCAACAGTTCGTCCTTATCACACGGAAATCCAGCCTGTGCGCGAACCAACAAACAATTGACGATTTTCTTTTCTGTATCATAAGTAAACGTTGGTTTACGACCACGTCCTAAAGAGTCGATGGCAGTTTTTCTTCCATTAATACGTTGGGAAATAACGGCAATTGGTACATTGTAACATTCTTGTGCCTGTCTGTATGACATATTTCGGTTCTGCACATCTCTAACGGCATTTTCTAAGTCTTCTTTGGTATAAGCCGGTCCGTTAGTTTTGCGAATATATTTTCTGGGCATCTAGAACAAGCGTTTACATTTGCCCCTACACACTTTTATTCGGGGTAAAAGTAAACACTCTTTTAATGTTATTAAAGTAAGATAGCTAGCTTAAAAACATAGTTTAGCTTAAAAATTATAGTATTTGCAACCGATTTAAGGATATTTTATAATACTTACTGTTAAAATTAAATTTTCACATGAATATTTACACAGTAATCACCAATGAAAAAACAGAATTATTGTAATGGTTGGAAAGAGAACACAAAACAGACTGAAGACGCGCTCATAGGAGTCTGTTTCTTTGTATACAACGAAAGGAGGGGATATTTTCATGGCCGCCAAACGTTATAAGTTTCTGGCGGCAATTTTAAATGCATTGCTCATGGCGTTTACAATTACCCCTGTTTACATTTACCCCACTGGACCCTAATATTCGATAGTTCGAAGGTAAAAATAACTTCTAGGGAATTATAATAAGGTAGGTTCTGAATAAATGAGTTAAATACGTTACACAACATAAAACACCTAAATATTGAAAACAGTTAATTAGCAACGTAAAAATAGCCAGCAAAAATAAACAAAAGAAAAAAGCACTTCTTAATAATAATAATAATAATAATAATAATAATAATAATAATAATACTTATTTATTCTCATAAACAAATTAACAAATATTTCAGTACACTGAAATTATATAATTAAAAAATAAATAGAATAAAATAGAATATAAACTAAAACTAGATTGCTTAAATATTAAGATATTAAATAGTGTGCACCTTAAGTGAAAAGACTTGCGTGTGCACAAATGAGCCGTATTTAATAGTGCATGGAAGCAAACATCTTAGCCTATGAGACAAAATATAATACAAATCTATACATAAAAACCTTAAAGGCACCAACTAAATTTGTATGTCAGCCTTTGTTCATGTTATACTTTTACTTAGTTATGATTTGTTGAATCCTAAGTGAAAATTTATCAAGTATGGTATTTCTATTGTCAAACAGCCATAACAAATAAAAATAATAATAATACTTTATTGATCAACTTGTCAATTACAGAGAAGAAGAGTACAAATATATATACATACACATATCAACATACACAGATACACATGTAATGGAAGGTAAATGAAAATAACGTAATATATTTGTATACATGCAAATAAGTAGTACATATATTAGATAGCACTATAACTCCATAGGATTTGTGTTTGCATAGAGGTACAATAGATTAAATTGTAAGTGCAATACTACAATGCCAGAAGATAGACTAACGTAAAACATGATCAATATTGATAAGATGAGTGGGAGAACATTTGCTAAATTAACTGTGAGCTGATAAATGAAACAAATGTACATATAAAGCAATCAAAACTATCCAGATAAGGTTACCATTGAATTGATATATATATATATATATATATATATATATATATATATATATATATATATATATATATATATATATATATATATATATATATATATATATATATATATATATATATGTTTAAAGATTACACAGACTAACATGACATCAATGAGAATTCTGAAAGTAGCCGTGCGATAAGTAAATACAATGAATGAATGTTGAATCTGTCGAAGATATTGTGATTTTCACGTGCTATAAGCATTCTGATAATCCGGTTATAAAACTTGTCCTATTGCAAGAGAACCATAATTTCAACTTTCTATTGAAGCAGGTAGTATTTGAAAGTTTTAAATATATAGGTAAAGTGAAGTTCTCTCGGAGTTGTAGGGAGTTTTTAAAACAATTTATTACAACTACGAGGGGTTGACTGTTGCCCCAAGAATACACGATGTGCGTTACTTGAAGTTTATTTAACAAAGCAGTACAATCAACAAGAGTTAAATGCGAATGCACATGTTTATATAAACTCTGATTATCCTACTCTACTTCTAATTTAACACGAAATGCGATAAAAGCAAGATTCATCAACAGTTGCATTCAATTATGCTTTTTTAAGAAAATCGTCACGTATGACTCCTCCTGTCCTTGATGAAATTTTACGGTGAAACTGAAAAATTTCATTTACAATACGTTTACATAGAATTAACGAAATATTGTAAAAATGCAAATACTTATGTCCTAGAAAAATCACTTCATTTTGTATATATAGAAACTTATCAATATTAAATTTTATGTTGAATTATCGAGCCCTGTCAACAACTTTTTGTATCAATAGTTTATGTTTTTCCAAAGTTTTAGTTGCTGTTAATATACCGTCAAAATATATTATTCTATCACCCTCATCAATATCACAAAAGTAATTTTCATTGAACTTCATGAAAGCTTCTGGCGAACATGACAACCCAAATGGGAGCCTTAGAAACTTGTAATAACCCAAAGGACAACTAAGTGTACACAAATCAGCTGACTCTTCATCAATACCTATGTGCCAGAATCCCTTTTTTTTAATCTCAAATACTGAAAAGTACTCTTTGTTGAGTATTTGGTTCTAATAGCGTCTAGCTTTGGAACAAGATGGTACTCACGTTGAATTGCCTTGTTTAATTCACTTGGATCTAGACACAAACGAATACTTTTGTTAGGTTTTTCTATTATGACTAAGTTACTGCACCAATTTTTTGGCTGGTCTACTTTGACTATTATTTTATTTTCAATTAATTGATCTAATTCAACTCTTAATTTATCAACTAGACTCTGTGGTAATCTTCTTGGTGGTTTTACCACCGCCTGTACATCGTTTTTTATTTTAATACTATATTTATCTGGAAATATTCCCATGCCTTCAAAAATATCATGGATATTTTTAGTAAATATATTTTTGTCTAGTGAATTACTGATAGAGTGAAGATCAAAGTTTTTTGTGATTAAATTCAATTTCAGAGGCCCTTTCAACCCCAGTATGGATTTATTTTTTACATTTACTATAAGAAAATCTAAAGTTGCTTCAATATCGTTGTATAGCATTTTCAACTTTATTAAGTATAATGGCTTAACCTTAAAGTTTCCAAACGCTGTTAATTTTACGTATGTGTTATTTTTTTTATTATTTTTTTTTTGTATTCAATTTCAGCTTAGAGAGAAGATTAAAAGGCACAATGTTTACCTGTGCCCCAGCGTCTATTTTAAATTTAATGACATGTAAGTCTTCTACTAAAATCTTGCACTTCCATGTGTTGTCCACTTCCACAATTTCATTTACAGCACTAATTTTCTTTAATTTGCACTTTCACTCTCTGGTCGTTCTTCTCTGATTATATTTATGAACAGATTGTCAATCGTCACACTATCTTCCTTGGTCTCCTCTATTTCATGTATTCTGTTTCTATTTCTGCACTCTTGACTCGTTATCTTATTGAACCTGCAAGCAGCACTGAACACCTCGTTGGGATCGGTTCTGGCAGCTGCCCGGGAGCGTGGAATAGAGGAGACCTGCTGCAGGTGGATCGGTTCCATGCTCAGGGACAGGGCGGTGTTCACCTCACTCGCGGGAGGGACTCTGCTGGCGGGGGTCGCGGCGGGGTGTCCGCAGGGGAGCGTTCTGTCTCCCTTGCTCTGGTGTCTAGTCGTGGACGGCCTGCTGGGGAGGCTCTCGGGAGGGGGGTATGAGGTACAGGGCTATGCGGACGACATTGTCATCATAGTCCGAGGAAAGGTCACACAGGCAGTGTGGGAGCGTATGCAGACTGCACTGAAAGTGGTGGAAGGGTGGACGGTTGATCAAGGGCTCGGGGTGAGCCCCGAGAAAGCAACCGTCGTGCCGTTTACGAGGAGGAGGAAGTGTGAAAGCCACAGAACTCTCACTCTATACGGTAGGAGCGTTCCAATGGCCAGGGAGGTAAAATATCTTGGGGTCGTATTAGACTCTAAGCTAACCTGGAATGGTCACATTGGAAAAATACTGCGTAAGGCAATCATGACCTTAGCCGTCACTAGGCGGCTATATGGAAAAACGTGGGGACTAAGACTGGCTGTACACAAGGGTGGTCAGACCATCGTTAACATATGCGGCACTGGTCTGGTGGCCTAAGGTGACACAATCCAGTGCCAAACAAAAACTAGGCAAGATCCAAAGGATGGCTTGCCTGGGCATCACAGGGGCCATGTCTTCAACCCCAACAGCCGCCATGGAGGTGTTGCTGGATCTACCCCCCCTACACTTAGTTATTATGGGAGAGGCCAGGCTAGGACTATACAGACTAGCCTGCAATGGTAGACTGAAGATCAACCCAGACTTCAGGGGCCACTGCAAAATTCAGGAGATCGTGAAGGAGCCCATGCTTGAAATGAGGTCAGACTTCGCGAGCCCGCGAATGTGCAGGGAAAACAACTTTATAGTGGAAATCCCTGTTCGCGAGGCATGGCGGGAGGAGACGCCGGGCATACCACGGGACGCGCTCGTCTGGTTCACGGACGGATCTGGCGGGGAGCGTGGGACGGGGGCAGGTGTTTACTCGGAAGGACCGAGGGTAAGTCATAGTATTTCCCTCGGAGCCCATGCAACGGTGTTTCAGGCCGAGATGTACGCCATCCTGCACTGTGTGCGGGAGAACAAGAGGAGGGGCTACACCAACAAGCGGATCCTCATAGCCACAGACAGCCAGGCAGCCCTTAAGGCACTAAGTAGCCCACGGGTAAATTCCTGGCTGGTGAGTGAGTGCCGAGACGAGACGAGCGACCTGGCTGGGCAGAATGAGGTGACCCTCATCTGGGTGCCGGGTCACTCGGGGGGTCAAAGGCAATGAACAAGCTGACAGTCTCGCGAAGAGAGGGTCAGCAGAACCATTTATGGGACCTGAACCGGCTCTGGGCGTGTCAAGCCAGGGGAGCCATTAAGTCCTGGGTCAGAAACCAACACAAGGTGTACTGGGCGGACTGTCCAGGGCTCAGACATGGGAAGTCAATAATTGACGGACCCAGTTCAAAGAGAGCTGTGGAGCTGCTAAACCTTAGCAGAGGACAGCTCAGAAACACAACAGGTCTCTTGACGGGACACATGGCCGTCAAGAAACACCTGCATAAAATGGGGCGGTTCGAAGGGGACCTCGCATGCAGACTCTGCGGCGAGGGGGAGGAATCAGCCCTGCACATCTTGTGTGAGTGTATAGCTCTGGACCGGAAAAGACAACTGATCTACGGTCACTCTAGACCGGAGACAGAGCAATATAAAACTTCACCCTACCAATCGCTGTGCAGACTAGTTCAAGGCACAGTGATTTTGGAATGGGTGGAGTAAGACTAAGGGTATGCACAATCAACCAAGGGTTGCGGTGCTATCGGGGCGGCAAGGCCGCGGACGAGCCCTGAGGGAACAAAAAAAAAGCAGCACTGAAATGATTTGGTTTCTGGCATGTAGTGCAAATCTTTCCGAAGGCTGGACAGCTCCTGTATCCATGTGTGCGACTACACCTTTTGCACAAGAAAACTTCTGAACTGTTGCTCCTCTGTTCATCACTGCATTGTTTACACCTCTACTAATTGATTCTATGCTTACATTATTGTCAAAGGTTTTTACCTGATTCTTACTGATTTCCACAGCTCTACATAAATTTGTTGCTTTCTATAAGGTCAACTTACTATCTCTCAACAATATCTCCTGCATATCTCTATTTTTAATTCCTAGCACTATTCTATCTCTCAACATTTCCTCTTTATCATAAAAGTCACATCGTTCTACGAGTATTTTTATGTGTGTTAAGAACACTTCACACTCCTCGCCTTCTTCCTGATTTCTACTATAGCATTGAAATCTATTAAATATTAAATTTTTTCTCGGCTCCAGGTAGTCGTTAAATGATTTCCTAACTTTTCTACATCTTTTTGATCTGCCTCGCTCATACCGAACGAGTTGAATAAGTCTGGTGCATATTCCCCTATGAAGTTGAGTAGCATTGCTGCTTTCACTTCGCTTGTCGTTTCGTCTTTATTGGTACACTTCAGATAAATACTGAATGATTGTTGGAACCGTTTCCAATTTGCAATATCGTCGTTGGTTTCTAGGCTTTTGGGCGGCCTAAATGCATCCATTTTAATTTTCTAGCACTACTTTCGAGTTCTTTATACTAAAATACTACCCATGTGATATCTGGTTTTTCTATTTACTTATTCACTATAGACACACGGTTCTTTATTTTCGCAGTGCCATGTATTTTTATATGCTATAGAATTATTTAAATCAAGTAATTAACTAATTATAACACAATATATTACAGTTACAGTGGATTCGATTACAGTTGGTTTTTTGACATCTGTTTCTTGTTACTTTGAAGTTGACGTATGACAAGATGCGACATTGCCACTGTTAACATAATTAATTATTCATTAATATTATTATTGCAATTATTACTATTAACAGATATTATTAAGTGGCGCTCTAAATTATCTATTTTAAAAGATTGCCTTCTCTCAGTTAGTAAGTTTTTATACAAAGAAAAACTCCATTCTACGTTAAATGAGGTAGTTGGAGCATATTTTAAGTTTGACAATATGGTAGGGTCTACATTGTTTAAATCGTCTGAAAAATCTCCATCCAGAGCTTTTGCAATCTGCGTTAACTTGGTAAAACCCTCATTTTTTGTGAGTGTTTCTGATAAAAAAATTTGTAATTTGTTTTGCAACAGGCCCATTTGGTTTATCAACAGTTTCTTTGAAATGTTCTATTAATTTAACTGATTCAGTTAGCAAAACATTTTGCTGCTCATTTTTTTATAGCATCTGTATCTGTTTTATAATTACTGTTTATAAAACCTAATTGCTGACTCAATTTGGAGTCCTTTAAAATAATTTATGCTTGTTTCATTGACGCACCTGCTTCATCTGCAAATTCAAGCATTACCTCCGTGATTTCTCTAAAATGTTCAAAATAAAATAATGCAGCCTCGATCCAGGTTCTCCATCGCGTGATTACAGACCTAGAAGGTAATAGTACCCCAGGCAGAACTTTTCTATATCTTTGAACTCTTAGGAGCTTTGACGAATATTTTTTTCATATTATTAATAAATTCATTGACTAAAGGAAATTGCTGTATAATTTCTTCTGTTACCCTGTTTAACCCGTGAGCTAGGCACGTTCAATGAATTAAGTTGGGATACAATATTTTTAAATGAATTCCAACTTCGACGATATATGAAGCAGCATCGGTAGGCAGTAATAAAACTTTATCAACTGGTACAGCATTTGGTAAAAACACGTTTGCAGACCCGCTTGAATAAATTTTATTATAATAATATTATTTGTTTTTTTGTAATTATTTGACTGCAATTAAATAAGGTCTAGATCAAGAAATTTCAGATAAGGTGCCTATCATTAAATTAGCAATATATCTACCACAAACATCTTGAGTTTTATCTACTACAACGTAACAAAACTTATTTTTTATGAGACTTTTTACTTTTAAAAAGGTTTCTAAATAGCATTTTTTAACCATATTTATTCTCAAAGTACTTTCATCTGGTATAGACTGTTTACAATATGTTTCTAAAAATGACTCGTAGACAGTGTTATTTAATTTATTCAGTGGAATGTTAGAAGCAATCATTGCCTTGCATAAGTCAAATTTAAAGATATCCTCTTCTGCTTTCTTTGTTTGGTTTCGCAAACATTCGCGTATTGATGCTTGGGATGTATTATTAGAATTGCGTGTTCACAATTTATTTGATGCAGAGGTGTCTTACAGTGTTGGTCTATGAGGTATTTCCTTGCGCTGGAAATCTGTTCGAAAAGAAATCAATATTTATACTACAGGTGTCAACTTTTTTTTTCGAATAAATAGAAATTTAGTATTGTTTTTATACAGTATCCGTGAAATAAGTAATAAAAATAAAGAAGTATATTTTTAATTTGTATTTCAGTAATGAACACATTTTTATTTGTAACTTTACGAAAAAATTTCATTCCTTATAAAAATTTTTGCTTGTCTCAAAAACACCAATTCTGAAAAAAATAATAAAAAATTTATTTAGAAGCTGAGAAAATTTTGTTTCATTTAAAAAAAATTAAATCAGGTTATCTTGTAATCTTCCATGGCAACCTGTCTTTCAGGACCACCTGATAAGTAAATAAAGTTGCTTGTCATTGGTTAATGTCATTAGATATTTTCCAATCCTTACTGAGAGTTTATAGTAATGCTAACTTTAGTGCAAAGAGTTCAATATTACGGAACTGGTGAGGCTTCTTATAACTTTGTAATTCAACAATTTCAACAGAAGTTTCCTGGAGTTCACATGTCCGTTAATGCTGTTCGAAATTTGATCGAAAAATTTGAAAGAACAGGTACCGTACATGATATCAAGAAAAGAAATTGGATACACAATGAAGAAGATGCTGCTACAATACTGGCTCTAGATTCTGTTGCCACATTTCCAAAATTATCCCTGCGAAAAATATATATATATTTTGTACGCGAATTAAGAAATGATGATGATCTTCTGCGGTTAGACTTTTGCTTATGGCTAGGAGAAAATCAGTCTGTAAATCGGAATTTAAAAAACATTTTTTTCGGATGAATCGACATTTACAACCAATGAGAAAGTTTCTTCGCAAAATTGTAGATTTTGGTGGTGTGGTATAGTATTATGTATGGAAAAATCATCGGTCGGTATTTTTTAATGAAGATGTGAATCAACATACGTATTTGGAGGCGCTTCAAAATTTTTTGTTGCCTTAAGAGATCAACGTTACTTTCAAAGTGTATATTTTCAACAAGATGGATGCCCTGCTCACTCAATACTGTTCGTAAGAAATTATCTGCAATAACATTTTGTAAACAGATGGATAGATCGTTACGGACCCTTCAATTGGCCGGTTTGTTCCCCTGATATAAGCCCATTTGATTTCTTTTTATGAGGATACGTTAAACATCGAAATTTTGAAACAAAAAATTACGGAAGCGGTAAATTATGTCACTGAAGTATGATACACAATGTTTATAAAGAATTTTTATGTAGAGTTGGAAAGTGTGTAGAGGTTGGGGGATATCACATTGAATAAAATAAGATGTTTTTCTCTAGCTCAAGTGTGTTTTTATAATTTTCTCAGCTGCTAAAAAATTTTTTTGATTTTTTTTACAAAATCGGTGTTTTTGAGAGAAGCAAATTTTTTTATAAAGAGTAACATTTTTTTCCTAAAGTTACAAATAAAAATGTTTTCCCTCTTCCATCCGAGGACACACTGTATATGTTCAATTTATTCATGAAATATACAATAAATATTCAAGATAAACGGATAACGGTTCCATTGCATAAGGTACACAAATCACATACGTCTAAAAAGAATTACGAAATGTCTATAGTGTGTTAAAAAGAGTAAAACTGAAAATGGATATAAAGTTAAATGATCAACAATAGGGACAAGTATTAATCTTCGTGTACCTTGGGAGTATTATTATGGATGACGCTATAGTAGGAAAAAACTGAGATGGAAGGACAAACATTCAATATACAAAGTACTCTTGCCACTTATAAACATTTCAACTTAGACCCGGGGATTGGTTCAAGTCAGGTGTATGGAGTGTTATAATAGATGCGATAAAAAGCTGTACTTTCATTAGAGAGGACGTGAAGCAAATTGAAGCTTTTAAAATATGGATATGAAACAAATGACAAGGTACACGTACAGAACGACGATTAAAGGTGTGCTTTAAGTGGAAGAAGTAGGAAGAATGAAGGGAATATGTTGAACGATCAAAAAACCACTATACACTAATTCACCCAAACCTCCCAAGAAAAAAAGAACTGTTTAAACACATTGAATCAAGGAGTTACTCATCTGCTTTGGTCAGACTTAAATCAGGCCACGGTAGATATCCAGCTCACTTAAGACGATAGGTATAGTAGGTTCGGATGCCTGTCTCTGTGATAATAGTACAATATGTAACTTGGATCACATATTTTTCCAATGTAGATTTTACGAACAAGGACGTAAAACCATGTAGGAACAACTATTTAACAAACATATTTATTTACCTCTAAATTTGACCAGTCGCTGTCCAAATCCGATAAATTTGTTAACACAGCCTTGATTACATTTCTTAGTCAAAATAAAATACACATATAAAGTTTCACTGCATATATTGTATAATTGTATATAATTTGTACATACATTGTGAGTTTGTATATAGTTTGTACACAAATTAGGAACTTGTATATGTGTGAAGAATATGGAAAAAACAGTTTAATTGTATATATTGTAGAATTGTACATAGTTTGTACATAAATTGGGAACTTTTATAATTGTGAATAATATGGTAAAAACAGTTTAATTGTATATATATATTGTAGAATTGTATATAACTTGTATATAGTGTGAAATTGTATAATTGTGGAAAAGAAAATATATACCTATTAAAAAAAAATCAGTCAAAAATATAATATAAATAAAAAAAGCTCAATTTAATATATATATATATATATATATATATATATATATATATATATATATATATATATATATATATATATATATATATATATATATATAAAACAAAATAAAAAAAGGAAAAAAGAACAAAAAAAATTTTATAAAAAAACTTTAAAAAAAGAAAAAAAAAAGGTGAAATAGGTATAACATATAAGTATAAGTAAATACTAGAATTGTAAGTATAGGTCTAGATGACTGAAATTTTTGTGATATGGCAATTTGCATGAAAGTGCAATCTTCCCACTTAAATTGGAAAATCAAAGTACCTAAAAAAAGTCTGTAGCCAATGAGACTACAAACTCGAGGCCAAACCACTTTTCACACACATATAAACACAGGTTAAAGTCATAAACTATCAAATAATTGCTAGATAAAGTTATTTACAACTTATTATCAGCAATTTGTCATTGATGACTCGTCCCCTATCAGATGGAAATTTGTGGGCTTGTTATAAATTTTCATTTATAAAACGTAAAACTTATAGCATATTTTTAAAAGAAACATAAAAACAAAATAGAAACAATACAAAGTTATTAAAATTTCACAATTACATTAACATTTAGTATGAGGCAAGCGAAAAGCTTCCATTTCAGCCATGTCTATAGGAGTACGATTTTTACTAGTACACATTTTTATTAAGTTTTTTGAAGTTATATAAAATTATAGCTATTACTATTATTATAATTATACACATTAAGAAAGTATGACCATGAGTCCAATAGCTAGGGGTTCTTACATATACCAAAGGGTTACTGCCTAATTTTTTTTAAAATTTAATTGAAGTCGTTTAATATTGTATATATTTATGTCCAAATGTGTTAAGTGAACAGGCTCTTCTTTGAAGGTATCTATTAGGTTTTCATAAAGAAAATCTTTTGTTATAAATGAACATGAATATGGTACAGTGAACAAGTAAACACCTTTAAGCGGTGTACTTCTTCACTACTGCACTTTTCGTGGACTAAAGTCTCTTTTTGTATTACCAGAAGATACTTTTCGTCATTGATTATTTCTACTAGAGTCAGTTACATTTACAGGCGCACGTCTACCTTCTGGATTTTTCTTTACTTGTAATAGATTTATAATACAGGTGTCCTGCTGATAATTCTTTTTTATACCAACAATTGAACATAAATATTGTCGTTGTAAATATTTGCACTTTCTTTTTAAATAGTAAATATTATTCTCATACATTGCAACATACGAGGTGGGTGCAATAATTACTGTATTTTGAACCGTGGATATGGAATATAAATGATATAAGTCAAATGTTATTTTATCCAAAATAGGGACGTGCAAGAGAAAAACTCTATGTTCAGGTGCAACGTAATATTTTACCTTAATTGTTTTGGTAAATAGGATAATATCCATACTTTAAGGAATCAGCATTATGATATTTGAACAGCATTTGTTTCATCTCAGTAATTTGATTTTCGGTAATTATATTTAAATGGAATGAGAGTTTATTGTAGCAATACCTATGGCTGTTTGCAAATTGCTCACTAGATACTTTAAGTCTAAAATGGCTAATCTGACTAGGTTAATGGCATTATTAGCTATTTGTTCATTTTCTATACTAGTTAGTAATTTTGCTCCTTCCTTAAAATTTTTCGTAATGTTTTGTAAGGTGTGTTCGTAACTAATAATTAGTTGTTTATTAATAGATAATTGTTTATTAAAATGATTTATGATATTTTTCTGATTACCTTGTAATTCTCTTATTGCATTGTCATACCTTGCGCCGACATCTGCGTCTAGGGTACCTGATAGAAGTTTAAAAATTGATCCCAAAGCATTAACTAATCCTCTCTTTTCTCTTTTAATTACTTCTAAAATATCAGGGTGTATTGTTTAAAGTTGATGTTTTAGACGTTCTGCTTGTTGTGCAATAAAACCTAATTCGGTTGCTCTACTGGATTTCTTAAAATTAGATAGTTTGCTAATCATTTCAATATTTTGTTCCAATTTGATAAAATGTTTACCTAATGATTTTAAGTTAAAACTATGTAGGAATATGTGTGATGTGTCTTTTGTATACGCACTGTTCCAAATTTAAATGGTAATATTCCCGAGTTGTTCTGTAAGTCCGTTTCTACTATCTGCGGGTTGACTTCACTCTTACTACTAGGTAAAGAATCAATGTTACGAAGGTGTGTTGCATCATCTGTAACAAAGGTTTTATTTACTTGTGATTTCCGTAACGGATTTAATTCTTGTTTATGGTAAATCGATCTTTTTGAGGTAGTGATTTTGTCTTTTAAATCTTGTGGTACCGTTTCTCGTTTATACCGAGGTGATCTTTTGTCTCGGGGTCTCTGATCTCGATAAACAGGAGTGTCCGGTGGTATAAAGGGAAATTTTGTTCTTTTTGTATTTTGGTATAGCTTGTGTTTTTCTTTATTTTCTGATTGTCCTATTCTTACTAATTCATACAGTGCTTTTAATGTCATATGGTTCGCTAGTACATTCATGGTAACGATTTATGTCAGAAATATCTAACATGTCGTTAGCTTCCAGGTGTCCGAATAATAATTCTACAGGTTTAAAACTATTTTGAGAGTGTATGCTTCTATTATAGATTATAATCGCGTTTTCAAAAAGGTTCCTTAATAAGATTTTGTTCTTCGATACCGTTATTGCTTTAACGATTTCTAAAAGGGTACCATGTACACGTACGATAGGACCACTACTATTAGGATGAGTAGGGGTAGTTAGGTGGTGCTCTACTCGATGCATTTTTAACATTTCCTGAAATAGTGGGTGATCAAATTGTCAGGAATATCCATTGACACTATGGGTTTGTACATCGCATACTTTGAAAATGAATCGATTGCTGTTGACTATTTTTGTTTTGCTAGTGAAAATATATCCATAAAAACTGTGTTATACGATTCTTTAGCCGTAGTGGTTAAATTTAGTTTATACTTTACAGGGTGTCGTTCGTATTTTGCTTGTTCACAAATTGAGCATTCATCAACGGAGTTTTGCCAATCTAGTGTGCTGTTAGGCCAATCATATTTTCGAACGATTTGTGCGTTTAGTTCTTGCGCTCCTCGATAGTCAGGAAAATGAAAGTGTCGCAATAAATGTCGTTGAGTCGTTACGTCAGATAAATGGAGCCCCAACAATGGGCCTTAATAATACAAAATTGACTTCCCACAGTCAGGACCGTCGAGTCAGCAGTAGACTTGGAGGAGCCCGCAAGTATGCAGGCTAAGATTAGCAAGTTGGACGGAATATCACTCGTGAGAATCTACATCAGCAGATCCATTGTTACCTCCAGAGACAATAGTGCCACGCCTGGAGTATAGTGTATAAATAGCCTGCTCACAAGGATACAACCGTCCATTCTTGTTCCGAGTAGTTAGACTCTGCACATCGCGTGCTAGACTTTAGATCACATGTATGTCGATCGTTACATTTATCATTAATTTATATTATTCATTTATGTATTAAGTATTGATTGTTTAAAGTAGTAAATGAATTGTTTTAAAAATTCAAACGTCTTAACGGTAAAGTTTAGTTGTCTGTCACATCTTCTAGAATTTTATCTGTGTAAAGGAATTTAATTGAGTTGTCAAAGGTGTTATTGATTAATGTAGCCATTGTTTCGTAAAACTCCGGTCTTTTAATAAAAAATAGCGTTGCATACATTTGTATTTGCATATTTTCTAAGAATCTTAAATACTTTGTTTTCGTAATTAGCTTCTATTATATTAACAAGTAATTTACGTCTACCAAAAGGATTAGGTGTATTAACCATAGGTTTACTATAAAATGTAAAGACAAATTGGTTCTTAAACATGTTAAGTGGTTTATCTGTTATAGACAGGGATATACTGGTATTTTCAGCTTGCGAATGCTGAGTAACTGAAGGTGGTGTTTTCAACTGATCTACTCTGATGTCGGATAAAATTTTAATTTTAGGTGATTCGGTTTTAGTAACCTGAGTTTCTGTCTGAGGGATATCAAGAATTGCATCAATGTCGGTTATATCGAGTGGATCTCTTTGACAAATATCACGAGGGTTATTAAACATAGATAAACGATCGTCTGCGGCTTCTAAAGGATAAGTGTCTAAACGTGAAAAAAAAATGCATTTAGGTTATTTTTACCTTTTCATATACTATTTTGTAATCAAATTCTTCGAGTTTTAGGCTCCAACGGATTAATTGGGCATTAGGCTCTCTTTTAAATTAAACAACCATTGTAAGGGTTTATGGTCACTGATTGTATTAAATTGTGTTCCATAAATATAGGGTCTAAACATTTTTGTTGTGCATATATTATATAGCAAGACATTCTTTTTCTATAGTGGAATAACTTAATTCGTTTTTATTTATGGTTCTACTGACAAACATTATAGGGTTGTCTTTACCTATGGGACCTTATGACAATACCGCTCCTACAACTACATTCGATGCGTCCGTAGTTACATTGAATGTTTAAT
The DNA here is from genome assembly GCA_964006375.1 of Tillus elongatus. NCBI lineage: Eukaryota > Metazoa > Arthropoda > Insecta > Coleoptera > Cleridae > Tillus > Tillus elongatus. The sequence continues at coordinate 32,455,855 of OZ023270.1, forward strand.
TAAAATCAGGGTAGGCTAATACAGGTGGATTATAAATTATTTGTTTTACTGAATTGAATGCGTTACTAAATTCTGGTGTGTGTATGACTACTATTTTTCTTTAGACAAATAGTCAGCGGTTTCGTGATTGCCGCATAATTTTTGATGAATTTACGGTAATAACCGGATAATCCAAGGAATATTTTAATTTCTTGAGGTGTTGTGGGTAATGTGATACCTTTCATTTTGGCGACTAACTTAGGATTGGGCTTTCTGCCGTTAATGGTTTTCAGATGCCTAAGGTATTCGATCTCAGTGAGGCAGAAATCTGATTTATCGATGTGTGTTTGGTATCTGTAATCACGAAGTCTTTGTGAAGCGGTTTTTAGATTATCTAAACGACCTTCGAAGTTTTTTTCTAAGGTGATTATGTCATCTAGGTACACAACACATATTTTGTCCAGTAGGCCCTTTAGGACGTAATTCATAGTTATGACAAAGCAGGCAGGAGCACTTCGCAATCCGAAGGGTATCCTGAGAAACTGATAATGGCCACGCCCAGTGGAGAAGGCAATCTTATGTCTGTCTTCTGGTTTGGTATCTATTTGGTGGTAAATACTATGTCTAATTTGGAAAAATATTGAGAATCGCCTAATAAGTCTAGAATATTAGCTATATTCGGTATCGGATATTTATCTTCGATAGTTTTTTAGTTTAATTTACAAGAATTGACTACCATGCGCCATGTTTTATTGCCAAATTTACCAGGTTTCTTGGGGACTCGAAAGATTGGAGCGTTGTACGCTGACTCGCTTGCCTCGATTATATTTTGTCTTTTGAGTTCCTCGACTTGTCGATCAATTTCCTCTCGTTGTATTTGGGGGAAGCGATATGGCTTAGAGAATATCGATATGTATGAATTTAAAAGAATGTGGTGTTTAGTGGTATTCGTGAAGGTGAGAATGTCTCCTTCCTTATAGAATACATCACTAAATTCATCAAATGTGTTAATTAATGCGGTACGTTTTGTCGAATCAAGATGACTCTAAGGTCAATGTTGGATTGATAGTTATTTTGCCTAATGAATAAATTACATAAATCTATTTCCGCATTATTAATATGTTTTGCCTTGATGATTGGTTTATTTATTAAGGTGTTACCCTTGTGGGTCACTAATGGAACTTCACAATGGCAATTATAAGCCACAGTTATAGTTTCTGGAATGTGTATAACTTAAATCGATTGCTTTGGAATTAATATAGGTCATTTCCTAATTTTAATAGGAAAAGTTACTTTAGTCTTGACCTCAATGTTGTCTACCGCCAGGCTATCGTATTTAATTAATTCATAAGGCAGGTTATTTAAAAACAAGGCGCCATTGCTAAAATGTATCAGATCATTCATAGTTTCTAAGCTATCAGCTTCTAGCAATGCGTCAAAATGTTTGTGAAAATCTACCACAAAAAAATTTAGAAACTGATGTTCTGCAAATTATACAAGTTGTACGCTTTCCTTATGCTGTTTGAGTTGTTATAGTTTTTAATATAAACTATTCGTCTGTTTGAGTTGTTATAGTTTTTAATATAAACGATTCGTCCCGTAAGTAGTTGGAAATGTATTTATGAGCTGTATTAGAATTTATCAAGGAATTGGTGGCTTCGGTATCTATCAATATTTTTATTGGAGGGTCTGAAATAGTTAGACAGGGTAATGTACTTTCTGTTATTGCATCCGAGGCAGGTAGACGAAAAATTTCTACTGCGTGATATGGATCGAGTTATGTTTGGTCATATGTAGGACCGTCGTTCTCATCCTTGTCTAAAGGGTAATTTGTCAGATCTAAAGATAGGTCATCGATACTGAAAGAGACTTCTTCCAGAGAGTTACTTTCATACAAATTTTCACGATAGTCATTAGATTCGAGTGCATTTTCAGGAATATTCGTAGATGGATTTAGTTCAGAAAAATTTCTATTCGGCTCTCGCTAATTGCGAAAAGCAATTCTATAATAATTAGTCTGTCCAGACTTATTAGCAGGATTGTTGCTGTTGTTTGCTCTGGAACTCTGAGATTGTCTAGAGGCATTGAAATTTTTATTATTATAGTTTTGATTTTGATTCGAGTGTTGGGGTGCAAACACTGCAGATGCTCGGCCACAATTAAATCTAGGCAAATTTCTATAATTTGACTGGAAAAATTGTGCCGGACGATTAGCTGTGTATTGCCTGTTATAATTTGACATCTTTGGTTTCGGGGTAAAAACTGGGATCGAAACCGGTCTTGAATTTTAAAATTTGGGTTTCTCGGATGGGTGCTTGGAAATATAATTAAGTGCGGTACTGGTAGTGGCAGGTAGCGTTTGGTGGTCTTTTACATCTAAAATAGTTTGCAGCATAGGAGGACAATTATTATAAATTACTTCAATTTCCGTTTGTTCATTAATTTCTTCGTGTACGGCCTTTTGTGAGACACTTAGGTGAGTATTGCGAATTATTTTAATATTCAATTGTGTTAATATTGTCTTAAGTCTTTCTATAAGATCACTTAGATTTTCATTTTGTTTTAGTTTTAAGTTCTTAAATTGGTCCAAATTTATTACGTAATCCTTTTTTCAAGGAAGGCCAATCTGTTAAGTCAGGTCGACAAATGACAAAGTTTTTGGCTTCGCCAATAAGTTTACTACAAATCAAACAGTATAGGGAATTATTCAATGTAAAATCTGTTGAATTACCATACTTCTGGTGGAAATGATCTACTTTTAATACAACTGATTCTAGGGCGATGGGTCTACCATCGAATTTTGGATTTATTTCACCGCATGTTTTCGCTGTCGAAATCCATTGTTCAGTGGTTAACAACTGCGAGGTAGTCTGGGTTTGATGGGGGTGCCCACTGTAATATTACCGACACCTTTCGTAATGCTTTTTGAGTATCGAAAAATTCAGAAATTGACAGGGAATTAAAATAATTGCTTAGATCTTCTAGATCAACTATCTGTACTCTAGTTTCGTCAAGAAAGCTAGGTGAATTAATAAATTACGTAACAAATGCATACAATTATTGAAAATACGTGTACTGTATAAATCTTCACATAAAAGTTTAACAATAAATATATACACACATAAAATTAATTCTCAGTGGAATCGACACAAAATTGCGCTATATCAGAAAATATCAATTATATATATATATATATATATATATATATATATATATATATATATATATATATATATATATATATATATATATATATATATATATATATATATATATATATATATATATATATATATATATATATATATATATTGATATAGTATTAATTATTTGCTGCACAGACTTTCGAAGCCCTTTCGTTTAGTGCCAATTGTTATAGAATTTCAAAAAATGTAATAAGCTATGGATTTTAAATTTAATTTAATATATAGAATTGATATATATATATATATATATATATATATATATATATATATATATATATATTTAGTTTTTTAGTTATATTTTAGGTATCTTAGCTTTTAACTTTTATTTTCCTGTAAAGTTTAGTGAAATGTGTTGTAAATGTTGTTATTATGAAATATATGTATTTGTGTATGTAACTTACACCTGGATGTACTCAATGTATTTTTTTTTCCTGTTTAACACACAGAAAACAACCAATCACATATATGAACTGCCTCTCAACTCAGGGAGCTTAGTAAGCAAGTGGGTTCCAGTCCCCTTTGGTTTATTTTTTTTTTAATTTTTTGTAATTTCGAAATATTCTGCCCTATCTAATTTCAGTTCTTTACTTCCAAATACTCATATATGTGTAAAAGAAAACAAAATAAGGCAAAGGTTTCAAATGATCACCAAACTTAATATTTATTACACTTAAATATATGACAAAAAACCTAAACCTTATGTATTACTTATACCTATTTGAATTTTACACTATAAAAGGGAACGAAAGAAAATAAAATAAATGTTAATGGTACCGACACCTATTGGTGTTTATATTAATTCCACTGTATTGTGGCACTTAGTCAATAGACACAGAGTTCCACGCTGACTATCAGTTAGTTATAGCCAAAAGATCCCCTGCCTCTATAAGTATCTTGAATGTCGTATAAAAACCAAAGCACAGTTTATGTACTTATTTTTTTAGCGAGTTTTATTACTCCTTTTAGTTTTACACTACTCACTCAGACTGCTGCTGCCTCTGCTGCCTCTCCTGTATTTGCTGAGTCGGACTATCGGATCAGCGACCCTCTAGATTTTTGCATCCTCTAGACTAACATTTCTCCTCTTGCTACTATCCCTTTTCAAACCCCTTCTATCTAATTTCTCAAACTATATCCTTATTACCAAAAATTCCCATCTAATAATTTAATGACAATTTCAAACTTTTTTCATCTCAACAATTTTAATCTTATACTTTTATCAAAATTTTTCCATCTGTTTCTTATTTTTCCTTGTAACCAGCGTAACTAATCAAAAAACTGTTATCTGCCTGCTTCAAATAAAATATCCTAACAAATTTTAACACAATAATCGTTTTTCATCATCTCCTCGGATACATACATACTTCTGATTGTTGTTAGTCAATGAGAGAATAATTAACCTAACTATAATTTTAGTGTCAGTTTGACGTCTGTCCTAAATAAAAAACAGCTGACTTAAACATAGGTTATGACATGACATTTCTTACAATTTAACACTCAAATTTTGACATCTTACTATTCTTAAAGCTAACAATATCCTTAATTCTAACAAACAATAACATCTTAAATTACATAACAGCTATCAAACAATAATACCTTAAACTATCTAATTAAACTGGTCATACCTTTACACCTGCCTTGCCTCCTTTCAACACATATATATCTGTAAAATTTAGTTTCTCCCTGCCTTACAGTGCAAAAACATTGCATACACCAAAGGTAAGTTGTTGTTTGTGTTTGTGTATATATGTATATGTGGCCCCCTTTAGTAACCATATCAAATCCCCAATAATAAATTTTTACTGCTTTAGAGGCTTGCCTTCTGAAGCTAGGAAAAATTTTTTATTCACGCTTTTAGTTTATAGCAATATAATCTTTTCCTCCCTTAATACATTTTTTTAGCATTTCAGATACAGTCACTGCCATTCCTGTAAGAAGTTATGCTGTGTAATCAGAACTATCATCTGAGACCCAAGTGATCTAGCTGCGAACATGAGAAGTTATTATATTTAAGTGTCAGATGCACTTATGCATGAGAGACATTATTGTGCTTATAAGCATGTTTAAAAAGATACTAGCGTGCCTACAATTTAGAGGAACACTAGCGTGCCTTTAATAGTTTTATAAGAACACCGCTGTGCCAATATTTTGTCAATTATGTTTTTGAAGACCACTGCTGTGCCCACAATTATTTTAAGAAAAATACTACTGTGCCTGCTAATTTCTGCTACTGTCGAATACTGATCCTGTTGTCATTATTGCTGCATGTTTGTTCCAGCTTCACAAGTGTTCAGTTCTTCGAAGTGTTTATGGCCTTTATTTAAAATAGTGCTTCGTTAGTTTAAGTGCTTTAAAAAATTATGTGTCATGTCAGTGCTTTGTTCGTCTGGGATTTCTTCAACTTATATTCCTTTTTTTTAATGTCACGTTTGCCCAAGCAACGTTTGACTTAGTTATTAAGTCTGCATGCTGCATGTTATATGAAATGCCATCAACATCAAATGAAAAATGTTGTTAATTGACTATGTCAAGGCTAAATTTAGTTTTAAGTATCCCCCCAAGTAAAGTAAGAAATTATCTCTTGCTTTTCAAATTTCTTATCGTTTAATTTATCTCTTTCATCAGAGGTCTATTAAATTTAATCCTGGTTTCTTTAATTTACCTCTTGATCATCATTATTTTTTTTATTACCGAGTTCCCCTTTTCTCATTGCGTGTGTTCGTACACGTGATAATGAACCGATTTCTATAACGACGTTCGTATATACCCCCATATTTGGACTATTTTTTTTTTAATTGCTGCTGCCATTGTAAGTTTCTATATGTTTCTTTTTTGATATTAGGTCCTTTCCTTTTTCAATTCGTTTTATTCTTCTGATACCCAACTTTTTTTTTTTTTTATTAATCTGAAACTACTGTTTATCAGTCAATATATGTTCCTTTTACTTGACTTTTTCATCTCATTCCCCTATATCTTGCAACTACTGTGCACATAATCATCTATATCTATTTTCATTATCTCAATATGCCCTCTATGGGTTTACATATTCACTGGTTAGCTTCTCCATCTATTAAATTCATTTCACTGTTCGTACATATATATTTTTGACTTTTCCCATTACTCCTTGATTCAGACGTCCTTATTTAGTTGTCTATCCTACTAAATGTTCCATAATTTTAACGAATTTTACATAATTGGCCTTGATATCTGTTTTCTTCATATTTTTTTCTTTCTTTTTCCTCATTTGTTGGCAGCTCTGGTCCTCTTATCTTGGGTTTAAACTTGTCCCCACTACTTCGTTTGTTTCCGTTCATATATGTCTTGTTTGACGTGCATTTCTACTGCTTGTTTGTCGTGAGATTCTTCCCCACGCTTAGCTGGTTACTAACGTTATCTACCTCGGTTTTAATTTGGCTAGACTCTTCTTTCATGCTTGACATTTGCTTTAAATTTTGAATTTTTACGTGCTATTTGGTCGAACTAGTTTTGGTTCAATTTATAGACTTAATCCAGGTCTGCAATTTTGAATTTAGATTGTTATTTCAAAAAATGTTGGTGAGTTTAAAGACTTCCCAGGTCATTAATTTTGAATTTTGAATTGTTATTTTATTTCAAAAAATGTTGGTGAGTTTAAAGACTTCCCAGGTCATTCATCTCATTCTAGTTCATTAATTCTTCGTAGTCGTTTCATATTTTGTTGCTGCGTAGTCTCCATATCCGTTATGTGGTCTTCTCCACTGCTCATGATTGTTATCAGACTCTTCTGCCTGTCTTGCATCGTATTCCATGCTAGAATCGTCTTTGTAGGTATCCTCGTTTCTCTGGCATTTATACCTATTCGTGCCATCGTTGCCATCCTTGTTTTCACGTCTATACCTCTTATTTCCTATACGTTTCCGTTTAAATTTGTCACCCTTATTCCTTATTTCTTCTAGGCATTCTTGTTTCTTTTTGTTTCTTCTATTCCCCATTGCTCTTGTCCATTTTGGCCCAAAACATTCTTCTACTTCTTCTCTCAGACTTTTATTTCCCAATGTCAGCTTTACATCTGGCTCTTCTCTTAGATTCTCCAAATTTCCATTCGTTTCTCTTAATCTCTCTTCCATTTTGGTTTCATATCTGTTTCTTTTATGTTTGCGCATCTTTCTAGGCCCTCTCATTCGCTGATTTCTTTCATTCACTCTCTCTATGATTTTATCCATCGGTTCATCATCATTTGCTTTGATTTTCTCTATTATTATCTTGCGTACTACATCCATCTTTGTCTCTACTTTACTTTCAAACTTTCGTACTGCCTCGCTTATCTCTTCCATCTCCATTTCTACATCTTTTTTCACTTCTTGTACACTTTTTTCAACTTTCTCTGTGATATTTCTATCTATATTATCCAATCTCTCAATCATCTGCCTCATATTCTGCTCTTGTTCAACAAATTTCTCAGTCATACTTTCTTTTATCTTGTTTAAATTATCCTCTTGTCTTTCGAACATGTCATTCATATTTAGTTTCATGCTATACATATCCCCTTTCATTTCTTTCTTACTTTCATTTATGTCTTGTTTTAGGCCATTTATGCTTTCATTCATTTTCTCATTCATAATTTTATTGCTTTCATTTATATTATTAACATTTGCATTCATACTATTCATGCTCTGCATTAATTTCATGAACATTTCATTGTTACTGTCAGGTTTTTCGTTTGTCGTATTTGTGTCGTCTACTTTGTCTCCGTCAGGTGTCTGTTCTTCTATTGACGTTTCTTCTCCTGTTTGTACCATTCCTTCTGCTTGTTCTTCCACATTTTCACCAACTTCTTGATCATATCTTCTCTCTTGATCTATTTCCATACTTTCCTGCTGTTCATGTTCTCTTTCGTCTCTCCTGTCCTGTCTGTCCTTTGACGTGGTCATTTTTCTTCCCCTAGGCATTTTCTCGACTTCCTTATTATGTTTTGTTTATTTATTTATTTTTTTAATTTATTTTACTCGTGGACCTCGAAAGCCCCACGTTGGGCGCCAATTGATATAGTATTAATTATTTGCTGCACAGACTTTCGAAGCCCTTTCGTTTAGTGCCAATTGTTATAGAATTTCAAAAAATGTAATAAGCTATGGATTTTAAATTTAATTTAATATATAGAATTGATATATATATATATATATATATATATATATATATATATATATATATATATATTTAGTTTTTTAGTTATATTTTAGGTATCTTAGCTTTTAACTTTTATTTTCCTGTAAAGTTTAGTGAAATGTGTTGTAAATGTTGTTATTATGAAATATATGTATTTGTGTATGTAACTTACACCTGGATGTACTCAATGTATTTTTTTTCCTGTTTAACACACAGAAAACAACCAATCACATATATGAACTGCCTCTCAACTCAGGGAGCTTAGTAAGCAAATGGGTTCCAGTCCCCTTTGGTTTATTTTTTTTTATTTTTTGTAATTTCGAAATATTCTGCCCTATCTAATTTCAGTTCTTTACTTCCAAATACTCATATATGTGTAAAAGAAAACAAAATAAGGCAAAGGTTTCAAATGATCACCAAACTTAATATTTATTACACTTAAATATATGACAAAAAACCTAAACCTTATGTATTACTTATACCTATTTGAATTTTACACTATAAAAGGGAACGAAAGAAAATAAAATAAATGTTAATGGCACCGACACCTATTGGTGTTTATATTAATTCCACTGTATTGTGGCACTTAGTCAATAGACACAGAGTTCCACGCTGACTATCAGTTAGTTATAGCCAAAAGATCCCCTGCCTCTATAAGTATCTTGAATGTCGTATAAAAACCAAAGCACAGTTTATGTACTTATTTTTTTAGCGAGTTTTATTACTCCTTTTAGTTTTACACTACTCACTCAGACTGCTGCTGCCTCTGCTGCCTCTCCTGTATTTGCTGAGTCGGACTATCGGATCAGCGACCCTCTAGATTTTTGCATCCTCTAGACTAACATTTCTCCTCTTGCTACTATCCCTTTTCAAACCCCTTCTATCTAATTTCTCAAACTATATCCTTATTACCAAAAATTCCCATCTAATAATTTAATGACAATTTCAAACTTTTTTCATCTCAACAATTTTAATCTTATACTTTTATCAAAATTTTTCCATCTGTTTCTTATTTTTCCTTGTAACCAGCGTAACTAATCAAAAAACTGTTATCTGCCTGCTTCAAATAAAATATCCTAACAAATTTTAACACAATAATCGTTTTTCATCATCTCGGATACATACATACTTCTGATTGTTGTTAGTCAATGAGAGAATAATTAACCTAACTATAATTTTAGTGTCAGTTTGACGTCTGTCCTAAATAAAAAACAGCTGACTTAAACATAGGTTATGACATGACATTTCTTACAATTTAACACTCAAATTTTGACATCTTACTATTCTTAAAGCTAACAATATCCTTAATTCTAACAAACAATAACATCTTAAATTACATAACAGCTATCAAACAATAATACCTTAAACTATCTAATTTAACTGGTCATACCTTTACACCTGCCTTGCCTCCTTTCAACACATATATATCTGTAAAATTTAGTTTCTCCCTGCCTTACAGTGCAAAAACATTGCATACACCAAAGGTAAGTTGTTGTTTGTGTTTGTGTATATATGTATATGTGGCCCCCTTTAGTAACCATATCAATATATATATATATATATATATATATATATATATATATATATATATATATATATATATATATATATATATATATATTAGGTTAACACAGCACAAAAGTGACATACGTTTACAAAAAAGAACTTGCGCTCTGTCAGAACATAATCTCGACACTGGCCATAATATAAATTTTAGTAATGTTTCTATTTTACACTGTGAAACCTTAAGTAATAAAAGAATGTGTTTAGAAGAATTTGAAATTACTTTTAACGAAAATTTAATATACTTAAAGAAAGATAATAATTTTAGAAATCACTACCCCTTCTTATATTTCCTAGACAAAAACAAAAAACAAATTCAATTAAACAATATTTAGCTTTATATGTCAGTTTGGCATTTATTAGACTTCAATCAAATTCATCAAAAGGTTTTCTTTTTATGTTTGTTATTAGACAAATAGTTTAGTAAAACTCATGTTATATGTAAGTATTTTAAACTTTTATATTTTTTCCACGTAAATTGTAAACTTTTTTCTTTCCATGTTGTAGCCTTGATAAAGGAATAAATTTTTCCGAAAGCTCGGCCTATAATAAAGAGTTTTATTCTACAACTGACGGCGTTCCCACAATTTTTTGATATATATATATATATATATATATATATATATATATATATATATATATATATATATATATATATATATATATATATATATATATATATATATATATATATATATATATATATATATATATATTAACAATGGAATACTTCAAAAATATAAAAATACATGTAACAAGTTGTTTGGTTTATTACTTTACTGGTGTTGAAGACCTCAGTGGACGTTCCCCGACGGGTAGAGTATCTCTGTTGTTCTGGGGTTGCTTCTCGGGTTGTACGGAAGACCTCAGTGGAATGCTCTCGACCGGTTGGACGTTACTGTTGTTCCTGGGGTTGCTTCGTAATTGTTTAAAGATCTCAGCGGGCGTGTAGACCCTACTGTTGTTCTGGGGTTGCTTCTCGTTCTTTCTGGAGACGTCAGTGGGCGCTGTAGACGCTACTGTTTTCTGCGGTTGCTCCTTGTTATGGGCTTATGGCTGAGAGCTTGATTCGTACGGACTTTCCACGCGGCACTATACTCACGAGCGTTACTTTTGAGCTTTGAGGGTGCCAGAAGGGCGGGAAATTATCCGTCACCAACTGCGCCAGACAAAGACCTTATCCCGTGAAGTACCTTTTTAAAAAAGGCTTTCTTTTATTCCCGGAGTAAAGGGGTTGGAACTATCTCTTCAATAATACATTATGTGCCTTAATTGACGACGTTTATTATACGATAGCTACACAACAAGTGTTACATTTGAAAATAACTCATATTTATACTCTTACATCCCACTAGATTTGCATAAGTAGATAAACAGACGTTAAAGTCATAAACTATCAAATAATTGCGAGATAAGGTTATTTATAACTTATTATCAGCAATTTGTCATTGATGACTGCGGCAAACTATTACGCATTTTGTGAGAGGGTTATTTTTTTTTGTGAAAGCACAAAGAACACAATTTATATAATAGCTTACCACATATCTTCACACTTTGTGGTGTATCTTTTATTTGGCTGTCTGGAACTTCTGAAATGAGACAAACACAATTTTTTGCTGGAACGTTGCATTTTCGTTTGTATGTACTCTTGTACCCACAAAACTGCTCCCAAGTTTGTATTTTTTTTTGGTATTACTTAAATGTTCATGTTTTTTATCCTGCTGGTTTAATCCCTTATGGTCACTGCTGTAAATGTTCTCCCTGTCTAACTAAATTTCTTCAATCGATTTATTTTTGAACTTATATGCATTTCCTCTCTCCATTATTTGTAAAAATTTTAAAACTTATGCAACCTGATAAATATCCTGAGGTAACCTGAAACGCAAAAATCAAATATAAAGTATAACTTGGGCTATAGTAATAATAAACTTACCTTTAAAAATTGTCGTGTGTTTTTGTTGTGTGTTCCATGAACTTAGCCAGCTGATCTAACTCGTTTCCTTTCAAATCAAGAAGTTGGGTTACTGTTGCTATATGTTTTCTTAAGCGGAATGATGTAAGAAGCCCGGGGAATTTTGTACCACTTAATTTGGCATACTTTCTTATGGCCGAACAACCATCTATCTATCGATTGGACTTGGAGTAAGTAAAGAAGTATGTGTTCTCGGCAGGAAACCATATCCTTTTGGTTCGTAGTTTGTATATGGTGGTAAACAACTTTTGTAACTTTTTTGGAATCAAAATTGTAACCGGCCTACTTCCCTTGCCGATGGCAGTAATTCTTTTATAATGGTGAGTCAACAGTTTTTCGTTTTCTGATAAAGACATTAATTCCGTTTGAATATAAACATTTTCCACGTTATGTTTGCTCCTTATAGCAATTAAGTTCTAGATATTGAATATCTCCTACCCTTTTTCTGTTATGCAATATTGTTAAAACAAGAGGGGTTTCAACTAAAATTTTATATTTGTCCATAGATTTTGATATTTTTTGTTATATGTTTCGTCTGCTATATTGTCTACATATTGTTTTAATTTAATTATATCCTCTATTACAGGTAAAAGTTGTGCATTCACCGCAGCTTTTACGCTTAAATATTTCAAGGCCAAACTTCAAGTTCTGTGGTCCAGTGTGTTTCCACTAACATTTTAAACCTCTTTGGCTCAGTTAGAGTCTTATCTACATTGCTTACAAATGCTGGAATGTTTTTTCTTAGAATTAATTCGATGTCCAGCTCAGCTAACTTTTTAAAACTTGTTTCAAAGTGAAGAGCCACTAATGCTGCTCCGAAACTATTCTTTTTAACATCAAAGTTGGACATGTTTTTTGTAGCTTCAATTACATTATTAAAATTTTCAGGTTTAAGTACGGAAAGTAGGTCATCTTAGTTACCAAGCTTCTTCATTTGGAGAATGAATTTACTACATTCTCGTAATGGGTTTGATATGTGATAAGAACTTATCTTGTATTTTATTTATTTTTAATAAATCTTCTCCAAAAAAGACAAGAAGATGCTTAAGTGCTGCAGAAGTAACAATATCGGCTTTCATTTTACCGAATATTTTTTTTTTATAGCTAACTTGTTTTAAATTTCTCTATACTTTTTATTACAAGCTGAATAAATTAGTGACTCTCTTAGTGGGATTTTAGAATTTTTTACACAATTATTTTTCCCCACTTTTGCAAAACACTTTTTCACATGTCGATTTAGAGACATACGTTTGTAATAAGCTTTGCAATACATACATACTGCGTAATCAGTCAATTTGCTCTCTTTTGTGGGATGATATGGCCCCTCAATGTGCAATCCAGATTTCCACCGTTGCTAATCAAAGCCAAAAGTTTTTTCTTTCACTGCTTCTTAGTTCTAAGGCAAATATTTGCATCACTTCTTTTTCTTCTGCATTGTTTCTTTGTAGACGTCTGGCGAAATACTTAGAAATTATCTCTTCTCCATAGAATTTGCATATTGTCTTCTTATATTTATTAACAATGAGAAGAGATGACTTATAAACTTGAGATTTCTAAAAATAAAAAGTCAAATGCACTAAAAACTGCGTTAACTGACGACATTGCTTCATAAAATAAATAAATTAACATAGAACTAAATAATCCTATAATAGGTAAACATCATCCATTTTTCAAAATTTTAAAATGTTTTTCTTACCGTATGTATATTTTTAAGCATTTGAATAATATTCTCTTTAAAAATGCATTTGTCCTAAAATCAAAAGCACATTATTGCCTGAAAAAAAAACGATACAAAAGATTACGTACATTAAAATCGTTGTTCGAAACTCTGAAATTTGTGGCTGTGCAGTTCCTACACGACCTATATTTTTTTCAGAATTAGTAGCCTAAAACAACCTTCTGCCATCGATAAAAGATAAATTGAAAATTGTTATACGTTAGTCACAACAAATATTTTAATTGACTTGACAATTTCATAACTAAATCACCTGATTGACTAATATATTCTCTGAAAGGGCAAATGAACAACAACAAAAAACTCTAGGCGCAGCAAGTGCGTTATGGAAGTGAATTTTCATAAAAATGTTTTTAATTACAAATATATCGCTCTAATGCGAGCCGGAATCAATTTGGTTACCGGTATAATCTATATAGTAGGAACAATGTACCATATTTTATCAAAATAATTATTTGAAAATGTACAAAAAATTTCCGAAAATAAACTTTAAATGTTTCCGAGAAAACTGATCCCCTAGCCAATGAACCTTAGGTTAATAGAAAATTGAGTTACTGAAATTTGGACATTTAATGAAAATTCGCAACCAAAACGCCTTTGCTGCGTTCATACAAAAATTTTCCGAAAATAAAGTTAAATGTTGGTTTCCTAACCAACAAAACTTACGTTAATAGCAAATTAAGTTATTGAAATTTGAAGAATGTAATGAAAATTTGTTACCAAAACGCACTTACTGCGCCCAGATTTTTTTCTTACAAACATGCATCATATTTTGATAAAAACTGCTAAATTGAAGTAACGAATTTGTTCTACGAAAATTGGCTAAAAATTATAGACCGTTAAACCATAAACTTCACTAAACATACAGCGAAAGGATCAACTTAACTAAACCGACAGCCAAAGCATCAGACAAAAGGTCTATTTGAAATGAATTTTCTGTAAATATTTTAGTAAAATGAAGGGCAATGACGGTTGAATTTGAAACTTAAGGGTTCGCAGGACACTTCTTGCAACATTTTCTTTTCACAATTCGTATTTGTTTCACGTTCTTTGCCTAAACATTGCCAATTTTGATGTATTATATTGCGAGTTTGACGTTTTAAATTGCGAGCTTGACGTTCTGAGGAAAACTCCAAAATTTCTTTTTTTAGCTGCCCGTAACTTTTTTGTCCGTAAACTTAGAGACCTAAATTTTGGTACATGGTTCACTCTTTATGATACAAATACGCGTACCAAATTTGGTTACCCTCACTTTGTTATTTCCGGAGCAATGAATGTTTTTAGAAAGAAAAAACAAAATTTTCCGAGAAAACGTGGTCCGATTTTCCTGGCTAACGAGCTTATCCAAGCCACTTGCAAAAGGAAGGTACCCACCAAATTTGATCAAGATCGGTTTATTATTTTTTGAGTTATCGGTACGATATATATATATATATATATATATATATATATATATATATATATATATATATATATATATATATATATATATATATATATATATATATATATATATATATATATAAACACGGATCTCTCCATTAGTTAATTTTTTGAAGAAAATTCACTAAAAAAGAAAATTTGAATCACCAACGACTTATGGGCCACCTATAATTGTAGAAATATTTTTTTAAGATGTAGCTCAAGACACCCTATAATTAGTGTATAATTTTTTTTCGTATCTTGCATAATAACGGATATATTGAGCCTTAAAGATTTTTTACGAAAATTCGACAAAAATGACAACAATTTTTTGACGTTTTAAATCGCGACTTTGACGTTTATTTTTCCTTATGTCTGTAACTTTTTGGTCCTTTAACCTACAGAGCTAAATTTTGGTAAGGGACTTGCGTATAATGACCATAAACCCGCGTACCAAATTTGGTTACCCTTACTTTGTTAATTCCGGAGATATAATTTTTTTTTCGAAAGAAAACACAAAATTTTCCGGGAAAACCTCGGCGGATTTTCCTGGCTAACGAACTTATCCAAGCCACTTGCGAAAGGAAGGTACTCACCACGTTTTATCAAAAATTATTTTTTTAGTTACAGATGTGACACACACACACACACTATATATATATATATATATATATATATATATATATATATATATATATATATATATATATATATATATATATATATATATATATATATAAAGTCTGAAACCGACCTCGGATTTGGGTCCCGGTGGTCCTAAATAGCGCGCATTTGAAGAAATTTTTTTCAAAAGTCGGGATCTCCTCATTAGTGAATTAGAAAATTCACTAAAATACAAGGTAATTTCCAAGTAAATATAGAAAATTCAGTGGCTTGTTCGATGAAACATGTTATGGTCTAGGGCTTTGTTTCTGAGTTCAAATAAAGTTGGCACAAAACAATTATCGACGAATACAGACAATAGTTGTTGTTTTTAAACAGAAAGGTAAAAACATACAAAAGCCTACTTTTTTAATGCTCAAACTATTTATGCGACGGCGTTCCCGTTATGGGTGGATGAGAATATTTCTTATAAAAGACAAAAATGGTCTCTTTAGAACACATATACGCAAATAGGTTAAAGATTTTTGCCGTGTGTCGCTTAAAAATAATGCTGCAAATTTAATCATAACCTCCACATAGCTGTGATAATGTCTTCTCCTCAGAAAGACATTCTCATGAAAATAATTTAGGGTTCATCACTGGACCACAAAAAAACTATTCGTATTCCTGTACCCTTAAACTTCCGAAACGTTATATTACTCGAGTTTTAAGGAAAAAATATCAAATTTCACCAAATCACCCCTCATTTATTCCCTACCCTCTGACGCGATATTACCCAAAAACAATTGTAAGTGTTCCTTTGTCGGTTGCTAACTGAATACCAAATTTAAAGATGATATCTCAATTCGTTCGAAAGTTATTGCGCCTACTAACAGACAGACGTACAGACCGACGACGGACAGACAAAAAAATTCGTTCCAGAATCAAGGTTTCTATATGTTTTGAGACTTTTTACGCCGTTTTATCAAAACATTTCGAAATTTCTGACACCGGTATTCCACCCCCACACATTCAACGACATGTTACGACAAAAAATTATTAGACACAGCCATAGTCCATATAGCAGTCTTATTTGGGTTGTTTCAAAAAAACTCGACAAGTGTGGGAAACACAAATTGAGAATTGTAGTGGTATTTTACTTGTCTTAATTCTGTTAAAGAGATTTACAGAATTTGGATCATACAACATGTTAAGAACCACTTCGGAATCGGGATGTTTATTTTTAAAGTTCTTGATAGCTCTTCTAAAACTTTTCTTCTTAGTCCTTACAGCATGATATGGATAGGTAGCATCCTTCTCATTTCTTGAAAGTAAACCAAAAACACAAAGTTTTCCAGGGTTGCTTGGTTTGGGAGATATATCTTCAAGATGTTCTGTGTTTTTAGCGTTTGTTTCTCGCATGCGCTGCACTTCTTCATCTATCTCCATTAATTTCAGTTCAATTTCCTTGAGGTTTTTCCTATATTTTTGATTAAATTCGCTTACGAAAAAATCAACTTTAATTTGGTTTCACTTTTCATAGAAATGATTAAATATCCAACAAGCCAACTTTAATATCAAATCTTTGCAGACCTATGCACCAGATATTAAGTTGTTTTCAGCTTGTCTTCCACCCAAGTCCACCAAGTATGTGGCAGTTGTTGGTATTACTTGAGATGTTGCTTCCACCACATCTAGAGGGCCGGTATTCCGACCTCCTAGCTGTGACTGTAGCTTGTAATAGGCAATTAACTCTCGTTTTCTTATTTTCCAATCAATGTGTGATTCTTTTCTCACCATTGTTGCACAATTTTGTTGCATAGAAATAACCAGTACTCTTATCGATAATTAATTGAAAGTCTCCAAATAGACCATACCAGAAGTTGTCTTTAGTTTGCTGGTAGCACACATCACCTAATGTAGCCATTTTCAACACACTACTGAGCACTTGGGCACGTTAGAGTGAACTGAAGCACGTCTTACCTCTACAACCAAATTTTGAATGAGCTTAACAGTGTGTAGTGAACAATTTATAGATGTTGATACCACTACGGTTTGAAGCTGTATTTATTAATATTTATTTCCAACCACATTAGTTGTTCCAACATCCATCCGCTATCACCTTCAGCAAACTCCAAAGCTTTTGTGTAAATTTCGTCGACGAATTCTTGATTAGTTGACATGTAACATTTTTATTTTTAGTATTAAATGACCTCATTTCTTTTCTATTTTGACTTTGGAGTACATACAAACCAAACAATTCTACATTCATTTTAATTTGATTATGTTTAGCTAAAGCAGCTTCAATAAGATGAAACACTTTGTCTTATTGTTTTCATAAACTGTTTAATATGAATACCTTTTTCGTATATACGATAAGAAGCCATTCCATTTTTAATAGCTTGAGTTAACATATGCACTTGTTTAACTTGCCATGCTTCACATACTTTTAATTTATGGATTTCACTACGTAAATGTCCAGAGAAAACTCTCTTTTTCACTTGTAACGAGCACGATTCAGAGTATCTCATCTTAACTACAGGTGCTTAACTAATGAATAAAAACCAACACACATTTTCAGCTTATATATTTTTATTAATAAAAATGTTTACGATAGATACCTTTAAATATAGTGTTATGTTTAAAACAAAAGTACATCAGCATAAATATAGCAAGACATATAGGAAAACCAGTTGATATAAACATAGAAATATAATTTGAAGTGAACAGATAAGAATCAGTTAATATGAGAATTCTCCAATCAGAGGTCTCATCACGAGTATCATTATCAAACAAGAACATAAGTTTATAACGTACCATATCACTCTTAATTTTGGATATGTTGTTGTTGAAACTTCAATCACCTCATCGTTTTGTAGATGTGTTCTTGGAAGTCCAGACCATTTCATGCAGCCGTCGCTGTCGAAACAGATTCGCACTTTTACATTTGGTAGTTTGTAGATATAAAATACATTCTGACATAGTGGTGTCAGGATAATAAAACTTGCTTTAAAATGGCCCATTGTATATCGTGTGTATTTCTTTAAAACGATTAAATATTTGCTTCTCAGTAAAGTGTAAGCACTCTAACATGCAAAGTCGGAATGATGGTTCCTGATCTTTTAACAAAACATTTATAAGCTTTACTATTTCATCGTCACACGGTAGCTCCTTCTTAACATTTGAGAACATCAGCGATACAATAGAGGAAATCACTAAGCCGAATATCAAAGTTAAAATTAGTTAGAAAATTCACATTTTCGTTGATGATTTCAACCAGATCTAGTAGTTGTTGAACTGCATCTTCAGTTAAATAAAAAGTAGTAGAATCATCTGAGATTGATATGCCTTTACTGTCTAATATTTTAATAGGCTTGACGGTACATACTCCAAAATTTTCAGGATTAATCGTATTACCTTTGGTAAAGTATTCTTCAGCTGCTTTTGTTAGTGTTGAAATAAAATATTCCCATTCCCACGAGCCAGATGAGATTATTTTATTTGGATTTGGTGGATACGGACTTGTATTTGCAATCTTAATTAATGGAATCAATCCAGCAGCGTTCGATATACCAATTGCAACACTTAGAGATGGGTTAAAAGTATACCTTGTTTCCAACAGCATTATACTTTCTCGCTTAATCTCAATAATATTCTGCCGCAGAGCTGCATCAACTTGACCCCAATAACAATCTTCACAAACACTTATTAGCAGGTCCGAATGACTCAGGTCCATCGTTAACATCGGTGCCATACATGTTGAACAGAACAAGTACACTACTATAACTACTAAGAATAACTACTGTGAGCAGATTGTAGACAAAGACTGATGTGCTTGCATGCCACTCTATGTTTTTTATAATTATATCCCCAATTTTGATTTGTTTCTCATAGGAAACCGTTGAATGAAATCACACACGGGAAATGACAACTATTAGCAGGAAATAAGAGCTACTCACGAGGTCGTTTCAACCACAGTGGAGGAAATAAGATTGCTTACAGGGTCACTTGTCGGAAATGTTAAAGATAACGAAAGTTGGAAACGATGTGGTCGTTACCACTAGATGTATACCTTGTTGTCAACTCTACCAATCGGCATGCAGCTACCTGTCTCCTAACAGTTAGGTTTGCGTATACGTTAGTCACCATTTTTGAATTCTACTCATCAAGGCGAATAAAATGATACCAAACATGATACCTCTAAACAAATAAATAAAAAAAGTTGGTTTGCGTATGCGCATATGCTATAAATGAATTCTGCTTACTGAGAGGAGTAACGTGACACCAAATACGTGCGGTTTAACTTAAAAACTAAAAAAGTTTGTTTTCGCATGCGTCAACCGCCATATTTATATACATCATGATATGTGAAATCAAAATGGTAAATCCTCTTCTTTCAACAGGTCGGGTTAGATACCTTTTAGTATTTTTAAATTTTTTAATTTTCGTCCCAACGGTTGCCATTTTGGATTACGTCATCTCAGGTTAGAGCTCTATACGTTCTGGTTTAGATAGGTGGTGTAGTTTTTGAATGTGGCGGTTAGTTTTCGACTTTTCGCGCTCTTCGATTACGTTATCTCCACCACCCGGGTTATCTCGATGGAGTATCGGGTCGGGTTAAGACGTGGTCCGGTGGTGGAGTTGTTCGGTTGACGTCGGCTCAGGTACGACGTCGGGTGGTGTAGCTATTCGTGTTTGGCCCGACGTCGGGTGGTGGAGGCGGGTGGCGGTCCCAGAACATATCATCTATACCTACTGTCACCTCTAAAGACAATAGTGCCACTCTCGAGGGACTTTTTATAAATAGGCAGCTCGCCTTCAGCGTCCATTCTTGTTCCACACTTAATACTTTGCACATCGCGTGCTACAGTATTGTATTTTATTATTAGTGTCACACATATGTTGATATCTATTTTTCTTATTGTATTTTTTATTATATTAATTGTTTAATAGTTAAATAAATATTGTTTAAAAAAGCTTCGTCTTAACCGTAAAGTTAAGTCGCGAGACGATCAAATTGATCGTCAACCCTGGGTAACGGGTATTTATCTTTAACGATCACGCTATTTAATCTTCTATAATCAGCCCATAGTCTAACTTCGCCATTTTTCTTATTTACCATTACTATTGGCTATGCCTATGGCTACTCTGATTCTCGTATAATATCCTCCTGGAATAAATCTTCAACAATATCTCTAACCTTTTGGCGACCCTCGCCAGATAAGCGGTAAGGTCGATAAAAGAATGGTGTACTATTGTCCAATTTAACCCATTAGTGTTTATAATTATAAAAAATTGATTTCTTTGTTTTTTTTTTCAGTTTCATTAGCGAAGTATGTCTGTAAATAGCATGCTTCAATGAGTATAACAAATAATTTTTGTTTAGTTTTTTTCTATAATGGGGGTCCGTGTTATCGGACGCTATGCAATACGGACTCAAAGGTAAGTTTCAATTTTATGAAATAAAGATTTATTCAAGTAAGCCAGTTATGTACATACTATTGAAAACTATTTTGTATGGTATATAACAAAGCATTCTTTTGGGTGAAGCCCTGCCTTACACTTAATACAAATGAATTTACTTTTTTTAGTGCACTGTTTGCATCTCCTGTTAGCTTCTACATATTCAATCAGATGTCCAACATTATCATACCTCATATCATCGGTTACGGTGGATGGTCTGATGCATAACGGCCTTGTCCCATATGTTGTCAGAAATTAGAATGCTAAATACCTTCTAAACTTTAATAGGCTAGTACAGTTTGCATCATCTGGTTTGATCTCTCTCATAAGAAGCCATCCATTTACTACTGATGCATCAAGTAAATAACAAAAAATAGGCCAATACCATTTTCTTTGTTTCATTCGTGTTCTATAACCAGCAATAAGCATATTTAGCTTATCTACCCCTCCCATTCCTTTGTTATAATTAGAGATCATTTTTGGCTGAGGTACACTCTTTTTCCCCTTCTCCTCTCTGCACCATCTAGTTGTGTAACAACATCACCTCCTAAGCCATATGTTCTTGCGATATTCGATTTGCCAGTGTATATATCAAATGCTACTAGGTGTCCATTACTCGTACACAAGGCCCAATTCTTAAAACCAAATCTTATTGGCTTGCCTTTTATATATTGCTTTCGGTAGTGTTTTCCGTAATATGGAATCATGCTCTCGCCTATAGACAAATGTTCTTCTAAACCGCCATGCTCCCGGAAATTATTGTTGAGTTTCTCTATCAGGGGTCGGAGCTTATACTATCTATCATTATCACGACCGAGGTTATTATTGAAATGGATACATTTAAGTATGAGCTCGAACCTATTCAAGCGCATGCTGTTCTGCAGAATATGTGGAATGTCATCACTTTTGTGCCAATACATTTGCTTGTTTGGATATTTTGATTACCCAGACAACAAGAATGCCCCTAACATTACATACATCTCACTTTGTGTAACATTCAGAAGAATATTTTTCTGTTTTGCATAATTGTTTGAACAACAATCTCGTCAATTAGGTACTTGTCAAAAAATAATTTGAAGAAATCTACTGGCGTTTCAGTATTCTGTGCTTTCGCTGAAGGACACCTTGCAACACAATCCAAAGTCATTGAAGAAAGTCTGGAGCTTGCTCTCTCCACTGATGCTTGCGACGTTTTTTAGATACGCTTGTGGAACTTGGCATAGAAGACTGCATTCTAGTTCGCAAAACTGCTAATGGAATATCATATTCTTCGTCAGATACATGGACCTCTGACTCTTGATCCCGTACAGTCCTACTTTGCAAATTGTCCAAGGTAATATCACATTCTTCATTGGACTCTCTATCAGAGAAACGAAGTTCACATCCCTGGCGCAATATACCACCTGATAAGTGATTTATATTGACAGAGTTTTCATCATCAGAAATGGCGCTATCTTCTTCTGTCTCAGCCCCTCTGTCTTCAGGCGCTTGTATGTAAATAGATGCAGCTGAGAGTATGTCATCATCATTCTCTATTAGTTTTAATAATTCTGATAGATAGATAATCTAGAAACGAGAAAAATATTGAAATTACTACATGAAGCGCTACCCTGCATAACGTCTGTTATAGCGGACGCCTGAGAAATTGCAATATTGCAGTTCAACTTTCACACTTTTACATAAATCTATCATACAAGAGTAACCCTGAATATATTATCATCCCTTTCACAATGACAAAGTATAATCACCTTCACGAATAAAAAAATAATTAATATACTTATCCTCCATTTCTAGTACTGTATAAACTGGGATCCATTTCTAAGTAAAATAACAAAATCACTACCACTCACAATGCATTCAACGCTATATTTGGCATTCCTAGGATGTCTGGAAGACACGTGATTGACTACCGCCCCCTCTACTTGGCATTGGTACAGCAGAACCGTTAAAATTGCAACGTCCGTGTATGCACTAATGGGTTAATCGCTATCACGGTTGATTTAGAAATTCCGACCATATTCGTACCAGTCGTACTGCAAAACGTGCAGCAAATTCTGTTTCTCCCCATCGCCAACTGGCCCCATTGTAAGGTTGTCCAAGTTTTGAGGAGTAGATTCCCTCTCTATTTCACAGGTGCCTTCTTCACAGGGCCACCCACGAGCAATAGTTTCTTTTTTTCAATGACAAGCTCATTAGGCGACACATTATAGACAGGTAGAAAGGTTTTTGTGCCTCCACCCACTCTAAGCAACACCTATCTCTATCACGGTTGATTTAGAAATTTCGACCATATTCCTACCAGTCGTGAAGCAGTCATTGAATTCCTGCAAAACATGCAGCAAATTCTGTTTCTCCCCATCGCTGACTGGCCCCATTGTAAGGTTATCGAAGTTTTGAGGAGTAGATTCCTTCTTTATTTCACAGGTGCCTTCTTCACAGAGCCTCCCACGAGCAATCGCTTCTTTTTTTCAATGACAAGCTCATTAGGCGACAGATTATAGACAGGTAGAAAGGTTTTTGTGTCTCCACCCACTCTAAGCAACACCACGGGTATCTCATGTTAAGTCGAGTTAAGGCACTTCGCACACTATGTTCTACGTATAAATCTGCTACGTAATCACCCTCGCGGTCTACCTCGGATGTGCCCCAAATGTTCAGGTGGTATAACTACTGTCGTGACGGGTCTAAGGATTAATTTTCGTGGGACTGTTCTCTTGTCAATAAACTTTAATATCTTGCTATTCTTATAAACCTTATCGTTATTTGTAAAAGGTTGCCCAACAATAAGAGGCACATTTTGCACGTGATCGGGCACAACATGCACCTTCAGGTTTACCTCAATGTTATCAATGCAGAGTAAAACATAACTTGTTTAGTTTGGGTAGCCGGGGCCGCCACACAGGCTAGGAAAGCCACGAAGGCTGGACAAGATAAGGTTAGTTGGAGGAGTGTCTGGAGTGCGCCATGAAGCTGGGTGGTTCATAGGAGGATGTAACATAGGCTGGTACCACGAAGGCTGGTACCACGAAGGCTGGTACCACGAAGGCTAGTGCCACGAAGACTGGTACCACGAAGGCTGATGGCACGAAGGCTGGACAAAATAAAGTTATTTGGAAGACGTGTCTGGAGTGCGCCACGAAGGCTATGGAGCTACCAGGAAGCTGGCTGGTTCATAGGAGTAAACCTAGTTACAGTTAAAGAGAGGTGACTCGGGTTAGGACATGCCACACAAGCTAGGTAATGCCACGAAGGCTGGTGCCACGAAAGCTAGCGCCACGAAGGCTGGACAAGATAAGGTTAGTTAGATTACTCTTCGTTCACTTTAGCGTCCTTATTTACACACACACAACTCAACTAGCATATTCTAATTCTCACTTTCCAGTAACTAGAGTCCAAGATAGAGCATAACAGAATAATGCTCCACGGGTTCCTCTTGTCGTTCTCCCCTTCGACCTGCACATGCTTGACTTGTCATCGGGTTATCGACTCCAGACCAATAAATCAAAGTGGGTAAGAGAGAAAAGGTAGGAGAACGTAAACACTGACTCCGAATGGAACATATTATATTTGTGATACCTATAATCTTACATATTAGCTAGATTGTATTCCTAAACCAATAACGACATGTTGTAAATCATGGTGTTAACAGATCGAAGGTTAAATAAACAAGTATCCTAATAATAAACTCTCCTAAAACACCAGACAAATATTTTTGTCTAATAAAATTTGGCATTAATTTGTACTTCTTCATAATAATGTGAGACAGTGATTGAACTAGTGGATGGAGGAACATATGATGCACTAGTGTCGTGTGTGTCATTCAAACATCAACCATCTTGATCAGAATCTGGCAATTTATCATTTTGTTTAATACCACCTAGACCAAAAAAAAGTTTGATTAAAACAAATTCAACAACGACCTTAT
This sequence comes from Tillus elongatus, assembly GCA_964006375.1. Lineage (NCBI taxonomy): Eukaryota > Metazoa > Arthropoda > Insecta > Coleoptera > Cleridae > Tillus > Tillus elongatus. Next base: position 32,480,868 of record OZ023270.1, read on the forward strand.
TTTAAGAATGTCGTAAATATGCTTTTTATTACAGTAGTAGACTACATAAGAACTGGTACCTCTTCTTATATCTTATATTTTTATAAATTGTATTTAATTTTAATATAATTTATCACGTATCTGACAAGTAGTGTAATTGCGAATGTAACTTCCAATGTAACATTTTATAATTTTTAAAAGCATTTGACGATTCCTTTTGATAAATTATTATTAAAATTTAGTTAATTCAGTACATACTCAAAAGTAATATTTACTGTGAGCATGTACATTGCAAGTTAAAGGCCTGCACTTCCGCCCACTGTATTGGGTGTTAAGCCGACGGTCCCATGTACCATGCGTTTTTCACCACTTGAAACATCCTTATCCTGCTTACAAAAGACAGGGGCTTAAAAAATTCATAGGTTGCTAAAGTGAAACTGCTCCCTGGCGTCGCTGATTAATCATGATCGCAGAAATATGGCGACGTTACAACAAATGAACGGACAGACATATTTTTGAAATTAATAATAATAGTTATTTGAGGATGCCGGCTAACTAAGTAATTAAATCCTTGTTTGTATCCCAAAGTTTATGCCGGGTGAGACGTGTACCCAGAATAGCAGTTTGAAAAACTTAATTTTAATGCAATCTTAGAAAAGGACCATTCACTTTGTTTAGGTGACAAATAAGTGACAAAATATAGCATAATATTGGCAAAGAAAAAGAAAACTTAGAATTTCTTACTATTTGCTTCGCGGGTGTAGTAGTGACAGAAGAAAAAATGGACAACTTTATTGTATATAGTTACATTTCTTATGCTTTTCAGTGAACAATAAGTAACAAAATAATATGCTACTAATATAAGTCGTTAATTTATGATTGAACTGAACACTAAAAACTATGAGACCATTCTTGTGGACCATCAGGTTCTTTCGACTATAATGATTATTTTCTTTAATTATATATGTGTAGGGGAAGGCGGGGCATAACGGGCCCCTTAAGGGTTATTGCTTACTATATCGAAAGGAAACATGCAAGAAAGCTGCGAATGTTTTGGGTTACAAGGTGTATTATTCTATTATCAGTTGAAATATGAAACACGCTCAAAAAATAAAAGAGAAAAAAGTTATGACAATTAAAACGAAAATATTCCATGAACCCATTATGCCCCGGTACCGGGGAAAAATGGGCACAATACAATTTAAATGCTGAAATCAAACACAAAAAGCACAAACGTGAGTAGATTCCGAATCGCTGTCGTCTTCTCCAGCACAAGAGCAGTGTGCCCCCTTACCACACTTTGTGCACGAGATCCACCCCTCTGTAGATTGTGAATATAAATATCCACAATATAGGCAATCTTCATCGTCCTCGTTTTCGGAATCTGTATTCTGTATTTTCCCTCTTTTGTTGATTTGGTCTTCTTGGGGTTTGTGACTTTCTTGCTGATGTTTTCCTCTACAGAAACCTTCCGTTTTATAGCATTCTTCTGTTTACCAGTAACGTTTGACACGGCTTCCAACTCCTTCTTATACGGTAAGCTTGATATTACCGCTGTCTTACCTCGTAGTTTCGAAACTCGTTTCTCAGTAGGCGCTTTAGGAAATGGAAATGCCTGAGTTGGTGAAAACTTCTCGAAAGATGTGGACGGGCCTAGAATTGGCGAAGATGGTCTAGGTGAAAATGTGGATGGACCTGACAAAGCTGTCAATGTACAGCGTGCGAGTGTCATTGGAGGTGGTTTACTCGATGTAGATGATGTCCCAGGTATTTTGCCTTTACTAGAATGAATTAGTTTTGTTACATGCATTTATTTGCCTCTGTATCATTGGGATTTTAATGAAAGATAGCTCAGTTCGCCATTGTAATATCTTCTAAAATATACTTCGTAGAACGATAATATTTCTAGCATTAAAAAGAGCGGAAAAAATACGGTACAGAACCGTAATAAAAAAAATTACTTTTTTTCAGATAAGTCATTATGTCTTTGCAGTGCAGAGGGTATAGCAACGCTTATAAATTATCCGACTAGTATTTCCAGGTCAGCTATGGATATCACAAATGCATCAAGTAATTTGTCACAGAATATGGAATGGGAGGTAAAAATGAAACATTGGGCTCTGATCACTTTGTTATCGAGTACAACTGGAAGCAAAATTTCCCCACCACAGAAAGGACAAACTCTTTACATTTTGTTTTGTTGATAAACTCACAGAGTCTTGTCGATAGGTCAAATGTAATGCATATGTGGTTCCGAAATACAAAGGCTCCCAACATGTTTTTCTGTCACAACTATCATAGTCTGCAACATATTTGAGGATTTTAATTTCCTCAAGTGCTTGTTCGTTATAACTTTTCTTGATGCAAATAATTTAATTGCGACGAGCTTATCCTCTTTGTGGCTATGAGCCTTAATTATTTGCCCCTAAGTGCCACATTCAAGACGTACTACTTCGTATCTATAGGCTGTATGATCCCCATGATACAAATAATTTCCTACTTGGGCTTTGTCGAAGCCGTTGTTAAATGGTTTATCATCAGGCGATTTTCTTTCTGCGTGTGGTCCAAAGAAGTAAAAAAAATCCCAAATTACACATTCTAAAATTGTAAAAAAAGGTTCACTTAATTTAACTTAACTAGGTAGGTCTTTATTTCGCGGTAATAAACATATGGAAGATGGCTGTAGTGGGGGTCCAACGCAAATCAGGATCCCACTCAAAGCACCTCTGTAAAAAGTTAAAAAAAAAAGAATTATCACAATTGGATAAAGCTGCATAAATTCCTTTTGAACCCGGTGGGCCTCTGTATAATCCGTGCCTATCACGCCCAGCTCCTATTTCAATCCCGTGACGGGTGTGTGTAAACTTGCAATACCGCGATACTCCTTCGGTATTGAGAAAACGACTTACGCGATTGCCGTTATATAAAAATGCTTTTGGAGGCATTCCCAAAATTTCAAAGGCACACGCAAATTGTTCGTCTTCATCATCTCCGCGAAAGACTGGGTATCCTAGGTATATTTATTTATTTATCGTATGGCGACACGTGGTTTAAAAAACTAAAACTTAAAAATTAAGACAAACACAAATCAAATATAGATCGACATTACACACATAAAGGTATGCTACTAGTACGTTAAAGACTAACAAACAATATATGGGTTATTTAAGAGATATCATAGTGCTATGTCCAAGCCCTCGATCCAGTCGGTTGCGCCCGGCGGCAAAGTCACCATATCCACCATGTTCTCCGCGTATGCCCTCTGCTCACATTCTTGCACTATATGAGAAACAGTCTGGCGCGGGACCCCGTAGTCGCATTCGGCAGAACGCAGCTTTCCCCGTCTGTACAGCATGTCAGCACATCTGCCATGGCCGGTTCGTATTCGGTTCGCAGCCTTCCGAGTTTGTCGGGGAAGATCAAATCCATTGGGCTCTTTGTTGCTGGAAGATTCCCATGAATGTGTGGGGGTGTTGATCCCATCCATTGCTCCGTCAATTTTTCGTTTAGGTTGAAGTTTTCGGCGTAGAGTTCTTCTGCCGTCTTAATCGCTGGTTGGTGGGATCTCAGTCTGCGAGAGGTTGCACTGGCAGCGTCGTCGTGTATGGGATTGTTGTTTCCAGATATCTTCTTGTATTGGCGAATTAATGCTTCCTGTCGTCGGAGGCTTGGAGAAGGGATATTGCTGAGTATTGGGATCCAGTATGTTGGTGTTGACCTAATACATCCCGTGATGATTCGCATTGTATTATTAAGATGGGTGTCAATTTTAGCGACATAGTGGCTATTCAGTCATACAAGGGCACCGTACTCTGCCGCACTGTACACGAGACCCAAAGCCGAGCATCGAAAGTTAGTAGCCGATGCACCCCACGTCGTGCCACAAAGCATCTGTAGGATATTATTTCTTGTTCGGATTTTGGCTGCCATATTATCTAGGTGTTTCTTGTACGTTAAAGTTCTATCGATGATAATTCCCAGGTACTTTGGCGTGGGATTATTTGTAATCTGGACATCATTAAAGTATATTGTAAGTTGTTGGTTAGCGAATTTATTGTTCAAGTGGAAGCAAGCACACTCGGTTCTGCCTGGGTTAGGTGTTAGCCTCCATCTTCGGTAGTATTGTCCAAGGACCTTGAGGTCGTTGGTTAAAATTTGTTCTGTGCTTTCTATTGTCTTCCGTATGACTGCTATAGCCAGGACGTCCGCGTATGGTAACTTTTTTGATAATGTTTCTGACATATCAGATATGTATAGATTAAACAGCACAGGAGCCAGTACAGATACCTGGGGTAAGCCATTTTGCAGCCTTCTCACCTTGCTGGATAGGTCACCCATTTCCACCCGAACTGATCTGTCACACAGCATGTTGTTCAGGAGCCGACCCAGCTTTTATCGGGGATCACTCGGAGGAATTTAGGCCCTCTCTCCAGACTGTGTCATAGGCCGCTGTGATGTCAATAAATACCGCGGACGTCTGAAGGCATTCCTGGAATCCAGCCTCGATAAACGTTGTCAGGCTTAGTACCTGATCTGTGCAGTTGCCTGTGCAGTTGCGGCCAGGGCGAAATCCAGCCTGTTCGATTGGAACGCATTTATTCTGTCACCAATTCTTTCAAGGATCATTCTTTCCAGGAGTTTGTAGCATGAGCTCAGCATCGAGATGAGCTTACAGCTTTCAGCCATGTTCTTCGGTTTGCCTGGTTTTAAGAGAGCTATTTTATCTTAGCCCGCCCAAAATCATTGAGGAGAGAACTGCTGTTAAGTATGTGGATGAGAAAATCAGCTATCCATTTTCTGACATATTTTTCAGTGTTTATAAGAAATTCATTGTGAATCCCATCATATCCAGGATCCTTACCGGTTTTGATATATTTCAGTGCTTCGGTGACTTCTTCATCGCAGGCCTTGAGAATTGGGGTTCTTCAGTGCAGGCACTCTTTAGGTCGCTAAGTTCATGTTTGATTCTTGTCGTATGGTCGAGATCTCTGTGGCCTCTAGATAAGGAGACTATTCTATTTGCAACTTGATTTGGGCCTACTTCCGGTATCTCGCGAAGGATGGGTTTACTTACACCTAGTTTCCTGCGGAGGCTCCAGGCTTCTCTACTAGAGTGTTTAAAGTCGATACCCTTGGTGGTTTCAGTCTTTTTTTTTCGGGATCTCCGCTCTGCAGAAAGTTCTGGTACAAGTTGTCGCTGTCATCGTTCCAGCCTGGTATATATTCCCTTCTGTATCCCCTCGGGATATGTTTCTTTGCTATATAATGGCTCCGGTAAAGCTGTTGTGGTTTTCGTGTGCGGGGGTAGGCTCCACCTCAGGCACTTGTCCAGGTCTGATTTGAAATTATTCCAATTTGCTTTCCCAAAATTCCACTGTAGTCTGGGGAATGATCTTATAATTGGGATCTGGATCCCCACTTCTAATATAATGGGTAGGTGTTGGCTCTTAGGGAAGTTCTCAAGGATACGTATGGACATGGCAATATGTTGGCCGTTTTGGGTCGAAGTTACGAATGTTAAGTCTGGGTTATATTCCCCATTCCAAGCCCCAGACCGGAAGGTTCCCCGCTCTTTGGCATCAAATATGAGATGTAGGTTTTATTCCTCAGTCCAGTCAACAAGTGCTTCACCATTAGGGTCGTTGTGTTGGCATTTCCAGTTAGTGTGGTGACTGTTAAAATCTCCAGAGTAAATGGTAGGGTGGGGTGTGTCTGGAGAGTGTAAGAGGGCCAAGTGACAGCTGGTGGCTTATAGATGTTTACTACGTTCATTTCTCCAACCTTGACCACAGTTGTATAAACGTCATCCTGAGCAGTTGCAGAAACCAATGTAACATTTTCTATGTCACTTCGTGCGTAGGTTATTAGGTCATATATATGGTAGTAGGTAGTGCCGACAATATTGTATCCAGGTATTTTAGCTCTTGATCGAGCCTGATTTTCATCCGCTAGGTGTGTTTCCTGGATAGTCACCAAGTGAATGTTAATCTCTCTCAAAATTCTCGATAAGTATTGACATTTACCAAGTTAATGTTATTCTCTCAAAATTCTCGATAAGTATTGACATTTAAATCGACTAATGCCTTGAATATTTAGTTGGCAAATCCGGATTATATCTCCGATATTTCTTGTCAAATAGTCCTTAGAAGGACTAGTGGAATGATCTGTGTCCATATGTACCAAATAGTCAGGAGATCCGGGGATGGTCTGACTGCCAATCGTTCTAGTTAATTTAGCGTTACCCGGGGTGCACGTGTAGTCTTTTGCTACGAATGCGAACTAGATTGCACCCCTAGATATAATTCTGCCAGTATACACCCCATAGACCACATATCTGCCGGTGTACCAAATCTTTGGCCTAAGTCACCTCTGGTGCACGGTATAATCTTGTGCCTCGAACATTCATCATACAGTCTCTCTCGTGAAGAGCTAGTCCAAAATCTATCACTTTAACGTCTAAGCCGACATCTTGTTTCAGCACAATGTTTTCCGGCTTAAAGTCACAGTGCACTATTTTTAATTCACGTTACCCTTGTAAAAATTTTAGCACTGATACAGCCAGTTTCCCTAAGATGTCCAAGGAAAATGGACGCCGTTGCGTTTTGCCGACTAGTTGCCGAAGATTCATAAACAGTAATTCGAAAACTATACACAAGTGGCCCCGGAACGTGCATGCGTACAATATTCAATTGTAAATATGATAGAGTTGAACTGTAGGTCTTTTAATACCATTAGGAGATATTTTGACAGATATATCTTTGAACAAAAACTATATATAGCGTTATTAAGCGAAACATGGATAAAAAGCAATAATAACACTAAAATAACGATTTATAATATCCTCAGAGAAGATAGGATGTACGCCTACGCTTTGCTCTCATAAGATAGAAAGCCCTATCTCCGAAAGACAAAATTTTACAGGAAACAGGAAAATCATATTTCTTCTTCTGCATTAAAGTTTTAATACTTTATATAGCTTTTAATGTGTAAAAGTGTTCGTTTTAATGTGCAGATCCTTGTGTTAATGCCATTATAATTAAATTTTTAATTTTTTTTTGGAAATAAATGGATATAGGGCTTTTTAATTTAAAGTTTCGAGCAGTAATACAAGGTCTAAAAACCCTTACTCCTTTTATTAATATTGGGGCTTTTTATAATAATAATTGTTAATGTTTACAAACCCTAAAATAATTGTTTTGCATAAAAAAACATTTAATAACTGTAACATAAACATTTTTTACTATTTTAATTAACATGTAATATATAACATAAAGGAAGGATGTTGTTTATCACTATTTTATCAGTCGGCGTTCAGTAAGTCTGGCTCTTCTGATTCTTGGATGCTTAACCAAAATCCGCGGCGGTTAGACGGCATAAGTGGGCACAATTTTTCAACTATTTCTTTTTTCTTTGCTTTGCTGAATCCTCGTACTTTATCAATTTTTCCAGGCATGGGAAAGTTTTTAATGTATTTAGCTTGTAAGAAGTTTAATACTTTTGAACTAGATTCTTCATATTTGGTAGAATACAAAAGATTTGTATTTCCTCGTTTTGCAGTTATTTTGACAACATCTGTGAGATAAGGTATGTTGTCACCTCTGCGCTTGAGTTTTTGTTTTGAAGTGCAGTCTTTCCATGCAAAAAGGTCTCCAATATTAAGTTCTTTGCTGTCTACTTTTCCTGAATTTGCTTGTTGCACACACTCAACAAAATCTTGGAAATCAAAAACCTTTCCACTGTGCTTCATAGCCAATTCAACTTGGTGGTGGAAGGAGTCGGCAGCCATAAACGTATGATCTGGCTCAAAGTAAAAAACATCGATGGTGTCTACAGAAATATGCGGGCAATAATTTACAACGTATACAAAAAAGGTAAAAAGAGTCCAGTTTTTGTTTTGGCCGGCGCAATTGTCTAACCAAATACAGATATGCTTTACATCTCTAAAATGATAAAAAAATGAATAAAATGCATTTAAAATGTCTTCTTTTTTTCTTCCACTTATTGCTTCGTGCCATAAGACTGCAAAAGGTTTAACCTTCTGTTTGGTACCAATAGGTACAAAACTTTCATTAAATATTACCATTCTTGGAGTAAACACAACTTCTTTAAACGAATCCATCCGTGGTAACATAATCACTTTTTGTAGATCAGCACAAAAGTATAAGATATCAGTGGAAGACTGTAGATTTGCATGTTTTTTATAGAGATCTCTTGATTTTCAGCCCTTTCAATATGGCCCTTCCAGTGAATGCAAACCTCACAGTCTGGTGACAAATTCTCCTGATTGTGTTCTTTGTCATGTTCCTTAAACTTAAAGCACGTGCCACATTCTGCGTGGCTTAGTTTTGTAAATGAAATGTTCAAGTCATTGACAACCTTTCTATACAGGTCGTAAGAACAAAAGCAGGAGTCTTTAGCCTGTATAAAATCATTATACATTCTTTGAACGGTCACATCATTTGGCAGGTACCGTCTATTTGGTGCGTGTTCTCTTCTATAGTGAGCAATACTTGGATTATAGCTTTCTATATGATTTATAATTCTGCTTCTGTCAATTTTCTTAGAATTCGGATGCTTTCCTCTTTTGTCGGTTGAACGTGATGTCATACCAGTCATTACATCTTTATCGACAGCTGTTAAAGTGTCATAAACAACTGAGTTATTTTCTTTAGAAAACCCAAGAGTAGTGAGAAAAAACCATTTACATACTCTGACTATTTCGCCTTCTTTGTCAATAAAAAAAATATCGAAACGAATTGTTTCTAGTTTTCGATTCACCCCGATGTCTCTTAACAGGACGTTTAGTAGCACACACCATGATGAAATCCCGTCTTTCTGTGAAACTTTTATTCCAAAATTCCATGTTACATTGCTTTCGCCACTCTTCCGGAAAAATTTGGCTGCATTTGTAGCGACATTTGTCACCACAAGCATCACGTGGAGGATGCTTTTCTTTTAACTTTTTAATTCTATTTTTTGTTTTTTTCGTTTGGAGTCAAACTTTTTTTCTGCCTTACTCTTTTTGTTCCTTTTTTTGTGATGCCAAGTCCTTTTTGTTCTTCATCTGGTTGTTGTTGTTGTCGTGTTTCTTGTTCTTCTTCTACTCGTATATTATTGTTTAAAGTTTCACCATAGTTAAAATTCTCTGTTTCCTTCTGCAATGAACAAATGTTACCTTCAACAGGCTTTTCAAAAGTAGATGGAACAATAACCTCAAGTGTTGCGTAAGTCAGTGTGCCTTCATCTTCGTTATTACCATCAACAGTATTTAAGGGATTCACGTTGGTAACAGAAACATCTAGCATTTTATGATTTTCCTGATTTAAATAAGAATCGTATTCACTGATGTCTTTGTCAATAACATCCTCTTGAGACGCATTTTCTCTTAAAATTTGATTAGGCTGCATATGGTGTTGATCTTTGGTCTGTGTACTTAAAGAAGTTTCACTTGGTACAAATCGACCAGGTAGTGATTCCTTATCTGAGTTTGTTGTGGACTTATTTACAATACTGTTGATTTGTTGATTTTTTTCAGACAACATTGATAGCATTAAAGCTCCTCTTGACAAGTTACGTCCGAGCATTGCTGTTTCAAGGTGTTCAGAAAAGTAATTTTTGGACATACCGAAAACCTAAAAATAAATGCATGACCTTCAGAAACTATATAAATGAAACAGCCATTTGCAATTACAGTTTTTAAAGTACTAATTACTGTTATTATTATTAAGATAAGGCTTATGAATTAAATAAAAAGCAGTAAAAAATAAATACACTTTAAGATACTGATACAGTGCCTACTTGCAAGTGTATTGTTAGTTACAAAATGCAACAGTGGTCACAAATACAAGCCTAATTAGATAATTTCGAACTTAGATAAGACCAAATTATAAAGTTGTTAATATCTGCTAAAATGGTAAATGTAATTTTTTTACTTCTGCTGCAACAACATACAACACTTTCAATAATTTGCGTTTATTACCTGACGTTCTTATCGCTTTTTTTATCTGTTTTCAATTTAATATATATTAGGGTAGAATACCGTAAGGGGTAGTGTGCTAATAATTTGAACAGTTAGTTTAAAATAATTATTAAAAATTTTAAACATAACCTCTCAAAATCGTCATAAATTGTAAGCAGGTATTCTTGTTATATGTATGTAGAAAGCAAAAGTATTCTTGCCTGAAGAAAGTGAGAGCATTCACAAAATACACAACACAATGAAATTACTGAACTTTTTCACTCAATGGTACACTTATTATAATAAACAATAATAACATTTGTGTGAACACTGCAAGCTGAACTGACAGAATAGCATGGACATGCGCTGTGTGCTGCAACAAAAACAGTCAGTCACATTGACATTTTTGATAAAAGAAAGCCATGACTCCATGTAACCACATAAGAAGAAAGGCCCCAATTCCTTGACAACACACTAATTTCGAAGAGTAAAGGCCCTAAGTACAACTATCTGTGGATTTAGGGTGTTTTAAGTATTTTTTTTTCTTAGATAGGGCCCTTTCTTATCAAAAGTGACCTAAAATTGGAGTTAGGGCCAACACAAAATCCAACATAACTCATCAGTTTGATAATATTTAGGGCTTTTTAATGTCTTAAAATAATGTATTTTTCTGGCTGATTTAGAAACACAAAAAAAACGCATTTAGAGAAAAGTTGGAGTTAGGGCCTTTTAACTTATCAGGGCAGCGCTAGATAGAGTAGCTTTGCTCATGACAAATAAACTACCATATAAAAAACAATGCATTTTATAATATAGACCAGGTAAGTTATGTAGCAGCAAAAATAAATGTCTTCTAATAATTGTATTAACTTGCACTCCATATACATTAAGCCGGGAATTAGAATATCGACCAATACGTGGAACTTATTCCTACAAAGTTTACAAAACCTTTTATATTAGGGGGAGATTTTAATATGTATCACACAGCATACGGCTGTTCAAAAAGTAATTTAAACAGGAAGAATTTAATGACAGCATTATACGAATGTCAACTGACGTTTAATACGGGCTGTCCTAAAATGGTAAAATGAGCTACATAAAAATTTTAGAACCTATTTTGTTATAAATTATTGCCGTATTCGTAAAAATGAAGATTTGGTCGTGAAATTCGGCCACAGTAGAGAGATTTTAATAACTAATCGATAGAAATAAGTCGTTTCTTAAACCTCAAAATATAAAGTACCTTTGTGTTGGATAAACGTGTTTGCCTTTGTGTAATGCAACAATATTAACATTTTCGGTACTATCCATACAATTATTATTTTATGATTCTAGGTTTTCTTCTAGACCTTTTTTATCATCTGAACCCAAATTATTTTGTATTAAAATAGGTTCATAGAGTTATGTGTTAAGATGTGTAAGTTTTTGGATATTGTTATCTATTTTTTTCGTGTCGGTGAAACTAAGTCTTTTCTTACTCTGTGTATTATAAATAGAAATTAGATCTTGAAATACATTTCTAAGTTCCCGCTTATTCAAATGGATTGGTAAAATTTTGTTTCTTTCTACCACTCATATTCATTTACATTATTTTTTCTTTCACCTCTCCTGAAAACTGGACATTCTCAACATTTGCTAAATGTATAATATGTTGGTCTAGTATAATTATTTTATTTTTACTTTATTCCTCTCTAGCTACTTTTGTGGGTTGTGCATCTCATAATATGCCTTTACCACTCCTTTTAGCTACAAGTCCGAAACCAGTAGATGGATATGTTTATAAATCTTTTCTATTTTTAACTATCGGTTCATCATCTTTCTGCAATAAAAACCAATACAAATTACAAAACAGAACTAGGTAAATAGAAATGTAAGGTTATGTAATGATTTGTATTCATGTATTAATCGACATTGTTGCTTAATATTAATATCTGTAATGTATATTACAATAAAAGGATAAATTAACTATCAACTAACACTTACGCCTTTTTTTAAGCATATCTAATATTTTTTAGCTCTTGTTGCCATTTTTTCTCAGCTAGCACGTTTTAACGTATTACAACGGAGAAATGTTGTAAACCCTGAAATTATATTTCAGCTGCTGTCACAAACACTTGAAAATACCATGGCTAAAACACCCATAAGGTCAATTTGTTGTTTGCAGGGAAACATAAACTAGATGAAATATCCTGGCAAAAGAAATTATAATTATATAGGTTAATTTTCCTTTGCAAATGAAATACTACTTTGGCACAAAAAACCACGGATACACCACTTAAACTAGTTTACATGAATTCTCCATTGCACGCTACTAAATATGTTATTCGAATAACAATGTATACCATGTATAAGGTATTTTGCCTTTACTAGAATGACTTAATTTTGTTGCATACATTTATTTGCCTCTGTATCAATGGGATTTTAATGAAAGATGGATCAGTTCGCCATTGTAATATCTTCTAAAATATACTTCCTAGAACAATAAATAATATTTATAGCATTAAAAAAGCGGAAAAAATGCTGTACAGAACCGTAACCAAAAATGACTTTTTTATGTCATTATGTCTTTGCAGTGTAGCGGGTATAGCAACGCGTATAAATTATCTGACTATTATTTATATAGTAGTCTATAGTAGTATAGATATCACAATCGCTGCAAGTAATTTGTCACAGAATATGGAATGGGAGGTAAAAATAAAACATTGGGCTCTGATAACTTTCGAGTACAACCGGAAGCAAAATTTCCCCACCACAGAGGACAAACCCTTTACATTTTGTTTTGTTGATAAACTCACGGAGGCTTGTCGATAGGTCAAATGTAATGCATATGTGGTTCCGAAATACAAAGGTTCCCAACATGTTTTTCTCTCACAACTATCATAGTCTGTAACATATTCGAGGGTTTTAATTTCTTCAAGTGCTTGTTCGTTATAACTTTTCTTGGTGCAAATAATCTTAATTGCGACGAGCTTATCCTCTTTGTGGCCATGAGCCTTAATCACCTGCCCCTAAGTGCCACTTTCAAGACGACACTATTTCGTATATATAGGCTGTATGATCCCCATGATACAAATAATATCCCACTCGGGCTTTGTCAAAGCCGTTGTTAAATGGTTTCTCATCAGCCGATTTTCTTTCTGCGTGTCGTCCAAAGAAGTAAAAAAAATCTCAAATTATACATTCTAATATTGTCAAAAAAGGTTCACTTAAGTTAACTTAACTAGGTAGGTCTTTATTTCGCGGTAATAAACATATGGGACATGGCTGTAGTGGAGGTCCAACGCAAATCAGAATCCCACTCAAAGCACCCCTGTAAAAAGTTCCAAAAAAAGAATTATCATAATTGGATAAAGCTGCATAAAGTCCCTACGAACTCGGTGGGCCTCTGTATAATCCGTGCCTATCACGCCCACCTCCTATTTCAATCCCGTGACGGGTGTGTGTAAACTTGCAATACCGCGGAACGCCTTCGGTATTGAAAAATCGACTTACGCGAGTTACAGCACCCTGTATAATGCTATACTGATATCTCGTGTCAGTAGAGTAATAGGATCGAAGCAGTCGTTCAACGCGGAAATACTGAAACCGCTTAATAATCATAGTCATCATAATTATTTAGTTTAAGTTGTTTTATTTTATAATGTTAGCTAAGCATATTTGACTTTATATATACAAGTAAGAGACAATATTATGGGAGAATTTATTACGAGTGTTTCAACATTAAACATCGTGTATTTCTCCTTTGTTTTAAAATTATAATTAAACTGGTTGTAATTTCGAAATAAAGTTTTTTTGTTTTGAAGTGCCAAAAGGGCACTATCCAAAACTGGCGCAGTCGTTAGTATAGGTTTAAGTGTATTTTTGACAAAAATCGCAAAGGTACACGTCGATTTTTATCGTTAAAAACCTGCAACCTACAAAATTTAAAGTGACCAACATCGTCAACGAGGAAGGACATCATCGCCAACCTCCACAGCAGAAGCCACCACTAGCATAGGACAACACAGCCACAAAAGGAAGGACATCATCGCCAACCTCGAAGGGCCAAGTCAAGTATAGATAGAAGTGACCAAAAATCGTCAGCGAAGAAGGACAACATTGCCGACTTCATAATTAAGCGAATGGAAAATTGATTGTGAGTAATTTTCATTATCCTATATATATATATATATATATATATATATATATATATATATATATATATATATATATATATATTTATCCCATAAATTTTATAATTGTGTATGTCTGACTTAGATAAAAATTTTAAGAACATTTCTAGACAAAATATTATTAAACCAGCCAAATTAGTGTTAGATTTAGAAAATAATTTTACGTTAGAAAATACAAATATTAAAATGACTGAACAAAACGTTGCTGCACAAACCAAAATTGAATCTTATCATATTAATGCAATTCCCAGTTATGACGGGGATCAAGCCACTTTGGCATTATTTATTGGAGCTTGTGAAAATTTCTTATCATCTTTTGTTGATACACAAAATTTAAATAATGACCGCAATAATTGGATACTTAGAATAATAGTTAATAAACTAGAGGGAAGAGCAAAATATTTAATAGCTAGTAGAGAAGATGCCACAAATTGGCCCCGAATAAAACTTCTCTTACAACAATATTTTTCAGACCAGAGAGATGAAGATTGTTTAGCTAGAGAGTTAATGTTACTTAAACCTAATCAAAATGAAACGCCATATCAATTTGGTGTGCGAATACAAGATGCTAGAAGTTTGCTACAAAGTAAATTAAGATTAACTATAGATGATAACAATATTCGTTTAGTAAAAAATGAAATTTATGACAAAATGGCCTTGCAGACCTTTTTACATGGACTGCACGGACAATTAGGACTTGCAATTAGATTACAAAAACCTATACATTTGGAGCAAGCTATGGCATTAGTCGTAGAGGAAGAAAATTTCCAATATGGCGAAAAACAAATGAAATATATGCATACTAACACACCTAATAAAACAGTAATAATAACAATTTCCAAAATAAACCATTCCAAAAAAGTTTTACTTCTCAAAATCTAGGTAATTTTCATAAACCATTTTCTAGAAATCAACCATTTAATCAAAGACCATCTAATTCACAATTTTCGAGAAATAATTTTCCACAACTAAATCCTTTTGAGAAAACAAAACATTCAACAACAGAGACCTCATTATCAACCTGCTTCACAAAATTTCGCAAGAAATTCTAATAGAAATGTTTTCCGACCCAACCCTAATTTTGTTCCGACTTACAAGCCTACCCCTATGGAAACGTCGACCAGAAATCATAGACCGACAAATACCATACCTAATACACAAAACAGACGATATACGAGTGAGGAACTTTATCATCACGAAGTACAATCTAACAGACCTATACAAAACAATGACTACAACGACACAAATTTTAGTCAAGGAAATTATGAATATTATGAAACAAATTCTGAATATTATGAACCTGATAACTTTTCAGAACCTTACCCTGAAAATTATTATGAACCTAGAGATAATTTTAATGATTATACCGAACATGGAGAAAATTTTCATTCGAGCCTGAATTTAGATCAGAACAGATAATACAGGTTAATTTAGATAATTGCCCAAAACTACCCTACGTAATCGTTCCTGGTATAAATTTAAAATTCATGTTGGATGGTGGTAGTACGAAATCTTTATTGTACCCATCTTTAGCTTATACTTATTACAAAAATTTTATAGAAAATGAATATTTTCAAATCAAATCCGTCCATCAGACAAGTACACATAACGAAATTGCAAAAATTCCCTTACCATTAATGTTCAACACAGGAAAAGCAAAATATAAATTTTACATTTTTAATATTAGTAACCAATATCATGGTCTGATTGGCTCTGACTTATTACAAAGGTTAGGAGCCAGAATAGATTTTAAAAATAGAAAATTAATTACAGATAAAGCAGTAATTCCACTTTATTTGCCGTCTGAACAACATAATAATTATAAAAGAACATATCAAAATTTTAAAATTGAAATAGAAGCAAGAACAGAGAAAATTATTAAAATTCCAGTTTCTTGTTCCACAAATACTGGCGTTTTATCGAAATTAACATTGCAACCTGTAGTAGAAATACCAGAGTCATTAGTTAACGTAGATCAGGGTTTTTCATATGTGAGTGTCTTGAATAGTACAGATAAACATGTACAAGTAATATTAAACTCGCCATTGAAACTTGACCCAATTACGGAAACAGAATTAAATTTCACTGAGCACTTTGACGAACACATGGACGTAGATTTCTCAGGGATTGAATTAAAATATCTTCAAAATCAAAATTTACAAAAACTTAGACTTGATCATTTAAATATCGAAGAAAAAAGAGCAATTGAAGCTTTATGTAGGGAATATAAAGATATATTTTATTGTGAAGGAGTCCCTCTCACATTTTCACATCAAATAAAACATCATATTAGATTATCTGACCCAGACCCAGTTTATGTAAGACCGTATCGCTTACCCCATGTTCAACAACAAGAAGTTAAACGACAAGTAGACGACTTACTAAAACAAGGTATAATTCGACCATCCTGTTCCCCATGGTCCAGCCCTGTATTAGTGATTCCAAAAAAAAAGGACAGCAGTGGTAAACAGAAATTTCGTATGGTAATAGATTATCGTAAATTAAATGCCAAAACCACCCCGGACAAATATCCTCTTCCTAATATTTCCGACATCTTAGACAAACTTGGACGAAGCCAATATTACACCACTCTTGATTTAGCTTCTGGTTACCATCAAATTGAAATGGCACCAGAAGACATTGAAAAAACTGCATTTTCCACTCAGGTCGGCCATTTTGAGTATATGCGCCTCCCTTTTGGAGTAATCAATGGGCCACCCTATTTTGAGCGCCTAATGCAAAATATTCTGAGGGGTATACAAAACGAAAAATGTTTTTCCTATCTAGATGACATCATAGTATTTTCAACTTCCCTTCAGGAACATATTGAAAGACTAAAAGACGTATTTGCAAGATTAAGACAGGCCAACCTAAAAATTCAGCTCGATAAAAGCGAATTTCTAAAAAAGGAAGTAATGTATCTTGGGCATATAATCACAGATCGGGGGGTGAAACCTAATCCAGATAAGATTAAGGCCATAAAACAGTATCCACTTCCCAAGACCCGCAAAGAAATCAAAGGCTTTTTAGGTCTTGTAGGGTATTATCGAAAATTTATACGCGATTTTGGAAAATTGACTAAACCACTAACTAAATGCCTTAAGAAAAATGCCAATATAAATCATGACAAAGATTTCCTTGAGTCTTTTGAAACTTGTAAAAACATTTTGATGAATGACCCTATTTTACAATATCCCGACTTTACAAAACCTTTTATTTTAACGACAGACGCTTCAAATGTAGCTTTAGGGGCAGTGTTATCGCAAGGACCTTTAGGTAGTGATAAACCAATAAGTTATGCATCTCTCACCCTAAATAATAGTGAACAAAAATATTCAACTATAGAAAAAGAGCTTTTAGCTATAGTTTGGGCGACTAAATATTTTAGGCCATATTTATACGGACGTAAATTTTACATTTA
Source organism: Tillus elongatus (assembly GCA_964006375.1). Classification (NCBI taxonomy): domain Eukaryota; kingdom Metazoa; phylum Arthropoda; class Insecta; order Coleoptera; family Cleridae; genus Tillus; species Tillus elongatus. Next base: position 32,498,398 of record OZ023270.1, read on the forward strand.
CACCGATCATAGACCATTAGTTTGGTTAATGAAATTAAAAGAACCAAATTCAAAATTAACTAGGTGGAGACTAAAATTGGAAGAGTACGACTATGAAATTATATATAAAAAAGGAAAATATAATACAAACGCTGACGCATTATCTCGCATACAGGTAAATGCTCTAGATGATGAGATTTCATCTACGTTTAATAATGTAGACAGTAATGAGAGACGTTTACAGGACTTTGACCGTGAACTAAATACACCTCCTTTAAGTATGATATTACCACAGCCGACAAATGAATATATACCACCTATGACTCCACCGGAAATGCCTTTTATCCCAATCGAAATTCCTAATAGTCCAAATTCAGAAGATATCCCTTTAAGTGAACTAAGACGTAATTTACTCGCACAAAAACCAACTGAAAACTCGGACGAAAGTGATCATTCTCAAGTAAATGTTGAACCGAAAAAAAGTATACAAATATCTGAAAATCCCATAGAAAAACAACCGAATCAATATTATATTTCCCCAGTAAATTATAATCCCAGACCAGTAAAACAGGTAAAAATTTATAATCAAACCAAATACTTAGTGCAAATTCCTCGACAAAATAATAGAGACCATATTGTTAAATTTTTACGAGATTATACCGTTTCAAATAAACGTTATTATTTTAATTTTGAAACCGATCAATTATATAAGGACTTTAGTAATATTTACACTCAACTATTTAATGATAATGGCCCTGAAATAATAAGCTGTCCGAAACGTAGAATTCCTTTGGCTGACACAGCTGATATTCAAGAAGTAATACAAAGTTATCACACCTCTAAAACTAATCATCGTGGTATTAATGAGACACTTAAATAAATAGCTAATAAATATTATTTTTTACACATGAAAGAAAAAGTTACTGAATTTATAAATAATTGTGAAATATGTAAAAGAGCAGAATATGACCGTAACCCACCTAATATACCTTTAATGCTTACAGAAACTCCAAGTAGACCTTTCCAAATTTTACATATAGATACATTTATAATTGAAAATCAAATTTATTTAACTTTAATTGATTCATTTTCCAAATTAGGGCAAGCAGTAGCTATTAGTAGTAAAAATCCAATCGAAACCTGTAATGCTTTAATTCAGTATTTTTCTTACTACGGAACACCCGAGCAAATAGTAAGTGACAATGGTTCAGAGCTATGCTCAGAAACTGTTAAACAATTATTTAATTTGCACAAGATAAAAGTTCATTTCACCACCCCCAGAAATCCAAATTCTAACGGTCTCATAGAACGCTTGCATTCAACTTTATTAGAACACATACGCATATTACGTCAAATTTATCCAAAAGACCCGATAACAAAAATTATGTGTTATGCGATTATGGCATACAATCATAGCATTCATTCAGCCACAAATTTTACCCCGTTTGATATTGTCTTAGGTCATACTTCTAGTAAAGATGTGTATGATATAAACGATCAACAAAAACTCTTGCAAGAGTACCTATTACAACATAAAAATAAACTAAATTTAATGTACGAAAAAATTAAAGAGAATTTAGAAAAAAATAAATTAAGAGTTGTGTCCGGCAGAAATTCCAAAGATGATACCGCTTTATTTAATAAGGAAACACATGTCTATACTAAAGTAGATAAACGAAATAAAAATAATCCAAAATTCGAAGGTCCATTTGAATTGATAAAAGTTACAGATAAAAATGTTGCATTAATTAGAAAAAATAAACAAATAGCTAAACGACACCTACGAAATCTAAAACGACCTAATGTTTCAGGTCAATCCTCTTCCTCACCCATGTCCTTGGACAGGTAGAGTTTAACAGACTGAATGACAACCCTGGACTGCTACCCCTAAAAATAGGAACTATGCAAAACGCAATCGATAAATGGACATTGATTAGAACGATTGAACTACAACCACTTTTACAAGACTTTAACTTTTTACAAAACACATCCTATCAGCTGAACATCTATATACAAAACTCCCCTTATAATGAATCCTATTATGAAGAACTACGAAACTCTCAAAATGTGTTATTCCATGAAATAAGTGAAACTAACAAAATTTTCAAACAAATTATACCATCAAGTTTAAATCGAAAAAAGAGAGGTTTAATAAACGGACTCGGAACAGTAATTAAGTCAATCACAGGAAATTTAGATGATAATGATGCTAAACGTTATGACTCAACAACTTTAGAGCTAACTAGTAACCAAAATAAATTAGAAATAATTCAAAAAAATCAAATGTCACTAACAGAAACCGCTATTACCAAATTTAATCAAACAGTTTACATTTTGACTAACAATCAAAAAAAGATAGCAGACCGTATTGAATTTCTAACGAAAAATTTTGAAGCTGAAGACTTAAGACAGGATTACATGGACATAGTAATCATAGCTCAAATGCTCTTTGTTCAGTTAATTACCGAAATAACGGGAATTAAAAATATTTTGGAGACTTTAGTTAATGCAATAACGTTTGCTAAATTAAAGACAATGCATCCCTCTATTTTAGAAACAGATGATTTATTGATAGAGCTTAATAAAATTCAAAGACATAAAGTAAATTTGCCATATAAGGTAAATATAGATAATATGGCCCTTTATGAAGAAATAATTACTATTAAAAGCTATTACAAAACCACTCAGTTAACATTCATTTTAGATGTACCTTTGGTTGAGTCAGCATATTACGATTACTATCATTTATATGCCTTTCCCATTCGTAATAGTTTGACCCACACATTCCTAACATTAATTCCCCATTCAAAATACCTTTCCTTGAATGATGAAAATTACAAACTCCATGATGGACCATGTCGAGAGGTCCGACCAACTGAATTCCTGTGTCAAGCTCAAACAATGAATCACATCAGTCCAAACAGCCCTTGTGAAATACAATTAATAAAGTTCTCCACCCAGTATAACAATTGTGAGCATCACCAAATGTTAATAGAAGATGTGAAGATTCAGAAGATCAGCGAAAGTAAATGGATTATCATCTCTCCAGTAAAAAATATAGTCAACTACAGATGCAGCGATGTCCGTAAAATCATGGCCACAGATAGTAGTTATCTGGTAAAAATAGAAGAAGGCTGTGAGGTAAAAATCAAAGGACAAACAGTAAGTTCTCATCAATCTGAAATTAAAAAACTTTTCTATGTGCCGTTACCCGAACTCAAATTAAGGAACTGTCCATGAACTCAAAACTTAACATTGTGCCTTTACATCTAGAATCCATAAATTTAGATGAATTGAATTTAGTGAAATCCCAACTACAGCATCAGAAGGAGTTACTACAAACAATAAGTGTTCCTGTAATTCATACTTCGATTAGTGTTTTTACTTTAACTGTTTGTGTTCTTTTATTAACAGTAGCATGTTTCTGTTTTTGGAAATTTAAAGACAGAATAACCAGTTCCGCTGTCGAGTCCAAAATCGTCAACGAACTTAAGAAGACCCACGAAGTTCCCCTGGAGGACATCAATTTCAAGACTTAGGTACCCTAAATCTCATCTGGCAAGGGAGGAGTTACAGCACCCTGTATAATGCTATACTGATATCTCGTGTCAGTAGAGTAATAGGATCGAAGCAGTCGTTCAACGCGGAAATACTGAAACCGCTGAATAATCATAGTCATCATAATTATTTAGTTTAAGTTGTTTTATTTTATAATGTTAGCTAAGCATATTTGACTTTATATATACAAGTAAGAGACAATATTATGGGAGAATTTATTACGAGTGTTTCAACATTAAACATCGTGTATTTCTCCTTTGTTTTAAAATTATAATTAAACTGGTTGTAATTTCGAAATAAAGTTTTTTTGTTTTGAAGTGCCAAAAGGGCACTATCCAAAACTCGCGATAGCCGTTATATAAAAATTCTTTTGGACGCATTCCCAAAATTTCAAGGGTACACGCAAATTGTTCGTCTTCATCATCTCCGCGAAAGACTGGGTATCCTAGGTATATTTATTTATTTATCCTATGGCGTACACATGGTTTAAAAAACTAAAACTTAAAAATTAAGACAAACGCAAATCAATTTCGATTTTCTCTCTGCATGTGGTCCAAAGAAGAAAATGTCTCCATATTCAGATATCTCCTCTCCATATGGAGTTAACTTGTCTGTGTGCAGTACAGATGGGCAAATCGACGCATATTTATGCGTCAACATATTTAAAGCAGTGCCCTTTAATGTGTCGGCACAGTGACACATGGTCTGGTTCTTCGCCGCCGGCTTGCTAGTTGCTGTTGCTACGAGTCTTACGGCGTCAAAGCGTCAGCACAATTTTGTTTACGAACCCTTGCTGTTTTGAAATCATGTAGAGAAGTAGCAGGAATGTAAATTTATTTTGTACTTAATACAGGACCCATACCTATTATCATACATATTTGACCTTAAATTTGAATAAAGACGTGATACATGGTTTAAAAATAAATAATAAATATTTATTTAAAATTAAAAACAAAAACAATATGTCCACTGATCATACATGTCTAATATTGCAGAAGTGAAAAAGCTAAACAAAATGAACATGAAATTAAATATTTGCTGCAAAATAAGTTAACATTAATCTGAAAAAGTAAGTTTTATAACGGAGAAAATACAAATATTCAAAACTAAAAAATACAACTAAATATATTTACTTATTTGTGATATTGCAAATTACTATGTAAAAATATTAACTTTGTTATTCTCCCAGAAGAGAGACGGCTCTTTCGCTCAGTCACAATCTGCCACGCCTCGCAAGGAACTGAAGTAGCCGGAATACGCAATCTCCTTTTCATGTTTTGGAATAAACTAGGGAAGAGGTGTCTATTTTCTTTCCACCACAAAAGTGGATTACTCGGGCGTGAAAGCAGAGGCATTTGACAATATTTGCCAACTTTAATAATACTAGCTGCTTAAGAATTTCGGTTTTTGTCTACAACTAATTTTGAAACTACAGTGACAAAATCAAACCATATACTTGACGATTTGGACTGCTGTTCTGGTTCTGATGCTGATAATCTCGAGACAAATTGCTCATTATTGTCATCAGTTTCGCCATTTTTCTTACTATTTGTTCGAATTTGAACACATTTATTAATAATATTTTCTTTGGTTTGTTTAAAAATGTCATCATCGTGAAACCCATATTTTCTAAATGTAGGATCTAGAAACGTCGCTTCCCACATAATATTTAAACTTCGATATTTTCTTTTAAATCTGGTGGTAATCTCTTCGTCTAGTTTTTCAATAAATTTGGATACACGAGAATTCTCGAATGTTTTCGATTTTAAACGTCCACAGTAATTCATCATATTTTTTGTTAAAATGGCGACTTTGGATAAGGTAACATTTTTTCCTGCGCTTATTTCAATGGACTTTCATTAAATATGGCAAGAATATTACAACATTGGTCAATCACATTCCAGTCTTCTGGACTAAGAAGCGGCAAGGATTGATCATTTAAAGGTGCTATTGTACTTTGAACAGACTTCTTGGTTTTACTTAATCTATTTAGCATTTCATATGTGGAATTACATCTGGTCGCACAGTCTTGTTTCAGTTTTAGTACTTCACTCCCTATTCTTTTTTGAAGATTTTGCAATTTTTCTGTCGCTGAAGAACTTCTTTAAAATAATTCCACAATCGATTTTACTTTATGTAAAGTATTGTCAATGTTGCCCCAACTAGCTTGGATTATTAGGTTTAATGAATGAGCGAAACAGGGTACATGCCACCACTTGCCTAGTTGTACAGCTTTTACTATATTCGCGGCGTTATCTGTAACGCATGCTACCAATTTATTGTCTAACTGCCATTCGGATATTGCTGATTTTAACTGCTGAATTATATTGTCAGCTGTATGTTACCCTAAAAACTTAAATGTTTATAACATTCTGGACTTAATTTCACAGTGGTCGTCTATAAAGTGGCCAGTAATTGCATAAAAAAGTTTCATTAAGTCAAGTCGGTGGTTGTATACAGTTACAAACAATAAGTTATTTTGATAAAATATGGTGCGTTGTTTCTACTATATAGGTTATACCGGTAAACAAATTGATGCCTGCTTGCATTAAAGAGACATATTTTCTATTAAAAACATTTTTATGAAAATTCACTTCCATAACGCACTTGCTGCGTCCAGACTTTTTTGTTCGCATTAAAGAGACTTCGACTTATGGAGTGAAATTCCAATGTGTAACCACTGTTTTGAGAAAAATAATTCGGGTTGAAGGGAAATGGAAATTCGACTAAAAGGGAGACCGACTTAGAGATATTTGACTATATATAATTAGGTAACACAAAACTTAAGTTTCCATAAAAATATAACTTTATTTTAGGGAAACAATACAGTGTGTTACTATTCTAATAATATTAATATAAAATGGAAGTGAACAAAGCAAGTAGATGTGAACTATATTAGTTTCAAATACCGACTGTTAACGCAACATCGTTTAGCAGTCGCAAGTAAAATATGCAAACTAAGTAAAATGATTATTATACATTTTATAGTTTATTGTACTTTAAACTTAATAATTGAAACTAAGCAATGTCTGGTCAATGCCTTTCTCTATAACAGGGTCACTGTGAAATATACTAATGTCACTTATAGAAGTTGGGTACATGGTGACGTATTTCCTCCACCGTTAGTCTTGAGCACGTCCTCGTGTTCAACTTGGGGTGATTTCTTGTTCTTTAGGAAGGGTGTCCATCTCTTTCTGGACCAAACCAATATAGTGATGATGATGACTACTATTATAAATGTGGTAACACCTATGTGACTTGTATGCAGCATTGGATGTAGTATCTTATGTCGTGGAGCTTCTGAAAGTTGTTGCTTCAATTTTTCAGCATTTTTCAGGTGAACTGGACTGAAGCGGACTTCGTATTTTTCTTCCTTGAGTGGTAATATCAGGTCTGGAATCCACGTTATGTTGCCTGATACGTCTGTATATATATCATCATTTACTGTGATTTTACAGTTAGGCAGTGTGCTTACGATAGCATTTTGGTGTATTGTTTTTCTGTCGATTTTATTTGGACATTCTTCTATAACTTCGACTGATACATCTGTTGAGATGAGCACGTTGTTGTTTCGTATCTTGATGGACGTCGTGTAGCTATTGGTTACCTTTGCAGAAGGGCAACTCGAGGGTTGATTTAGTTGGCAACTTTCTTCTTGTGGTGGATTTGAACACACTATGGCTTCTGTTATTGATGGGCATCTTTCAGATGTCCATAAGTTTTGTTGGGCTATTTCCAAATAATATGAACTTGGGGGTATAAGGACTTTATGATTTTCTGGTAAGGGAATTATTTGAAAGTAGGAGCCTGGTGTAGGGTGTAAAATCGGGACCTTTAGTAAACAAATGATTGTGTCTCCTGCTGATACAACTATGAATTTAGTAAATTCAATAATTTTAAATATGTGGTTTCTGTCAAAGTTAATTAATTCATTTTTGTTATAAATTAATTCAAGATGCTGTCTTATTTGTGTTAAATCCTTCCAGGTAAATATTTCAATGTTTGTAATTTCATTAAAGCTAAGGGATATAGTTCTTTGAATAATTTTGACACTTTCTAATAAATTTTGGGCTAATGAGATTTGATATTGAATGAAACTCCTTTTTTCCATGTTCGCTAGTTCACAAAATCTGTCAGCTATCATCTGAAGATTTTTGTTAATTATTTTTTGTTCTTTTACAAATCTTTCTGTAATTATATGTGCAAATGAATTTAGAGAGTCTAGTTGAGTCATCATTTCACCTTCATTTAAATATAAGGTGTTTAAGTGTTTGTTTATTTTATCGAGATCGTCTTGATCGAGATTTCCGGTTATGGTTTTGATCAGCGACCCTGCTCCGTTTATTAACCCGCGTTTCGTTCTGGAGTGCGTTAATTTCTCAAGTTCTAGGTTAATTTTGGAAACTTGGTCATTAAGCATCTGTACATATTCTTTGTTAATAGCAGTGCCATAATTTTCGTTAATTTTTATAGTATTGTTTGTCAACACCCGATAATTATTTTCTAAAACCGATACATTAAAATAAAAGTAGAAATTATGATAGTGATTAATTATTCTAGCTATACCTATATAATCTTTAAAGTATCCGTTAGTGATTATGGGTTTAACTTCTAGTTGATGGACCTGGCTGAGGGCCATCATCAGGGGGATGATGTTCCTGCAAAGAAAATGTCTTTTTCACTCTTTTTACATTTTTCAAATGGGCTGTTTTCTTTTGGGAATCAGGTAAAAGTAATTTGTTTTGATTTACTTGAACTGGATTATGATAAATTTTATATAAAGGGTTAGTTTTCTTTACATAAGGTACTTTAATAGCTACTTGTTCAGTTTGTATTTGCGGTATCTCATTACGATTTTCATTTCTTTTTCTAAGAATAGTTTCTGACTTTTCTTTAGATTTTTTTGTATATTTGATCGAAAAAGGGTAATATTTCTTTAAGTCTTCTATGGTTATATTCTTCATACAATGTTTTATGGGGGTCTATAGGTTCAAGTTTGTCATAAGGGCCGTAAAGAAGGGAAAAGGGACTATGACCTGTTAATGAGTGAACTGATTGATTGTATATTAAAATACAGGTTATCATAAGATCAATAGGTTTTTCTAACGGATTCTCCAACTTCATTGTTCTTAATTTTTCTAATATAGTTGAGTGAAGTCGTTCAACTGGGGAGTTTGAGTTTGGGTTTTGAGGAGTAGTTATGTGTAATTTTATGTTAAATAGGTCGCAGTATTCCTTAAGGGTTGCGTTATCAAATTCTTTGCCAGAGTCACATACGAGGGTTGAAACGTAATTATGATGAGAGAAATAGTGTCTGAGTTTACTTAAAATCGTCAGAGCTGTTGTATCTTTAATGTAATAAGCTTGTGCATATTTACTAAACAAGTCTATTATCGTAAGAAATTTATGGTTCTCAAAACTGAACACATCTGCATGAATTACTTCAAAAGGTCTTTTGGCTAACAAGGGTCCGGAAAAGGGTAATTTATAGGGTCGTCGCTCATATTTGGCTTGCAGACAAATGTCACATTTGTTTATAAAATCATTTATGGATTTTTTCATGTTAGGCCAATAGTAATTTAATTTAAGTTGTTCGTAAGTTTCGTTAATGCCATTGTGGTTATTTTGGTGGTAATTTTGAATAACTTGTTTCTGTACGGTAGTTGATGTAATATTTTCGACTTGTTTATTGCATTTTATTATTTTTACTGAACTGTTAAAAAGAGCTGAGGCTACTAACATAAATAATCTCTCGATTTCTTGGGTTTCGAATAAGATACCGTATACATTAGACGGATTGATTTTTTCTTTAAGAAAGGTGTTAAGTTGTTGTAGTTCATGACCTTCTTGTAAATATATTTTGATTTGTTTATTTTTAAAAAGGTTTGTAGTTATTTCACGTTTTTCCGATCCGTGACAAATTAAAATTTGATTTTTAAAATGATTGATTGGGCCTTCCGATATAGGTAAGCAAAATACAGGATTTTCTAAAGAAGTATGTTGGGTTTGAGATTCGCTATTATTCTGGTCAGGTTGAGGGTCGATTCCTAATTCTATAAGGTCGTTGTCGTCCAGAACTCTTAGTTCTGAAGGGTCCGCGTTGCCTAAAAGGGACACAAGATCTATATCATCTTCTACCGCATTGATTTCTGTTCTTGAAAGGGCGTCTGCTACAACGTTATCCTTTCCTTTTTTGTACTTTATTTCATAGTCGAATTCTTCTAGTTTAAGCCTCCATTTAACTAAACGGGAATTTGGTTCTTTTATCGAAAAAAGCCAAACTAGAGGTTTATGGTCTGTTTCTATAGTAAATTTTCGTCCGAAAAGATAAGGTCTAAAATGTTTAGTGTTTTCCACTATTGATAGTAATTCCTTTTCAATAGTGCTATAATTTCGTTCAGCTGAATTAAGCGTTCTAGAGTAAAATGCGATAGGTTTATTGTCTTGAGACAATACGCCTCCTAACGCTATTACTTGCGTCGGTTGTCAGATGAAATTCTTTATCAAAATTTGGATATGTTAGGACGGGTGAATTTATTATAAGTTCTTTAGCCTGCGAAAATGCATTGACGTATTCTGGATCATTAAAGTTAAGAGTAGAATCTTTCTTTAGACATTTTGTGAGGGGATAAACAATTTTGGCAAAGTTTTTTATAAAACGCCTGTAATAGCCAACAAGTCCTAAGAAAGCTTTTATTTGTTTTTGTGTTTTCGGAATAGGATAATTCTTTATGCATTCAATTTTGCTTGGATTTGGTTTTACGCCGTCAATTGTGATGACGTGGCCTAGAAACTCAACTTCCTTTCTAAGAAACTCTGATTTATCTAGCTGTACCTTTAAGTTAACATCTTGTAGTTTTTGAAATACTTGTTTAATGTGGATAAGGTGTTCCTGAAGGGATTTGGAGAATATGACAATGTCGTCCATATAAACAAAGCAGTTTTTGTACAGAAATTCTCTAAAAACATTATCCATTACGCGTTGGAAGGTTAAGGGCGAACTCCGGAGACCAAAGGGCATTCTAACGTACTCGTAATGCCCATTGTTTACGCTAAAGGCTGTTTTCTCAATGCTTTCAGGGGTTAATTCGATCTGATGAAACCCTTGAGCTAAATCGAGAGTAGTAAAGTATGTACACTTTCCTAAGTTGTCTAAGATTTCCTCTATTCTAGGTAAGGGATATTTTTCGAGTATCGTTTTTTCGTTGAGTTTCCTGTAGTCAATGACTAATCGCCATTTTTTCTTTCCAGAGGAATCTAACTTTTTTGGGACAATCCAAACGGGCGAACAAAAAGCAGAGGTAGAGGGCCTAATAATTTTATTGTCTAATAATTTTTGAATTTCCTTCTGTATTTCAATTTTTAGGTGATATGGATACCTGTAAGATTTTACATGTATGGGATCATTATCGCGAGTTCTAATATGATGTTTAATAGCATTTGTAAATGTAAGATCCGAGTTTTCATGATAAAAAATATTTCGATATTGATGACATAATTTAAATAGTTTTTGTTTTTCCTCAGAATTGAGGTGGTCAGTTCTCAATTGTTGTCTCACGTCGACTTGAACTGAGTTGGGAAATTTAGGTGTTTCTTCAAAATTTTGGATGGGTTCTACTTCAATTTGTTCTGTAAAGTTAATTTCAGCGATTTGTGACTTATTTTTTACTGTACATGGTATAGAACAAAACCCAGATATAGCTTCAGCTATGGATTCTGGTATATGAACTAATTCATTTTCCATTTATGGAATTAAAACTGTTCCGTCTTCAATATTTACAGGTATTTGAATATGGGTAGTACAAGTTTGTGAAAAGGGTTGAAAATTTAGGGGATTTATTTCGAAATAAAAAGGTAATTCAATTTCTCTAAATTTTACTGTTCTTTTTTCATAATCTAGTTTGGTTTTTAATTTTTTAAAGTCTTCGGAACCTATAAGAGCATCAAACCTCTCATGCCATTTTATTACTCTAAATGAAAATGGAAAATTTATGCCGTATTCTTTTAACAGGGGGTATCTGACATTATCATTTCCTTTTGTAATTTTTCCTACAGATTTTACGGAAAAGGGCTTTTTGAAAATGTACTCTGAAAAAAATTCATATGCAGGGCCCGGATTTATTATGCTGTCTGAAGCTCCCGTGTCCAGAAGAATTTTCAAATTTAAAGATGGCAGGACCAAAAACGGTAATTTGGGTAGTGTCATAATATTGTTTATATCTAGGGTGACAAAGGATTTTCCGAGGCTTCTTCCTGAAAATCCAGATTTTCTGGCTCATTTCCGGAATAATCATTAAGGTTTTCGTTTTCGACACATTGCAAATAATATTCGGGTTGTAATTCGTCAGATACATAATCTGTCATTTCTTGATTCGGATATTCTAGATTACATATTTCCATGGGTGTAGTTTGATCAAATTGTCGATTTTGTCTTTGTGGGGGTGTCGAAAAAGTATTTTTTGTTCTGTTAAATACAGATGAATTTTGAGGCGGCTGATGGCGGAAAACTTGACTATTTGTCGGAGAAATTTTATTTTGTGGTAGAGCTCTCAAGTTGGATATAGGTTTACTGGGGAAATTAGGTCTTTGTTGTAAAAAGGGTGGTTGTTGAAATCTATTTACGAAATAAATATTTTGTTGAGGTAACGGTCTTTTTGGTACAGCAATTTTTTCTAAAAATGTTAGGGGTTGTTTTTGTGAAGAAGGATGTGATTTATTTCTTAAGCTATTTATGAAATCTGCTTGTTTTATTTCATTATCTATGCGGTGACACTCAAGTAAAGCCGTTTCTAAACTTGTTACATTTACTAGTCTTAAATGACTAAAATACGGTTCTAGTATGCCGACTTTAAATGATGTTACAGCCATTTCAGTAAAGTAATTTTTCTTATAAATTTTAATTTCGGTACCTAAATCCTGTAATTCGATATTCTCATAAAGTGCTTTCAATTTTTCTTTAATTTTGCTATGAAATTCTAAAACTGTTTGATTTTTTGTCATATAACAGGTAGTGAGGTCTGTTAACAAGAGATTTTCAGAGCGTGGGTCTGAATATTGTGCCATAAGGCCATTTTTAATATTTTCCCATGAACTAGTTTCTAGAGATAATAAAATATCTCGAGCATCTTGTACAATTTTTGATTTAATAAATTCGAGTATCATTCTATTGTGATGCTCAGCATTTTGTTCGGTACTCTCTTTTTTGTAATTTATAATAAACAGTTCGCATTGTCTAATAAAATAATTTAAATGTCTACAACCTCCACTGTATTCTGGGATCATCATAGATGCCTGAGATAACAAGGAGATGTCGCCTTTATTATGTGACATGATGACTAAAATAGTTTATTATTTTTTGTCGAGTTAATATTTTTCAGATATCGGGTATAATTAATTTTTAAACGTTATTTCAACTTAAATCTTCAAATAAGCTGATACACAGTATAAAAGTATTATTGCTAAATAGGTTTGTCTGATTTTAATTTATTAATAAAATATTAACGTAAGAACTCTTTAATATCTTAAAGTATTTCGAACCAAAATGGTTTGGAAATACGTGGGATTTAACACAAATAATTTTTGAAATATTTTGAAACAAAATGTTTGAAAATACGATAGCTAATACTAATTATTGATAAGGTATTTCGAAGCAAAAATGTTTGAAAAATACACTAGATTTAATACTAATTATTGACAAGGTATTTCGAAGCAAAAATGCTTGAAAATACAGTAGATTTAATACTAATTATTGACAAGGTATTTCGAAGCAAAAATGCTTGAAAATACAAGAGATGCAATCATAAATTCACAGTGAAAGATAAAGGAAGGTACTCACAGGATATTCATCTCCTAACAGGCCTTCTTTTGGAGTTTTTCTGGAACTTGGATTACTTTTGGTCACTTGATGTTGATACAATGTTTGAAACTAGAGCGTTTGAAACACTGTTAATTTTTTCGGTTCTTTAATGCCAAATAAATTATTGAAATAAACCGGCGATTATTATATTTAATGCCGTTTTGGCATCATGTTCATGCAGCGCCAATTAGGTAACACAAAACTTAAGTTTCCATAAAAATATAACTTTATTTTAGGGAAACAATACAGTGTGTTACTATTCTAATAATATTAATATAAAATGGAAGTGAACAAAGCAAGTAGATGTGAACTATATTAGTTTCAAATACCGACTGTTAACGCAACATCGTTTAGCAGTCGCAAGTAAAATATGCATACTAAGTAAAATGATTATTATACATTTTATAGTTTATTGTACTTTAAACTTAATAATTGAAACTAAGCAATGTCTGGTCAATGCCTTTCTCTATAACAGGGTCACTGTGAAATATACTAATGTCACTTATAGAAGTTGGGTACATGGTGACGTATTTATATATATACATATATATATATATATATATATATATATATATATATATATATATATATATATATATATATATATATATATATATATATATATTTATTTATAAAAATACTTTTGCAATAGTATTACTGTTAGTTTTATAACAATATACATAAGTACCTATATTATGTTTGTTTACTTGATTTTGAAATTCAGTATTGCTTAACATTATTGGTACCAACCTGTTAAGTTCTCATAAATGTTAAGGGCAAAACATCTATTCTTACTGCGCAAAATACATTGAAACTCCAACAGTCTTGGAAATTTCGTTCTCTGGTAAGGTGGGGATTTTCATCCGACATAGTGACTGTTGTGACGATTGAGCGTGCCCCTCTTTGAAAATGTTGACTCATCGCACCATATTTTTTTTTGAGAAATTTTCATCTTGAGGTTTTAAAAGATACAATTCGCTGGGAAAAGTCCTCAGGTTCTAAATGGTATATTAAAGTGAAAGAAAATGGTGTTCATTTGTTAATTTTTAGAATTCTGTGAATAGTTCCTCTTGAAAGATGCAAATTTCAACTGCAGTCTCTGATTGACGTATGCGGATAAGCAGTAAAAAATGCCAAAACATTTATTTGTGTCTCTTCACTGTCCAATAGCGGTTTATTTTTATTACCTTCTTTTTCTAGTAGTATTTTGATCATGTAACGAGTTGATCTGTGTTTATGTGGAAATCTCTTTGCAATCACAGGACATTGTTAATAATTCGATTATACTCCTTGTAAATAAAAGTTATATTCAAAAGTCGTCGCATATTTTACTTATGTCGGAAGATGAGGTTTAAAATTTTCATCTCATCGGCAACCTGATAAACTGACTAATAATTATTTCTTATTGCAAATAATGTTTAAATATCTTCAAATCGGTGGGGTACAGGGAATGCTGATACCAATCGAAGGAACAATAAAAGGTACATGAACTAACGTTATAAAATATAGGGTGTTCTATTTAACATAAGAGACTTATTAGATTTTAAAGTTGTCACGATTGACCGGTCTAATTCGGACACCCTGTCTAAGTTGTACCAGCTTTAGTAAATTCCAAATATTTTGTGGCATTTTGGAATATGTATTTTAAAATTTTAACCCTTAAGGTTGAAAAATAAGAGAGATACAGGTGTGGAAATGTGACAATATTTTTAAGAAATTTTTGAAAAAGGTCAAATATCTCGAAAATGGTTGAGAAAAATGACAACACATTAGTGAAACCTACCATAAAATTTGACGAGCAATCTAGATCCGTAATAAAAATCACCATCTTCCATTTGAAATAAGAAAGTTGACGTCTACTTCCGGTATAACCGGAAGTCCCATACTAACGTCAATATTTTCAGTGAACTGGAAATTTCTAGAAACCAACGTGCGTGAATCTTCAGAATTCAATTGTGAGCTGTACTCCAGAAATGGCTAATGGAAGGTCTACGTGGGACACCTGTACAATAAAATGAGCTCAGTGAGTCTGTAGCAATAAGGACTTTTTTATGATTTGTGTTGTTAACGAAGTTAATTGCTTGTAATATAGCAAATATTCCTCCTGTGAAAGCACTACTCTCATGGGACAATTGATAAGTTTTAGAGCCGCCTTCGTATATTATAGCTGCTCCTATACCTTGTTCATTTTCAGATGCGTCTGTATATATAATAAAATGCTTGTACTCATTTAAAATAGCCTTGAAGTTCTCTTGAATAATCTGGTGGTTATCTCTTTCTTTGTTAAATTGAGGTGATGATATATCAAATTTTGGTAAGCTGATTGTCTACGGAGGCGACCGACGTTCGTTTACTGATATAGATGGGAATGTAAGATAGAGTTTTTGTATCTATCTGTTCAGTATTTCGTAAAAAGGAGGTATGGTTCTCGGTTTGCTGTTGTTATATATATATATATATATATATATATATATATATATATATATATATATATATATATATATATATATATATATATATATATATATATATACTTGAAACAATATGTGCCCACACAGCACAGGGACGTCCATTATATATCCACGATGTATATCTAGGACATCCAATGGATATACATGTGGTCATCAAATGGATATCACTTTTACATGAAATGGATATTCGATGCTAATCCACCAACATTCTCTTTCTAACCCCATTACCTCCATGAAACACTAATATAAGCAAACAGATATTTTATTGTGTTCTAAAATTATGTAAATAGCTTGATTTTCTTGATCTATGGTCTGGCTCAGGTCTGCATTCTTGCTGTAAAGAAAAAAGACACTGTTTATAATCAAACTCACAAGACAATCCAATAAATAATATAATATTGTTTGTATGGATATAGTGTGGTCACGAAATGGATATCCATTATACATCTAATGAATATTGTATGGATATACATGTGGTCATCAAATAGATATCACTTTTACATGAAATGGCTATTCGATGCTAACCCACCACCATTCTCTTTCTAACCCCATTCCTTCAATTAAACACTAATATAAGCAAACAAATATTTTATTGTGTTCTAAAATCATGTAAATAGCTTGATTTTTTTTTAATCTATGATCTGGCTCCGGTCTGATGCTTTCTTGCTGTAAAGAAAAAAGACACTGTTTATAATCAAACTCACAAGACAATCCAATAAATAATATAATATGAACAAATGTTTCTAAACATTACTTTAATTATTATAGCTATAACTACAATAGTTACCGGAAGTGATCTGCTTCTAAGTAAAAACGAGGAATATTCACCAGAAAAATGAACAATTTTACATACACATAAACTTTCGTTATATAACTAGACAATTTTCGCTGATTTCAATACGAAGTAAAAAATATTTACTTAAATCAAGAAGATATTTGTTTTCTAGTTCACGTTCACTAGCCATGTTATTATCAACCAACGTGCCCTTTACACCTATAAAAAATATTGTTATTTATGTAAATAAGTATAAAATATATATTCCTAACTAAAAAGTTTAAGGTTACGTACTCACGTACTGTAAATTATTTACTAACTCGAAATCACAATAAAACGTATTAATAGAAACAAAACACACTTTATTTGGAGAAAGATCTCAATCTTCTATTTCCAGTTCTAGGTTGTTCATTTTTCACTTAGCAGTTGATGCAAAAGGCAAGATGCAATTCTAAATTTTATAACCTCAACTACTTCAAACCAAAAAATGCGAACGGATTTTCGTCATTGTATCCAACAATTCAAGCATCCAATGCAGCAAGGTGAGTTGTTAAATGATTTCGCCATTATTGTTTTGGAGAGCATTAATGAATAACAATATGATAATAGATTCTTCTCACGAAATAACAGACAAACAATAATAATCTCGGCATTGGAATAAAAGTAATTTTATTATAATATTATAATCGCATTGAGAATTTGGATGGAAATTTATTGTTGGCACTAGTTTTAACGCTTTCTAGTAATTCTTCTGCTAGAACGGGTTATTTTCCTGCCCTTATCTTTTACAAACGAAAATAGCGGTTTCAATAATTTATCAATGTTGTTTCCTGCTGGTGTGAACATATTAACGGAACATCAACTGGATATCCAGTGGACATCTAATAGATGTCTTCTGTATATCCAATGGATATCCATTGGATGTCTGATGGATATATACATACTTGAATTAAAGTATATACACCCAGATATTCTTCTACATTCCTGATTCGATTTTAATGAATAAGAAATGCTCATATGTTCACATTATGTAAGTTTATTAACATTTTTCTGCTGCAACAATGTCCATTGGATATCCATATGATATTCATCATGGTCATGGACGTAAAATGGATATTATGTATATCCAATGGATATCCATTGGATATCCTGTGCTGTGTGGGTACTGGGTTGGTAGGGTTAGAAGCCACCGGTACAGCATACGCGAGTGAAAGATATTGTCTTGTAAAATGAAGGGTGGGATCAATAGTTATACAAAGCATGCCCTCTATTGAACTAGTACAATGTGCTTCCAAATCTATTCTGATACCTGCATTATGTATAGAGTCCAGAAGTTTTAAAAGCGATTTCTTGGCAGAGATTTCTTGCACCATAATCTAACTCGGAACGGATTAAATATTTAGTAATAATTACTTATAGAATATTTTATAGATTTAGTAAAATATTACTGTCAGCCCCATGTTTGGCTAGAAAGAACGTTTGATAAATTAAGCCTACTTTGACATGTGCGGTGTATATCTTTAATATGTAGACTTCAATCTAATCTACAGTCCAATGTCACTCCTAAGAATTTGACGCTTTCAGCAAACAACAGTTTCTCGCCATGTAGGGTTATTAAGGGAGTAGAATTTTCTTTTTCTTTGGGAAAAAATGTATTTAGTTCTCCTACTCGAAAACTTGAATCCTGTTGTTCGGGACCAATTTTCAATTGCAGTAATGCACGTCTCATTGTTTTTATAGTTGTGATATTTCTGCCTCTTGCGTAAATTATCAGATCATCCGCATATAGTCTTGCTCTGACAGGAATCTTGATTTTCTGCATAATCTGATTAATCGCGATAATGAATACACTAGCACTGAGAGGGGATTCTTGGTGTATTCCATTAGATAGTGGCGTTTGTTTAGATAAATCTCCATTTACTGTTACTCGAAATGATCTCTCGCTAAGAAAATTCTGGACTAGAGCTAACATATTCCCATTAATGTTCCAAGTTTCCAGTATCTTTAGAATAGTATACCTCCAAGCTGTGTTAAACGCTCTTTGTATGTCAAAACATATCACAATGCATTTTTGATTGTTGGCAAATGATTAATGAACAAAGCTTTCTAAGTCCACCAAGTTGTATAAAGTTGACCTTTGTGCCCTAAATGCACTTTGCTCCGACGACAGTAAACAATTTTTCTCTGCGTACCACATCAGTCGTTTGTTAATTATAGTTATCAGTAGTTTGCGCATTGTGCTTGTGAGTGATACGTGGCGATATGCTTCAGCTTGTGGTGTTTATTTATCCAATTTAGGAACAGGAGTAATTATAGCCATGGTGTAAAGTTAATTTCTTTTTTATCGTTAATTTGTTTGTTCCTTTTTATTGAGTTACGGTCACTACCATATATATATATATATATATATATATATATATATATATATATATATATATATATATATATATATATATATATATATATATATATATATATATATATATATATATATATATACAGAATTACTTCCCAACACAGTGATAGATACACACTTCAATAATGTTAGATCTATAGCAGACGTGATGCCATTGCTGGTATTGAATTTAGTTGGGCTACCATCATTAAGCAGATAGAAGTAAATTGGCGAAATTTATAACTTTTTGTTGTGTCAGTTCTGTGTTTGTTGAAGCCCATATAGCATTATAACTGTTAAAATCAAGGAAATATTCATTGGGTTGTTATTTGGGCTGATAGATCTATCAGTTCGAGCTCTTCTAAGTCTCGGTCTCTTGGAAGGTAAATGCTGCATAAATTAAAACTATATGGAGATTTTATTTTGACGGCTACGGCTTCAATATCCGTTGTATTTTGGGTTTCTTCAGAAATGGCAGCGTCAGAAACGTAAGTACATACACCCCCACTTGTATTTGTATCTTTAGAGTATGCTTGAAAATGTTTTAAATCGCTTTTGTCGTTGTTTTTGAACTGTGTTTCTTGGAGACATATTATATGTGGTTTGTCCTTAGATATTAACAGTTTGAGCATTTCAAACTGGGTAAAAAAAAAACAATTGAAGAACGAACGTGATGTAGAGTTTGTAAAAAAAAATAGTTTAGGCACTAGAAGCTTTTTTGATACATGTGGGATTCTTAAGCTTCAGCTTGGTACATCTTGTTTTAATGTTTCGATGGATAAACATGGCATATATTTTTGTCAGCATGTTCGAAAATATCTTTTAGTTCCTCATAGGAAAGAATAAACGTTGGTTTGTGTTTTTGAACAAATTCTTTGATAGGTGACATATGGACATCAAGAGCTGGCATTTTGTCAATACTTGTTCAAGTAATAAGTACAATTTGGAGAACCCAATTCATCACAATAGAGTTTTCTGACCCAACGATTGTTTCGCTAACGAAGTTAGCGTCATCAATGGGATGAGTAAACTTGTTCGAGGTTTCTTTTTTGTGTCTGATAGTGGCATCTGAAATTCAAAGGCCGCTTTTTCTATAGTAGGTGTATTTCCACCTGATAGACAGAGTTGTACAAGATTGAGTTACAAAAACAGGTTCGCATTTCTGAAGCGTTTTGTTTCGTTTATTACTGGGATATACAGTACTTTCCTCCACATTACTTGCTCCCGTGGTCGAGTTTTGTGATGCTTCTGGATTATTTTCCTGTGTTTGAGTGAGTTCCCGTGGTGTTATTTGCTCCGAACATTGAGCAGCTAAATGGCCAGGGCGTTTGCACCTGAAACATGTTAGCGAATCTCAAAAGAGAAAGATTCTGTAAGGTGTACTATCAAAGGTAAGAACAAGTGATTCTGGTATGCTGTTATATTCAGATATTGGTACTATGTAGATTTGTCTTCTAAAACTAAGGATATGAGTGTATTCTAGTTTTGTAATTCCAGTTCTCAAGTAAGTGATAGGAGAAGCTTATGTTAGACCAATGTTCTTTAGTTCTGCTTCCACGACTTGATGTGGTATTACTGGAGAGATATTAGAAATTATTATTTTTTCTGCTGGTGTAATGAGTTATTGTGCAGTAATTGTTGTATCATTGACTTACGACTTTTTTAAGCATATCTAGTATTCTTTTAGCTCTTGTCGCCATTTTTTCTCAGCCAACACGTTTTAACGCATTACCACGGAGAAATGCTGCTAACACTGAAATTATATAGCAGCTGCTGTCACAAACACTTTAAAATACCATGGCTAAAACACCCATAAGGTTAATAAGTCAATTTGTTGTTTGCAGGTAAACATAAAATATATTAAATATTCTGGCAAAAGAACTTATAATTATATAGGTTAATTTTCCTTTGCAAATTAAATACTACTTTCGCACAGAAAACCAGGGATAAACCACTTTAACTAGTTTACATGAATTCTCCATTTCACGTTACTAAATATTTAATATCTGATTTTAAAAATTTCGGAGGTGTAAGTGGTAAGGTTTGCGGCTGAAAATTGAAAGAAATTTAAAAAATACGCTAAGAAATATGATACATTTTTTTTTCATCAACATTTTTTGAAAGTGCTGCTGTTAATTCTTCTACTCTAAGAGTGTTTTCTTCTATAAAATCTTTCAGTGCTTCTTTAGATTCTTCTTCTGAAATGGGGGAAGCCAGATCGCCTGGATATACTTTCTCTATTTCCTCTATATAATCTTCACAATTAATTTCCACTCACAAATCTTTCAGATAACCTTTCTAGTGTTTAACAATGTTCTACTTTTCAACGAATAAATTTCCATCCTTGTCTACTCGTTAAGTTTTTGTTCATAATTTATATTGTAGATGTGGAGGAGAGTTCCTGATTGTGTGAAATAACGCCTACGAGGAAACAAAAATTGCTGTTAAATAATAGAAAAATAGTAACAAAGTCAGTTGGTTTGTCTGTAAATGGTTTTTGAATGAGTTAGTACCGTATTCGCGTTAAAAAAAATAATGGGAATATCAATAATACATACTAATTTTTTATGCAACTGTGTTTATTGTTGGTCTATACAAGAGCTAATTTAGGCAAAAGTATTATAAACAAACATTATCATTCCAGTTCTTCTTGTTACTCGTCATCGGTACTTACATTATCTTCATAATTTTCTGTGTGTGTGTGGGTAGATATGTTATCAAAAAAACTGAATACGCTCTAATAAAGTATATAAAAAACTTATTACAAACAACGCTCTTATAAACGTACATAGGTACTGCAAAAAATATAATAATTGTTTCCTGGTTTCATACATTTTTAGTGAATTTTCGTAGAACAAATCACTAATGGGGAGATCCCGACTTTTGAATTTAAAAAATTTTTTGCAAATGAGCGCAAACTAGGACCCCTAGAACCCATATCCGGGCTCAGTTTTATTTTTATATGTATATATTTATATATATATATATATATATATATATATATATATATATATATATATATATATATTGATATGGTATTTATAAGGGGAAGGTAACAGTGAAAATATCCACACGTATATACTCTTGCATAAAAGTCAAACACCATACAAGCCAACAAAATACTCTAAAACAACCCATGTAAAACCGAATAATAAAAAAACAAAAAAAAAACTACTCTTTGATGTATACAATGTCCAAGCAGTGAATGATTGAAGTTCATGAACATCTAGTCTGTCTGGGAAAGAGAAATGTATATGGATGATTATCATAACAGGGAGAAACTAAAAAGAACCATTTTACATGCATATCATAAGACCTGATGTACATTTAAAAAAATTATGTCCGGATTGATTCTCAAATATGTTAGTATGTATGGATTAGAAAAAAAAGGAAGAACAAGAATGTAATTATTGTAAACTAGTTATAAGAAGTGAAATGTCGGTACAAAGAAATATAATTATCCAGGGCAGAATATACTACCTAAAAGTGATTGAACTTAGTACGGACATGTAACAAAAATGTGACAAGATATAAATACTTTAAAGCAAGACAAATATGAATACTGGGATAGTACAAACTGTACAAAATGGTTTTTAGGAAATTTATTGGGTTGATATTTATCAGGATTAAGCTTGCTAAATTTTCATAACCTAGATTATAGAACAGATGTTGTCAGTTACTATCAGATGTCAAAATGACAAGAAATGTCCTATATAGGTTAAGTAGGGTATGAATGAAAATCAATTACCAACAACAATTAAAATGAGGTATCCGGGGGAATAAAAAAGAAGATTGTTGAGGAAGAAATTGGATGAAAGATTTTTTGAAGGTGGCCAATAACAGATTTTTAATCGGTTACGGTCATCAGGAAAAAGAATAAACAGATTATTATTATAAAAATTAATAGGAGATTGGATTATTAGAAAAATTTGGAACGAAGAGAATTTTTTTAGAAATTTGGGAACGAGAGGTTGAACTGAAAAAGTTCAAGGAAACATATACGAGACTGACACCTTGTAGCAGCAGAAAAACTAGTCGGCAGAAGAAGAGATTGACATTAAAACTGTAAGTGTAAATCGTCATAATACTTATTTTTTGTGGCACATGCACAGCATCAAAAAACGTATCATACAAAGCATTAAACTGTAATAAAACATACAGATATCAGGGCCCCAATCTTTTAAAGCACCCATATTCAAATTCATAAAACAACAAGGTGCTTGTAGGGCCATCTTTCGACAATAGAGACCATTACACGTACCTCAGCACCTAACAGATCATCCATTGACTACGCGTGAAATTTAGAAAATTGAATAAGCTAGCGTTCACCAGCTGGTATTATCTTTTTAGTCTATTTAGTGTAAAAGATCTATATAAGTAAATTTAAAAATTTAGTAAAGCAATATCCAGGCCAGTCTCATTTTTTAGGGGGTTACTTTGTTAAAAAAAAGCTGAAAATTCAGCAAATGAGCAAATAGTAAACATCTAGTAGCAATAGGCATTTGTCATCTTGTTTTAATATTAATAAAAGTTTCTTATTGTG